>OZ012737.1:595844281-597044281 GCA_963859935.3 Lathyrus sativus | reverse complement strand
CCGAGCCATTCGAGACATGCCAGCTCCATAAACAGAAAAGCACGTCAGAGGTTTTCTTGGAAGACTGAACTACATATCCATATTTATTTCCAATATGACTCCCACTTGCGAGCCCATCTTCAAATTATTATGCAAGGACCAGACGGTTGTTTGGAATTCAGATTGTCAGCAAGCATTTGATAAGATCAAGGGTTACCTACAAGAACCTCCAATCCCGGGAAGACCTCTCTTCATGTATTTGACAGTGCTTAAGAATTCAATGGGTTGTGTGTTAGGTCAGCAGGATGAGTCGGGACGAAAAGAACATGCTATCTATTATTTGAGTAAGAAGTTTACTGATTGTGAAAGTCGATATTCGCTTCTGGAGAAAACTTATTGTGCTTTGGCATGGGCGGCCAAACGTTTGAGGCAATACATGATTTGTCATACCACTTTGTTGATTTCAAAAATGGATCCGATAAAGTATATTTTTGAGAAGCCTGCTCAGACTGGAAGACTCGCCCGTTGGCATATGTTATTATCGGAATACGACATCCAGTACGTAGCTCAAAAGTCTATCAAGGGTAGTGTTTTGTCAGAATATCTTGCAGATCAGCCAGTGGAAGATTACGAGCCTCTCAAATTTGATTTCCCAGATGAGGACGTTATGTTAGTAAAAGATTGTGAAGAACCAAGTCTTGATGAGGGTCCGCCGGAAGGTCTTTGGTGGAAAATGATGTTCGATGGTTCCTCCAACTACAGTGGGCATGGCGTAGGCGCCGTTTTAATGAATCCGGAAGGTGGTTACACTCCATTCACAACCAGGTTGGATTTTGACTGCACAAACAATATCGTCGAATATGAAGCATGCATTCTCGGCCTCGAGGCAGCTATTGACCTCAAAATCAAACTTCTTGAAGTCAGTGGGGATTCAGCTTTGGTTATTTATCAGGTTACTGGAGAATGGGAAACTAGACATGAGAATTTGATCCCTTATAGAGCCTATATTGTCAAGATGATGGAGTGTTTCGATGAAATCACTTTCAAGCATGTTCCGAGATTTGAGAATCACATCGCCGATGCCCTAGCCATGTTAGCCTCAATGTGGAAAGTCAGGGATGTCAATGATGCCACTCTCATTCGAATCGAACGCAAGACTGAGTCGGACTACTGTCAGATGGTTGAAGAAGAAACTGATGACAAACCATGGTTCTATGACATAAAGAATTATCTGTTAAAACAAGAGTATCCAGCAGATGCTACGTCACTTGAAAAGAAAACTCTGAGACGATTAGCATCCAAGTTCCTCCTCAGTAATGATGTGCTCTACAAAAGGAATCATGATATGGTCCTTCTTAGATGTGTCGACAGACGAGAAGCAGAGTTGTTAATGCAAGATGTTCACGAAGGAATGTTCGGTACTCATGCAAATGGATATGCTATGTCTAAAAAGATTTTAAGGGCTGGTTATTACTGGTTGACCTTGGAAACTGATTGTATTCTGTATCACCTGAGGTGAAAGAGGACGGTGGTTACATGTAACACCCGTGGGCGAGGGAGTGGTTGTCGATGTCATGAGGCATGACAATGAGACACTCCAAGCAGCTTCTAGGGGAAAAACCGAATTCACATCCGAATGAGAGGGATCCTGAGGCTATGCAGGTATGAGACTGCATGGTTGAATGAAGGCTTATAAGGATTAATTGGTACTACATATAAAAACAAGATGCATCTTCTTTTCGGTAGCCCGATCATAAGAACTCCACAGTTAAGCGTGCTTGACTTGGAGCAATTCTGGGATGGGTGACCTTCTGGGAAGTTTCCTGGAAAACATGGGATTAAGGACAAAGCATGCTGAAAAGACCTGTGTTGGTTTGTGGGGTCAGTCGGTAATCCTAAAAAGCAATATGGGGTGTTATAAATGGTATCAGAGTCATACCTCTCCCAGTACGATGTGGTTCGGGGACGAACCAAGCGGAAGCTGGTGGGCATGTAACACCTGAGGTGAAAGAGGACGGTGGTTACATGTAACACCCGTGGGCGAGGGAGTGGTTTTCGATGTCATGAGGCATGACAATGAGACACTCCTAGCAGCTTCTAGGGAAAAACCAAATTCACATATGAGAGGGATCCTGAGGCTATGCAGGTATGGGACTGCATGGTTGAATGAAGGCTTATAAGGATTAATTGGTACTACCTATAACAACAAAATGCATCTTCTTTTCGGTAGCCCGTTCATAAGAACTCCACAGTTAAACGTGCTTGACTTGGAGCAATTCTGGGATGGGTGACCTTTTGGGAAGTTTCCTGGAAAATGTGTGATTGAGGAAAAAGCATGCTGAAAAGACCTGTGTTGGTTTGTAGGATGGGGTGTTATATATTCAATATGCCAGAAAGTATCACAAGTGTCAGATTTATGCCTAAATGTGTTGTCATCACCGTGGCCTTTCTCTATGTGGGGCATCGATATGATTGGGGCAATTGAACCAAAAGCTTCTAACGGATACCGATTTATTCTGGTTGCTATTGACTATTTCACAAAGTGGGTTGAAGCTGCATCCTACACTAATGTTACTCGGCAGGTGGTGGCCCGTTTCATAAAAAGGAGATTATCTGTCGTTACGGAATTCCGAGCCGAATCATAACGGACAATGGTACTAATTTGAACAACAAAATCATGAAGGAGTTGTGCGATGACTTCAAAATTGAACATCACAATTCTTCTCCTTACCGTCCCAAGATGAATGGAGCTGTAGAAGCTGCGAATCAAAACATCAAAAAGATTTTGCAAAAGATGGTGAAAACTTACAAGGATTGGCATGAGATGCTACCATTTGCCTTGCATGGGTACAGAACGTCGATCCGCGCTTCAACAGGGGCAACCCCTTTTTCTTTGGTATATGGAATGAATGCGGTACTTCCCATTGAGGTCGAAATACCTTCTTTGAGAGTCATAATGGAAACCAAGCTTGAAGAAGCAGAATGGGTAAGAGAAAGGTTTGATCAGTTGAATCTCATCGACGAAAAGCGCATGTCTGCGATGTGTCATGGTCAGTTATATCAGAAAAGGATCAAGAGGGCTTTTGACAAGAAAGTTCGTGTCCGAGAGTTTCGAGAAGGGGAGCTTGTACTCAAAAAGATTTTACCAGTTCATAAAGATGCACGGGGAAAATGGATGCCTAACTATGACGACCCACTTATTGTGAAAACCGTCTTCTCAAGAGGCTCACTAATTCTCACCACCATGGATGGAGAGCAACTTACTCATCCAGTGAATTCTGATGCAGTACGAAAATATTACGCCTAAAAAGAACCCGATAAGTCAAAAACTTAAAAGAGCGACTTATGCAAAAGTTAGGGTTGAAGAAAAAGAAAAGAAAAGAGAAAAAGGAGAAAAAGAAAAATAAGAGCTCGCTAAGTTGAAAACCCGAAAGGGAGGCTTAGGCAAAAATGAGCGTCCCGGTGGATTGAAAACCTGAAAGGGCGGTCCAGGAAAAAATTAGGGACAAAGGCGTTTCACTCTATCAGATGAGTTGTCACTACCGCAGAAGATCCTACAAGAATTCACTCCAACCGCTCTCGTCAGAAGCAAGGATTTTGGGGAATTTTAGTCTTTAGGGATAGTTCGGTCATGGGATTCAATGTAACCTTGTCCACTTTGCCATTTTTCACTTGTAAAATTTCTATGAAATTTTGTCATTTGCAAGATTTCATCCTTGAATAAAATCAGTTTTGAGTCATTCTTTCCTTTGCAAATTTATCATTTCCTTTATTTTCTTTGATATGCAAAATGTTGTTCGTTGATCAACGATAGTTTTGAAAGCATTAGGGTCAAATTATTTGAATAAAACTTGAAAAGATTAACAAACGTAAAAACTACAACTCATGGAAAGTCGAGGAAAATCATACTTCCCCGAAACCTCAGGGTAGCGGAAGCTTTGATATGCAATCCAATTACATTCCCAAATGAAGTGTAAGCAAGTCGAACTGCTGATTTTCCTTTGATCATGTGCGGGTATCAAACCTTGAGGACTGTTTTCTCAAGGAACTTCTTATGATGATGTGAGGACTCACCCCAGTAAAAGATGTCTGAGCATTTGTCTGATTTTACTTTGACATCTCTGAATAGCTTATTTAAAGCTCCGTTCCCCTATTGAGAATGGATCTATTTTTCAAGACTACATACACCTTTTCAGCCAGGATTCAGTGTGATTCATTTTGCCTCTTGAGTTCGGTGTGCTATCTGTCGATTCCCCGTGAATGACGGATCACTGCTAGTGAACTTCTGCCTAAAAGTCCAGTCGTAACCGGCATTGTTTTAGAAGCCAATCGTTATTGGTAGTTCTTTGGTCGTCACCATATTTCTTGTTAAAACCAGTCGCAAATGGCATTTCCTTAAAATCCACTCGTTGGTATCTTTTGATTCGGTCGTCACCACTTTCTCCATTGAAGTCCAGTCGTAACTAGTAGCGTTCGAAATCCAATCGTTATTGGTTTTCTTGTGGTCATCACCATGCTTTCCTTTGAGGTCCAGTCGTAACTGGCCTTGTCTTAACTCCACTCGTTATTACCTTTTGGTTTGGTTGTTATCAACCTTTTCCCTCTGAAGTCTAGTCGTCACTAGCAAATCCCCTGTGAAGTCTGGTCGTTACTAGTTGATTTTCCATTTAAACCCAGTCGTAACTGGCAGATGTTCGAAATCCAATTCTCATTGGTGTCTTGTTGGACGTTACCAACTGTCCCCATGGAAGTCCAGTCGTAACTGGCGTCATTTGAAATCCAATCGTTATTGGTATCTTTTGGTTTGGTCGTTACCAACCTCCCCAGCTAAAGCCTAGTAGCTTGCTAATATTCTCGTAACCGCATGTGTTGGTATACCCTGATTTGGTCGTCACCATGTTTTCTTCCAAAGTACAGTCGTAACTGGCATTGCGTGAAATCCAATCGTCATTGGTACCCTGACTTGGTCGTTACCAATCTCCTTTAAGTCCAGTGGTTACTGGCATTGCTTGAAATTTGGTCGTCACCAATTTCCCCAGTCGAAGTCCTGTATTACCGATTGGATTTGAAATTTCATTTGTTGTTATCCCCCGGTTGGTCGTTACCATTACCTCCAGGAGGTCTAGTGGTTACTAACACTGTTTGAAATGCTTGTTAAAACTGGGTGACATCATTATCCCCAACGAGACCTTTTTCTAGACAAGTCTCGGAGATCTAGTCGTCACTAGTATCCCCAATATGTTTTGTCTTAGTTTCTATTCCATTCCCGAAGATCCCGTTTGAACTCTTCACTATAGGAAGCTCCTCATCTGATCATCCCAGTGAGGTTCGTGTTTCTAGTTCTTCATTTCCCCAGTAGAAAGTCGCTCGTGTCCCCGGTGGAAATCTACCTCTTTCCCCAGTGGAGTGTTTGCTCTTCCCCAGTAAGATTGTCATCTTCATTGGATTTTGTGCATCCTCATGTAAATTTTTCTATCCTTTATCACTAGTCATGTTTGAACTATTGGTTTTTATACCTCAGTTTTCCCCAGTGTCGGATCCACAATGCCAGGTCCCCGCGAGTAGTTACTCGTTATTTCGTTTTTCTGTCTTCTGCATATGTCTTGCATCCAAGCATCATGAAGCATCATTTAGAATTCATGGCATACCATGACCTGTCCTTTTGCATATCATCGGATCTAAGGGACAAAATTTTCGGTTTTCTATATTTAAATACCTTTCACTGCGATTCTACAAGGATCATCATCTCTCAGTTCCATCTAGTGAAGATATTTAAAAAGGGGAAACTGTTGCACCCCAAATTTTGGCCCCTTAGATTCTCATTATCATTTTAGGAGCATACTCATGAATTATCTAAACTTAACCCAGTGCAAGTTTGTCTTTGTCAAGTTACAGATGAATCAGGGTTTTGTACAGTCAAATCGAAGCTTCAGGGTTTGTGATTAGTCAATGATTTGGGCTAATTCAATCATGAAATGAAATCAAGGATATCATATGAAGACAATTGAGAATCCAATTTGAGGTTGTTACCCCAGAATCCAGAGCAGTGTATTTCAAGGCACCCGAGTAGGGTTTTTGACCAGTAAAAGTCAACTGTAGTTTGATTTTGATGTTGGAAGGTGTTTTAATGGTGAGATTATGATCCATGAAGTTCATATAGCTTAAGAAAGTTCATTCAATAAGTTTCAAAGTCTCAGGAGGTCCAGAATGTCAACAGGCGACTCGGTAGTCACCGATCGGTCGTACGGTTGACCGAAAAGTCAACTCTTCAAATTTTAGGAATTAGACTTCAAGTTGTGAAACAAAATTGTTCCTTATGTCATATTGGACATGAATATCAATTTTCATGACCATTGGATCAAGGATGAAGGAGTAATCGAAAAATCGGGAATTTAGGGTTTTGAAAGGGGCTAAACCATAACTCCTTAACCACACATCCAATTGAGTTGGTCCAAAGCTCATTTGGAAGCTCTTGGCAAATCCTACAAAAGTCCCTAAGTGGTCCATGATCAGAAAATGCATAGATTTGGAGTTATGATCAAATTCATTTCTAGAAGAGAAAAAGACTTAGAGAAATTTCACTTTTAAGTTCATTTTTTAGCAACTTTGGGAGACTTTTTGGCAAAGTTCCTTTGGGAAATTGAAACTCATGAAAACATGAATGTTTTAGATCTATTTGAGGGCTTTCTAAAAAGTACTAGCACATCTCAAAAGGATTTGTGAGCTGAAAGTTATGGTCATGGAAAGTTGGTGGTTTTTCACTTTAGTCCCACATTGTCAAAATTCAAGAATTCATTCTTTCATCAAAATTGACCAAACTCAGCTGGTGAATCATGTTGTATCTGATATGTAGGGAGTTTGTAGCATGAAAAAACAAAGGAATTATGCAGAAGAGAAGAAAAGCCAAGCTTACAAGTTGCCTTGCAAGTGGCTTTGCAACTTGCATCCAAAAGTGAAAAAGTAAGCATGAGGTGTAAAGCAATTTTGACACATCCATCAAGCTACACCTTCTAGCCTTCATTTAGCCCTTTCAAAACCATCATAAAGCTTGACTTTGAGAAAATTCTTCACATAGTTCTTTGTTTGTTGATCCGAAGATGATGTCGTCCACATATACTTGAACAAGTAAGGTATTTTCCTTTATCTTTTTGATGAATAAAGTCTTGTCTACCTTGCCCTTTTCAAATCCTTTTTCGCATAAGAAACTACTTAGATGATCATACCATGCCTTTGTACTTGCTTTAGACCATATAGAGCTTTCTTCAATTTGTATACATGTGAAGGATGCTTGAAGTCTTCAAAGCCCTGGGGTTGTTTGACATAGACTTCTTCGTTGATGTATCCGTTCAAAAAGGTGCTTTTGACGTCCATTTGAAAAAGTTGAAAAGTCATTGAGCATGCATAAGCAAGTAATAGACGAATGGCTTCTAACCTTGCAACTAGAGCGAAAGTTTCCTCAAATTCAATTCCTTCCTCTTGATTGTACCCTCGAGCCACTAATCTTGCTTTGTTTCGAACAATTATTCCATTTTCATCAAGTTTGTTCTTAAACACCCATCTTGTTTCGATGATATGTTTATCTTTCGGTTTTGGAACAAGTTTCCAAACTTGATTCCTCTCGAATTGGTTTAATTCCTCTTGCATAGCAATAATCCATTGATCATCTTCAAGAGCTTCACCAACTTTGGAAGGTTCTATTTGAGATACGAACGCCATGTTCAAGCATGCATCTTTGAGATTTAATCTTATAGCAACACCTTGACTTATTGTCATACCCCAAATTTGTCCTACCTTTTTTCAAAATTTTCATTTGCCCGACTTTGTTTTTAATTTACCTCGCTTATACAGCGTAGCGTATTTTTCAGCAAAAACGGGCATTTTCGTTTTTTTAGCCCAATAAGGGTATGCCACGTGGCATTTGTTTTATATATATATATATATATATATATATATATATATATATATATATATATATATATATATATATATATATATATATATATATATATATATATATATATATATATATATATATATATATATATATATATATATATATATATATATATATATATATATATATATATATATATATATATATATATATATATATATATATATATATATATATATATATATATATATATATATATATATATATATATATATATATATATATATATATATATATATATATATATATATATATATATACCTTTTTTTTTATAATTTCATTTTTTCTCGTGATAGGTTAATATATTGTCTTTTTATTATTTTTTTAATTAGTTTTGAATTAGAAATTAGGATTTAAATTTAAATTTTTTTTTATTAAATAGATTTAATTTAGAGCTTAATTATAATTTAGAAATTTTAAAAAATATAGATAAAAAAAAATAGAGTTAGAATTTAATTAGGATTTATTTTAAAAATTAGATTAGATTTTAATTATTTAGTTTAGATTTAAAATTGTAATTAATAGTTAGAATTAAATTAAATAGGAAAATATATTTATTAATTTAGTTTATTATTCAAAGTTATTTAAAGAAAAATAGAAAATAGATTTAATTAACTTAGTTTATTATTCAGAAAAATTAAAAGAAAAAAATAAAATAAAAAGAATTTGAAGGACACGGTGGATTTTTTCTTCTTCGTTCAGATTTGTGGATAGTGTATAAAAGGGACACTGTTCACCATACCCTAGGAAATAAGGGAGATACTGTTCACCCTAACCCTAAAGAATAACGGCCGCCCCTAATTCCGAAGGGCAACCCTAAAAAAAAACCATCCCAAATCGGCGCCGACCACCACCCTCCGTTTTCTTCTTCCTCAACGCACCAGCACCCTTTCCTCACGTCCATTTCTCACCGTTGCCATTATCGTTCCCTTTACTAAACCCTTTTCCCCTCCGTCGTATTCACCACCACGACCTCACCATCTTCTCTTCAACTTCAATTCTCCCCCATCGCTGCCCATTTCGAATCTTCTTCCGCCATCACACAACCATCACCATCTTCTTCCATTCAAAACCTTCTGCCACCGCTCATCTCACCATATGCCGCCTCTAGCTCCTTCAATATCGTCGCCCCTTTCTCGATTTCAATTCCTCCATCATAACCCTTACCCCTCTCCCGCCATTTCTGTCGTGAATAGGATCCAAACCACCATAGAAACCATCTTAAACCACAAATCTATGAATTTCTCACGAACAAGCTCTACCCTCCATTTTCCTGATGTTTGTGTCGCTACTGTCTAGATGGTGTTGTTGAAATTTTTCGTGCAGGAAAAGAATAATCTCTAACAGGTCAAGAATGGAGAAGGTGATACGAACCAATGAAAATATTATTATGATTACACACTCCGGCCATCCATGTAAACCTCCCTCTGTTACAAAAAAAGAATCTTCACATACCACCGACTGTTGCATACTCTAACGGGTACACCTCGTTTCCATTTCAACAACAAAATCTTGTTGAACATCGCCGAACTTCAATTACGCGACAAGAACTTGAAGCAGGACAAGGGCATTTGGTTCTAGCAGCATCAACGCAAGCTCACGGGTTGAACTCGCATTCGATTTGATTCTCGGTTGGAAATTTTCAACTCAACAACAATTTTGCAACAACTCAAGGCGGCAGTGACTTACGTGTTCGCGGTGTCGACCTTAATGTCCTTAACCGCAGTGACCAAGGAGGTCCCAGCAACGGTTGTCAACTCAGGTTTGATCCGAACATTGCGTTAATAGCTCAAAACAATCCTCTGTGTTTGAATAGGTTCCTGGCTGTTATTTTTGTGAGTAAAATTCCTTGTTTACACAAATTATGTATTCGATTTGCTAATATCTGGTTGAAACTCTTTTGGAAGCAAGGGAAGTAGAATACAGAGCATGGGCGTTTGGGATGAATTTGTTTGATTTGGAACAATGGAGGATGCATCCGGTGACACCGATTTCCTTCTTTGAACACATTGTTAGAAGGCTTGGTTTGAAGAGCCGTTTGCACTAGGAGTTTATGTGGCGTTGTGAGAGGGTTCTTCTTCATGTTATTGCTGATTCAAAGGTTATGATGAGTTATCTTCCTTCTACATTGGTTGCTGCTACAATGATCCATGTAATTAAAGAGATTGAACCATTTAATGCATCTGAGTACATTGATCAGCTATTGGGTTTACTAAAGATTAGTGAGGAACAAGTGAACCAATGCTACAAGCTTATGCTGAAGCTATTAGTTAGCGGCGATGGCATTTATAGTCCTCACCAGAAACGGAAGCGTGTATCTGAACAAAGTAGCCCGGGTGGTGTCATTGACGCTTCTTTCAGTTGTGACAGCTCAAATGATTCATGGACCGTGGCATCCTCTGTTTCGCTTTCAGTGCAGCCGATGTTTAAGAGGAGTAGAGCTCAGGTTCGCAGCAAAACTTGGCAGTTCAAATGGTAACAATTCAAACAAACTATGCTTTACATATTCTTATTATGTTTGTACTCTGCAGAATTGATATCTATTTCGGTCTGAGCTACGTATGTAGGATATGTGCATCATTTCGGTTATTATCTTGTTTACATCCATTTCAATCCGACTGCATTTTTTTGTATGTGCTGGGCTTAGATATGATAGACCTAGCAGTTTTCAAATGTTTTACTGCTGTTTGTGTTTTGGTAAAGATAAACATGGCATTTGCTGCACACTGGTGGCTCTTACGAATTTATTGCTCTTACATGACGTTTTGCGAAATTACGAATTGTTTGTTTACAAGGTTTGATTGTATTGGTTTGTGTTTGATTATTATGCTGTGACTTCATTATGAACATGTGCTTAAACGTCTTGATTTCGTTCTATCACAGTTTTTTTCAATTTGTTTATATTAAAGAGGTGAGAGTTTCAATTGTGTACCCGCTCACAGTTTGTTGCCATTACATTTTTACTAAACTTATGAATGGTTATTGTTTGGTGTACTGCTGCTGTTACGATTTGTAGCATGAGGGTGTGATTGCATTCTGTATATGTTTGTTACCTCAGTGTTTCGATTTCGGTTATGCCGCGTTAGCATTATGCTTTTAAGCTTAAGGAAAGTGGTAAATTCGTATCGATAACTCCAATTTTCGGTTGCTCGTTCATCTATGTATTGTTGCTATCAATTTATTCTATATGTTTGATTGTTCGAACCAATTTCGAGGGTGTATTTGGTTACTACAATGTTTGTTGATCTGATAATGAAAGTTATGTCGATTATTATTGGTTGGTTATAATGACAATCATATTGTGATTCAAATGATTCCTGCTGTTATTGATTGTTGAAGTTGAGAGTCAAAGGTTCAGGGTTGTATTAATTTCGATTGGAAAATTGTGTTGAAAGTTAACATGTGATTGATAAATATATCATTAAAACCAGTGGCCATAGTTTTAAAAAATCAAGATCATATATCTGTTTCTGTTGTTTTCTTTTTCCATGCATTATTTGAATGTAATCAGGTTCAGTTCGACCGCTTCATGCTCATGCTGATTCTTTTCATATTTGAGTTTTGTAACATTCATGTAACTGCTGAATTTGTTATTGCTACGGCTATCCTGCGTGGTGGTTGTTTCGATTTCCGCTTCCATAATACGGGTTCTGCTCCGGTTGAAACAAACCCCGCCGACGATGTGATTCCCCATGGCCAACCCTGCTGCGAGCATCACCTTTTTAGCACAACAACAATTTTGCAGCAACCCGTTGCAACTACTCAGCACCGTCATCGACAACAACGACATGACCCCGTCTTCGATGCAGCAGCCGCACAGCAACAAACTTCGGATCATTCATCTGCGATGAGCAAGAACGGGTTATGCATATGCTCAGTGTTGATACATGTACAACAACAGTTCAACAACAAATCCAGCAATAACAATGTCGCGAAAATCTCGTCGGTAAATCTTTGAATCCTGGTTCTTTGGTTCAATTATAAGCACTCAATTAGGCTTGGTTGCTACTGGAGATTTGATGTATTTATCATTGTTTATATAGCATTTTATGGTTGTTTTTATTCTAAAATTTGTGTCGAATATCCGACGTGACGTCGTTAATATTCAAGGTGTTGTTTTGAATTAACAATATTAGTTCTTGGTTAGTAAATTATATCTAGCTTTTGTTGTGCTCAAATGTCATTTTCAAAATATATTTCAAAAATCATTACCAAATTAATACTTTTAAATAATAAACTTTTCAAAAATATATTTTATTTAAAATCTATTTCTTCTTAAAGGTATTAACCTTTTCAAAACAATTAATTATGATTAGTTTTTCTCAAACTTTTTTGCAATTGATTATTTTTTTTATATATGAAAATTAAAACTATTTTTCTTAATAAAATTAAACTATCTTCTTAATATAATTTTTAAGATAATTAAATTCTTGGATCTCGCCTTCCTTGAATTTTTTAAGCGACCGCTCTCGAGGTGCACACCTTGAGTTGTGACCCTTTCGATATTATTTTCTAGGGTATATGGCACGCCTAGTCCGAGTACTCTAATATTTTCAAATTATTTTCATAATTAAATCACGAAAAGATCGAGTTCTTGGAATCGCACATTCGTTGAATTCGAGTATGATCACTATTGAGGCGTACGCCTTGTATGGTGCGTCATTCAAACTTTCGTTCTTAAAATACCTCCTTTAATTATTTGGACAAGTACCCTCACTGTCCAACAAACACTATTTTATAATTAATGGGATGAAAAAGATTGTCGTTGGGATCTAGCATTCCAATGATATCCCGACTAATTGATTACGAGGCCGACGTCTCGTTTATCGAGTAGTCGTCATTCCTCCCAAATTTTCAACCCGTCTAACCTCGTTCCTCGCCTTCGTGCGATCGAGTCTAAACCCTAGTACGACTCTAAACTGTACGTCAAATCCAAAATTATTTTTTTCTTAATTAAACTGCGAAAGAATTGAGTTCTTGGAGTCTCGCATTCCTTGGATTCTTGAGTAACCACTCTTGGGGCGTACGCTTTAGGTTGTGGATTACTCGACCTTTTGTATATAAGATACATGCCCTAACTATTTGGACAAATACTGCCATTGTCCATTCAAATAAAATTTCCTAATTAATTGAATGAAAAAGGTGTCGTTGGGATCTAGCATTCCAACGATATCCAGATTAATCGATTACGAGACTGGCGTCTCGTTTATCGAGTAGTCGTCATTCTCCCCTAAAATATTCAACCCAACTTTCTTCTCTCGCCCCGTGTGATTGAGACCTTCTCAAACATATTTCGTAGAATCTTTCGAATGAAAAAGGTGTCGTTGGAATCTAGCATTCCAATAATGCCCCGATTAATTGATTGCGAGGCTGACGGCTCATTTATCAAATAGTCGTCATTCTCCATCAAGTTGCCTAACTAAACTCCTCTTTCTTGCCCCCGTGCAATCGAAACCTTAAACCTATTCAAATATATCCTCTAACCAAAACATCCAATACGATAAACCTAACCCCTCGCCCTCGTGCGACCTCCAACCTAAATACTTTCTCAAAGAACATTGTTTAGTCCCTTCTTTCGCGCATAACAAACTAGTGCTTCAGCCTCCCCTAGCGAGCAGACAAGCCAACGTTTAGCAGTTAGAATGCGACCTAAACACTCGTTTAGTTTCAAACCCTTTTACCGTAGTTAGCCGAACTACGGCTGCTATGATTTCTCATTTATCAATGAGAATACGTAGGCATAGGATTGCGATGATCCTAGCGAGCACTTTTCCACTCTTACTTCTTTCCCACCTTTAGGTTCCCGTACCTTTTACCAAGAACATTGCTTATTCCCTTCTTCCGCGCATAACAAACTAGAGCTTCAGCCTCCCCAAGCGAGCAGACAGGCCAACGTTTAGCAGTTAGAATGCGACATAAACACTCGTTCGTTGACAAACCTTTTACCGTAGTTAGCCGAACTACGGCTGCTCTGATTCTTCATTCCCTTTCGAATGTAAGATACGTAGGCACAAGATCGCGACGATCTTGGCGAGCACAATCCCCTCATTTTCCTGTAGTCCCACGAACTACGAATGCTCTGATTTTCCACTTCTTACAAGTGAAGATACGTAGGCACAAGGGCCCCAATCCTTGGCGAGCAACCTATCCTATAACCACCATTTCCCCCATAGGAGAAACCTTAGAAGAAAACAAACAAGCATAGTTAACTTTACTCTCGAATCGATCAAGAGGTTCCCGTTGAGTACAACGGACGTAGAGGGTGCTAATACCTTCCCTCTGCGTAACCGACTCCCGAACCTAGAATATTGGTTGCGATGACCATGTTCTTATCCCTTAAAGGTTTTATCGATATTTTCCTATTCCATCCTTGGAATGAATAAAGTTCGGTGGCGACTCTGTTTCGAACAGTATTTTCCGCGGCCATCGCGAGGATCGTATTTTTCGAGGTACGACAGATGGCGACTCTGCTGGGGATAATGCATTGCCCTATGCAAGAGAGAGTCAAGCCTAACTTGACTCGATTCGAGTGTACTAACCTTTTGCTTAACTGTTTTCTTTATGTTTATTTTCTCCTATTGTTTATTACTTATTTTCTCTTTCTATCGTATGCTGTTTATTATATCTGCCTGCATCTGCCTGCTGGATTCGGGGATAGCATTGCAAGTAAAGCTCTACACCCGAGCTTTGGAAAAAGAAGAGAGAAAACATAGTTTAGAATTGGTAGTGATTAGTGTTAGTCCCCAAGGACTCGCTCCTTGTGTGCCTAGCATGAAAGCTCTTCCAGAATAGATCTTTTCGTAGATCCTATCGTAACGCAGCTAGCCTGTTACACGATTTGATTCATGAAGGGTCCGTGACTCTGGGAACCACTCTTAGAACCAATTTCTATATTGGTAGTCGTGTAGTGTTAGTCTCCGAGGACTCGCTCCTCGTGTGCCTAGCATGAGGACTCCGCTTAGGAGAGACCCTATCGTACTCTCGTTATAATACAGCTAGCCTGTTGCGTGATGTTGATAAGATCGGTGTCCGTGATCCCGGGAACCTTATCCATCAACATAGAAGCTATCCCGTGAGTGGGTCTATGGGTAAAGAATCTAGAACTTGCCTGGTATAGCCTACCGGTTAGGTTGCTTCGAGTTGCTTATGTTATCCTAGATCCTGTTTGCACCTGCATTACATTCGCATATCACTGCATCTGCGTTTCATTTGCATCGTATAACATATTCCAAAGCTCATCTATCCTTTGTCTGTAATCCATAGTTGATTTCCCGACACAAGTACTGAACTGGACTTAGTGCTGGAAGACCATGGAACACTTGAGACAAAAATCAATTTGAGCTAAGAAAAGACGAGAACAACGCAGAAGGCGATATGAAACAGCTTCCAGAAGTTAGCCCAACTGTGAAGCAAGGAAGAGGAGCTCAGTTCCTCAATACTGGCAGTTTCCTTGTCATTTTTGTGCATTTGTAGTTTCCTTTATGTTAAGTGCTACTTGCTTTTAGAAATTTTTTCTTATCAATGGTATTGTTAATGTGATGATCATGCATGCTTTCGACCAAATCCATTCGTATTCACTCACATTTTCTCACTTATTGCAAAAAATCACAAAAAAAATTTTCACTCCACTTCCTTTATTGCACTGCTGTTTAGCAAAGATTGGAGGGAGGATGACGAAAACGAAATACCCATAATTGCTGATAAGTATGCTTTTGGATAAAATCGCGCTAATGATGTACAGGCATTGTTTCAAATCCCCAAACACCGGAGAGATAAGGAGTTAGTCCCTAGTCAACCACTTCGAGCCTAGAAGTAGGAGTTTCCTTCGGATTTATAAACCCTTACATTTAACCTGGGGCATGGGTAGTGTTCAGTTAACCTGAGTGTGCACTCAAATCATGAGAACATCCAAAAGACATGACGGTTGTTCATCAATGACCAATGACTTGGCAGTCACAAATCCTTCCAAAAAAAAATCAAAAGCCTGCTAAGTCGAACACCTCAAAAGGGGACTTAGGCAAAAATCAAGGCAATCCCGATGGATCTGACAAACAAAGTCAGTCCAGGCAAAAGTTAGGGACCAAAAACAAAACAAAAGAAAAATAGGTCCTCAAACCCTCAATGATAAAAACAAAATAAGATTCAGTGGCCACCCAAATCAAGGGGCACTGACATCCATCAAAGAGCAAAATAAGGTGACTGCCATCTCGAGCGAACCTTGAACCATCTAGCTTATACCGTCAAACAGGTGCAAAATTAACTGAACGTAGGTATGGAGATCATTACGAAGAAGGGGTGGGTACAAATAATACTTTGAGCCTAATATCCTTTGTTTTCATAACCGTGAACCAGACCACGATACAACCCTCAAAAGACCTAATTGAGGCGGAGTTTTATTCTGAAAGCATACTATTGCAAGGTTGCGTAAACTGACTCCTACATATTTGCTAATCTTATGTATTGGTGTCATATTCTTGCTATATCTTTCGCACCAGATAAATCAGCATTGCGTTTGGATTAACAATCCACTCGTCACACATTTTCACATCATTCCCAATAAATGATATTTTCAAAACTTGCATGAATGTCGCATTAAAATTACCATTTTTGAATAAACACTTTTAACTGCAAGCCAGTACTTGGCATTATGGAAATTTCAACAAAAGAACAGTCAAAGAGGAACTTGATCACTCATTGGCGTTGACCTGAATCAAGAATTTCTCCTAACCCTACGGATCTAGGGCAAGTCCTTCTGAGGTTTAAACTGGGGCGGACCACTGCAAGGTTCAGACACTAGGCCAAACTAGCTTATGATGGAGGTCAACAAGCGTCAAAGGCCTTGGGGCAGAGCAAAAGCACGACTAATATGCATTGGTTAAGTTGCTACGCTCGCGCAATCCAAACGTATTGGTTAAATCGCAACGCTCGTACGACTAACACGCATTGGTTAAGTCGCTACGCTTGCGCAGTCAACATGCTTTGGATAAGTCGCTACGCTCAATGTTTGTAAGTCATCATGACATATCAGCTAGAAGCAAGGTTCTTACAAGAACAAGTATACCACTTCTGCAAAGGATCCAACAAGGGGCAGGCTACCCAGAGAGTCCCTCTAACGCTCAATCAGCACAAGTCATGTCACTTCAAACGCTCATTCTGAAGCAGACTACCTCAAGATTAATTTGAAGCCAATTACCCCAAGGGTCAGTTAATCAAGGTCAAAACCCTTTCCTGACTAAAATTTGCAATAAACCATCTCGAGATCATCTCATGGTATATTTGCGTTCGAATTCCCTTCATGACTTGGAGTTTTGAAACAAACCATCTCGAATTCATCTCATGGTACAACTGCTTCCAACTTCCTTTCACAATATGGAATGCTGGGGCAAGCCATCTCGAGTTCATCTCATGGTACAACTGTTTCCAATTTCCTTTCACGACTTGGAATGTTGGGGCAAGCCATATCGAGTTCGTCTCATGGTATGATTGCTTCCAATTTCCATTCAAGGAAAATTCCTTCATAGACCCAAACTGAGGCAGGTTGAACAACATTGGGACAGTTACTCAAGCAAGTTTATTCTCGTCAGCAAAAGTTGAGTGTCGGGGAATCATGCCATCACCCCACCAAATAACCTTAACCTCCTGAAAGAGCCTCTCTGTCATTGGGTTTCACCCCCACGGCCTGGACCTGATACCTGTCAGAGCTTTGTAACCGAAATAAATCCTTCAAAGTCCAGTTCTCGTCTGGCAAATCATTCTAAAGTCCATTCGTCATTGGCAACCACTAAAAGTCCACCCTCGTTGGCATCCTCAATAACCAAAGTCCAAACCATTTGGCAACTACCGAATCCAATCCCTGGTGACGTCCCTGACAGGATTTATCCCCAGCATACCTGGTCGCTACATTATCATAAGCACGACATACAACCTCATATCATAATCATATCAAGCATTAACATATCATTTGCATTCGCATTGTGCACTCCCTAGCAGTTACATCTTAGTTGCATGTTTGGGCATCATAAAACATTGCATTACATAGCAATGTAGTAGGATCCAGGATCAGTTCGCAAGCATCTTGGTCAGTCCTCCAGTGAAGTTGGCAGTATGACTCTGAAAGGGTTTAAGACCCCACAAGTTCAGGGAATTCTACTCCCCAGCAAGTCATTCTTCAACCATGCAGTTGATGATGATAATCCTCAGCAACTATTGCTCGGGTGGCTCCCCAAGCAGAGGTCATCTTAGAGAGTTTATTGAAGATTTCTCCCCCGCAGAGTTTAGACAACGCTGTTCCTTTAAATAGGAATTTTAGTTCAGCTATTCCTCAGCAAAATTATCACTTGAGATACTGCTTTGGTATCATCGAAGAACCTCATTGGATAAGGGACTGCTTCGACCATCCGAAGAATCTCAAGATTTGATCAGAGATACTGCTTTGGTATCATCGAAGAATCTTATTGGATAAGATGCTGCTTCGACCACCCGAAGAATCTCAAGTTTTGTTCGAGATACTGCTTTAGTATCATCGAAGAGCCTTAATGGATAAGGTACTGCTTCGACCACCCGAAGAATCTCAAGTTTTGTTCGAGATACTGCTTTGGTATCATCGAAGAATCTTATTGGATAAGATACTGCTTCGACCACCCGAAGAATCTCCAGTTTTGTTCGAGATACTGCTTTGGTATCATCGAAGAACCTTAATGGATAAGGTACTGCTTCGACCACCCGAAGAATCTCAAGTTTTGTTTGAGATACTGCTTTGGTATCATCGAAGAGCCTTAATGGATAAGGTGCTGCTTCGACCACCCGAAGAATCTCAAATTTTGATCAGAGATACTGCTTTGGTATCATCGAAGAGCCTTAATGGATAAGGTGCTGCTTCGACCACCCGAAGAATCTCAAGTTTTGTTCGAGATACTGCTTTGGTATCATCGAAGAACCTCATTGGATAAGGGACTGCTTCGACCATCCGAAGAATCTCAAGATTTGATCAGAGATACTGCTTTGGTATCATCGAAGAATCTTATTGGATAAGATGCTGCTTCGACCACCCGAAGAATCTCGAGTTTTGTTCGAGATACTGCTTTGGTATCATCGAAGAGCCTTAATGGATAAGGTACTGCTTCGACCACCCGAAGAATCTCATGTTTTGTTCGAGATACTGCTTTGGTATCATCGAAGAGCCTTAATGGATAAGGTACTGCTTCGATCACCCGAAGAATCTCAAGTTTTGTTCGAAATACTGCTTTGGTATCACCGAAGAGCCTTAGTGGATAAGGTACTGCTTCGACCACCCGAAGAATCTCAAGTTTATTTGAGATACTGCTTTGGTATCATCGAAGAGCCTTAATGGATAAGGTACTGCTTCGACCACCCGAAGAATCTCAAGTTAATCGAGATACTGCTTTGGTATCATCGAAGAGCCTTAATGGATAAGGTACTGCTTCGACCACCCGAAGAATCTCAAGTTTTGTTCGGGATACTGCTTTGGTATCATCGAAGAGCCTTAATGGATTGGGCACTACTTCCACCACCCAAAGAGGATCACTTATACCACTCTGGTACCGCGAAGAACCTTATTGGATAAGGGACTGCTTCGACCACCCAGGGAATATCAGGTTATCTCTTTCATCTATTTTTGCATCCTGTCATCCCGTTCAGGTATATCCCATCTCTTTGCATTTCACTTGCTTGTCGGACAAATTTCGGGGTCTTTTTGTATCTAATTGACTTCCACCCTGAAAATGAACGCCATGCAGCTGTTCATTTCTCTCAGGTTCAAGGCAATTAGATAGGGGCATCTGTCATACCCCAAAATTGTCCTACCTTTTTTCAAAATTTTCATTTGCCCGACTTTGTTTTTAATTTACCTCGCTTATACAGCGTAGCGTATTTTTCAGCAAAAACGGGCATTTACGTTTTTTTAGCCCAATAAGGGTATGCCACGTGGCATTTGTTTTTATATATATATATATATACCTTTTTTTTTATAATTTCATTTTTTCTCGTGATAGGTTAATATATTGTCTTTTTATTATTTTTTTAATTAGTTTTGAATTAGAAATTAGGATTTAAATTTAATTTTTTTTTATTAAATAGATTTAATTTAGAGCTTAATTATAATTTAGAAATTTTAAAAAATATAGATAAAAAAAATAGAGTTAGAATTTAATTAGGATTTATTTAAAAAATTAGATTAGATTTTAATTATTTAGTTTAGATTTAAAATTGTAATTAATAGTTAGAATTAAATTAAATAGGAAAATATATTTATTAATTTAGTTTATTATTCAAAGTTATTTAAAGAAAAATAGAAAATAGATTTAATTAACTTAGTTTATTATTCAGAAAAATTAAAAGAAAAAAATAAAATAAAAAGAATTTGAAGGACACGGTGGATTTTTTCTTCTTCGCTCAGATTTGTGGATAGTGTATAAAAGGGACACTGTTCACCATACCCTAGGAAATAAGGGAGATACTGTTCACCCTAACCCTAAAGAATAACGGCCGCCCCTAATTCCGAAGGGCAACCCTAAAAAAAACCATCCCAAATCGGCACCGACCACCACCCTCCGTTTTCTTCTTCCTCAACGCACCAACACCCTTTCCTCACGTCCATTTCTCACCGTTGCCATTATCGTTCCCTTCACTAAACCCTTTTCCCCTCCGTCGTATTCACCACCACGGCCTCACCATCTTCTCTTCAACTTCAATTCTCCCCCATCGCTGCCCATTTCGAATCTTCTTCCGCCATCACACAACCATCACCATCTTCTTCCATTCAAAACCTTATGCCACCGTTCATCTCACCATATGCGGCCTCTAGCTCCTTCAATATCGTCGCCCCTTTCTCGATTCCAATTCCTCCATCATAACCCTTACCCCCTCTCCCGCCATTTCTGTCGTGAATAGGATCCAAACCACCATAGAAACCATCTTAAACCACAAATCTATGAATTTCTCACGAACAAGCTCTACCCTCCATTTTCCTGATGTTTGTGTCGCTACTGTCTAGATGGTGTTGTTGAAATTCTTCGTGCAGGAAAAGAATAATCTCTAACAAGTCAAGAATGGAGAAGGTGATACGAACCAATGAAAATATTATTGTGATTACACACTCCGGCCATCCATGTAAACCTCCCTCTGTTACAACAAAAGAATCTTTACATACCACCGACTGTTGCATACTCTAACGGGTACACCTCGTTTCCATTTCAACAACAAAATCTTGTTGAACATCGCCGAACTTCAATTACGCGACAAGAACTTGAAGCAGGACACGGGCATTTGGTTCTAGCAGCATCAACGCAAGCTCACGGGTTGAACTCGCATTCGATTTGATTCTCGGTTGGAAATTTTCAACTCAACAACAATTTTGCAACAACTCAAGGCGGCAGTGACTTACGTGTTCGCGGTGTCGACCTTAATGTCCTTAACCGCAGTGACCAAGGAGGTCCCAGCTACGGTTGTCAACTCAGGTTTGATCCGAACACTGCGTTAATAGCTCAAAACAATCCTCTGTGTTTGAATAGGTTCCTGGATGTTATTTTTGTGAGTAAAATTCCTTGTTTACACAAATTATGTATTCGATTTGCAAATATCTGGTTGAAACTCTTTTGGAAGCAAGGGAAGCAGAATACAGAGCATGGGCGTTTGGGATGAATTTGTTTGATTTGGAACAATGGAGGATGCATCCGGTGACACCGATTTCCTTCTTTGAACACATTGTTAGAAGGCTTGGTTTGAAGAGCCGTTTTCACTAGGAGTTTATGTGGCGTTGTGAGAGGGTTCTTCTTCATGTTATTGTTGATTCAAAGGTTATGATGAGTTATCTTCCTTCTACATTGGCTGCTGCTACAATGATCCATGTAATTAAAGAGATTGAACCATATAATGCATCTGAGTACATTGATCAGCTATTGGGTTTACTAAAGATTAGTGAGGAACAAGTGAACCAATGCTACAAGCTTATGCTGAAGCTATTAGTTAGCGGCGATGGCATTTATAGTCCTCACCAGAAACGGAAGCGTGTATCTGAACCAAGTAGCCCGGGTGGTGTCATTGACGCTTCTTTCAGTTGTGATAGCTCAAATGATTCATGGACAGTGGCATCCTCTGTTTCGCTTTCAGTGCAACCGATGTTTAAGAGGAGTAGAGCTCAGGTTCGCAGCAAAACTTGGCAGTTCAAATGGTAACAATTTAAACAAACTATGCTTTACATATTCTTATTATGTTTGTACTCTGCAGAATTGATATCTATTTTGGTCTGAGCTACGTATGTAGGATATGTGCATTATTTCGGTTATTATCTTGTTTACATCCATTTCAATCCGACTGCATTTTTTTGTATGTGCTGGGCTTAGATATGATAGACCTAGCAGTTTTCAAATGTTCTACTGCTGTTTGTGTTTTGGTAAAGATAAACATGGCATTTGCTGCACACTGGTGGCTCTTACGAATTTATTGCTCTTACATGACGTTTTGCGAAATTACGAATTGTTTGTTTACAAGGTTTGATTGTATTGGTTTGTGTTTGATTATTATGCTGTGACTTCATTATGAACATGTGCTTAAACGTCTTGATTACGTTCTATCACAGTTTTTTTCAATTTGTTTATATTAAAGAGGTGAGAGTTTCAATTGTGTACCCGCTCACAGTTTGTTGCCGTTACATTTTTACTAAACTTATGAATGGTTATTGTTTGGTGTACTGCTGCTGTTACGATTTGTAGCATGAGGGTGTGATTGCATTCTGCATATGTTTGTTACCTAAGTGTTTCGATTTCGGTTATGCTGCGTTAGCATTATGCTTTTAAGCTTAAGGAAATTGGTAAATTCGTATCGATAACTCCGATTGTCGGTTGCTCGTTCATCTATGTATTGTTGCTATCAATTTATTCTATATGTTTGATTGTTCGAACCAATTTCGAGGGTGTATTTGGTTACTACAATGTTTGTTGATCTGATAATGAAAGTTATGTCAATTATTGTTGGTTGGTTATAATGACAATCATATTGTGATTCAAATGATTCCTGCTGTTATTGATTGTTGAAGTTGAGAGTCAAAGGTTCATGGTTGTATTAATTTCGATTGGAAAATTGTGTTGAAAGTTAACATGTGATTGATAAATATATCATTAAAACCAGTGGCCATAGTTTTAAAAAATCAAGATCATATATCTGTTTTTGTTGTTTTCTTTTTCCATGCATTATTTGAATGTAATCAGGTTCAGTTCGACTGCTTCATGCTCATGCTGATTCTTTTCATATTTGAGTTTTGTAACATTCACGTAACTGCTGAATTTGTTACTGCTACGGCTATCCTGCGTGGTGGTTGTTTCGATTTCCGCTTCCATAATACGGGTTCTGCTCCGGTTGAAACAAACCCCGCCGACGATGTGATTCCCCATGGCCAACCCTGCTGCGAGCATCACCTTTTTAGCACAACAACAATTTTGCAGCAACCCGTTGCAACTACTCAGCACCGTCATCGACAACAACGACATGACCCCGTCTTCGATGCAGCAGCCGCACAGCAACAAACTTCGGATCATTCATCTGCGATGAGCAAGAACGGGTTATGCATATGCTCAGTGTTGATACATGTACAACAACAGTTCAACAACAAATCCAGCAATAACAATGTCGCGAAAATCTCGTCGGTAAATCTTTGAATCCTGGTTCTTTGGTTCAACTATAAGCACTCAATTAGGCTTGGTTGCTACTGGAGATTTGATGTATTTATCATTGTTTATATAGCATTTTATGGTTGTTTTTATTCTAAAATTTGTGTCGAATATCCGACGTGACGTCGTTAATATTCAAGGTGTTGTTTTGAATTAACAATATTAGTTCTTGGTTAGTAAATTATATCTAGCTTTTGTTGTGCTGAAATGTCATTTTTAAAATATATTTCAAAAATCATTACCAAATTAATACTTTTAAATAATAAACTTTTCAAAAATATATTTTATATAAAATCTATTTCTTCTTAAAGGTATTAACCTTTTCAAAACAATTAATTATGATTAGTTTTTCTCAAACTTTTTTGCAATTGATTAATTTATTTTATATATGAAAATTAAAACTATTTTTATTAATAAAATTAAACTATCTTCTTAAAATAATTTTTAAGATGATTAAATTCTTGGATCTCGCCTTCCTTGAATTTTTTAAGCGACCGCTCTTGAGGTGCACACCTCGAGTTGTGACCCTTTCGATCTTATTTTCTAGGGTATATGGCACGCCTAGTCCGGGTACTCTAATATTTTCAAATTATTTTCATAATTAAATCACGAAAAGATCGAGTTCTTGGAATCGCGCATTCCTTGAATTCGAGTATGATCACTATTGAGGCGTACGCCTTGTATGGTGCGTCATTCAAACTTTCGTTCTTAAAATACCTCCTTTAATTATTTGGACAAGTACCCTCACTGTCCAACAAACACTATTTTATAATTAATGGGATGAAAAAGATTGTCATTGGGATCTAACATTCCAACGATATCCCGACTAATTGATTACGAGGCCGACGTCTCGTTTATCGAGTAGTCGTCATTCCTCCCAAATTTTCAACCCGTCTAACCTCGTTCCTCGCCTTCGTGCGATCGAGTCTAAACCCTAGTACGACTCTAAACTGTACGTCAAATCCAAAATTATTTTTTTCTTAATCAAACTGCGAAAGAATTGAGTTCTTGGAGTCTCGCATTCCTTGGATTCTTGAGTAACCACTCTTGGGGCGTACGCTTTAGGTTGTGGATTACTCGACCTTTTGTATATAAGATACATGCCCTAACTATTTGGACAAATACCGCCATTGTCCATTCAAATAAAATTTCCTAATTAATTGAATGAAAAAGGTGTCGTTGGGATCTAACATTCCAACGATATCCCGATTAATCGATTGCGAGACTGGCGTCTCGTTTATCGAGTAGTCGTCATTCTCCCCTAAAATATTCAACCCAACTTTCTTCTCTCGCCCCGTGCGATTGAGACCTTCTCAAACATATTTCGTAGAATCTTTCGAATGAAAAAGGTGTCGTTGGAATCTAGCATTCCAATAATGCCCCGATTAATTGATTGCGAGGCTGACGACTCGTTTATCAAATAGTCGTCATTCTCCATCAAGTTGCCTAACTAAACTCCTCTTTCTTGCCCCCGTGCAATCGAAACCTTAAACCTATTCAAATATATCCTCTAACCAAAACATCCAATACGATAAACCTAACCCCTCGCCCTCGTGCGACCTCCAACCTAAATACTTTCTCAAAGAACATTGTTTAGTCCCTTCTTTCGCGCATAACAAACTAGTGCTTCAGCCTCCCCTAGCGAGCAGACAAGCCAACGTTTAGCAGTTAGAATGCGACCTAAACACTCGTTCAGTTTCAAACCCTTTTACCGTAGTTAGTCGAACTACGGCTGCTCTGATTTCTCATTTATCAATGAGAATACGTAGGCATAGGATTGCGATGATCCTAGCGAGCACTTTTCCACTCTTCCTTCTTTCCCACCTTTAGGTTCCCGTACCTTTTACCAAGAACATTGTTTATTCCCTTCTTCCGCGCATAACAAACTAGAGCTTCAGCCTCCCCAAGCGAGCAGACAAGTCAATGTTTAGAAGTTAGAATGCGACATAAACACTCGTTCTTTCATAAACCTTTTACCGTAGTTAGCCGAACTACGGCTGCTCTGATTCTTCATTCCCTTTCGAATGTAAGATACGTAGGCACAAGATCGCGACGATCTTGGCGAGCACAATCCCCTCATTTTCCCGTAGTCCCACAAACTACGAATGCTCTGATTTTCCACTTCTTACAAGTGAAGATACGTAGGAACAAGGGCCCCAATCCTTGGCGAGCACCCTATCCTATAACCACCATTTCCCCCATAAGAGAAACCTTAGAAGAAAACAAACAAGCATAGTTAACTTTACTCTCGAATCGATCAAGAGATTCCCGTTGAGTACAACGGACGTAGAGGGTGCTAATACCTTCCCTCTGCGTAACCGACTCCCGAACCTAGAATATTGGTTGCGATGACCATGTTCTTATCCCTTAAAGGTTTTTCCTATTCCATCCTTGGAATGAATAAAGTTCGGTGGCGACTCTGTTTCGAACAGTATTTTCCGCGGCCATCGCGAGGATCGTATTTTTCGAGGTACGACACTTATGTCTCCGATCACTTTGTCGATAGGATGATCTCTATGAGTCCTCCATTCTTTTGGTAGATCATTGACATTGGAATCTTGTTGAACGGTTCTATCTTGTTCTTTAATGATATTTTCAGAAGTATCTTCTTCGGGAGTTTCTACAAATTCATCATCATTATCACAAAACACAATATCCTCCTTGGAGGGGTTATATTCATCAAATTTGACATGCATAGACTCTTCAATAGTTAATGTTATTTTATTGTAAATTCTAAAAGCTTTACTAGAAAAGGAATAACCAAGAAATATACCTTCATCTGATTTTTCATCAAACTTACCAAGGTTGTCTTTGTTGTTATTCAAGACAAAACATTTGCATCCAAATATGTGAAAGTAGGAAATATTTGGCTTTATCCCATTAAAAATTTCATAGGGGGTTTTCTTGAGAATTGGTCTAATATTAACCCGGTTGGTTACAAAACATGCCGTACTCACTGCATCTGCCCAAAAATACTTAGGAAGATTTGAGTCACTTAACATTGTTCTTGCAAGTTCCACTAATGACAGATTCTTTCTTTCCACGACACCATTTTGATGTGGAGTTCTTGGTGAAGAGAAATTGTGTGAAATTCCATTTTCCTCGCAGAATTCATCAAATAAATTATTCTGGAATTCTCCACCATGGTCGCTTCTTATAGAGACAATTGTTAGCACTTTCTCATTTTGAGTTTGTCTTGCAAACCTTTTAAATGCTTTAAAAGCATCACTTTTCTGCACTAAAAAGTAAGTCCAACAAAATCTAGAATAATCATCAACAATAACTAAAGCGAAAACATTACCTCCGAAGCTTTTTGTTCTAGATGGACCAAAAAGATCCATATGCAACAATTGTAGTGGCCTTGTTGTAGACACCACATTTTTGGATATGAAAGTTGATTTAGTTTGTTTTCATTTTTTACAAGCGTCGCATAACTTATCTTTGATGAATTTGATCTTCGGCAGTCCAATAACCAAGTCATGTTTGATCAATTTATTCAAGTGCTCCATATGGATGTGAGCAAACCTCTTATGCCATAACCATGGTTCATTGTTGCTTGCCAAGAGACACTTAACATTCAAAGATACGTTATCCAAGGAAATTTAAAATATATTATTAACTCTTTTACCTTTTAGCATAACTTCATGAGTAACTTCGTTTTCAATTAAACATTCATTTTTAGTGAAGTTTATTTTGAAACCTCGGTCACACAATTGGATAATGCTAATTAGACTATGCTTTAGACCTTCCACATATAAGACATCCTTTATAGTTGTTGAAGGCGGTGAACCAACGATGCCTACGCCAAGAATTATTCCTTTGTTGTTGTCACCATAGGTAACGAATCCTTTGACCTTAAGCGTTAGATGTGAAAATTTGCTTAGATCACCCGTCATGTGCCTAGAACATCCACTATCAAGATACCATTCATTTGAAGAGGTCTTCAAGCATACCTACAAAAAAGAATTAAGTTTTATTAGGTACCCAAATTGCCTTGGGTCCTTCAGAGTTAGTTCCTTTCTTTATCCATACATAATGACCTTGAGCAACACTAAAATTTCTAACATAACAAGCATTTGGAGTATGTCCTTTTATACCACAATAAAAACATGTTGGCTCAAAATTGCTTTTATATCTAGGAGAATAGGATTTTTTTTCTTATTGTTTCTATTCTTCTTGACATATTGATGAACCTTTTTATGATTGTTATTCTTTTCAATAGGAACTTGTTCTTTGGATTTGACAAATATGGTCTTGTTAGAAGTTGGTTTAGAAAATTTGGAATAACCAAGACCACTTTTATCATTTGAAAATATTTGATTCCTAAGAACATTTTCCAATCCAATTTGTCCTTTTTCATATCTTTCTAGGACCCTTTTTAATTGGACTATTTGAAAAGAAAAAGACTTACATTTAGTGCATGCAAAATTCTTAATTAATTTTTCCTTTTCATCTTTAAAATCATTTTTCATTTTCTCAATATTTTTTTCCAAAGATGATATTTGTTTCTTTTGAGATGAAATGGTTTTATATATAATTTTGCACTCACTTAAAAGTTCATCAATTGCTTCTTGAGCATCATCATCAAAAAGAGAGAAATCACTACTAACCTTGTTGTCTTTATCATCAGAATAATGTGATGCAATTAATGCGAGATTTGTGCTTTGATCACTATCGGAGTTCGAGGAAGAACTAATCTCATTGTCATCCCAAGCAATGAAGGATTTCTTCTTGAAATCCTGCTTTCCTTTGTGATCATGATTCTTTGTGAGTTTAGGACATTCTGGTTTGATGTGGCCTTTCTTTCCACATTCATAGCAAGTAATATCTCCATTTGATGTTGATGTTTCTTTTTCCTTATTCTTTGAGAACTTCTTTCTTCTTGTATAACTTGAGTTTTTAATATTATTTTTTGTACCAAAATATTTTCCAAGTCTTTTTACAAGAAGAGTAAAGTTTTCATCTTCATCGGTGTTGTCTTCTTTCTCCACTTCTTTGGATTCAGCTTTTAAGGCAATGCTCTTGGATTTCTTCTCTTGAACTTCATGTTTCTCCAATCTTCCGAGTTCCGTTTCATATTCTTGGAGTTTTCTGAATAACGTAGCGGACGTCATTGTCGATAGGCTTTTCTTCTCGGAAATCACCGTCACTTTTGGTTGTCATTCTCTTGATAAGGACCTAAGCACTTTAAAATTAAGTTCATCATTGGTTAGTGTCTTACCAAGTGCATGTAAGTGATTTGTCAAATGTACGAATCTTTTCTGTAGGTCTAAGATAGATTCTCCTGGTTTCATTCTGAATAATTCATACTTTTGACTCAAAGTGTTTAATCTGGATCTTTTGACTTCGGCGGTTCCTTCGTGAGTTTCAACAAGAGTGTCCCAAATTTGCTTGGTCGTTGAACATGTTGAAATACAGAAGAATTCATCCATTCCAAGTGCACTTTGTAGTATATTTATCGCCTTTTTATCGTAGAGAACTTTATTTTTATCGTCATCATCCCATGATCCTTGCGGTTTTGATGAACCGACTCTGTTGACTACTGTTACCGAAAGAAATGGACCATTATGGACAGCATCCCATATTTCACTTCCTTGTGCTTCTAGATGTGCTTTCATTCGGATTTTCCAAAAGTCGAAATATTCGCCACAGAACAATGGAGGCTTGTTGCTACTGCCACCATCTTTGAAAACAAGATAATTATTTGCGGAAGCCATCTGGATCGGATATGAATAGGTTATCTGTAACCTGCTCTGATACCAATTGTAAGTAGTAATTGCGCCTAAGAGGGGGGGGGGTGAATTAGGATCTTTAAAAATTTGTTGCAATCTTGTATGGTTCCTTTGGTTATTAGTTAATGACGGAACGTAAAGGCGGGAAAGAAAAAGAGACACAGGAAATTTATAGTGGTTCCCTTCACACTACGAAGGTACTTCACTCCCCTTTCGACTCGAAAGAGAATTTCACTATAGTTTAGAATTTTTGTAAAGCCTAATCACATCCAAAGTGATGCTTACTATCTAAACCTATAGGTAATCAAAGTGTTGAAGAACAATCCTCTTCAATAAACATCACTTGTTTCCAACAATCCTGGACAACAAGGTAATACACAAAAATGTCTTGAAAAAATATTTGATGGAAAGTTGTTTATCAATCTTCAAGGTTGATCTTCTTCTTGAAACAAATTATACTCAGATAAGATATACAAGTGTTCTTTGTGAAAGAAGGTTGTGAGAGTGTGAAAATTATTTCAATGGCTTATTTAAAAATATGATTTGAACATTTAATGAAAATTCAAAAGGTTAAAGATAAAGAGTAATTTGATTAATTTGTTTCTTAAAGGTTGTTGTGGGGTTGTTTTTGATTTTGAAATAGAAATCAATTTATATGAGTGAAAAACCTTTCCAAAAAGGTGTGATTTTGGGATAGTAAAAAATAGCCAGTAAGAAAATATAGAACATTGCAATCCTCCATGAAAAGCTGCTATTTTTGGTTGTTGTTACAGTGTTAATCGGTTAACCAAATAGGTTAATCGGTTAACACCTTTCCAACGTTTAAAAATATTTGAAATTTTCATGTGTTAATCGGTTAACACTGTTATGAAGTCCCAAAATACATAATTTTGAAGTATGTTAATCGGTTAACCCCACAGGTTAATCGGTTAACACTGAAGGTTTTTGCAAAAATAATTAATTTAAAAATAGAATAAGTATTTTAAAAAAGTTTTGAAATTGTTGGGATGAGTGTGCAGTGAAAAGTGATTTTTGCGAACACTTGTATAAACTTTCTAAAGTAAAAAATGTTATACCGTTCCTTGAATCATCATCATCACTTGTAGCTTGTAGACGAAGCTTTGATCTATAAAGTCATATGCGATGATACTTTCTTGATCTTTGTTGATCTGGTTTGCTTGCTTGCGACTCTTGTGTTTTGCGAAGAATTCAGAAGAAAGGTGCTTCTGGTTTCATCTTCAATATATACCCCTACGGGTGTACAATATAGGTATCTTCAATATATATACCCCTACGGGTATATAGCCTAAGTATCTTGCGTAACAAGCTTGTATGAGTTGTCTTCATAAAAACACAAAGGCCTTGAAGCTTGCTTCTACATTACTGACTCGGGTACTCAAGTTCTATAAAGAAAGTATATTAATTTTTGAACCTTGATTAAAATGCATGAATTTTCTATATATACTAAACTAATGATAACCGTCTTTGACATTTTATTCATATAAAATAAACTCATAGTAAGAACATGAAACTTAGTCCTTTAAAGCACTGCCATGTTGACAGAACTTAAAAACTGTTGAAAAACCATTATCCCACGTTTGTAGATGCTCTTAGTGACTTATAACTACTTGCTCATTGAATGTGGTTACTGAAAGTTTTAAGACCCCTCTCAAGTCTTTGGTTTCTGATCTGACCTGATCAGAAGGGAATCACTAGACTGCCACGCATCTTCGACTTGCTGCCTGTTCACCGATGTTGAAGAGGAGAAGGGGGTGTACCTGCAAGACACTCCGATGCCAAAGTAAGGAATTGGACAGAGTGAAAGCAAATACAAAAAGTAGGTTGAGAAGAGAATACCTGACCATCTTGTGAAAGAGGGTATTTATAGAGAGACCCCAGCATAGGGCCAACGGTCATTTGAGTTGGGCTGGATGGCCAGGCCCAACCCAAGTGACTGCTAGGGCTTACGTGGCGTAGTGAAGACCAGAATGTGGTCTTCTACCTATTTCAACTGCTATCTAAACTCCGGAGAGTGGGTTGGCCTGCTCTTTCAGAGGTGGGCAGTTGGTTAATGACGTGTCCCCGCGGAGGGGAGCACGTGGAGAACTTATGAGGCACACGTCTTTCTGCCCGACCGGAGAAGCGTCTTGCTCGACGGGAAATGCCTGGTCGACGGGAGCCTCATGCTCGACACAGATGAGGGGAACTCATTTGGGCCTTTCACCAAGTATAAGTGGGTCGGGCCTTCCCGTCAAGCGGGGGCCCAGGCCAGAATAGTTTCCAAAATCTTCTGAGTCTTAAAAGTCCGCCAAATTCGTTGACCTCGACACAATGTTAAGTGATCAATAGATCTATTGCTGAGACTCCTCCAAACCATGTTTCAAGATACTAGTCGAAGCATTCCATTCGACGTATTTATTCATATCGACTTGTGGCAGTCAATGCCAATACTTAACATTTTCTCAATGTATCGTTCAATTGACTTTTTTCCATATAGAAATTCCAAGTTAACAGTATAACTCATGGATCAAGATGAGCTTGTGACCTACCAAGTGGTCATAAGTTATCCTGAGTTTGAGAAATGCCTATAGGCCATGAAATCTAAAATGGATTCTATATACACAAACTAAGTTTAGACCTTGGTATAACATCCTATAGAAGTTAATCATATAAGATACATATGGATCTTCAAAAATAAGACCATCATGGATGGTAAGGTACATACCAATAAGGCACGACTTGTTGCTAAGTGTTATTAGAAAATTCATATTGTATACTATGATGAAAACTTTTTATTAGTTACAATGATTAAATCTGTTCAAATTTTACTTGTTATCCTTTCATATCATGATTATTAAATATGATAGATGGATCTCAAGAATGCTAATGGGAATATCCTTGAGTATGTGTACATGATACAACTTGAAGGATTATAGATACTAAAAGAAGCCAAAAGATATGCAAGTTACAAAGATCAATCTAAGGATTAAAGCAAGCTTCTAGAAGATAAAATCTTCATTTTGATGAAACAGTAAAAATAGTATGGATTATGTTCCATTTTTGAACCATAAATGAATGCATTTGGAGAACTGGTGAACTTGAAACAATGGTGTTGATCTCCATCACGAAAATGTGAGATTGACCAGCATGGTTAACACTCCAACACTTAAGTTAGTTAAAAACTCAACATGAGTATGGTCAAAAATGGAGATCAGAGAATGTACCTTGCTCTTTGTTTGAACTAATTTTTACTACTAGAAAAGTTACTTTTTATGACAACGTTATCACCTCACATATCAAAAAACCGAGGTAAATTCTTTGACATGCCCTGTTTTTTTAAATAAAATATATTTTGTCGTTTATTTTGAAAATCGAGGGCGTAAACTTATTTGTTATACATGCTTCGAATCCCAGCAGCTTCAGGTTATGTTTTTATCTCATTAAAAGTGACGTCTTCTTGAACATTTTATTTTTAATATAAAAATATGCCACTTTCACCTTGATTTTATTTTCAACCAAGGTGAATATGTTTTTTTTTTTATATATATATAGCTTTAGCTTGTAGCATTCAGTTACACTTTTCTAAACAACACAAACAAAACCCTAACGAAGATCCCTTAACAAAAAGAGTCCTAAACAACGAGAGAGATAAACACATATCATATTTAATGCAAAGAAGTTATGTGTTTAGGACTCTCATTTCTTCTTCAGAGATCCAAATAATTTTCTTTTACTTCTTCTTTAGAGATTTGGTACATAAAACACAGCTACTCATGTTATTTTCATATTGTTGTTGTTGTGTTGTTGAGATCTGAAACCTAGAGGTTTTCACTTATTGTTTTTTGTATTTAAAAAGATTTATGTTATAGGTTTATTGATGATGTTGTTGTTATTTATGTTGTTTTTATTGTTGTTGAGACTCGATGTTGAGACCCTAAACCCTAGAGGCTTAATCTTGTTGTTGTTGTTGTTGTTGCTGTTGTAAATTAAACATATTTATGTTATAGGTTTATTGATGTTGTTTTCTTAATGATATTGTTCTTTTTATTGAGATCCTAAGCCCTATAGGTTATTTATTAATGTTGCTGTTCTTGATGTTGTTGTTGTTGGTTGTTTTTTTTATGTTGTTCTTTGATGTAAGTTGTTGTTTTTAAGTTGAGTTTATTAAATCTATATGTTGTATTTTAATTGTTGTTATTTTGTTTAAGTTTGAGATTGATATTAATTTTGAGATTATTATATCTATTGTTGATTGTTTGTTTCTATTGAGTTTATTATATCTATTGTTGATTGTTTGTTTCACTAACCCCTCTTTGAACATATAACCTATTAAATTGATTTCATAAATAATCATATAAAAATTATGTTGTATTAGAAACATATCTTACACTGATTAATGTTTTTCTAGCATTCTACAACTCATCATTTATATCATGCTCTTTTATAGTTAAAATCTCTCCAATACTTCTAGTTTTTGTTTAACTTTCTTCTGTATTTGTTCATTTTTCAAACATAAAATTTTATACTTTCAATAATAAATTATTAGAAAAGTAAGTGTTGAATAAAGAACTCAATCTATTAAAGATATTTTAACCATGAAAGAACGTGAGATGAGTGATGAGTTAAAAGATGCTTCAAAATCATTAATCAATGTAAGTTGTTCTTAAAATATAACACAATTGTTCATATAATTAGTTTCCTAACCAATTTCGAGAAGTTATACTTTCAGTATATGGTTTAGTGAAATAAGCAATCCACATTAGATTTAATAAAATCAATTTTTTTACCTGTCAGTTTTATGAGAAAAGAGAGGTAAAAAATCCGTATACTCGTCGGTGAAATGTCAAAACCGAGGGGACATGTGTTTTTTCCATTTCAGAATTCCAAAAAGGTCTCCATGGGAATCGAGTTCATGACCTTTACACATACCGTCACTTTTTTTAAAGCCGAGAGGATGTAGCATGGAAATTTGTGAGTGTAAGCTATTGACTACCTTAATTCATAAAGCAAGAGTCGCCACCACACTTTTATTTTATCCAAAAGGAAAGGAAAAAGAGCGAACAAAACCAAAACAAGTTCTAAAACAAGAACACATAAACAAAGACTGGGTAAGGGGGTTGATTACGCAAAGGGAAGGTGTTAGCATCCAAAATGTCTATAGTACTCTATATGAGCCCTTTGAAATATCTACGATATTTTATTTGAAAAAGGTTTGTTTGAAATGAGATTGGGGAGATGAGAAAAAAAGTTTTTTTAAAGACTTTTGTGTTTGGAGAGACTTCTTGAGCCTCATGCCTACGTACCCACAAAGTGCAATATAGGATCAAAACCTCATAGTTTGTGATACAAATAAAAAAATTGATTTGTTATGATTCATTTTAAAAGAAAAGACAAGTCATCATTTTAAGGAGAAAACTACGACTAGTCACCCTCAAGTATAAGACAACAACATTTGTATCAACTTGAGACTGAGAATTTTGCTTGGATTAAAATCAACAAGTCTATCACTCAACGTCTAAGTGGAAAATGTCAACATCTTAAATACTATGAGGAATAGAAGAATTACATCTCAACTATGAAAATGACTCATGTCTAAACTTTATGAAAAGTTTTAAATGAAAAAGTGCACAAAGGCAGAAAAGGTTTGAATGAGTTTAAGTGTTTTTTAAGGTCTTTTTGAAATGGTCAAAGTATGATTAACATTGATTCATGCTTATTAAAGAAAAAAATTTGAAAATTTCTTGACGAAAGTCAAGGTTTATTGTGAAAGAGGTTTGGCTTTGAAAACAAGAAGATTTTGAAAAATGAAGAAGATTTTGAAAATTGAAGGAGGGGGGAGATGAATTGACTACCCTAAAAATTAAAATTAAAGCTAAAGAAGGGAACATATAACCACACAAGGAGAAAACACTTGACAAGAAGTCAACATAAGCAATCCTCTTCCTTTTGGATTTAAACCACAAGTATAATAACCAGATGAATTAAAGCATCCAAAGAAATCCTCGAATTAAGCCATAGCAGACCCAAAACAAATTCTTCCAAAGGTTAAAAGCCAATTAGGAGAGCCATGTATCAGATGATTTTCAAGGTCATAGCATTAACACCTACATACAAAAAATTCCCAACCAAACAGACAAAAGAAACACAAAAGTCCATGGTCTCAAATCTCCAAGAGCATAGGGCAAGGATCCTAGAACTAAGTCTGAAGTCCAAAGTCCAAGGTTCAAACATAAGGTCATAAAATTCTGCATTTAAGATCCATGTCTTCTAGTGTTTAAGTATTTGTTAATGTCTTAAGAGAAGTACAGTCCAAGTAGAAAAAGAGCAAAAGCACAAATTAAAGTCCAAATGGACAAAGAGAAAATAAGATGATAATAATACGAAATGTTAAATGTAAAAGCATAAAAATAAATGACAAGAAAGTAAAGAGCGAAAATTAAATGTCACAAAGTAAATTTAATGCAATTATAGTTAATATGTTAGTGTTAGCGATGAAGAAAGTTTGGTCGTTTTTCGGAGAATACTCGACTAATCAACCATAAGCATGAGAACATGAATCTATACATCATTAAGGGAAGGGCTCCAACTCGGATAAAATCGACGAGCATGCCAACTAGCTCCTTTAATGACAAGGAAATAATCTATTTCATACCACACAATGGAGATTAGGAGATTGATAACTCACTTACAAAAAAAGCTCAAGTCCGATTCGGGACCAATTTAACGCTATGTTAAGCATTCGTAATCAAACTTATGTAAAAGCCACGATTATCTGAGGCCGTTCAATAACAATTTTTATGTTAATACAAGCTAGAGAAGTGACATATAAGTCACTCTTCTAAAGCTTGCCACACTAAAAGAAAAGAGGTAACGATCTCATCTTCATCAAGAACTTGAAACAAGTTCCAATGACATTAAAGATTTTCATTGATCAAAAATGAAAATGAGAAAGAGGGGGAAGAATGGAGGGAAACCAAATTGAATCACATCTTCAAGGTTTCTTTCATCTTCAAGTTCAATCACTTTTAATTGATGGATTAAAGTACTAAACATATCATTAATTCAAAGCACCTAAAATAAATTGAACAATTCACTTTAAAGATATATTTGAACCAATGAATGTTCATCCAAATTCATCTACATCCAAAGTCCATTGAAATTAGAGAAAAATAGGACACTTTAATTAATGATCCAAGGCCAAAAGCAAAAGAGATGGGAAGAAAATAGAAAATGAGGCAAAACAATCCCCAAACAGCAGCAAAAAAGAAAAAAATGCAGCCGTAATCGATTACGCCAAAAGCTGTAATTATTTACGGACACGAAACAGGCAGATTCAGGTCTTTTTTCCCTTCGTAATCAATTATGCAAAATCTTGTAATCCGTTACGGAGGCAAAAACAGCAAAAATAGCTTTGTAGCAGCACTAATCCTTGATCAAACACCTCTTGATCAAGGATGCAATTGAACACGAAAATTCAAGTAAAACAACAGTAAATAACACAAATAAAACACAATTTGCAAGATCCATAGATTAAGCAATAAGAATCAACAAGAGATCATATTATGGAAGATGAATCAAGCACAACAATGGTGGATCAAGAGTTTACCACTTCCAAATCTGAAAATGCTTCAAATAAACTTCAAGAACCACACTCTAAAGCTTTGATATACATAAGTTAATGTTGATGAATTATTTAGATGAAGGTTTAGCTCAAAGATTAGTAAGCTTCAATGAAAATCTTACTAACTTTAATGGAGGAAGAGGTTTTAGTGAATTTGGTGGTTGAAGAGAATTGAGAGAAATTTTTGCAAGGTGATTTTGGCTATCAAAATATTGAAGAGTGAATGAAATGAGGGCTCTATTTGTAGAGTTTAGGCTTAGGAATTTTGATGGTTTGGAATTTGGATTAGAAGCAAAATCAAACATCAAGTGGTTAAAAAGTGTGATTAAATGAGGTTGTATGATGGAAATAATTGTGATTATGTAGGGGGAATTATTTTTGTGATGATTTTGCATGATCTAGATATTCCACATGAGGTCACATTTGAAAATTGGTGCCAAAATGCTGCAGAATTCGAAAATGCACTTCCTGGCCAAATTTTCGCTGTTGTAATTGATTACAACATATGTGTAATCAACTACCACGTTGAAAAACTACAAAAATGGCCCTTTTGAAGGGTGGTAACCGATTAGATCAAATGTGGCAATCGATTACCATAGAAAAATTGTGAGAATTTGCACTGTTGGCTGCACTACTCTGGCTTTGGCTCGATTCTTGACTTGTCAAAGAAGGTATAGAAATAAACACATGAACCTTATAGTTTCTTGAGTAATAAAAAATTAAATCTTGGAAAACTCTCGATCAAATGCGATTGGATAATTCTTAAAAAACAATGTTGACCAAACTTTAACTTTGTTCAGATGAATTACGCTCGAGCTGAGGAACTGATGTTTGATTTTATTGATCCCAACTTCTTCTTGAAAACGTTAGTAAAAGGAAAACAAACATTTTTTTGGATTTTGATTAGGGTTAGTAAACATAAACAATAAAATAAAAGCAAATAAGAAACACACAGATGCTCGGTGGTTCCTTCAAGGCATAAACTCAAAGACGATGGGACATACAACGTAACCAAATGTTATCTTGTTTGTGATGCAGATGATACAAATGACATGTGGGATCTTAGGGGTAAAAATAGGGTATCACAGCTGCCCCTATTTAAGTTTCTTCTATTTGGAGATATGAAGATTGACATATGTATCCCGACTAGATAGAAGAGACTTAAATATAATAATAAACCCAATTTTTTGCCCAAAGAAACCACAAAATGATATGGTTATGTAAATGGTATGCAAACACAAGACCTCAGTGGGGAGAATAAACCACAGGCGACTGACAAACACTGAGGAGCCGAGGAGTAAAGAGACTCCACAGAGCAAAACAAAAGAGTAAGACTCTATTCCAATAAGGGAAAGGAAACCAACTCAACTAGGGAAGAGCTATTGATTATTGATCACTGGGAAAATAGCAAAAATACTCAACTACAGAAGAGTGGTATTATCTTCTACCTGTCACTGGGTAGAAAACAACAACAATAAGATTACTGACTACCTGTCACTGGGTAGGGGAATAAGGTAAAGGTCAACTACCCGTCATTGGGTAGGATGAAACACACTCGACTACCTTTCACTGGGCAGGAGAAAGAAATAAAGGTCAACTACCTATCATTAGGTAGGATAAAATAAACTCGACTACCTGTCACTGGGCAAGAGAAGGAAATAAAGGTTAACTACCTGTCATTGTCACTGGGTAGGACGAAACAAACTTGACTACCTGTCACTAGGCAGGAGAAGTAAATAACAAGTTCGGAAGGAAGGATAAGTTTTTATCGGTTATTGGGCAAAAGAAAGGATAACCAACTAAAAGGGGTGAGAGATATTACCTGCTACAGGTCACTGGTGAAACAAAGGGAATATAATCAAAAGGTGAAGAAACATTATCGGCTACCTGCCACTGGGTATAAAAATGAAGGCGATAGACTCACACTAAAAAATCACCAACTACCTGTCACCGGGTAGGGTAAATGGAACCGTCAACTACCTGTCACTGGGTAAGATGAAACAAAATTGACTACCTATCACTGGGTAGGAGAATGAAATAAAGGTCAACTACCTGTTTTTATACCCCAAATTTTGACCCGTAGATAATCATTCTAGGAGCATCAAAATTATTTATCTAACCTTAACCTCTTTCAAGTTTGATCTTTGTCAAGATGCAGATGCATTTGGGTCCCATACAGTAAGGAATCGGGGTTTCTATGGTTGATCAGTCAAGGTTTTGGATTGATTCTTCATATAATAACTAGCTACATCAGTAAAGATACTACATTGGATCAATTATGAATCCAATTTGAGGTTGTCACCCAAAGAAGAAGAACAATGCAGTCCAGGAACCTCGATTAAGGTTTCTGATTAGGAAAAGTCAACTGTGGTTTGACTTTTGATTTAAAAAGTATTCCAATGATGGAATAATGGTCTATGAACCTTATATGACTTATTGAATTCCACTCAAGAAGTTTCAAGACCTCAGGGAACCCAGAATACCAACAGTCGACTCAGAGTTTTTCGATCGTTCGGTTCGTCTGACTAAAAAGCCAACTCATTGACCAATAGGGTTTTGACCCAAAATTGAAGAAAATTATGTTCCTAGTGTTATATCATATCAAGTCATGAATTTTGGTGACCATTGGGTTAAGAATTGAGGAGTAATCGAAAAGTCAGGAAAATAGGGTTTTGAAAGGGGCAAGACCATAACTTCCTAACCACACATCCAAATGGAGTGGTTCAAAACTTTTTGGAAAGGTCTTGAGGAGTCCTACAAAAGTGAAAAAGTGACCTATGTGAAAAAAATGAATAGATTTAGAGTTATGATAAAAAAAACAAGTCAAGAGGGAAAAACACTGTAAAAATTCATGATTTTGGCACTTTTTAAGTCATGTTTTCAGCCAACTTCAAGAGGATTTTTGACCTAGTTCCACTTGGAATTTGAAAAAACTTAAAGCATGAAAGTTGTATAGTATGATGAGGGCTTTCCAAAAAGTACAAGAACTCCTCCATAGCATTTGTGAGCTAGGAGTTTCGAAGAAGGGAAGTTGGGGGTCCAAGCACTTGAAATGCACAACTTCAAACTTGACATGAACCAACATACCAACTATCTAATTGGATCTCAACCATTGTTTAGACATTTGTATGATATCTAGGATGTGTGATGAGTAGAAATACAAAAGAATCCAAGAGCAAAGCTAAGATTTTGGCCAAAGTGCATTATTAAAATCCAAATAAGTATAAGAGGAAAGAGAAACTTTTAGAGTAAAATCTGGTGCAACATAGCTCCTACTCTTTTGAAACTCCTTTAGTCACTTCTTATGGCTTATGCACAGCCTGTTTATGCAACACAATGCATTGGAAACACTCAAAACCAGCTGCATCAAGATCCATGGACAGATTTGCTCCATTCTTCCTCCAAAAGACAAAAAGCAAGCCACATTTTAAAATCTGCCCAAGCTTTCACTTCCTCTATAAATAGAGACACTCTCTAGGTATCAAACACACAGAGAATGCTTCAAAAACCAGAAGAAACTCACCATTAAATCCTGCTCCCCACTTTTCTTGTAATTCAAGCAAAATCACTAAAAACTTTCCAAAATCTGTCTTAGGTAGATTGCATACCAGAACCACTTCCAAGCATTGAAACTCACCACAAAACCTCCAAACAACCTACAAATGAAATTTGGAAGGTGTTCCAACCATTAAACCAGTCCAAGACCTCATATCTCTAAAAGTCAACACTCAACCTAGTGAACTTTGACTTTTTATACAAAACAAGATACCTCTTTGCTCAATCTTTATTCAATAATCTTGAATCCTCAAACACCTTTGTTTTAAGGTGTACTAACTGTCCAAAACATTAAAAAGCCTCTGCATTACCAGTTGTTGGATATGTCACAAAGATCCCTTTATTTGCTTCAAGTACAAGAAATCTGTTGGTTCACAAAGATTTGCTTGAGATCAGTTGGAGCAGCTTTTCAAGGTATTCCAAACTAAATGGCTTGTTTGGAAGTCTACAAGAGGTTATTGATCACCGCCTTATTCATAAACTATCATAAACATGATTAATGTGCATTAGTTGAAATGTGTTTGAATATAAGTGTAGCTCATGTATGAATCTGCCATGATTGTTTCTTTTGCTCACCAATATGTTTAATACCCTCTTTGACATTATACTTTTTTGTGATGCTATGTATTTGTTCTTTGAAACTCCCTTAAATGTTGCTCTAGGTTATGTGTGAACATAAGAAAGAGTGCTTGCAACTGTTATGTAGAGTGATGTTAGATTTTAATGTTGATCTTTTCCATTGGTGAATCATGTTGATATTTCTGTTTAGTTTAGGTATGATTGTTTTTGTTTAGAATTAGTGTTAGGTCATTTTGCATTTGAGAATATTTATAGAATGTGCTTGACACTGATTGTAGGCCATTTCTTTAGGAGTGGTTTGTTTAGTTTCTATTCAAGCCAATCTTTTGTTTTGATTTAAAACTGTATGTATGCCTATGTCTTGTTGTATTATAATGTGAATGGTGAGTGGACCTCTCTCACAAACTGTTGTTGAGTTGCTTTCACAAGACTCAGGCCTTGGTTTCTAGATTCAAAGGAATTGTATTTGCTATCTATGTTGATAAGATCATACTATTTTTGTTCTGTTGCAAGCAACCTGCAATGTCATTGCAGCCTCCTAATTCTTAAATTTTTTGCTGTCAATTTGGATTAGAGTCCCTATATGTTTAACTCATGATGTGTTTGTCTTGATTGAAGCTGTGTCGGTTTTGGTTCTACTACCATTTGTCATAAACCACTTTGAACTTGCAATTACAATTCATGTGCAACACTTTCAACTCATGTGCATTTTTTCCAACTCATATATCATTTTCTATTCTGGAACAATTTTGAAGCATCCTTGTGTTTAAACTTTTCAAACAACATATTGTGGTTGTATGCAAGCATTCTATTTGATCCAAGCATGTTAGATTTGAACTTCAAATTTGAATTTACATTCCAAACCCTCATTATGCAGTTACCATCGGGTTTTGATTTGTGTACATCTTTTGAGAAAATCAAGAGCACCATCATTTTCCTTGTTAATTTTCACATGAGACGGACCTTAAGTTTGTTAAAATTGATGTTCTTTTGACAAAGATTGAGTGTTCAAATTTTTGGCTTTTTTTTGCACTTGTTTGGCTTTCTTGAAGTTTTCCCAGATATTCACACATTAAGGTATATATTTCACTAGGGTGGTTTGATACATTGTATGTATCACCACCCCAGTGGTCATGGCCTACGCGCTCATGTATTGCCTTGCCTAAGTTTCCTGAGTTTAATCCGTGTGGAGATAAACTCTTTTGGATTTTTACATTTTATTTCATGTTTTAACATTTAATATTTCTTCTCCATTGAGTATTCACACGTGTGTTCTGGTCGAATGGTTGAAGTTTTAGACTTGTGAATCAAAGGTTGTGGGTTCAACACCTACCAATGTGCATTTCTAATTTTTTATCACTTGATTTTTTTAATGTTTTTATTCACAAACATAAAAACCTCATAACTTTTTCAATTTTTAACATATTTGATCCATTCTTTTTAAAAAAATGTTCTTTATTATGTCCACTTTCACATAGTGAGAAAATAATTCAAGGATGCTCGTCCTAGAAATACTTTAACCCACTTGAAAGTCTTGTTGGCTTTTAAGGTTTTTACCTTTTTTCTTTTTGAAAATTTTCTCAACTATTTTTTTAGCTATCTTATGAGATTATTTATGTTTGAACAACACATGTTAGTTAACTTGCTTGAGTGTTTAAGTTTTGCTTGACTCAAGGTCTTATCATGATCAATCCTTGTTTTTGTAAGTGCATCTAGTTGAATGATACTATGAAGTATGCTTGTGAATCATGCTATATCTCTTGATGTTGTAACCTCTTGAGTGTATTCTTAATGTCTTCTCTACTTGTTTGGATGTCTTGTTATAACCATAACATGCTAGGGTTTGCTTTGTTTTGGTTGTTACCATGAACTTGTATGCTTTCCCTATAAAACTTTGAACTTCTTACTTGATCTTTTGTAACACTTCTTGTTTGCTTACTTGTACTTGATTGTCGTTAATGCATGATTGTTAGTCTTATGTTGTTACATTTGACATCTTTTGATCCCTACATATGCTTGCCTCAAGTTGTTACTTTCTGGCATTAAACTTGTTAGAGTTACATGCTGTTGTTTGCCTTGATGGTTGTTACCCCATTGCTCTTCATCTTTGTTAAGATGTCTAAATTCATCTTTGTTAAGATGTCTAAATTCTTAAATTCATAACCTTTCCTTTGGATAAATCAAAGACTGGTTATGAATTTAATGAATTAAGATTCAAGTTAATCAATAGCTTGACATCACGATTCTCACCGCAACAAAAATGGCGACTTCGCTGGGGAAAGACATACTTAAACTTGAGGGTTTAGCCTATCTTGTATGATTATATGTTGTATTTGTGAATATTTTGCTTACATGTATATTTGTAAATATATTTGTTTGTGTGTTATGGACATTGGGAATCATGAGTGGTGAGATAAAGTCCTAGCCCGGACTTGAGTGACACATATGATAGGATGTGATATGATCAATAGTTGAGTGTTGGGAGTAGTCCTAGAAAGTTTGACATATGATGTAATCGCGCTCCATGGAGACCTCCTTGAGATGATTGGTGATGTATGAGTGGTCATGCATTCATTAATTGTTTCAACCTGAGTGTCTGTGAAGCTGAGGACCTTTAGTAACATTTTTACCCCACTAAGCCTTTTTAGGATGTAGTGCGAAACTGTTAGGGAGTAGTCCCAAAACAGTTGTTACGCGATGCTACACTCAGACGAGTTTATCTTGAGAATATTATCGACTCACGTAAGTAGTTGTGTTGGTTGATAATATCCGAAGGATTTACTATGACTCTGGGAACTTTGATAGAACCCGTTTGGCATGTACAAATAACTCATAGTAAAAATCCTTGGGGATGGGTAGACCTTGTAACTCCATGCTTTGACCTTGAGCTTAGGAAAGCCTTGTGTGTGCATGTGCATTTATGTTTGTAAATATTTGCCTTTGTGTTATGTGCGCATCATCTCATCATCTCATCATGGCATCTCATGTTGCAACTGGTTTTGTAAAGTTCTGTCAATTTCTTTGTGCAAAATCCTAGATATATCATGGATATTAGAACAGGAAACACCAAGAAATACAATTTCAAGAAGCCTGATACATCCGAGTTGAGAAAACTAGGAACCATGGTGTCAGAAGAGTTTGGAAAAAGATATGGGAATATTTTGAACATAGTCATGACAGGGCTGGAAGAAGGAATCCTCAACACTTTGGTTCATTTCTATGACTCATTGTATCATTGTTTCACTTTTCCCGACTATCAGTTGATGCCAACCTTGGAAGAGTACGCTTACTACGTGAGAGTCCTTGTAAAAGATCAGAAACCTTACAGTGGATTGGAAAGCTTACCTTCACCAAAAGAAATAGCAGATGCTCTTCACCTTGAAGTATTTGAAATAAAAGCTGACCGTGCCACCAAAGGAGGAGTCAAAGGTTTCCATTCAGAATTCTTAGTCAAGAAGGCTGTTTATCTTGCCAAAGAGGGGAACATGGATGCATTTGAAGAAATATTAGCTCTGTTGATCTATGGATTAGTATTGTTTCCAGAAGTTGAGGAATTTATCAATTTCTCTTCTATTACCATATTTTCAAGTGGCAATCTTGTGCCTACCTTGTTAGGAGATGCTTATTACTCTATTCATCATCGGAAGCTTCAAGGAAAAAGAACTATTCTTTGTTGTGCACCTTTGTTGTACAAATGGTTCGTCAACAATTTACCAAGAACCAACACTTTCAAAGAAAATCCCAATGGATGGAGATGGTCTCAAAGGATTATATCCTTAACACAAGCTGATATTTATTGGTACAATCCTGCCTATGATAGATGAGTCTATTTTGACCGATGTTGAAGCTCCTCAAATATACCACTTATTGGAGTAAGAGAAGGGATCAACTAAAACCCAGCCTTGGCCAGACGTCAGTTTGGTTTTCCAATGAAAGACAAACCCACCAATGTGCTCTTATCATGTTTCTTTTATCTCAACATCGAAGCAACAGGGAGTATGAGAAACAACACAATTGATGCTTGGGAGAAAATTTAGAAAAAGACAAAATTTGACCTAGGGAAGAGGAACTGTGTAGCTTTTGAGCCATTTACTCAATGGGTCCAGTCCAGAGCAAAATTTTTGAAGATGTCATATCTCCCAAAAAAGAATGCGCAGATTGTCATAACATCGTCATCTTCTACCATTCCCGTTGAAAAGATGGAAGAGTACCAAGAGTTGCTTGCAAGAGCTCAACTTGAGAGGGACACTTGGGAAGGGAAGTATCATGCGCTTTTCTCTGAGACAACAAAGCTCATAAGAGAAGTGCAAGAAAAAGACAAATTGATAAATTGACTCGAACAACGAATGATCGATGGGGAAGCAACAAAGGAGAATTTATCTTTCTCTAGTATCAAACCCACTCAGAGCATTCACGAATATTCAAATATCCCTCCAACCTCTGGAGCCTGGAAAGGAATAGTGGATAAATTGGTAATGGAAAATGCAATAATGAAGAAATTGAAGAGGCCTCGCAACTGAAGTTCTTGGTTTAGACCATAAGACCTAGTTTCTTGATGTAAACTTAGGCTTCTTGTATTGTATTTCAAAAGTTGTAACTTTTCCCAATAATGAATGAAATAAGGGTTCGGCATAATTGATCTTCTGAGTTTTCTAAAACCATTCAAGGAAGTCAAAAAATTTCTTTTGCAGACATTGTTATGGAACACCGAAGCATGTTTTCATTTTTAAGCCTAAGATGGATAACCTCAGAATCCTGGGAGGCCTTGTCAGGAACCCCGTTGCTTTTATCACCAAGTACGGAGATCTTCTGCCACTACTCAACGCTAGAGTTAACGAGGACATGCTACGAGCCTTCGTTGAGTTCTATGATCCGATATATCACTGCTTTGTCTTCCCAGACTTCCAGTTACTCCCGACTATAGAAGAGTACTCTGCTTACTTAAAGATTCCTCTGGCCTTCAAAGCTCCTTATGGGAAACCAAAAATGAAAGACCTTGCCAAGACGCTACATATCAAGCCAGCAGAGCTGCCCACTGAACTAGTAAATAGGAGTGGTTTCTCCGGGATGGAGGCGAAACCATTCATGGAAATGGCCGACTTTCATTACGATAACAGAAACCTGGGGATCTTTGAGGCAATTCTGGCTTTCTTAATCTATGGGTTGTATCTTTTCCCATGCTGTGACGAATTCATCAGTGAAGAGGCCATTCGGCTCTTCATCATCAAGAATCTCATGCCCACACTGTTGGCAGAGACCTATATCGTCATCCATCAATGAAAGATGTACGATCTTGGGTTGTTCTCGTGCTGTATGGCGCTGCTTAGCAAGTGGTTTATTTCTCACTTGCCAAAAACTCAAGTTCTTTGGGACCTCCCTAACAAAAAGGTCTGAATTGAAAAACTAATAACCCTTAGTCACTATGATATCAAGAATAGAAGTGTTGCTATGATCCAAAGCTGCGGAGATTTTTCGAACATACCCCTCATTGGTACTAGAGGAGTTATCAGCTACAGTTCAATCCTTGCTCACCGCCAGCTAGGATATCCAACTGGGTCGGAACCAGAGTCAGGCCTGCTAAGAACCTGCTTTTGTGAAAAAGGAAGTGATGAAGAATTTGAAACTCAAGCTCGCTTTGCTTGGTATCGTCCTCACATGCAAGGGATGAATGCAGAGGAGAATGTGAGCTGTCTAGCCACAAGAGGCTATCTACTTTGGTCAAAGGAGATAACTTTAAGAATGTTTTACACTCATACCTATGAGATCACCATAGAACCCGAGGTGCTTATGCCTAGGGATGAGCTGAAGTTCACTTTGGTCAAAGTAGAACGTGAAAATGTTGAACTATGGGAGATAATTCGTCATAATCAACTCCAGCCTAGGCCTCAAGAAGGAGAGGGATCGTCTCTTTAGAATAATCAAAGCTTCCCCATTTCCTGCTTTTCCTTTAAGATTGTAATCTTAGAATGTATTTGCTTTCTGTTTTAAGAAAGGTCTTGCTTGTTAGCAAGATCCATCTATTGTAATAGACCTCAATTTATCAATGAAAACATGTTTTTCAAGCACGTCATTACGTGTGTTTTTAATTTTGTTTGTAAACAAGATTGCTGCTTTTCCTTGAATGGTTGGTTTTGCATTTGCATTTTCATTTTGCATATCATTTGCATAGTCTTGCATGGGTTCCGCAACTCATCCGTTGTTCTTTTCCGCCCTAGGGAGGAAGAAAGTCACACTGAGTTCCCACAGCTACAACACTCGAGCCAGTGCTCAAAGGAAGATGGCCGATCATGACCAGAGAATTAATCAAATCGACAATGATCTTGAAGGAATCAAAGGTGATGTCATCCAGATAATGGAAGTTCTCTAGGGAATAAAGGCACAGATGGACTAACAGGCTAATGTGATCTCTGAAATAACTACATTAGCGGTAAATCCTCATACAGTAACAGCTTCAACAAGTGAGTTTCCGTTTGGTATTTCAAGGGATTTTCTGCTATCACTCAGTAATCCTCAACCATTTAATTTCCAACCACAAGTTGTCCCATTAACGACAGATCCTCTTTTCACTCAAGCGGGAGGTCTGACACATGCCCGACCTATCTTCAACAACCATCAACCAATATTTGATATACCTGATGGGTCTAAAATTGAAGATGAAAAACACGAAAAGTTGAGAGTAGAGATGGACATATTAACCAAGAGGATGGGGGTCATCGAAGGGAACAACATCTTTGGATCAGATGCCAAAGACATGTGTCTAGTGTCAGGATTGGTGTTTCCACCAAAATTCAAAATGCTAGTGTTCGAAAAGTACGAGGGACCCACTTGTCCGAAAGTCCATCTGATTATGTATTGCAGACGAATGGCTCCGCATATCGAAAATGATAAACTACTGATACACTATTTTCAAGACAATCTCAAGGGAGCTTCCGCCAAGTGGTATATGGATTTAGACCAAACAAGGATACATTGTTTTCAGAACTTGTCTGATGTGTTTATCCAACAATATAAGTACAACATGGATCTGACCCCAGATCGCCGACATCTGCTTAGTATGACGTAGAAGAATACTGGATCCTTCAAGGAGTATGCGTAAAGATGGTATGGAACAGCTGCTCAAGTCAAGCCTCCTTTGATTGAAAAAGAATTAGATGACTAGTTTGTAGATACAGTTAGGCCTGAATTCTATGAGACTGATCAGCAGTGTCACAACAAACTTCTCTGACATTGTGGCCGTGGGGGTAAAAGTTGAGGTATGGTTGAAGAATGGAAAAGTATCAAATTCAACTTCTATCTCCAACACCAGTACAATCAAGAAACCTACCAGTAGCTTTCATAAAACGAAAGAAGGTGAAGTAAGCGCCGTGACGCATGAGAAGAGAGCACAAAATCAAATAAATCAACAATAATATATCAGCAATCAACGTATATAGCAGTGGTAACACCGATTTTCCAACAACAACAGGTTCAGCAAGGTCCTCAGCAAGGGGCACCCAATCAGTATCAACAATACAACCCGTAACCGTACAACAATCAACAAATGCAGCAACCTCAAACTCAGGCTCCTAGGTCAAACTATCAGAGTGGGAAACCAATAATACAACCCATACCCATGCGGTATACTGAATTGTATCCTATGCTGGTAGAAAGAGGACTCATCAGGACAAGGAAACTAGGTGCTCCACCTAATCATTTACCTTATTACTACAATCCAAATGCACATTGTCCATTTCACGAGAACGCCGCGGGGCATGATCTAGAAGGTTGCTTTGCACTTCAGCATATCGTTCGAGAATTAATAGAGAAAAAGATATTGTCGTTCGAGGACAATCACCCAAATGTGAAGGATAATCCTCTACCAAATCATGATAGAGTAAATGCCATAACCGAAGAAGGGGAAGAGTCTGAGATGAAGACACTCACAATGGTCTCTGAAGTAAAAATACCATGGGTGTAATTACATAAAAGGCTAGCTCGAGCATCGGTACTCAAAAGCTCTCATGAAGACTGTGAGGGATGTAGGCTGAATCGACAGGGTTGTAACCTTGTGAAAAAGGATGTTTGATTGTTAATCAACCAGGGAATGCTGCAGATCAGTAGCAGAAAAAAGAAAGAGGATGTGGCAGTGATTGGGCCAGTGTTCAACATGCCCAGAGAATCCAACAAAAAAGCGGTCTTCAAAAATAACAATGACAGAACAACCCGCACCAAAGTTGTTAGGCCAATGTTTCACAATGATCCTATGCCTAAATTTGGAAAAGACCAACCAAGGTTCGATCCAAGAAAGGGGTCTGATTATTCTTGGTGTGACATGAACGCTGGAAGGAAGCAAGGGGACGTCACTAACACCGTTGGGGCAAGCAGAATGGCTCAAAATGGTCGAATATATCAGCCCCGAGCAAACCCTACCGTTCACCAATCAACCACCACCATTCCTAAAGCTACTATCACCGTTCGTAAAGAGTTTGCTCCAAAAGATGTGATTTCCAGAGAACCCACCGGCAAAGGGAAAGAGGTCCTCAAAGATGACGAGGAAGAGTTCTTAAGAATAATCCGCCAAAGTAATTATCGAGTGGTGGATCAACTCAACCAAACGCCATCTAAAATTTCAATCATGTCATTGTTGCTAAGCTCCCCTGCGCATCGTCAAGCCTTGTTGAAGATACTGACGCAAGCTCACGTAACAAAAGATATTACTGTGGGACAGTTTGACTCTGTTGTTTCAAATATCACGACATGTAACACATTAGGCTTTGATGATAATGATCTAACAGTTGAGAAATGTAAGCACAATCGTGCTTTGGATGTATCCATCAAATGTGAAGAAGACACACTCGCCAGAGTGCTTGTCGATACAGGGTCCGCGCTCAACGTAATTCCCAAGAAGACTTTAGCCAAATTTGCCTACCAAGGAGCAGAAATGAAGCCTACCTCTCTAGTAATAAAAGATTTTGATGGGTCAAGAAGAACTGTGATAGGAGAAGTCGATTTGCCAATCATGGTAGGCCCTCAGATCTTTGAAATCACCTTTCAGATGATAAATATTAATCCGGCTTACAGGTGTCTACTAGGAAGACTGTGGATACACGCAACAGGCGCTGTCACATCCATCCTACACCAAAAAATGAAATTTGTCGTTAATGACCAGCTGGTCATAGTGCATGGAGAGGAAGATTTGATGGTGAGAAATTTGTCTTCCTTCAGATATATAGAAGCTGATGAAGATGCGCTTGAAACTTCTTTCCAAGCTATGGAAATTGCTTACACTGTGTTGGTTGATGATTCAGCCATAACCCGTGGTCCATCTTTTGCTTTCGTTCAAAGTATAAAGGCTGCATTAGAAACAGGGCTTCCATTTGGATAGGGAGACATCATAGAAGTCAATGCTCGTGCAAAAAACGACATGCGAGGGTTGGGTTACAAACCAACTCTAGAAGATGCACCTGAAGAAGACGTCATGAAGAAGAAAACCTTGGAGGAAATATTCACAAGCGACGGAGTACAAGTGAATGTCGTCATTATTGAAGACGAGGAAAGCGACCTTGACAGCCTGGTGATCCGAGGTGGAACGTCATTATGCAACTGGGAAACAGTGGAAATCCCTGTCATTTTACCTTTAGAATAATACATTTTCTTGTTAGCTTTGTTTTCTTTAAGAAATTCCTAGTCTTGCCCAAGGCCAGTGAATCATTTTGTATGGGCCACTTTGAAATTTAAAAGGATCTATGAATGAAAAGTGTTTTTGTTAAAACTCTTGTTTTTGTTTTCTCCTTATCATTTTCACTTTTTGTTAAAAGGAAAAATGACAACTTTTTTGAAAACCTAAAATCAACCCATCATCTACATGTTTGTATGTGTGTCTGATCATTCTCAAACCTGTAAAACCATACTAAAAACCTCCATCACCCACAGAATCCATTGATCACTCGGTTCCTTCTGATAGTGGTCCATTTGTCTTTCAAGCTGAAGAAGAGAGTGATGAAGATTCTGAGGTCCCTAAAGAATTAATGAGGATGACTAAATACGAAGATGCCTATCTTCAGCCCTACAAAGAGCAGATTGACGTCATAAACTTGGGCTCTGAGGAAGAAAAGAGAGAAGTTAAAATTGGAGCATCGCTAGGGTCAGAGGTCAAGAATAGACTGATAGCACTTCTCAAAGATTACGCTGATATATTCGCTTGGTCCTATCAAGACATGCCAGGATTGGATACCGACATTGTTATGCACAAGCTCCCTTTGAAGCCTGAGTGTCCTCCAGTCAAGCAGAAGCTCCAAAGATCCAAACCTGACATGGATCTCAAAATCAGAGACGAAGTCAAGAAGCAAATTGATGCAGGCTTTTTAGCAGTATCAAAATACCCAGAATGGGTGGTGTCGCTTGCGCAAAAATAAGGTGCCGGCATGACAGAAGAGTCACCACCTTTCGTTATTTATCCCTCAGAGCGGGAAAGGAAACGATCGGAAAAACCTGACGAAAAAGGGTAAGACAAGGTCATCGCAACCGTTGTCTGGATTCGGGAGTCGGTTACGCAAGGGGAAGGTATTAGCACCCCTCACGTCCGTCGTACTCGATGGGATCCTCGCTTGTTGTGTTTACTTGGACGGGTTGGTTTTATGCTATCTACCTATCAAGGCTGGCTGAAACAGAAAAGAAAAATGACTCGGCAAAGCATCGCACTTTATGCCTACGTATTCTCATCAGAGAGTGAGAAATCAGAGTCAACGTAGTTCGGCCTACGAAGGATTATGGGGGAAGGTAGCTCGCCAAGACATCGCCATCTTGTGCCTACGTACTCTCAACAGGTATGAGAGATCAGAGCTCTAGTAGTTCAGGAAACTACAGTTCATTTCCTGTCTTTTACGAAAGAAGTGTTTTTTATTGTGTTTGCGATTTCAACCGCACTAGAGACTATGACCTGAGAGTGAATGCGTCGCATGTCACCCAAAGGGTACCATACTAAACATCCAGACTGTGGAAAAGAAACTCTCCCACAATCCTTTCTCAGATAACATAAGGCTCGTAACGTACGAAAGAAATCATTCATGATTACTGTATCTTAAACTGTTTTGAGATGAGAAGAGAACAGTCCCAACTAGGAGGGAGACTATCAAGTCCTACTGTACGTTATCATGCCATGGATTCATCCTATGGTTGAGGTTTGAACAGGGAACTCCTAGAAGTTGTCATGCATAGGTTTCAACCTAAAATTCTATCATCAAATCCTTATCAAAGGAAACGAGAGTCCTAAGGGATCATGTCAATGATACACCAAAACAGACAAAGCATCAGCTTAACAGTAAAATGCATGCAATGCAAGTGAGGGAGGAAATGTGTGTGGGGCTTCAGCCTCCACAAGCTCATCTCAACCTCAAGCCAGAATGGATAATAGTAATCATACTGAAATATAAACAACATGCTATCAAGCAATAAACAGTAAACTGCAATCATACAGATAAATGAAATAAAATGCCATCAGGCAAACAAACCACATGGGCAAGGGAGCTGGGCTCTACCGAATACCCGCAAGCAAAGTCACACAGTAACAATACAAGCAGAGGGAGCAACTCAACCTCTAGTGCAATCATGCTCCTAGATTCTACTTATTCTAGATATGAACTTATTCTAATGCATCAAACAAGTCAAGCAAAACACAGCAATACAGAAAAGAAAAAAAAGCAGATCAACTCCTCTCTCAACTCCAAGCTTCAGATCTTCCAACAGCAACTCAGTCTTCAGACTTCCATCACTCTTGGCAAATATCAATTTGCTTTTCCAGGTTTCAACCCTTCAACATAAGTTTCAACTTATCTTCTCCCTTATGCTTCAGCTTCTTGATCAGCTCCACCTTCAGGCTTCACCTAATCTTCAGGGGTCTTCAAGCATCAACTTGCTCTTGTTGCTCTTCAAGCTTCAGCTGGAATGGAAATACTCAAGGATTCATCCTCTTCTACACTCTTCAATTAATTCTTCATCTTCAAACTCAGGCTCTGCATCTCTCAAACAATCAAACCAGAGAAAATCACTTACTGGATAGGCTGGGGGTATTGAACTGCTTATTGACCATCAAAGGTGACCTTTAAGGGTTCAGCATCAAAGGAATGGTTCCCTCAAAAGTTCTACTTCCTAGGTACATCACTTATCCCTCCAAAGGAGAGAGGTGTATACCATGGAAGGACTTTGAATCATAGGGAGGAATGGAGGTGACAGATGCCATCCATGTTTAAGAAAGAAGTTATCTATGTCTAAACTCTTCCTAATCCTTAACCCTAAAACAACAAAAAGAAAATAAGATCAAGCTCTTAAGCTCCTCAATGCATCTTCAAGTCTTCTACCATGCTCCTCAATGCTCCTTAGAACAAGGTCAAGCTCTCCAAGCCCACAAAGCAAAGCAACTAAAGCAAACATGCCCTAGAGGCAACACAAACAATCAACCAATACAAAAATCAACTAAAAATAGCATACTACTATATTAAATCCTAATATAATTTCTAAGGGATCCTACATACCTACCCTTAATACCCATATATGCCCCATAGTCTAATTTGGCCTAAAAACCCAAAAATCTAAAGTTATTATGGACCTATGTTGAAGTTTTAACCTAATTCTACACAACCTAATAGTATCTAATCAAAACCATCCTAAAAATCATCACAAAAATATGGAATAAATCCAGGGGGAAACTAAAACTTATATCTAACTATCCTAAAAAGAATGAATTAAAAATATTAAGGGAGCTACCTAAACTAAATTCTACAAAATCATATATCAATATAAAAGAATTAAAAAGCAATTAAAGTAAAAATATGCAAAAAATATTAAAATGCATGAAATGCAAGATGTTTTTATTTTATACTTTTCTAGACAAAAATATGAAAAGGGAGAAAAAATTCCCATTAAAAAATATTGAATTTTCCATTTAATATGAATTTCTAAAGTATGACATAAAATGGAATAAAAATAAAAATGAAAATTATGAGATGGGGTGTGAACAGAAATGATATGCAATTCATTTTATTGATGGGCCCAGATAGGGGGGTCTGAATATCAAGCGCGCTTGGGCCCATTTTAATTCAGAAAAACAATTGGAAAGTCAAAAGAAAATGAGAAAGGCGCGGTGCATATAGTCATGAATTATAGTGTAAATCATGCAATGGGCCTTGATGGGGGTGGGGATATCATTATTCACTCAAAGCCCAGAACCCTTGTTTAAATGAAACGCGGCATTTCGCTGGGTTTCTGAGTTTCCCTCCAACGCGAGATTAAATGTGGACCGTGGGATTAGCATTCAAGTCAAGTGGTCAGCGCGCATCCAACGGTAGAAACATCATCCCTAACCTCCAGCTAGGGTTTCACCTGAAACTCCATTAAAACACATTCCATGCACTCATCTTCCATCCCTTCGTGTTCCTTCGAATCATCATCAAATTCAACCGTTCAAAACCCTAAGTTGATCCATTTTCCATGCTGAACATGATCCTAATCTTGGAATGCATTGAAACGGCCTTTATCCTCAAACCCGATGGTGAATCCAAGCTAATCTCAAAATATGACCAATCCACAACTTCAACCAAACTTAGATTTCTCTACATCAAAATGATCCTCACATTGCCCTAATTAAAATCAGCTAATAATCTTGCATTAAAACTCACTATATCACACGTTCTTGCTCATCCAAGAAATGATGTCCATGGCTGAAACTTCTCCAATTGATCCTAAACTCTTCATACATGATCACCTAGTTGTCTCTAACAGTTCTAAACTAATAACTTAACCAAACCATGCCTAGATTATGAGGTGAAAGAGATTTTGCAAACCTGGCTTCTTGATATGGTAGATGATGAAATCCTTGCTTTCAAGGCTTGAAACTCTTCAAGAATAATCCTTGGATGATGAAACTTCTTCTGTTTGCAAAAGATTGGAGGGAGAGAGCTTGTACTTCAAGATTCGATGGTAATTGCCTTCTTGCAAATTCAATGTGAACACCTTCAATCTTCCATCAATGGAGCTTCAATTCAGCATGCACACACTCAGAAAGATCTATGGAGAAGGTTTTTAAAGAGAAATGGAGGGAAATGAAGAAGAATGAAGAGATTGAATGTGACTTGCAATGGAAGCTTTTGGATTTCACTCTCTCTTCTCTACACCAATTAACACCAACCTTGCATCTGAGCAAGTTGTATTCATCTTATAGGGTGGATTAGAATCATCTAGAACCCCCTAGAACAATCCAATGAGAAATTGAAGTTTTCATGTCATGGTATTTTGATTTCTCATTCTCCTTACATGGTATCTCATGCCAAGCTTCATGTGACTTCCCATTCTGACTTGAATTTATCCCCACATGAGATTTAGGGTAAGTTACAATGCATATCTTCCTTGTTTATTGAGTTTTGTGGAGTTTTGGTTTGGTACCTTAAGATGCAAGTAATCAAATTCCAAAGCAGCCCTATGATGCAAGCCTCAAATAAAAATTGTGGCTGAACCATTGTTCTTAGAATGTCATTTGGAGTCAAAATGACCTATTACATGACATGGTTTGGACTTATAGCTTGGGATTTCCATTTTTCAAATTCACTTGAATTAACTTATGCCTCATTTTTAGGCCATTTTTATCACTTTTTGATATGAGCCTTTTCAACATCTCATGACCTCCCTACTAGCCTTAAAACATCATTCTAAGCAAGTTTGATGTTTAAGATTTTTCCATTTGAAGCTTGGAAGTAAGAGATATGGCCTTATGCTTGAAATGACCTATAACCTCCAAATGACCAAAATGCCCTTGGCTTGTCAAAGCCATAAGTTGAGTTATACAAATCCTATCAAGGACTTATAGTACTCTCTAGAAAGCTAAGAAGATGCTCTTCAACATTCATGTTGACCAAGAATCCATAGGAATCATTCTACTAGGGCAAAAGTTGTCTGCAAGTTGGGTGACTTTCAAAGACCAAGATTCACATACCTCAGATGACCTGTAATTTGTCAAAACCATAACTTGAGCTCTACGAATCCTATCAAGGACTTCCACTACTCAAATTAAAGCTAAGAAAAAGCTCTACAACATTCATGTTGTGGGGAAGATGAGATGACTATCACATCTTGAGCTAAAACTGCATTGAAGATAGGGATCAAACTAGGGGATTTTACACTGTTAATTCTTAGAAACCCTAGCTTAAAACTTCTCAAACTCCTCAATCACGATGAGTTGGTCTAGGAATCATCCTTATAGTATCTCAATACATCATTTCATGATCACATGGCCCTTGGATTAGGTCTCAACCCTCTCCAAATCATCAGTTGACCTAGGGTTGACCCAGTCAAACCCTAATTCCACCACTCATGGTTGAATCTTCTGAAATCTTGTACAATGACCTCTCTAGGCTTCATGATGGCTTTCAAGACATCTCATAAGCTTTATCAAAGCTTCAAGTTCATCCTCATAGTCTCAGAATCATCTGAGGAGCACCCACAACTCTCAAGTTATGAGGCACACAACCTTGGTTTCAACCAATTCCTCTGAGGATCTCTTGGGTTCTCTGACAAAGATATCAATCTTTGGACATTGCAATAACTTTCTTGGCTAACTCCAAAGCCTCATACAACTCTTGATGGGTAAATAAATGTTGGTCAAATTTTGGGGTGCAACAGCTGCCCCTATTCAAACGGCTTGAACCTGACTGGGTGAGGAGCGAACGGCTCTCAGCCAATCAAGGTGCGAGACGGTTGAATACCGATAAACCCGGAAATTTACCAACTTCTTAAGTACTGGAATAATAGCTGCACGACAACTATCTGGAGAAATACTGATCTGACATCGTCGTCGGTTATCCATATTAAATTCCTCTGATATCGCCATCAGACAACCAAAACACCCAACATCGCCGCTGGAAAACTAGAGAATCTGACATCGCCGTCAAACGACCGAAATACCCAACATCGTCGCTGGAGCACTGAAGGATCTGACATCGCCGTCGGAAACAAAACACCCAACATCGTCGCTGGAAAACTAAATCACCTAACATCGCCGCCAGAAGCAAACAAATATCCAACATCGCCGCTGGAGAACTGAACCACCTGACATTGCCGCCAGAAACACTATAACTATGAGGAACACTCGACATTATCGTCGGAAACAAATAAATATCCAACATCGCCGCTGGAGGACCACCTGACATCGCCGCCAGAAACAAACAAATATCCAACATCGCCGCTGGAGGATCACCTGACATCGCCGCCAGAAACAAACAAATATCCAACATCGCCGCTGGAGGACCACCTGACATCGCCGCCAGAAACAAACAAATATCCAACATCGCCGCTGGAGGACTCAAAATAGTCTGACCTCGCCATCAAAACAAATATCCAACATCGTCGCTGGAAACGAGCATAATCTGACCTCGCCGTCAAAACAAATATCCAACATTGTCGCTGGAAACAAACATAATCTGACCTCGCCGTCAAAACAAATATCCAACATCGCCGCTGGAAACAAACATAATCTGACCTCGCCGTCAAAACAAATATCCAACATCGCCGCTGGAAACAAATATAATCTGACCTCGCCGTCAGGATGAAGAAAATTCATTGGGGAATTGGTCACACGGTAACCGGTAATACATAGTTGATCATGCCATCAGGCATCCAAAGAAACTGTCGGGCATCAGTCGGACTTCAACCATCAGGTTGATCATGCCCTCAGGCACTCCGCATCAGCTGAGATAACTGCTTCATTAACACGGTCAGACCTCAATCATGGAGTCTTCAAGGGAGGTTTCAACTTCGCCGTTGGAAAACCTGCTGGGGAGAATGCTTCGCCGCTTGGGAATCTGGAGAACTATCAAGTAACTCCGCTCCGGGGGTCCAGAAATCATTCTGGATGAATCCACTCTGCGGAGGACTTCAAGAATCATCTTGAACGAATAACTCTGTCGGGGACCTTCAAGAATCGTCTTGAACCGGTAACCATTCGGGGCGAACCTTCTGTTGGGGATTTCAGGAATCATCCCGGGCAACTCTTGCTGGGGACAAACCAATCATGGTTTGAGCAGCTTCCAAGGATTCAGCTCTCTTGGGGCTTCAGGAATCATCCTGGGCAACCTTTACTGGGGACTCTACTGGGGTCTTAAGAATCATCTTAAGCAAATGGCCCTGCGGAGGAATTCAAGAATCATCTTGAACCGAAGACTTCGTTGGGGATCTCAAAAATCGTCTTGAGCAAGCGATTTCGTTGGGGAGAATGTCAGGAATCATCCTGAGCAACTGATCCTTTGGCGGAACACTTGCAAAACAAGAATGGTAACAACCTAGATCATGTTTATTATGCATATGCTTCGGCGCCATGCTCCACACGGTGGAAATGCTATGCGTTTATGATAAATGCTATGCAATCATGCACAATGATGCAATCCCGTCAGCAAAATAAATGCCGAAGGGGAAATCCTCCTGTCAAGGAGAAAGAACTACTCAGATAGAGGAATCATCCTGCTGAGGAGAACATGGTCACGCCAAGATCAATTGGACTCCGCAGGGGACACAACTTCAGTTGACTGCTGCGGAGGAAGCAGCTTCAGTTGACTACTGCAAGGGGTCGCAGTTCTGCGAGGACTAGGACCTGCTGAGGGAAAACGATGTTGATCGCGAGAATAAACTACGTGGCCTTCATGGCTACTCTTCTGGAGATAAGAGCTCTGTGGGGAAACAACTTCAGTTGATCAACACTCCACTGGGGAAAACCAATCATGGTATGAGCAACTTCCAAGGATTCGGCTCTCTTGGGGATCTGCAAACTCGGCTGAGGAAGGAGAAATCATTCTACTTTGCGGGAGAGAGTACGACTCTGGGGGGAGATACAGCATCAACTGTTCAACGCTCTACTGGGGAAAACCAATCATGGTCCCATTTGCTTCGCTGGAGAGTACAACTCTGATGAGGAATCTCAATTCCGCTGGGGAAGAAGGAATCATCCGACTTTGGGGGGTAGTACAACTCTGGTGGGGAATCTCGATTCCGCTGGAGACTTCAGTCTGGCACCATCAGTTGCTGCGTACTTCGGCGTACGAACAGTTTCCTACGAAACCTGCACTTGTGACCCGGTGCGGGGGAAAGAAATCATGCTTCGGCGCTTGACTCAGCTGAGGAGGTGACGTTCCTTCAGGATACGTCTGCTTGGGGAGAGAATCATCTCTGCCTGGGGAGACATATCAATGCTCATTATCTTGTGTTCAGACTCTGCGGGGAGCTTCTACTGAACTCTGCTGGAGAAGGAGGAACCATCCTGCTTCGGGGTGCGCGCGGCGCACTGTCTGGGATATGCTACACCTGTAACAACACAAACAAACAGACAAGATACCCTTCTCAAAGGGACCTATCAAGGTTATTATCTCGTGACAATATCCAAGTATTTAATTGTTTCAACAATCAGTGGCCTAGGCCCGTAAGTTTATGTATGCGCATCTTATCAAAAACATCGGCGTTCTTTTTCGCAAACAAAATAGATAAATGCTAAACAGGAAAACGGAATTGCTGAATAGTATGCATTTTATTGATAACGAACCCCTGAATGGGTAAAAATGTTTTACAACAGAGGCAAGCTCCTGGAATGAGGAAGCCGCGCAAAAATAAAACATAAATATACATCAGTATATACAAATGTCGGCAACGAGGCGTATACGAACACCATGAGTTGATCCCTCTAAGACCCACTCGACTTCGATACTTCTCCGACGCTTCACCTTCGGAAGAGATTGATTCAGATAAACGGCCCTCAGGTCCTCCAAACCACTAAACAACGAAAGTCCACACGCGGAACGCAGTCATTTGCTTATTCAATCCCTAACTTTTGCGTGAACCGCCCTTTACGGGTTTTCAGTTCACCGGGATACCCTTTTTTGCCGAAGCCGCCCAGTGTAGGTTTTCGACTTCGCAGATGTACATTTTTTCAATATATCCCTAATTTTTCCCGAACCTTTTATTCTGTTTTTGGTTCGCCGGGATGCCCCTTTTTTGCCTGGACTCTCTTTTTTTGTCCAGCGGGTCTCTTTCAAGCAAAGTATTTTTTAACTGCGTCCGCGTTCACCGGGGATGCAAAATCTTCACCATCCATCGTGGATAACAACAAAGCTCCTCCCGAGAAGACCTTGCTGACGATGTACGGACCTTCGTAATTCGGAGTCCACTTGCCCCGGTGATCGGAGTGTGGAGGAAGAATCTTCTTCAGGACGAGATCACCCGTCTGAAAGCTTCTAGGACGCACCTTCTTATCATAAGCTTTCTTCATTCGGCTTTGGTAAAGGCGACCAAACGCAATCGATGCTAACCTCTTCTCGTCCATCAGGCTGAGTTGGTTCAGACGATTCATAATCCATTCTGCCTCGTCGAGTTTCACATCAACCAAAACTCGCAAAGAAGGGATCTCCACTTCTAACGGTAGGACAGCTTCCATACCGTACACCAAGTAGAAAGGAGTTGCCCCGGTCGACGTACGTACCATCGTACGATAACCGTGCAATGCAAACGGCAGCATCTCGTGCCAATCTTTGTATGTCACAACCATCTTCTGAACAATCTTCTTTATGTTCTTGTTGGCGGCTTGGACGGCGCCATTCATCTTCGGAAGGTAAGGAGATGAGTTGTGGTGTTCAATCTTGAAACTCTGGCACAGCTCCTTCATCATCTTGTTATTCAAATTCAAACCATTATCAGTAATGATCCGCTCGGGAATTCCATAACGACAGATGATGTCCCTCTTTATGAATTTAGCCACCACCTGCTTGGTCACATTAGCATACGAGGCTGCCTCCACCCACTTGGTGAAGTAGTCGATAGCTACCAGAATGAAACGATGACCGTTGGATGCAGTGGGCTCGATCTTGCCTATCATGTCGATGCCCCACACGGAGAACGGCCACGGGGAGGACATGACATTCAACGGGCACGGCGGCACATGAACTTTATAAGCATAAATCTGGCATTTATGACATCTCTTCGCGAATCTGAAGCAATCATACTCCATCGTCAGCCAGTAGTATCCTGCTCTCAGGATTTTTCTCGTCATAGCATGCCCGCTGGCGTGCGTACCAAATGTGCCTTCATGGACTTCTTCCATGAGCATACTCGCCTCTTTCTCATCTACACATCTGAGTAGCACGAGATCGTGGTTTCTCTTATACAACGCTCCATTAGGATTGAGATAAAAATTGCCAGACAACCTCCTCAGAGTCTTCTTATCCTGGGTTGACGCACCCGCAGGATATTCCTTAGTCATAAGGAAAGTCTGGATGTCATGGAACCATGGCTTGCCGTCGACGGCATCCTCGATTGCAAAGACAAATGCCGGTCTATCAAGACGCGAAAGGACAATTCTTGGAGCCTCATTCCAAAAATTGACTTTATACATTGAAGCCAACGTGGCTAAGGCATCAGCCATCTGATTTTCCGCCCTGGGCACATGATGGAGTTCCACTCGATCGAAGAACGGAAGCAGCCTTCTGGCATAATTCATGTACGACACCAAATTCGATTGACGAGTCTCCCACTCCCCTTTAATTTGGTTGATCACAAGCGCTGAGTCACCATATACGTCTAGATTCTTGATTCTCAAATCAATTGCCTCTTCTAGACCCATGATGCATGCTTCGTACTCCGCCTCATTATTGGTGACTGGAAACGTCAGTCTCGCAGTAAACGGGATGTGGGATCCGTGGGGAGTCGTGATGATAGCCCCGATGCCACTTCCATAGGAATTATCCGCTCCATCGAATATCAACTTCCACTGGGATTTCCTATTTGGCCCCTCGTCGGGAAACGGCTCATCGCAATCCTTTGCTTTGAGAAACATAATATCCTCGTCAGGGAATTCAAACTTCATAGGCTGGTAATCCTCGATCGGCTGCTCGGCAAGGGAATCAGACAATACGCTTCCCTTGATGGCCTTCTAGGACACGTACTGAATATCATATTCCGTTAACACCATTTGCCATCTGGCAATCCTGCCCGAAAGAGCCTGCTTCTCGAAGACGTACTTGATCGGATCCATCTTCGAAATTAGCATAGTGGTGTGATTGAGCATGTACTGTCGTAAATGTTTGGCAGCCTAAGCTAGTGCACAACACGTCTTCTCCAGCATCGAGTATCGAGATTCACAGTCCGTGAACTTTTTACTCAAGTAGTAAATGGCATGCTCTTTTCTGCCTGTCTCGTCGTGCTGACCGAGAACACACACCATACTGTTCTCCAGAACCGTCAGGTACATGATTAAAGGCCGTCCAGCCATTGGGGGTATCAAGATTGGAGGTTCTTGGAGATACTGCTTTATCTTGTCGAATTCCTTCTGGCAATCTTCATTCCAAGTAATCGCCTGATCTTTCTTTAAAAGCTTGAACATCGGTTCACAAGTGGCCGTGAGCTGAGAGATAAACCTTGCAATGTAGTTTATTCGGCCCAAGAAACCACGAACTTCTTTTTCTGTTTTCGGCGCTGGCATTTCTTGAATGGCTTTTATTTTCGCAGGATCAACCTCGATACCTCGTTCGCTAACGATAAACCCCAACAACTTTCCGGACCGCACTCCGAAAGTGCATTTGTTAGGATTCAGCCTCAACCTGAACTTCCTAAGCCTCTCAAAAAGCTTCAATAAGTTGACCAGATGCTCTTCCTCCGTTTGGGACTTTGCAATCATGTCATCAACATAGACCTCGATCTCATGATGAATCATATCATGAAACAAAGTTACCATTGCTCGCTGGTAAGTGGCCCCGGCATTCTTCAGACCGAAGGGCATTACCTTATAGCAAAATGTTCCCCAGGGGGTGATAAACGTCGTTTTCTCCATGTCCTCCGGTGCCATCTTGATCTGGTTGTAACCGGAGAAGCCATCCATGAACAAAAACACGGAGAACTGGGCTGTGTTGTCGACCAACACATCGATATGAGGCAACGGGAAATCATCTTTAGGGCTCGCCCTATTCAAATCCCGATAATCGACGCACATGTGTACCTTACCGTCCTTCTTTGGTACAGGCACTATGTTGGCGACCCACGGAGGGTAAGTGGTGACCGCTAAGAAGCCAGCATCAAGCTGTTTCTGCACTTCTTCTTTGATCTTAACGGCCATGTCTGGTCTCGTCCTCTTAAGCTTCTGCTTGACGGGAGGGCAGTCTTCTCGCAACGGCAAGTGGTGGACCACGATGTATGTGTCAAGTCCGGACATATCTTCATATGACCAAGCAAAGACGTCACTATACTCTCGAAGCATCTCGACCAGTCTCTGCTTGACATTACTCTGCAACGCAGCCCCTATCCTGACATTTCTGACGAGCTCCTCAGAACTCAGATTCACGATCTCAATTTCCTCCTCATGAGGCAGAATAACGTTTTCCTCTTGTTTCAACAAGCGGGCTAACTCTTCAGGAAGGTCTTCGTCTTCATCAATCTCTTCTTCGGCTTGATAGATCGGGCAATCGAAGTCGAAGTGAGCCGTAGAAGGTCCAGAGTCGATGTCATCTGTTATGTGGATCCTGCAATAACAAGGGTTAAGTTTAAAACAAGAATATGCAGGTTAGCACAAACCCCATTTCCATTTTGCTGTTTTTTTCAAAACAAATATAAAACAGGAATAACAGAGATCACAATATTTGAATACGAAGAAAACGCCTTTGATTTATTAACAAAATGCATGTACATAATCCAACAAGGCCCTGACAATAAAACCGCTATGCCCCGGGTAGGACAGAGGGTTGTACAATGATTGAAAAAGTAAATCATTACTCTTCACTTGTCAGCTGGATGATATCCTTGATGGTCCACTTGTTGAGGCGCTTGCCCGGCTTGCTTGGCTGAATCCAAGAGTCGAGATCACAATCGCTATCCCCGCTGTCTTCAGACGCCGCGTTGATGCTTTCGAAGATCACTCTGCCACTGGTAAATAGGATCGGCCCCTTACCCTGCGACGTGCTTCTAGACGAAGAAGAAGAAGCTTCAGCTTCAGGAGAATACCCCAACCCAAACTTATCCTGCTTGATTGGTATCTCCAAAATATGCCCCCAGCCTGGGGTAGAACCGGCTTCGACGAAGGCCCGAGCTTCTTTGAATGAGGAGAGATGCATCTCTGGCTTCTCTGTGACGACAAGAGCTACTTCTTTCACCTTGACGGCTTCAAATGCTTGGCAGAGAGTTTCATGGATTTCGCCATCCATTTCCACATACTTAAAGGATGACAAATGGCTCACCATTATGTCCTCCTCACCGCACACGGTTACTATGCTTCCTCCGACAGCATATTTGAGCTTTTGGTGCAACGTGGAGGTCACGGCACCAGCAGCATGGATCCATGGCCGGCCCAAGAGGCAACTGTAGGCGGGCATGATGTCCATGATATAAAAGACCGTGTCAAACGTTTCCGGACCAACTTGGATCAGCAGGGTCAACTCCCCAAAAACGTGGCGCTTAGTTCCGTCAAATGTTTTCACCACCAAATCCACGAGTGTCCAACTTCATTAATTCCTTCTTCAGAAGCACATTAAGCGACGAACTCGTGTCCACCAGGACGTGCGACATGATTGTGCCTCTGCACTCTATCGAGATGTGCAAGGCGCTGTTGTGATCTCTCCCTTTAGGCGTCAGCTCTAAATCTGTGAAACCTAGCCCATTGCCAGCATTGACGTGGGCTACCACCTCTTCTAGCTATTTCACCGATATCTCTTGTGGTACGTAGGCAGCGTTCAATACCTTCAGCAACGCATTGCGGTGCGCCTCAGAACACAGCAACAAGTTGAGAATAGAAATCTTCGAAGGCGTCTGATGGAGATGGTCTACAATCTTGTAGTCGCTCTTTTTGATCAACCGCATGAACTCCTCGGCATCTTTGACCAGCAAATCTTTCTCTACCCCACACGGGACCTCTTCGACGACTTTGCCTTTACCCTTATCGGCCGCATCTGCTCTGACCACTTTATCTGCCACGACCTCTGGCGGTGCAAATACTCTTCCGCTTCGGGTAATACCACTGATTCCTGCGAGATTCTCCACAGTCGACCCATACGGCTCCAGCTCTAACTTTTGTCCGTTGCAATAGACTTCAGCTCCATAGTGCCACGGAACGGTGTTAGTGCTCTCGAATGGGATCGGCCCAGCTTTGGTAATAGTGATTGTAGGCGGTCTGGGCGCAGAAATGGTAATTGGATGGCGAGGGATGGTGATGGTGGCGACTTCATCGACCTGCTTCAACACTACCTCTCTTGATACACTTTCAGCCCTCCGGATGAACTGCAAACTACCCTCAGTCATCAGACTTTGGATTCCTTCTACCAGCTGCTCACATCCATCAGAATGTGTAGCACAATCCATGCATAACTCTCCGCATCCTGGAAAGAACCCTTTCTTCAACAACTTAGCTTTGACGAAGCTAAGCGGCGTCTTGAGATCTTTGACATCAGTCAACAGATTTGCACTCTCTTCTTTGATAATGGCGTTCACGCCGCCTCCCCTATGGTTTGGTATAGGGTTTTTTGTGACATTGGGCACATTGTCGGAGAAGTTGATAATCTTGGCATCTACCAAATCCTGCACCTTGTGCTTAAAGGCTTTGCAGTTCTCGATTGTGTGGCCTGGTGCCCCTGTATGGAAATCGCAAGTGGCATTTGCGTCGTACCCTGGTGGAGGTGCCCCTGTCAAGGGAGCCATCGTCCTCTTCTGAACCAACTGAAGCTGAAGCAAAGTCTGCAAGAGTTGCGCGTATGACATAGGCGGTGCTTCGAAGTGACGGTTTGTCAAAGGTGCCCGATTCTGGTACTTTCTATATCCCTGTTGATTTGGTTGCTGCTGCTGCTGCTGTGGAGCTGCTGGGATATTTATACTGGCTATCTGCTGCTGAGGGCCATTGCCCTTCCTCCGAGCGCGGGTCACAGCGCTCGCCTCTCCTTCTCGTCGTTTACCAGCATAAGGTTTCTTTCCACCTTCTCCAGCTGAGGATGATTCACCTTGAATTTTCCCGATCTTGATACCATTCTCGACGTGCTCGCCCATGGTAATGAGAGCTGAGAACGTCCCAGACATACCGCTGACTAACTTTTCATAGTAGACCCCTGGGAGGGTAGCAACAAACATCTGCACGAGCTCGCGCTCAACCATCGGCGGTTGAACCCGGGCTGCCAACTCACGCCACCGCTGGGCGTACTCCTTAAAGCCTTCATTATTCCTCTGCGAAAGGTTCTGGAGTTGGACTCGGTTCGGGGCCAAGTCGCTATTGTACTGATAATGGTGGACAAACGATTCAGCGAGATCTTTCCATGTGCGCACGCTAGTGGGCTCTAGACCCATATACCACTCAAGGGATGGCCCAGAAAGACTATCTTGGAAGAAGTGCATCAGCAACTTCTCGTCTTCGGAATAGGCAGACATCTTCCTGTAGTACGATCGCAGGTGGACACGAGGGCAAGTGGTGCCCTTATATTTCTCAAAGTCAGGCACCCTGAACTTAGGAGGTACCTTGAAATCAGCAATTAACCCCAGCTTGGACATATCAACGCCCAAAGTATTCTGATTCTCAATATCTCTCATTTTATCTTCAAGTGCTTTGAATCTGAGCTGCGCTTCAGCATTTAGCTCCCCTTCCGCACCTCTTTGAGAGAAGACATCATCCTGATGATCCTCAAGCCACGGTTGAGGCATCAACAGATTCTCGACGCCTGCATTGCTGTTGACCGGCCCGATGTTGACATTAGCTCCCAGACTTCCATTATCGACGCCTGTCGTATTGAGTCCGATGTTGGCCATCACATTGCCATTAGCACTGCCGTTGCCCCCGGCCACGGGGACACCATTCTGCGGAGTATCCACTGGTGGAGGAGTAGGCACAGCCCCGCCATGAAGTATGCCGTTACTATCAACCCTGGAGATCAAAGGCTGAACCAAAGTCCTGAGCTGGTCCTGACCATTGGCGACCACCTGCATCAGTTCCATAAAGCGATCCATCCTTTCACGGAGCTCCTGGACATCTGTATGCACTTGATCCATGATCCTGGTCTGATTAGCTCGAGTTGGATAACGGTGAATTAGTCTCTGATCAATCCTGGAATCACCGGAAACAGCCTGGGACCTGTAAACCTGAAAAACCTGCAAACATTAAAGGTTAGGAAAAACAACAAAATGTACACCATGCAAGTGCTTCATGCAGATGCATGTGTGTGTCTGTGTGCTTGGGAGATTTCCCCCGATCCTAGTGCCTGAGTGCCAGTGCTGATAATAATAATAAGAAGAAGTCCGAGCCCAATCATGGAAACATCAATCTCATATATAAAGAAAGGCCTATCAAGGCAGTACATAGCATCAGCAAGTACAAAACGAATCAACAGCGTGACCTCAGCCAACAAGCCTGGTGATGGTCAGCATACAACAAAGATCAAAACAAAAGGAATACAACTAGTCAAGTACGGCCACAGGCGCGATACTCTGCTAATAACTCCTTCGTCTCTGGATGATCTGGCAAAGTGAGCAACCCCTCGACGAGTAGTTCCCTCTGCACAATGGTATACTGAAGTCCCTGAACTGAACTTTCCCATGCTCCTTCGCCGAAGCAATCTTCTAATTTCTGCTTTTTCGACTCAAACGTCAGCTTGCGCTCCTTCAGGTTAGCGAGAGCTTTGTTGAGTTGGCCTTCGGCGGCGTATCTGCGGGCGGTTTCTTCATCAAACCTCTGCTCACTGTCCTTCACCTCGGCTTCCAGCTTGGAGATCTGCAGCATCAGCTTATCCTCCCGCTCTTTCCTGGTGGCCAGGGAAGCCTTCCAGTGCTGGTTGAACTTGGATATCCTCCGATATGCCTCGTCCAAATGCTGCTTCTTCGTAGCTAGTACGTCGTTGACAGCCTTGAAGTCTCGACCCATGCGTTCCCGCTCGGCTATTTGCTTAGTCAGGTCTGTACCCAGCTGGTTCACCAACTCTGTTTGCTTTTTGAAAGTATGCACGGCCTCGTTCCTCTCACTTCGAAGCTGAGCTAATTCCTTCTCCAACTCTTCGTTCGCCCGCTTCAATTCATCCCGCTCAGCTAATACCTGGTTATGCTGCTGAATGGGCACAGTAGTAGGCTCTTCGATTGTTGGAGGACTTTCTGGTTTGGCCTGAGGAAACGACATCCCTATAGCATTGGCTCTGGCTCTGATCCAAGTCAAATACGGAGGGTATGCTTGATTATTGCTTTTTCCTAGTAAAGGCTTTCCTCGCTTACTGATACTATTCCACGCACGTTGAAGCTTGGACAACAGATCCCCTTCTAGAATACCAGTGAGGTATAGAGATTCTTGTACCTCTTCCTCCTTCGGCGGAGTTCTCAAAGCATACGCGAACTGTCGAACCAGCAACGATGGATTGTAGTTTATGCAGCCCTTCCTACCTATCAGAGGCACATTAGGAAACCCGCTGCAACTGAAGATCACCTCAATACCCAACCTGTCTCTGTCGAACCAGTTAATATCCTCTGCAGATAAACTCATCAGACGCTCAGGCCACTCAGCTGTGGCTGTAGACAAGACAAAAGGACCCCTCTTGGGCAGATGGCTATCAACCCATTTGTACAGCAAGGGTACGCAGCATGAGACATTCTTCCTTCTCATGTTCTTATTCTTGTAGTGGACTGAGTGATAGACATCTCCTATCAAAGTAGGGACTGGATTCCCTGAAGCAAAGATGTGAAACGCATCAAAGTCTATAAAATCGGGCATGTTGGGGAACAGGATGATGCCATATATGCATAGAGCAAGGATGGCATTGAGCGCGTCCCAACATCCGTCCTTGGCACACTGCTGAGCCTTAACCACCAGAAACTGCAAGGAGAACCCAGGAACCTTGTTCCAACTAGTCAATACTAACTCTGAGGCGTCCAAATGAAGTGAAGGAGCTAAACCAGCCAGATCAGGCTCAGCGTCCATATGAACAAAAGGCATATGCCTTTTGATAGGCACACCTAGCAAATCAGCATACTCTTCCAGCGTGGGTGCGAGAACGAAGTCCTGAAAAGTGAAACATCTCAGCGGAGGGTCGTAGAACTGCAGCAGAGCGTGCAACCCGTTCAACTCGAACACAAAAGGCTTACAAACCAAACTGAGCAACCTGCCATAAGATTTCCTGAACTCATCCTTCACAGAATCACCTGCTAGAGCTATCAAACCAGTCAACTTAATCACATCAGGGGTAGGGAACTTGTAAGCCACAGTCTTCCTCAAAGAGCCCATAACAATACAATAGGAGGCGAGAAATCCTAGATCGGGGAAACGGTACCTGCAACATAGACACACATTAATGAAATGCAGATGAACATGCAAACTAATGCAAAATGCAATCATGCAATAATAGGCCAAAGCAACTGGTGCTGCGGAGATTTTGTATCAACAAAACCACGACCACTGATGAGAAGGAAACCCCGGTGTAGGACCACAGATCTGATCTGCCAAGAACAACCATCTGATAGGACCATATATATAGGATCATGATTCTGCTCTGTCAAGAACAAATGTCTGATAATAAGTACCTCGGATGTATGATCAAGAAATATCTGCTGATGAAGTCTTCAGACCCCAAATCAAAAATCTGCCCTATCAAGAACAAACAACATCCGCTGATGAGATCTTCAGACCCCAAATCTGCTCTATCAAGAACAAACAATATCTGCTGATGATATCTTCAGACCTCAAAAATCTGCTCTATCAAGAACAAACGACATATGCTGATGAGATCTTCAGACCCCACTCAAAACCTGCTCTATCAAGAACAAACAACTGATGATGAAAACTCTGCTCTATCAAGAACAAACAACTGATGATGAAAACTCTGCTCTATCAAGAACAAACAACTGATGATGAAAACTCTGCTCTATCAAGAACAGACATACACCTGGTGATAAGATCCTCTGATCCAAACCTACTCTATCAAGAACAGACAAATCTGCAACTGAGAAACCTTGGTACCAACAAAACTGATTCACTGTCAAGAAAACCAGGTAGTCTGAAGGTCAAAGTTTCCTGCAATAAACCCAATCCCACTCACAGGTATGGACCTAAACTGACTCAAGGTACGGCATCCTATGCGTTCATCAGCGTCACAGACTTTCAAGAGGGGTGATACGATGCCCAGAAGGTGTGGCATCACCAGCTCATGAAGCGGCCTCACTTAGCTGAATCACAAATGATCGGTCCCCAGAGTCGACAATCCACCAAACCAGCAACCGTCTCAACCCAAAGGGTTGAAAGTGAAGCCAACCGGATGAACCTCGTCTGAGCGTGGATTTCATGAGACACTAGTGCCTGCAAAGCAAGCACGCGCCCACTAATTTCCACTCTAAGTCTATAGTGCACTCAAGCCTGGGTCTGGCTTCTCACTCATCAAAACTCCCATCCCATAACAGCACAAATAATCATATTATACTGAAAATAAAATGCGGGAAATAAAGTGCGAGAAGTAAAATGTGATAAATAAACGCAACCCAGCAGGTAAACATACAAGCGTTAGGATTGACTCTCGCAGGGAACTGTTGAAGTCCCCAGCCGAGTCGCCAGCTGTCGCTTGCGCGAAAATAAGGTGCTGGCATGACAGAAGAGTCGCCACCTTTCGTTATTTATCCCTCAGAGCGGGAAAGGAAACGATCGGAAAAACCTGACGAAAAAGGGTAAGATAAGGTCATCGCAACCGTTGTCTGGATTTGGGAGTCGGTTACGCAAGGGGAAGGTATTAGCACCCCTCACGTCCGTCGTACTCGACGGGATCCTCGCTTGTTGTGTTTACTTGGACGGGTTGGTTTTATGCTATCTACCTATCAAGGCTGGCTGAAACAGAAAAGAAAAATGACTCGGCAAAGCGTCGCACTTTATGCCTACATATTCTCATCAGAGAATGAGAAATCAGAGTTAACGTAGTTCGGCCTACGAAGGATTATGGGGGAAGGTAGCTCGCCAAGACATCGCCATCTTGTGCCTACGTACTCTCAACAGGTATGAGAGATCAGAGCTCACGTAGTTCGGGAAACTACGGTTCATTTCCTGTCTTTTACGAAAGAAGTGTTTTTTTATTGTGTTTGCGATTTCAACCGCACTAGAGACTATGACCTGAGAGTGAATGCGTCGCATGTCACCCAAAGGGTACCATACTAAACATCCAGACTGTGGAAAAGAAACTCTCCCACAATCCTTTCTCAGATAACTTAAGGCTCGTAACATACGAAAGAAATCATTCATGATTACTGTATCTTAAACTTTTTTGAGATGAGAAGAGAACAGGCCCAACTAGGAGGGAGACTATCAAGTCCTACTGTTATCATGCCATGGATTCATCCTATGGTTGAGGTTTGAACAGGGAACTCATAGAAGTCGTCATGCATAGGTTTCAACCTAAAATTCTATCATCAAATCCTTATCAAAGGAAATGAGAGTCCTAAGGGATCATGTCAATGATACACCTGAAGGTGAGATAATACTTAGAAAGGGGGGGATTGAATAAGTATGGAAAATTAATACTTGAAAATAATCACACAATTATTTTTATCCTGGTTCGTTAAACAACTACTCCAGTCCACCCTTCCAGAGTGATTTGCCTTTCTCAACAAGGACTTAATCCACTATTAAATCAAACTGATTACAATAGTATCACATAAGAACAACAGTTCTTATTCTTCTCAAGAGCTACTGATTCTCACTGAATCCTCTTAAGGAATATCCTTTACAATCAATGTAAATTAAATACAAGAGTTTTAATGCTTCTATAAAGCTTTAATCACAACAGTGATTTTTCTCTTAAGTTTAAGTACAATGAGATTCTATGAAGAATTTAAGAATGAGAGCTTATAGAATATTGTGATTTCTTTTCAGTAAGTGTGTAGCACTGAAGAATGAAGTGAAGGTCTCCTTTTATAGGCAGCTGAAACATGCAAGCTGAACATTGAAAAGAGAGTCCAAAAGGTCTGAGCCTTTTTGTCTTCACATGCACTGACCTTTCCTTGAAATAGATGGCACAGATAAATCCTTTTTGTCTGTGTAAGTGTGTCTAGCACAAATAAGGAAAGAGACGTTGAATAGTTCCAACGGATACATTCTTGAAAACACTTCTTCAGTTTCAGCAAGTTCTTCAGAGTTTGAATGGATCAGAGTCTTCTGATGAGATTCAGAACTATGCTGTATCAGAGTCTTCTGCAGCGTGTGTGCTTCTAGCGTGTTTATCATCAGAGCATTTTAACACAGAACTTCAGTACAAGGCAGCATAGGTACTTTCAGAAACTTCTGTAGACTAATGCTTTGAGAAACTCTTCAATCAATATTCTTCTATACTTCTGATGCTTCAGCTTCAGATGCTTCTGATTATCTTCAGATGCTTCTGACTCAGAATGTTCTAGAGCTTCTTGCTTCAGATCCTTCTGGAGACTACACTCAGGATCTTCTGTAAGGAGCAAACAGATTCTTCTGTAAGGTGCATCTGGTGCTTCAGAGTCAGAATAACTTCTTGTATTCAAGGCAGATTTGCTTCTAGAGAGTTAATATAATTTTAATCTGCAATAAAACTCTCAAACAAATTTTAGAGTATATAATTCTTAAATATAAATTTCCTAACAGTTATCATTAAAACAAAGAGTAATTATTAAGAACCAATCTGTGTTCTAACAATCTCCCCCTTTTTGATGATGACAAAAAGTATCAGAAATTTTATTTAATTGAACATAAAGAATTATAACTCCCCCTGAGATGATGAATCTCCCCCTGAGTTAAATATGAAAAAAGAATAGAAAACTTCCCTTTTTATCTTGAGTAATCTTCAGAGTCAGATCTTGTTTGTCTTTGTAATTAATTAATGATCAGAATATCTTGCAAATATGAGATTCAGAGTTTGATAAAAGATAAATGATCTGAGAAACTCAGAGATTCTTTTATAGAGTGTTCTTATCAATTATTCTGAAATAGTCAATTTAGATATTAGAAAGAGTAGATATGTCTGAAGATTCATTCTAGTGAAATTATATTAAATAGTTCAGATCTTTATTTTCTCCCCCTTTTTTGTCATAAGCAAAAAGTAAAAACCTTTAATAAAGACAAATAAAAGGAACAAGAACAGATAATTCAATGGAGAATAACAAACTGATTCATTTAATCATAACAGAGCAAAAGTACATAGGAAAATATCAGAAGATATAACAATAACATTCAGATGCAAAAACAACAGATGCACAAATATGAGAAAAAAAATCTAAGAGTGTTTTGACAAAAGCATCTTCAATAGGTCTGTGATCTCAGATTGTGATTGCTCTTGCTTTGACATGAACTTAGTTATTGTCTCATTCTTCTCATCTTGTTTAGACATCCACTCTGACATGTCCTCAGATTTCTTGTCTTGCTTCGCCATCCAAGATCTTATTTCAGATTGACCAGCTTCCAGAGCAGCAATCTTGTTTCCCAAATCTGGATTTTCTGTCTTTATCTCTGATGATGGAGGTTCTGTATCCTGAGCAGAGTCAATTGCCATATGTTCTGGAGATCCTGAAGAGGGTTCTACCAGAGTCATAGTCAATGCATTGGCAGTTGGTTCTGGAGGAGGAGGAGGAGGAGGAGGAGCATCCAAACAAAGCAGAGGTTCAGTCTTGTTTACAATCCAGAATTGAGTTCTTTCAGCTCTGAGCTTTGCATCATCAGAACAGATGTTCTTCAGATTAGAAGCTACTGTGTTGAATCTATTGACAAAACCTTTCCAGATGATGTCAGTCTCATTTGCATCCATAGTTTCAGAGCATCTCTTCTGAACAGTACCTAAAGACATCTGTATTTCTTGCAAAAACGTTTGAAATAAATGATCAATATTAAGTCTGGGTGGTGGTTTAAGCAAGGTTTCCAGAGTCATCTGTTTAGGTTTGGGAGTTGGTGGTATCAGTGATTTTGGAATGGAAATCAGAGGAGGGGGAACATATGGAAAGAATGGAATTTCTGGTTTTTGAGGTAAAGATTTGTTTAATGCATTGAGCAGAGTTGGTTGAGGTCTTGTGCGTGGGTAAACAATATCAAAATATGCATTGGAGTATGGTATGAATGCAGAGTTTGATGGCTTATCAGATGCAACTGTGTTATCAGATGCAGGATGCAGAGCTGAAACAACAGCTTTACCAGATGTAGCAGATATGGTGGCTAATGATCCTTCATTGTTCATAGATTGAATATATGAAAGGATTACAGATGGAAGGGCCTGAGTGAGCTTTGGTTTCAGAGGTTCCAAAGGTTCAGAAGGCTCAACTCTATCATAAAAATCTTTTAGTTTGAAACCATAAGATAAATTATGATAAAGAGAAGACACTTGGGCACAAGATATTCCAGATGATGATGGATTGGTAGAGGGAACAATCATCTCAGATGATGTTGCTGGTTGAGACATAGGGTCTGGAATGGTAGATTTAGTAGGTAAGGTTGATTCAGGTTCAGGTTCAGGTTCAGGTTCATGAACAGGGTATTTGTCAGATGGATTAATCAGAAAATCAGGATGAATTTCTGATTCAAATGAATTTGAAGATGTTTCAGGTGTACAAGAGGTAGAAGAAACTTGAAACACTGTTTTTAATGGAGTGATGTCAAGAACTTCTGTCTCAAGGATATGAGATGGTTCTGAAGGAATATCAGGTTGTTGAGATGGTGGTTCAGATGAAACAGGAGCAGAAGTTACTTTAGAGGGTTCAGAAGTAACAGATGCTACAGGTTCAGAAGATGGAATTGTTGATGGTGGAATGACAGAGTCTTTTTGTGGTTGATCTTCTGTGGTTTGTTTTTCTGGATGATTTTCTGTTTGTGGTTGATCAGAGTTTTGTTTATCAGAATTTTGTGGTAGTTTTGATGGTTGTGGTTCTGTTTGTTGTGATTCTGTTGGTTGTTGTTCTGTGGGTTGTGGTTCTGATGGTTGTGGAATAGCTGGTGATGGACGTGGAGTGAAGTGTTTGATGTGTATTTTAGGTTGAGGTGGTTTTGATACAGAAGCAATTGGTTGTTTCTGAGGTGAGACAGAACTAGGGGCAGCAACAGATGTTGTTTGAGTGACAGGGGGTTTGGGTACAGACTTAATAGATGAATCATTAATAACAACATTTTTAGAAGTAATAGAAGCTTTAGTACCTTTGAGTTTAATCCTCTTAGCAGATGCAGAGACAGCTTCTCCAGAGTCCTTTCTGTTTAACAGATCCTTTGGTTTCTCAGCAATCTTAGCCTTCTTCTGGACAGGTTCAGATTCTGCTACAGGCTGAGATCTTTTCCTTTGAAGTGGAACTTCTTCTTCTTCTTCTTCTCCTGCATCTGGCAGTGGTTGCTTGACAAGTTGAAATACATTGGCTGGAACAGGCACTCCTTCCCTTTTGCATTCCTCTATATACATCAGAACAATGTGTCTAGGTTCCTCAGCAAAAAATAGAGGAAAATCTGATACTGGAACTCTTTTATTCAGATCAGACATATTTAACCTCTTTGGAGCAGTTGTTGATGAAGAAGACGCCATTGAAGAATGCTTTTTAGAACACTTAGGTTTTGAGTTTTTATGCAGAGAGAACAGAAGATGAAAATGCATATAAATTCTGAGAGTGAAAAGTGTGAAAGTGAATACACATCAAGTATTTATACTAATCACATAGGCACACCAAGAGACAGAAATAACGCACGTTTGAGCAGCATTAAATGAAGAGAATAAAATCATTTCAAATAATAAATGCTTCTGACAGATTTGGGGGGAAAACCAAGATATTTACTATTCAAATTTCACCTCAAACGTCTTTTCAGTTGTCCACACGCCACCTCTTCAGATTTTGTGGGACACGTGTTTGCTTGCATGCTGTTCTGAATTCTCTCAAGAAATGAAACGTTAGCCACGTTCAGATCTTCTAAAGATGGTTAGTTCAGATTTTCACATTAGAAATAATAATCAGAATAGAATAAATGAACAGAAGAAATACTTCAGATCATTAAACATTTTGCATCTGAGAGGTTGCCTCTGATAAATATTATTCTGGACAAAAATCCATACAAATATTTTTCAGAATGAACTTAAATCTATCTTCAGCAAGGGGTTTTGTAAAAATATCTGCCCATTGATGATCTGTATCAACAAAGGCTAAATTTATGATTCCTTTCTGAACATAGTCTCTGATGAAATGATGTTTAATTTCTATATGTTTTGCCTTAGAATGCAAGATTGGATTTTTTGACAAACATATAGCAGAAGTATTATCACAAAAGATAGAAAGATTACTCTCATAGATTTGATAATCTTCTAATTGACTCTTCATCTAGAGCATCTGAGTACAACATCCAGTAGCAGCAATGTATTCTGCCTCTGTAGTTGATAGTGCAATGGTAGGTTGCTTCTTGTTGTACCATGAGATCAGATGACTTCCAAGAAACTGACAGCTTCCAGAAGTGCTTTTACGTTCAACTCTGTCTCCAGCATAGTCAGCATCACAGAATCCAACTAATGAAAATTCATCAGATCTTCTGTAACACAAACCCATGTTAGCAGTACCTTTCAGATACCTTAGAATCCTCTTAACAACTGTTAAGTGTGATTCTCTAGGATCTGATTGGAATCTAGCACATAAGTAGACACTAAACAGAATATCTGGTCTAGAAGCAGTCAAGTATAGAAGAGATCCTATCATACCTCTGTAGAGTTTTTGATCTACCTTCTTACTTACCTAGAGTGCTTGTAGGATGCATTGGAGTCTTTACCATTTTGCTATCAACCATGTTGAACTTCTTCAGAAGCTCTTTAACATATTTGGTTTGATGTATGTAGGTGCATTCTGGAGTCTGGTTGACTTGGATTCCCAAGAAGAATCTCAATTCTCCCATCATGCTCATTTCAAATTCTTCCTGCATACATTTAGCAAACTCCTTTCCAAGCGTAATATTTGTTGATCCAAAAATAATGTCATCTACATAAATTTGACAAATCAACAGATCTTTCTTAACAGTTTTACAGAATAAAGTTGTATCCACTTTTCCTCTGATAAAATTTTTCTTCAGAAGGAAGTTGCTCAACCTCTTATACCAAGCTCTGGGAGCTTGTTTTAATCCATAAAGGGATTTCTTTAATTTGAAAACATGATCTGGAAAGTTTTCACTTTCAAAACAAGGAGGTTGGTGGACATATACTTCTTCTTCTATAATACCATTAAGAAAAGCACTTTTAACATCCATCTGATATAGAGTGATGTTATTCTGTGCAGCAAAAGAAATAAGAATGCGTATAGATTCTAACCTTGCCACTGGAGCATATGTCTTAGTGTAATCAATACCTTCTTGTTGACTGTATCCTTGAGCAACCAGCCTTGCCTTATTCCTTTCTACTTCTCCCTTTTCATTCAGCTTATTCCTGAAGACCCATTTTGTTCCAATAATATTGAATCCTTTAGGTCTAGGAACCAGATCCCAAACTTCATTTCTGGTGAATTGATTCAGCTCTTCTTGCATAGCTATAATCCATTCATTATCTTCCAGAGCCTCATCTAAAGATGTTGGTTCTATTATTGACACTAAGCCAAATAAAGAAGATTCAGAAGTTCTGAGAAATGATCTTGTCCTTATTGGATCATCTTTTTTTCCAATTATCACATCTTCTGGATGAGAAGCTTTGATTCTGGAAGAAGATCCCCTGACAGTTGGTCTTTCAGAAATATGCAGGTTGTCTAGTTGGGAGGTCAAAGGTGTAGCATCTGGGGTTGCTTCAGATTCTTTGATCTTTGCCTTTTCTTCCTCTGAGGCTTCAGAGTCTGTGAGAATCACTTCTCTATCTGCAGAACTTTCAAGCTGCTTTGGCTTTTCAGAGCCAAGCTTATCATCAAATCTAACATGAATAGATTCTTCAACAATCTGTGTTTCAGTATTGAATACTTTGTAGCCTTTAGAGCGTTCAGAATAACCAAGCATGAAACACTTCTGTGCTTTGGAATCAAACTTGTTCAGATTATCTTTAGTATTAAGCATATAACAAATACATCCAAAAGGATGAAAATAAGAAATGTTAGGCTTTCTGTTTCTCCACAATTCATAGGGAGTCTTTTCCAGAAGAGGTCTTACAGACACTCTGTTCTGAATATAACAAGCTGTGTTAATTGCTTCTGCCCAAAAATGTTTTGCCAGATTTGTCTCATTGATCATGGTTCTGGCCATCTCTTGCAATGTTCTATTTTTCCTCTCTACAACTCCATTTTGTTGTGGAGTTCTAGGGCAGGAGAAATCATGTGCAATGCCTTTTTCAGAAAAATATTTTTCAAAATGTTTATTTTCAAATTCTCCACCATGATCACTTCTGACTTTAATAATTTTGGAATCTTTTTCAGTCTGGACTTGATTGCAGAAGTCAAAGAACACAGAATGAGACTCATCCTTGTGTTTTAGAAACTTTACCCATGTCCATCTGCTGTAGTCATCTACAATGACTAACCCATACTTCTTGCCTCTGATGGATGCAGTTTTCACTGGTCCAAACAGATCAATGTGAAGTAATTCCAATGGTCTGGAGGTAGAAACAACATTTTTTGATTTAAAATGAGATTTTGAAAATTTACCTCTTTGACATGCTTCACACAGAGCATCTGAGTTGAACTTCAACTTAGGAAGTCCTCTGACCAGATTAAGTTTATTAATTTGAGATATACGTCTCATATTAATATGCCCTAATCTTCTATGCCAGACCCATTGCTCATCATTTACAGATAAGAGGCATTTTACATTTTGAACTTTAAGTTCTGAAAGGTTAATTTTATAAATGTTGTGTTTCCTCTTTCCACTGAATAGGATAGAGCCATCCTTTTGACATACAGCTTTGCAACATTTTTGATTAAAGATTATATCATAACCATTGTCACTTAATTGACTTATGGACAATAGATTATGTTTCAATCCTTCAACTAACAGAACATTAGTAATAGAGGGAAGTTTACCATTTCCAATAGTGCCAGATCCAATGATCTTGCCCTTCTGGTTCCCTCCAAACTTCACGTCCCCTCCAGATCTAAGTTCCAGGCTTTGGAACATAGACCTTTCTCCTGTCATGTGTCGTGAGCATCCAGAGTCCAGGTACCATGATTGGTGTCCTGACCTTGCTGCTAAGAACATCTGCAACATGAATTATTTTGTTTTTAGGTACCCAGATCTTCTTGGGTCCTTTGGGGTTAGTTGGTTTGTAGGTTTCTCTAAACTTCTGTTTTGCAACATAATGTTTATTCTGACTTGCCTTTGGTTTAAACACATAAGTACTCTTCTCAGAGCTTGTGTGTTTAATGTCATTCAGATGACCAAATTTGAATTGAGAATACAGAGGTGTCTTCCTGATGAAAAGTTTGTCAACAGGTTTTGGATTGCTTCCAGATGAAGACTCATATCCAATGCCTCTTTTGTTGTTTCCACTAACACCATAGATCATGGAAGCCATCTTGCTTCTGTTTATGCTCTTAGTGAGAAATCTCTGAAAACTAGAGTCATATTTTTCTAAAATATTTTCACAAGACTTAGTCTCAGATTCAGATTCTTGTTGAGTTCTATCAAAGTCATTTTTTATTTTTAAATTTATTTCTTTCTGCTCAACAAGTTCTGTTTTCAGAAGATCAATCTCAGATTCAAGATTGCTTTTCAGCTTCTTGTATTTGAGTTTGATGTTGTTATAACTTTTAAGAACTTCTGTAACAACTTTAATGAGTTCTTCTTTGGTAAGTTTAGCCATTACCTCTTTTGCATCATCATCAGATTCAGATTCTGATTCATATCCAGAGGTACCTTCCTCTTGATCCTCTGTCCTGGCCATCAGTGCAACGTTTGCACATTCTTCTTCTGATTCAGAAGATGACTCACACTCATCTGAGTCATCCCATGTTGCCATCAGAACCTTCTTCTTCTTGTTGAACTTCTTTTTAGGTTTTTCTTTCAGAAGTTTAGGGCAGTCATTCTTGTAGTGCCCAGGTTCTTTGCACTCATAGCACACCACTTCTTTCTTGGCAGATCTTCTGTGACTAGAAGATTCCTTTCTGTTGTCAGATCTTCTGAAGTTGTTAAACTTCTTTCCCTTGTGCTTCCAGAGTTTGTTAATCCTTCTGGACAGCATGGATAGCTCATCTTCTTCTTCAGAAGAAGATTCTTCAGAGCTTTCTTGAATGACCTGCAAAGCTTTAGCAGTTTTGTTAGATTTTAAAGCTATGGATTTACCTTTATCTTTCTTCTGAGGTTCATCTTCCTCCAGCTCAATCTCATGGCTCCTCAATGAACTGATGAGTTCTTCTAGAGAGATCTTGTTCAGATCTTTGGCCATCTTCAGGGCAGTCACCATTGGTCTCCATCTGATGGGCAGACTTCTGATGATTTTCTTTACATGATCTGACGTGGAATATCCCTTGTCCAGAACTTTCAGCCCAGCAGTGAGTATCTGGAATCTGGAGAACATGGCTTCAACAGATTCTGAGTCTTCCATTTTGAAAGCCTCATACTTCTGGATCAGAGCCAGAGCTTTTGTCTCCTTAACTTGAGAATTTCCCTCATGGGTCATTTTGAGTGACTCAAACATGTCATGAGCAGTATCTCTGTTAGTAATCTTCTCATACTCAGTATGAGAGATTGCATTAAGCAATATAGTTCTGGCTTTGTGGTGATTCTTGAAATCTCTTTTCTGCACTTCAGTCATTGATTTTCTATCAATCTTTTTGCCATCCTCATCAGTAGGATGTTCATATCCATCAATGACCAAATCCCAAAGATCAGCATCATACCCAAGAAAAAAACTTTCTATTCTATCTTTCCAATAGTCAAATTTTTCTCCATCAAACATTGGAGGTTTGGTGCTGATCCTATCCCTCTCTTCATATTTATTGTTGATATTTGACATTGAATTATCAGCCATGATAACAAATAAATATATTGATCAAAGTATATCTCTCTGGATATTTACAGACACTTGTTAAGTTGTAGCACACTCAGAACCGGAGCTCTGATGCCAACTGAAGGTGAGATAATACTTAGAAAGGGGGGGATTGAATAAGTATGGAAAATTAATACTTGAAAATAATCACACAATTATTTTTATCCTGGTTCGTTAAACAACTAGTCCAGTCCACCCTTCCAGAGTGATTTGCCTTTCTCAACAAGGACTTAATCCACTATTAAATCAAACTGATTACAATAGTATCACCTAAGAACAACAGTTCTTAGTCTTCTCAAGAGCTACTGATTCTCACTGAATCCTCTTAAGGAATATCCTTTACAATCAATGTAAATTAAATACAAGAGTTTTAATGCTTCTATAAAGCTTTAATCACAACAGTGATTTTTCTCTTAAGTTTAAGTATAATGAGATTCTATGAAGAATTTAAGAATGAGAGCTTATAGAATATTGTGATTTCTTTTCAGTAAGTGTGTAGCACTGAAGAATGAAGTGAAGATCTCCTTTTATAGGCAACTGAAACATGCAAGCTGAACATTGAAAAGAGAGTCCAAAAGTTCTGAGCCTTTTTGTCTTCACATGCACTGACCTTTCCTTGAAATAGATGGCACAGATAAATCCTTTTTGTCTGTGTAAGTGTGTCTAGCACAAATAAGGAAAGAGACGTTGAATAGTTCCAACGGATACATTCTTGAAAACACTTCTTCAGTTTCAGCAAGTTCTTCAGAGTTTGAATGGATCAGAGTCTTCTGATGAGATTCAGAACTATGCTGTATCAGAGTCTTCTGCAGCGTGTGTGCTTCTAGCGTGTTTATCATCAGAGCATTTTGACACAGAACTTCAGTACAAGGCAGCATAGGTACTTTCAGAAACTTCTGTAGACTAATGCTTTGAGAAACTCTTCAATCAATATTCTTCTATACTTCTGATGCTTCAGCTTCAGATGCTTCTGATTATCTTCAGATGCTTCTGACTCAGAATGTTCTGGAGCTTCTTGCTTCAGATCCTTCTGGAGACTACGCTCAGGATCTTCTGTAAGGAGCAAACAGATTCTTCTGTAAGGTGCATCTGGTGCTTCAGAGTCAGAATAACTTCTTGTATTCAAGGCAGATTTTCTTCTAGAGAGTTAATATAATTTTAATCTGCAATAAAACTCTCAAACAAATTTTAGAGTATATAATTCTTAAATATAAATTTCCTAACAGTTATCATCAAAACAAAGAGTAATTATTAAGAACCAATCTGTGTTCTAACAACACCAAAACAGACAAAGCATCAACTTAACAGTAAAATGCATGCAATGCAAGTGAGGGAGGAAATGTGTGTGGGGCTTCAGCCTCCACAAGTTCATCTCAACCTCAAGCCAGAATGGATAACAGTAATCATACTGAAATATAAACAACATGCTATCAAGCAATAAACAGTAAACTGCAATCATACAGATAAATGAAATAAAATGCCATCAGGCAAACAAACCACATGGGCAAGGGAGTTGGGCTCTACCGAATACCCGCAAGCAAAGCCACACAGTAACAATACAAGCAGAGGGAGCAACTCAACCTATAGTGCAATCATGCTCCTAGATTCTACTTATTCTAGATATGAACTTATTCTAATGCATCAAACAAGTCAAGCAAAACACAGCAATACAGAAAAGAAAAAAAAGCAGATCAACTCCTCTCTCAACTCCAAGCTTCAGCTCTTCCAACAGCAACTCAGTCTTCAAACTTCCATCACTCTTGGCAAATATCAATTTGCTTTTCCAGGTTTCAACCCTTCAACATAAGTTTCAACTTATCTTCTCCCTTATGCTTCAGCTTCTTGATTAGTTCCACCTTCAGGCTTCACCTAATCTTCAGGGGTCTTCAAGTATCAACTTGCTCTTGTTGCTCTTCAAGCTTCAGCTGGAATGGCAATACTCAAGGATTCATCCTCTTCTACACTCTTCAATGAAGTCATCATCTTCAAACTCAGGCTCTGCATCTCTCAAGACAATCAAACCAGAGAAAATCACTTACTGGATAGGCTGGGGGTATTGAACTGCTTATTGACCACCAAAGGTGACCTTTAAGGGTTCAACATCAAAGGAATGGTTCCCTCAAAAGTTCTACTTCCTAGGTACATCACTTATCCCTCCAAAGGAGAGAGTTGTATACCATGGAAGGACTTTGAATCATAGGGAGGAATGGAGGTGACAGATACCATCCATGTTTAAGAAAGAAGTTATCTAAGTCTAAACTCTTCCTAATCCTTAACCCTAAAACAACAAAAAGAAAATAAGATCAAGCTCTCAAGCTCCTCAATGAATCTTCAAGTCTTCTACATGCTCCTCAATGCTCCTTAGAACAAGGTCAAGCTCTCCAAGCCCACAAAGCAAAGCAACTAAAGCAAACATGCCCTAGAGGCAACACAAACAATCAACCAATACAAAAATCAACTAAAAATAACATACTACTATATTAAATCCTAATATAATTTCTAAGGGATCCTACATACCTACCCTTAATACCCATATATGCCCCATAGTCTAATTTGGCCTAAAAACCCAAAAATCTAAAGTTATTATGGACCTATGTTGAAGTTTTGACCTAATTCTACACAACCTAATAGTATCTAATCAAAACCATCCGAAAAATCATCACAAAAATATGGAATAAATCCAGGGGGAAACTAAAACTTATATCTAAATATCCTAAAAAGAATGAATTAAAAATATTAAGGGAGCTACCTAAACTAAATTCTACAAAATCATATATCAATATAAAAGAATTAAAAAGCAATTAAAGTAAAAATATGCAAAAAATATTAAAATGCATGAAATGCAAGATGTTTTTATTTTATACTTTTCTAGACAAAAATATGAAAAGGGAGAAAAAATTCCCATTAAAAAATATTGAATTTTCCATTTAATATGAATTTCTAAAGTATGACATAAAATGGAATAAAAATAAAAATGAAAATTATGAGATGGGGTGTGAACAAAAATGATATGCAGTTCATTTTATTGATGGGCCCAGAGAGGGGGTCTGAATATCAAGCGCGCTTGGGCCCATTTTAATTCAGAAAAACAATTGGAAAGTCAAAAGAAAATGAGAAAGGTGCGGTGCAAATAGTCATGAATTATAGTGTAAATCATGCAATGGGCCTTGATGGTGGTGGGGATATCATTATTCACTCAAAGCCCAGAACCCTTGTTTAAATGAAACGCGGTGTTTCGCTGGGTTTCTGAGTTTCCCTCCAACGCGAGATTAAATGTGGACCGTGGGATTAGCTTTCAAGTCAAGTGGTCAGCACGCATCCAACGGTAGAAACATCATCCCTAACCTCCAGCTAGGGTTTCACCTGAAACTCCATTAAAACACATTCCATGCACTCATCTTCCATCCCTTCGTGTTCCTTCGAATCATCATCAAATTCAACCGTTCAAAACCCTAAGTTGATCCATTTTCCACGCCGAACATGATCCTAATCTTGGAATGCATTGAAACGGCCTTTATCCTCAAACCCGATGGTGAATCCAAGCTAATCTCAAAATATGACCAATCCACAACTTCAACCAAACTCAGATTTCTCTACATCAAAATGATCCTCACATTGCCCTAATTAAAATCAGCTAATAATCTTGCATTAAAACTCACTATATCACACGTTCTTGCTCATCCAAGAAATGATGTCCATGGCTGAAACTTCTCCAATTGATCCTAAACTCTTCATACATGATCACCTAGTTGTCTCTAACAGTTCTAAACTAATAACTTAACCTAACCATACCTAGATTATGAGGTGAAAGAGATTTTGCAAACCTGGCTTCTTGATATGGTAGATGATGAAATCCTTGCTTTCAAGGCTTGAAACTCTTCAAGAATAATCCTTGGATGATGAAACTTCTTCTGTTTGCAAAAGATTGGAGGGAGAGAGCTTGTACTTCAAGATTCGATGGTAATTGCCTTCTTGCAAATTCAATGTGAACACCTTCAATCTTCCATCGATGGAGCTTCAATTCAGCATGCACACACTCAGAAAGATCTATGGAGAAGGTTTGTGAAGAGAAATGGAGGGAAATGAAGAAGAATGAAGAGATTGAATGTGACTTGCAATGGAAGCTTTTGGATTTCACTCTCTCTTCTCTACACCAATTAACACCAACCTTGCATCTGAGCAAGTTGTATTCATCTTATAGGGTGGATTAGAATCATCTAGAACCCCCTAGAACAATCCAATGAGAAATTGAAGTTTTCATGTCATGGTATTTTGATTTCTCATTCTCCTTACATGGTATCTCATGCCAAGCTTCATGTGACTTCCCATTCTGACTTGAATTTATCCCCACATGAGATTTAGGGTAAGTTACAATGCATATCTTCCTTGTTTATTGAGTTTTGTGGAGTTTTGGTTTGGTACCTTAAGATGCAAGTAATCAAATTCCAAAGCAGCCCTATGATGCAAGCCTCAAATCAAAATTGTGGCTGAACCGTTGTTCTTAGAATGTCATTTGGAGTCAAAATGACCTATTACACGACATGGTTTGGACTTATAGCTTGGGATTTCCATTTTTCAAATTCACTTGAATTAACTTATGCCTCATTTTTAGGCCATTTTTATCACTTTTTGATATGAGCCTTTTCAATATCTCATGACCTCCTTACTAGCCTTAAAACATCACTCTAAGAAAGTTTGATGTTGAAGATTTTTCCATTTGAAGCTTGGAAGTAAGAGATATGGCCTTATGCTTGAAATGACCTATAACCTCCAAATGACTAAAATACCCTTGGCTTGTCAAAGCCATAAGTTGAGTTCTACAAATCCTATTGTAACACGGTGGGAGAACTGACTTTAAACAATGTTGCGGATAGCAAGAGTCGCCACCGACTTTTATTTTATCCATAAGGAAAGGTTATAAAAGAACAGGAAAGACCTTAGAGAATATTTTGGGTCCGGGGGGTAGGTTATGAAAAGGGAAGGTATTAGCATCCTTTTCATCCATGGTTATCCATGGGCTCTTAGGTACTTAAGCTCACTTTTGAATTGTTTTGAAATTGTAGTGTGTGAATAGAAAATTTTCAGAATAGTTAATAAATAATCCATGTAAGGATGTGTTAAGAACTTGTTTGAAAACTTGTTGAAAATTTGTTTAAGTGTGAAACAGTTTTGAAGTGAGCAAGCACCTAGGAGTAACCTACCCTAATGTTTAAAGGTCTTTCTTATTCTTTATTCTTTCCTTTAGTAAGACTATCCCTACTATAATGGAGTAGGTAGTCCTTACTTTGGATGTTAAGGGATATGTGAGGGACAATTTGACTTTGAAGGCCATTGTGGGATGTAATAAGCACATATAAGGGACCATCATCATTTTTCGAAAGGGACTCGATTCGTAAAGGCAACCATAAGGGACTTTGATGATTTTTCTATTTGAGGGACTTGCTTTATACACCCCACTTAACCATTATTCGTAGGCAACTTGAGGGATATCCTTAGGAAGTGAGACGGCGATTAAAATCGACTTACGTGTGTGACGTGTTTATTTTAATTATCTTTATTTAAAAGTGATCTAAATTTATTTTAATATTACATACATGTTGTTACACTCCCTAATTACTAACCATAATAATAATTAAATAATTAAACAACTTTACATCCAAGAAACAATTACAAAATAATAAGCAAAATAATTAAATAGCAAAGATAAATAAAATATAAATAAGCAATAATAAATAATAAAGGGGGTTAATTCTAAGTTTACTCGGCAAGACATCGCATCTTGTGCCTACGTATCCTTACGGGAGTGGAATCAGAGTAATCGTAGTTCCCCTCAATAGGGAGGTTAGAAACTTCTTGACTGTGGTCAAGGTCTCAAGGGGAATAAACGCATCTTAAGGACACGCTTACGTGGAGTGTAGAAACTCCAAATCTCTACGTTGAAATGTTAAGTTGTAATTAGGGTTAAATTAGGGATTCCACGGCGGGAAACCCTAAAATGAGCGCGGCGGCTCTTTGACCTAATGCTAAGGGTAAAATTGTAATTTTGCCTGTGGCGAGGCATTTGTGAAAATTAGGGTTTGTAGTTTGTAGTTTTGAGGATTTGAAATTGAATGTGTGAAGTTTTACGGACTATTGGCGCGGCGGCCAAACAGTTAGACCTAACCTTCGGATGTGTGCAATGTGACAGAAATAATAGTAAACGCGTGAGATAATTGAATCATGCAAACAGAGAGATAATGTCATAATTTAAACCATGCAAGCAGAAATTTAAAGGCAGAATTTAAAGAGCGATTGTTAAGTTCGCGAGGTTACATGAGAGGAGCAGATACAATATGATAATGAAATTTGAATTGAACAATAATAAAATAAAATAAATAACGGTTCTAGTTATTATTTTAAAAAAAGGATTTTAGTTATTATTTTAAATTTATCTAAAAAAAAGTTTTTCTTAAAAATAATAGGTTTTCATATTAATTTGGAAAAGATGTTAATGTTATTTATTTTAAAAAACAGATTTTTATATTATAACAAATTTTAATAAATTAATGATAACAATAATAATAATAATGGTAATAATAATGATAATAATGATAATAATAATAAATAATGATAATAATAATAATAATAATAATAATAATAATAATAATAATAATAATAATAATAATAATAATAATAATAATAAAGCAATAATGAATTTTAAATGTGCCAAATAACCCAACAATGTTGCTAACGCAGAAATGCGCTCATCGCAACCAGATCTAAATCGGACGAAACAAAATTTATCGCAAAGAAAAAGAAATTAAGCAAAAAATAGTATTATTGCTCACACAAAAATGCGATCATCGCAACCAGATCGAACTAACACAAATGTCACGCGTCATGCACACAAATGTGCAAACATCGTATCGACATAATTCGATCAAAAATCTTATATATATAAACTCTAACAATTTAAAAATTATATATATATAAACGTAACAGTAATAGATAAAGAAAAAGAAATAACGGTAATAGATGAAGAAAAAGAAATAACGGTAAAAGATGAAGAAAAAGAAACAACAGTAATAGATGAAGGAAAAGAAATAACGGTAAGCGATGAAGAAGAAGAAACAATAGTAATGGATGAAGAAGAAAACTAAATAACGGCAAACGGCACTCACTCCTCTTAGGTTTTTTTCATTCTCCCCCCTTTTTCCAACAAGGCAACACATGTATATATAGGGAACAAATTAGGGTTAACACCAAATTGTCAATAATGTCCCTAAAGCCCATTTTAAAGCCCAAACTAAATAATTAGTTAAAAAATAAAATTTAAATAATTTAAAATAATTAAAATAAACTTAAAATAAAAACTAATAATCCTATTGATTCCTAAAATAAAAAATATTATAAAAAGAACAAAATTTTTTTCAATATTTTTTATTTTTATGATTTTTTGGATATTTTTATGAATAATTTAGAAAAAAGTGAAAAAAATAATATTTTAAAAAATGATTTAATTAAAATATGAAAATAATAATTAAATAATAATAAAAAACTATTTTTGTTATTTTTTTAATGAAAGATAGAAAAATTTAGAGTAAAAATAATAAAAAACAAAAAAAAATGACAAAGGTGAGATTCGAACTCTCAACCTCTCACACTCATAACTCCTTACACATGTCCTCCTGCCAATTGTGCCATTTTTACTTTTTAGAAAAAAAATGCATGCCATATGATATTTACCTGCAAAAAGTCAAACGACTACACAAATTTGTTAGTAATTGATTAAATGCAATGAAATGCGACGACAAATCTTAGGGCAAAATTTGGGGTATTACAGTTATTATGATAATATTTCTCACCCAACCTCTCTTTGATGTTGGCAAAAAAATCATGAAGTTTGACTTTGGTTTGACCACAGTTGACCTCAGTTTGACCTTTTAACTGCATTGACTGCTTTTGACTTATCTGATCATCTGACTGAGCAAACTTTTGAGAAAAGTCTTGAAACTTGACATGGGGGTTCTTATACACATATAAGATGTTATGAAGCTCACTTGAAGTCTTGGAAGTCCATTTAGCCTGATTAAAGTCAAAACCCTAGTTTTGGATGCACTGCTTAGGAGGTGCATTGTCTGAGGGAATTGTCAACTCTTCTGACCAATTGTGAATTTTGTGAACCTTGTGAACCTTCTTGGAACACAAAGTCTTGTATTGTGAGGGCAAATTTTGGGGTGCAACAGCTGCCCCTGTTCAATTTTCTGAAACCTGAGGGGTTAGATTGGTATATTTGCCAGTCGTAACCTGGAAGGTTGAAGGGGATTGAACACAAAAGCCCAAAAATTTGCACTCACCAGTGCATGGAGTGATATTGATGGTTGGTTGAACATGATTGAGTGGGCTTAAAGATGCCACTAGGGGAAAGTTCTTCAGTAGTATAATGAGAACTGTCAGGAGTCTGGAGTAATACTGATGTAACAGCATGTCTTCATGAGGATAGAGCAATCAATAATGATAACCCTAAAGCAGTCTTGAAGTGATAAATCTGACCTCAGGAGGATAGAGCAATCAATAGCTCTAAAGCAGTCTTGAAGTAATAATGGCTTCAGGAGGATAGAGCAATCAATAGCTCTAAAGCAGTCTTGAAGTAATAGAATGGCTTCAGTAGGATAGAGCAATCAACAGCTCTAAAGCAGTCTTGAAATAATAATGTGATATGTCTTCAGGAGGATAGAGCAATCAATAGCTCTAAAGCAGTCTTGAAGTAATGATTTCAGGAGGATAGAGCAATGGATAGCTCTAAAGCAGTCTTGAAATAATAATGTAATTTCAGGAGGATAGAGCAATGGATAACTCTAAAGCAGTCTTGAAATAATTAGATGGCTTCAGGAGGATAGAGCAATGAATAGCTCTAAAGCAGTCTTGAAGTAGTAATATGACCTCATGAGGATAGAGCAATGAATAGCTCTAAAGCAGTCTTGAAGTAATAGGATGATTTCAGGAGGATAGAGCAATCAGTAGCTCTAAAGCAGTCTTGAAGTCATGAGAGGCTATCAGGAGGATAAAATAACCCTGAGGTTACAATAAAGCAGTCCCAAAGTAATAAGAAGCTCATCAGGAGGATAAAGTAACCCTGAGGTTACAATAAAGCAGTCCCAAAGATCATAAGATTGTTTGTTGGATAATTAACCTGAAAACAAGGTAGCATTCTGTATAACAACATTAGTTTATGCTTTATGTATGCATGTATGACATGATGCACTTAGGTAATGTACTATAGGCATATATGTTATGGTATGATGTAAATGATGTATGTATGCTATGACACTGCTGGAAGTGTCTGGATATCCTTGTATAACAACTGCTGGCCAAGGAAAATAAATCCCGATTCGTTGTTGAAGAATATATAACCCTCCGTCTGCTGGGGATAACAAGGTATAGATAACCTCCCGTTGTTGGGGATAACAAGGTATAGATAACCTCCCGTTGTTGGGGATAGTAGGGTATAGATAACCTTCGTTTTCGTTTGATAGTAGGATAAGTATAACATCCCGTCTTCGTTCATCGTGCCCTTATTGGAAAGTAATTTCCCGTATATCCGTATGAGGATAAAAGAGATGGATATAAATTCCAGGGGAGATTAGACTTTGTGAAAATGGATTAGTCCTACTGATGGTTTGTAACTGTCTTGTAAAGATGAACCGGCGAAGCTTCGTTGAAATCCTTCCCTCGTTCGTCCTTAGTAAATACTATTACTGCATTTTCATGCATTTCTGGTAAACATCAATCATATTAAAAGCATACATGCGTTTCTGGTAAACATCAATCATATTCAAAGGCATACATACATTCAAACACAACCAATGGACGTTTTGCTTATGTAAATAGGGTAAAAGTAAATCTGGATTCAAAAGATGGAGTTTATTTATATCAAAAGTGACCCATACACGGGTAAGTTTGTACAAGGAGACATAAACCCTAGTAAGAGAATTTGGTCATGAAGTTTTACAAAAAGAATCAGCTATGTGGGAAATAATCCTATTGAGTTTCAATTCTACTATTGCCACTCAAGTATCTCATCTTCTTGCTGTTGAGACGGAAACGATTGGATTGAGCTTCATCTGTTTGAGCTTGAGTAAGTAGTACAACTGGTTGCAATTTCATGAGTGATCCAAACGAGACATAGTCATACGCTTTAATCCCTAACTTTTGCCTGGATTGCCCTTTCAGGTTTTCAATCCACCGGGATACCCTTTTTTGCCCAAGCCGCCTTTTCAGGTTTTCGACTTGCCGGGTGTACATCTTTTTATATATATATATCCCTAATTTTTGCCCAAACCCTTTTGGTTTGCCGGGATGCCCTTATTTTTGCCTAGGCCTGTCAACCTAGCGGGTCTCTTTTTATGCGTAGTATTTTTTTAACTATGTCTGCGTTTACAGGTTGTGGGAAGTCTTCACCATCCATTGTAGTCAGTATCATGGCACCTCCTGAGAACACTGTCTTGACTACAAATGGTCCCTCATATGTTGGAGTCCACTTGCCCCTAGGATCACCCTGTGGTAATATGATACGCTTGATTACCAAGTCACCAGCCTGATATACCTTTGGCTTAACCTTCTTGTTAAAAGCTTTGATCATCCGTTTCTGGTACATCTGGCCGTGACAAACTGCTGCTAACCTTTTCTCATCAATCAAATTTATCTGGTCAAGTCGAGTCTGAATCCACTCATCTTCATCCAAGCCTGCATCCTTCATAATTCTCAAGGAGGGGATCTGAACTTCAATAGGCAGAACTGCTTCCATACCATAGACTAAGGAGAATGGGGTTGCCCCTGTTGAAGTACGTATTGTAGTACGATAACCATGCAGAGCAAATGGTAACATCTCGTGCCAATCCTTGTAAGTAACAGTCATCTTCTGTACAATCTTCTTAATGTTCTTATTAGCAGCTTCAACTGCCCCATTCATCTTTGGACGATACGGAGAAGAGTTGTGATGCTTAATCTTGAACTGCGTACAGAGATCAGTAATCATAGTGTTGTTCAGATTAGAGCCATTGTCAGTGATAATCCTTTCAGGGATACCATACCTACATATGAGATTATTCTTAATGAACCGAGCCACAACATTCTTAGTCACAGATGCAAATGAAGCTGCCTCTACCCACTTCGTGAAGTAATCAATAGCAACCAGGATGAAACGATGCCCATTAGAAGCAGTAGGCTTGATCTCACCAATCATATCAATGCCCCACATGGCAAAGGGCCAAGGAGTAGTCAACACATTCAATGGAGATGGAGGTACATGTACTTTATCAGCATAGATTTGACATTTGTGACATGTTCTGGAGTGTTGATAGCAATCAGCTTCCATGGTAGACCAATAGTAACCTGCTCTCAAAATCTTCTTTGCCATGGTATGACCACTAGAATGAGTGCCAAAGGTCCCATCATGCATCTCTTCCATAATTTCTGTAGCTTCCTTCTTATCCACACAACGAAGCATAGTTGAATCATGATTACGCTTATACAGAATGCCATTACTCAGAAAGAACTTAGCAGAAAACCTTCTCAGGAACTTCCTATCTTTGACAGATGCCCCTTCAGGGAACTCCTGAGCTTCAAGATAGTTTTTCACTTCATAGAACCAAGGCTTCTCCTCTGCCCCTTCAGTGTCAATCTCATTGCAGTATGCAGGCTTCTCAAATCTATCAATGGTAATCTTGGGAGCTTCATCATCCCAGCTGATCTCAAACATGGATGCCATGGTGGCCAATGCATCTGCCAACTGATTCTCTCTTCGTGGAATATGTCCAAAAGTAATCTCTTTGAAATGTGGGATCAAAGACAACACATGTTCTCTGTAAGGAATGAGATTATCATGCTTTGTATCCCAATCTCCTTTAATCTGACTTACTACCAGAGCTGAATCTCCATACACCTCAAGGAACTGAATCTTCATATCAATAGCAACTTGCATACCCATGATACATGCCTCATACTCAGCCATGTTATTGGTACAATAGAAACAAAGTCTGGCAGTAATCGGGGTATGACAACCTTCAGGGGAACTAATCACAACACCAACACCATTACCATGTGCATTGGAGGCACCATCAAAAACCATAGTCCATCGGGATCCTTGTTCAGGTCCGTCATATTGTCCAGGTTCTTTGGTAACAGACATAATGTCTTCATCAGGGAACTCAAAATTCATTGACTGGTAATCATCTACTGCTTGATGAGCCAAATGATCAGCAACAACACTCCCCTTAATGGCCTTCTGAGTGGTATACTGTATATCATATTCCGTCAAGATCATTTGCCATCTTGCAATTCTTCCGGAGAGAGCAGGTTTCTCAAATATGTACTTGATTGGATCCATCTTCGAAATCAACAAGGTAGTATGGGTCAACATATACTGTCTTAGTCGGCGAGCAGCCCATGCCAAAGCGCAGCAAGTTTTCTCGAGCAGTGAGTATCTTGTTTCACAGTCGGTAAACTTTTTGCTAAGGTAGTATATTGCCTGCTCTTTTCGACCAGACTCGTCATGTTGCCCCAATACACACCCCATTGAGTTGTCTAATACTGTTAAATACATAATCAAGGGTCTTCCATCAACTGGTGGCATTAAAATTGGAGGTTCTAGCAAATATCTCTTGATTTCATCAAAGGCAGTCTGGCACTCATCATTCCATTCCATCACCTGATCTTTCTTCAACAACTTGAAGATTGGCTCACAGATGGTAGTTAATTGGGAAATAAATCTTGCAATGTAGTTCAATCGTCCCAAGAAACCTCTAACCTCCTTCTCAGTACGGGGAGCTGGCATCTCTCGTATAGCTTTCACTTTTGCAGGATCCACTTCAATACCTTTTCCACTGACAATGAAACCCAGGAGCTTTCCAGATCTAACTCCAAAAGTACACTTGTTTGGATTTAATCTCAACCTGTATTTCTTCAACCTCTCAAACAACTTGTGCAGATGATCAAGATGTTGTTCTTCATTCCGAGACCTGGCTATCATATCATCCACATATACCTCTATCTCATGATGAATCATATCATGAAACAAAGCCACCCTGGCACGCTGATATGTTGCCCCTGCATTCTTCAAACCAAATGGCATTACCTTATAGCAAAAGGTGCCCCACTGTGTCACAAATGTAGTCTTCTCCATATCTTCAGGTGCCATCTTGATTTGATTGTAACCAGAGAAACCATCCATAAAAGAGAATACCTTATGCTGAGCAGTGTTGTCTACCAGAATATCGATATGAGGAAGTGGAAAGTCGTCTTTAGGGCTAGCCTTGTTCAGATCTCTGTAGTCTACACACATACGTACCTTACCATCTTTCTTAGGAACTGGTACCACATTTGCAACCCACTGAGGATAAGAAGTTACGGCCAAGAACCCTGCATTGAACTGTTTCATTACCTCTGCTTTGATCTTTTCTGACATTTCAGGACGCATACGACGAACCTTCTGCTTCTTTGGACGACAATCTTCTTTCACTGGCAAACGGTGAACCACAATGTCCGTATCCAACCCTGGCATATCTTCATAAGACCAAGCAAAGATCTCCACATAGTCACGTAGCATCTGAACCAACCTGCTCTTGACACTGTCCTCTAAATCAGCCCCTATCTTGACCTCTTTTCTGTTTTCTTCAGTTCCCAGATTCACAACTTCGACTGGCTCTTCATGTGGCTGTATAGCTTTCTCTTCTTGTTGTAACAACCTAGCAAGCTCTACAGGTATTTCACAATCGTCCTCGTCTCCGTCTTCAGTTTGATAGATCGGATTCTCGAAATTGTAATTGGCAATAGTAGAACTGTTATCAACTGGATCCAGAGTGGATGAGGATCTGCATTTTAGTGACGTGGGTGTGTGTAAGAACACATAGCTGATAAAGCAAAAATAAAAGAAAAAGAAAGACAAGGAACACACTATTTACGAAAACGAAACGTCCACTGATTTTATTGAATGCAGTATGCAAATGAAATGACAATCCGTAACAAGCACACCATTGTGCCCCGGGTAAGGCACATGGCTTGAAAGTTTTAATTGTTCCAGAAATTATAAATTTAAAAACATAACACAGTAATAGTATTTACTCCTGACTAAAGGAGATAGGGATAACATCTTCAGCTGTCCAATTATTGAGTCCGGCACCCACAGTAGGAAAAATCCATGCCTCCAAGTTGTAGTCTTCATCTTGATCTCCCACAACATTGATAACCCCTTGATTGGTGATACGAACAGCACGGGCACGACGGACAGCCTTCTGGGACTCTGCAGTGAAACCCAAACCAAACTTGTCAGACTTGTATGGAATATCAGGAAGCTGACCCCAAATAGTACAACCACCTTCTTCCACCACAGCTTTTGCATCATTGAGGGAGGCCATTGCCATTGTTGGAGGGTTTCTGATGACCACAGGAACTTTCTTCACAGCAGGAGGAGTCACACAATCCTTAACAGCCCAGGGAACCACTTCAAATGACTGACATGGAGTTTCAATGTATTCACCTTCTACTTCCAGATACTTGAAAGTGTTTACATGGCTGACAAAGTATTCTTCCTCTCCAAAGACAGTAACAACTTTTCCATTCACCGGATATCTCAACTTTTGATGTAATGTGGAGGTCACAGCACCTGCCCCATGGATCCAGGGACGACCAAGCAGACATGAGTACGAAGGACGAATATCCATCACATAGAATGTAGCGGTAAACACCTGAGAGCCAACCTTGATTGGAAGATCAATTTCCCCATGCACTACTCTTCTAGAACCATCAAAAGCCTTTACCACAATATCACTGGGCTTCAATACCGTATCTTTAGGACTCAGCTTGTTCAGGACTTCCTTAGGCAACACATTCAGAGAGGAACCATTGTCTATCAGCACGTGAGACAGGGTAGTGCCCCTGCATTCAATTGAAATATGCAAGGCCCTGTTATGATCCCTCTTGGCAGGGGTCAAGTCAGCATCAGAAAATCCTAACCCGTTGTCATAGGTCAGGTGAGCAACACAATTCTCAAACTGGTCCACAGAAATTGCACTGGGTACATGAGCCATCTTTAGAAACTTGATCAATGACTTGGCATGAGCCTCAGAACATAATAACAGGGAGAGCATAGAAATCTTTGAGGGAGTATGCCCCAGCTGATCAACAATATCATAATCACTCTTGCGAATGATTTTCAATACTTCTTCCATCTGCTTAGAGAGGTCATCAGCAGCTGGCATATCAGTAGATACAGGCTCAATAATAGGACCCTTGCCCCGAGCATCAGTGGTGGAAGTAACAGCAGGAGTAACTGCACTCTTAGAAGCAACTGGAGGAGAGAAGACTCTTCCACTACGAGTGATCTTGCTAGATCCAGCAATATTATCAATGTCAACAGGCATATCAGGTAAAGGCTCCTGCTTGACACCATGGATGTAAACATCAGACCCATAGTACCAAGGCACAGCTTTGTCAGATGTATAAGGAATAGGACCAGGAGTGGTAATGATCAGAGGAGCTACTCTGGCTTCAGCAACAACTTTCACAGGACCTTCAGCAGTAATCTTGATTGGGCCCTGATGAGTGATTTTAATGGGATCCTTTGAAGTGATTCTTAGTGGTACTTTGTCAACCATGTCAACCTCTTCAATCTTCTTACCCTGAGTCAGATGATCCACCATACTTTCTACAGATGCTGGTCTTCTTTCAAACACTATAGTATATTTATCCATGAGACGTTGAATCCCATCTCTCAAAATGAAGCAACTATCCGGCTTATAGGTACAATATAGACAATGTTCATGACAACCTGGAAAGATCCCAGCTTGTACTAACGTCTTTTTGATAACAGACAATGGTGTGCTCAACTCCATAACTGAATAGACATGCAGATCTTCATCAATATCTTCATCAATGGCGTTGACAGTCTTCTCGTGATTTGGCATTGGAGCTGTAATCACATTTGGAGTACCTGGTGGATCAAACTCAATTTCTCCAGCATCAATCATATCCTGAATTTTGTTCTTCAAGACCCAGCAGTTATTAGTATCATGTCCTGGACAGTTTGAATGATATGCACATCGTGCATTGGGATTGTACTTGGGAGAGGTAACATTGGGATTCTGAGGAGCCTCCCTCAGGGTAATAAGTTCAGCCTTCAACAAGTGTTGCAATGCCTGAGCCATTGACATGTTGATCTTCGTGAACTGTCTTCTAGCCCTCTGTTGGTTGCCTTGAGGCTGCTCTGTTGTTGCAGGAGTTGGATTTGAAATATGAACTGCACTAACAGACTGATGCCTTCTGTTACGATCAGGCTGACCATACACAGCATTAGATTCTTTCTTCCCAGTGGGAGGCTTCTTTGCAGCACCTGATGAAGAAGTGCCCACTTGGATCTTACCACTCTTGATACCATTCTCTACTCGCTCTCCTGTCATGATCAACTCAGTGAAGCCAGATGATGAGCTTCCAATGAGATGACTGTAAAACGGACCATTCAGCGTACACATGAACATATCAACCAACTCCCTATCAGTCAAAGGGGGTTGAACTCTTCCAGCTAAGTCTCTCCACTTCTGAGCATACTCCTTAAAGCTTTCTTTGGCACCCATAGACATGCTTTGAAGCTGCATGCGAGTGGGGGCTAAGTCAGCATTGTATTGATACTGCTTGTAGAAAGCTTCAGCAAGGTCATTCTAATCTCTGATGTTGACACTCTCCAACTGATAATACCACTCTAGCTGAGTTCCAGATAAACTCTCTTGAAAGAAATGGATCCACAACTTTTTATCAGCAGTGTGGGGTTGCATTCTTCTGACATAAGACCTCAGATGCAATTTGGGACAAGAGACCCCATCATAGACAACAAATGTAGGAACTTTGAACCCAATGGGTATGACCACCCCAGATATCAAGCTCAAATCCTCAAAATCCAGCCCAGATGATTTCTGTAATTCCATAGCATCCATTCTATCCACCAGCATCTTGAATTTGTCTTCGTTAGGCTCATGGTAGTAGTTAGCCTCAGAATCAGAGTCCCCCATAGTGTTGTGGAGACTGCCTCTCTCCTGCTCAGATTCTTCAGATTCATAGTCTTCAACATGTTCCTTGGTCTTGACAGGACCTTTGAACCTTCTTCCCATGTTGAGCAACCCAGCAGACCTTCTAGCCTTCTTAGTCTTCTTGGCCAGCAGTGTCTTCAATTCATCCTGCCCCTTGGATAGGTTCAGGATCAGCTCTTGGAATTGTGCATTCTGTGCCTGGAGATCCTTAACTGATTGTTCAAGAGCCATTGCTGAAATAAACAGCGAGAAGATGAGAAACCTGTGCACAATTATAAACCTGTGATGCAATGATATGGGAATGCATATGCAATGTTTTCAAGGACCGCAGGATTTAAATTTGCTTAAACAAACAAGAAAGTAACTTTTTATTAGTAATAACTTGTTTTGCCTTTTAGGCTTACAAAAAATGAAAACGAAATAAGTACAAAAGATGGGGTTTTAAGTCTCCCATGGACGTTTCCTCTTTGTGTTGAGGTATGAGTTGAGGTTTCGTTCCTCATGAAGTAGCTTTGTTAGCTCTAGGATCCTTGCTTGGCTTGCTTTGTAATGAGCCTCGAAAGTATCCCTTTGCTCTTTCAGTTGGATCCATGATCTCTGCAAGTCTTCCATATCAGTAGGCACGTCTGGGTGAAGGATGGTATAAGCTGTGTCTCCTTCAGCAACAGGTTCCATGGTAACTGGTAGGACGGCAGGATATGGCATCATGAGTGTCTGAGCACGAGATCGTACCCATCTGAGATAAGCCTCCATAGGAATAGTGTACTTAGGCTCCAGCGTCTTGCTGTCAATCCTGTTTACCTTTCCCCAAGCTCGGATGAATCTCTGACGGTAACCCTGAAGATCGTTGTCGTAATCAAACACAATGCCCTGAATCAACATGTCATGTGGACCATCGCTCCGGGCGTAACCAAATTGTCGTAAAGCTAGAGATGGGTTGTAGGTGATGCCTCCTCTTATGCCTAGAAGTGGCACATTAGGAAACTCCCCACAACGGTCAATGATGGTGACATTCTCCATAGATCTGGAGCACCAATGGATGTCTGAGTGAGAAAGTGACATGATCCTCTTGGACCATCTGAACCCTTGCTCATTCTTCATTACTGAGCGAGGAAGGTGAGAAATAAACCACCTAGAAAGTAAAGGTATGCAGCACATCAAAGTTCCTCTTGCCCTTGTAGTACGGGTGTGAAGAGAATGTAGGATGTCCCCAAGTAAGGTAGGCACTGGATTGTGACTCAGGAATATGTTGATGGCATGAACGTCTATGAACTGATCAGGATTGGGGAACAACACTAAGCCATAAATCAATAAGGCTAAGATCTCCTCAACAGCATCGTAGCTCATAGCCTTCAAGAACATTTGAGCTTTATCCACTAATACCTTGGCAAGAATACCTTTAACTCCACTTCTCGTCTCTAGAACAACGTCAGACTTCTTCAGATGTAGAGCTGCAGCAATAACTTCTGGTTTAAGCTCCTTCTCTAAGCCTGTGAATGGCTTCTGATCAAGAACAGGTATACCCAGAAGTTTAGAGAACTCCTCCATGGTTGGAACCAGCTGATAATCAGGAAATGTAAAGCAATGGTGCTTAGGGTCAAAGAACTAAAACAGCACACTCATCATGTCTTCACTGAACCCTGAAGTAACTAGATCCAATAAGTGACCATGTCTCTTGTTGAACTGGGAATGATCAGGCACTAGGGAAACTAACTCCTTGAGCTTAGCAGGTATCCCTACAAAGTTGATCCTGATGGTGTTTCTACGAGCAGAAGCCATGACCTGCAACAAAGAACAAAGATAAATCCTTTGGTCCTTGAAATGGTTAGGGAAAATGATATGCTTATGATGCATGATGATGTCATGATGTCATGCTCAATCACAAACATGTGGCACACACAAACAAGTCACACCATAACCCTAGGTTTAAAGGCTTGCATGAGGTTTAAAGGCAAGTACCCTCCCCTGAAGTTAGATGGTTCATCCTGTCCTACAAAAGTAACCAGGTTCTAAGGGATCTCAATATCATTGATCCTTCACAAGGGTGGTTGTTCAGAAGGCAACTTACTTGCCAACCAAAACCCTCCAAGTTTAAGATCTCAATGAGCGTAGTATCGAGTGTCAACCAACTTCAGTCTGCACCAAAGCCGGTTACCTCACTACTTTCTAAAGGCCAAGATGAGTTAACTAGGGTTCTAAAAGTCAGTTAGTGCATTGACAACATATGGCAGCCTCAATATTATCCTCAACTTGACTTAAGGAATATAAGCACCAACCAAGAAGTCGCACTAACTATGGCCACCAGATCAACCGTATCGATATACGTCGTACAGTTTCCTTGGTCTATTGCCATTTACCTAAGGTACACTAGATCCGGGTTAGGACCTTTCACACATAAGAGCACCCCAACAATATAATAATAAAGCAAACAAGGCAAACAATTTAAAGTGATCTTAATTCCTAAGGGTACCCCTCTTAAATAAATCCCCAGCAGAGTCGCCAGTTCTGTAACACGGTGGGAGAACTGACTTTAAACAATGTTGCGGATAGCAAGAGTCGCCACCGACTTTTATTTTATCCATAAGGAAAGGTTATAAAAGAACAGGAAAGACCTTAGAGAATATTTTGGGTCCGGGGGGTAGGTTATGAAAAGGGAAGGTATTAGCATCCTTTTCATCCATGGTTATCCATGGGCTCTTAGGTACTTAAGCTCACTTTTGAATTGTTTTGAAATTGTAGTGTGTGAATAGAAAATTTTCAGAATAGTTAATAAATAATCCATGTAAGGATGTGTTAAGAACTTGTTTGAAAACTTGTTGAAAATTTGTTTAAGTGTGAAACAGTTTTGAAGTGAGCAAGCACCTAGGAGTAACCTACCCTAATGTTTAAAGGTCTTTCTTATTCTTTATTCTTTCCTTTAGTAAGACTATCCCTACTATAATGGAGTAGGTAGTCCTTATTTTGGATGTTAAGGGATATGTGAGGGACAATTTGACTTTGAAGGCCATTGTGGGATGTAATAAGCACATATAAGGGACCATCATCATTTTTCGAAAGGGACTCGATTCGTAAAGGCAACCATAAGGGACTTTGATGATTTTTCTATTTGAGGGACTTGCTTTATACACCCCACTTAACCATTATTCGTAGGCAACTTGAGGGATATCCTTAGGAAGTGAGACGGCGATTAAAATCGACTTACGTGTGTGACGTGTTTATTTTAATTATCTTTATTTAAAAGTGATCTAAATTTATTTTAATATTACATACATGTTGTTACACTCCCTAATTACTAACCATAATAATAATTAAATAATTAAACAACTTTACATCCAAGAAACAATTACAAAATAATAAGCAAAATAATTAAATAGCAAAGATAAATAAAATATAAATAAGCAATAATAAATAATAAAGGGGGTTAATTCTAAGTTTACTCGGCAAGACATCGCATCTTGTGCCTACGTATCCTTACGGGAGTGGAATCAGAGTAATCGTAGTTCCCCTCAATAGGGAGGTTAGAAACTTCTTGACTGTGGTCAAGGTCTCAAGGGGAATAAACGCATCTTAAGGACACGCTTACGTGGAGTGTAGAAACTCCAAATCTCTACGTTGAAATGTTAAGTTGTAATTAGGGTTAAATTAGGGATTCCACGGCGGGAAACCCTAAAATGAGCGCGGCGGCTCTTTGACCTAATGCTAAGGGTAAAATTGTAATTTTGCCTGCGGCGAGGCATTTGTGAAAATTAGGGTTTGTAGTTTGTAGTTTTGAGGATTTGAAATTGAATGTGTGAAGTTTTACGGACTATTGGCGCGGCGGCCAAACAGTTAGACCTAACCTTCGGATGTGTGCAATGTGACAGAAATAATAGTAAACGCGTGAGATAATTGAATCATGCAAACAGAGAGATAATGTCATAATTTAAACCATGCAAGCAGAAATTTAAAGGCAGAATTTAAAGAGCGATTGTTAAGTTCGCGAGGTTACATGAGAGGAGCAGATACAATATGATAATGAAATTTGAATTGAACAATAATAAAATAAAATAAATAACGGTTCTAGTTATTATTTTAAAAAAAGGATTTTAGTTATTATTTTAAATTTATCTAAAAAAAAGTTTTTCTTAAAAATAATAGGTTTTCATATTAATTTGGAAAAGATGTTAATGTTATTTATTTTAAAAAACAGATTTTTATATTATAACAAATTTTAATAAATTAATGATAACAATAATAATAATAATGGTAATAATAATGATAATAATGATAATAATAATAAATAATGATAATAATAATAATAATAATAATAATAATAATAAAGCAATAATGAATTTTAAATGTGCCAAATAACCCAACAATGTTGCTAACGCAGAAATGCGCTCATCGCAACCAGATCTAAATCGGACGAAACAAAATTTATCGCAAAGAAAAAGAAATTAAGCAAAAAATAGTATTATTGCTCACACAAAAATGCGATCATCGCAACCAGATCGAACTAACACAAATGTCACGCGTCATGCACACAAATGTGCAAACATCGTATCGACATAATTCGATCAAAAATCTTATATATATAAACTCTAACAATTTAAAAATTATATATATATAAACGTAACAGTAATAGATAAAGAAAAAGAAATAACGGTAATAGATGAAGAAAAAGAAATAACGGTAAAAGATGAAGAAAAAGAAACAACAGTAATAGATGAAGGAAAAGAAATAACGGTAAGCGATGAAGAAGAAGAAACAATAGTAATGGATGAAGAAGAAAACTAAATAACGGCAAACGGCACTCACTCCTCTTAGGTTTTTTTCATTCTCCCCCCTTTTTCCAACAAGGCAACACATGTATATATAGGGAACAAATTAGGGTTAACACCAAATTGTCAATAATGTCCCTAAAGCCCATTTTAAAGCCCAAACTAAATAATTAGTTAAAAAATAAAATTTAAATAATTTAAAATAATTAAAATAAACTTAAAATAAAAACTAATAATCCTATTGATTCCTAAAATAAAAAATATTATAAAAAGAACAAAAATTTTTTCAATATTTTTTATTTTTATGATTTTTTGGATATTTTTATGAATAATTTAGAAAAAAGTGAAAAAAATAATATTTTAAAAAATGATTTAATTAAAATACGAAAATAATAATTAAATAATAATAAAAAACTATTTTTGTTATTTTTTTAATGAAAGATAGAAAAATTTAGAGTAAAAATAATAAAAAACAAAAAAAAATGACAAAGGTGAGATTCGAACTCTCAACCTCTCACACTCATAACTCCTTACACATGTCCTCCTGCCAATTGTGCCATTTTTACTTTTTAGAAAAAAAATGCATGCCATATGATATTTACCTGCAAAAAGTCAAACGACTACACAAATTTGTTAGTAATTGATTAAATGCAATGAAATGCGACGACAAATCTTAGGGCAAAATTTGGGGTATTACAGTTATTATGATAATATTTCTCACCCAACCTCTCTTTGATGTTGGCAAAAAAATCATGAAGTTTGACTTTGGTTTGACCACAGTTGACCTCAGTTTGACCTTTTAACTGCATTGACTGCTTTTGACTTATCTGATCATCTGACTGAGCAAACTTTTGAGAAAAGTCTTGAAACTTGACATGGGGGTTCTTATACACATATAAGATGTTATGAAGCTCACTTGAAGTCTTGGAAGTCCATTTAGCCTGATTAAAGTCAAAACCCTAGTTTTGGATGCACTGCTTAGGAGGTGCATTGTCTGAGGGAATTGTCAACTCTTCTGACCAATTGTGAATTTTGTGAACCTTGTGAACCTTCTTGGAACACAAAGTCTTGTATTGTGAGGGCAAATTTTGGGGTGCAACACCTATCAAGGACTTATAGTACTCTCTAGAAATCTAAGAATACACTCTTCAACGTTCATGTTTACCAAGAATACATAGGAATCATCCTACTAAGGCAAAAGTTGTCTGCAAGTTGGGTGACTTTCAAAGACCCAGATTCACATACCTCAGATGACCTGTAATTTGTCAAAACCATAACTTGAGCTCTACAAATCCTATCAAGGACTTCCACTACTCAAATTAAAGCTAAGAACAAGCTCTACAACATTCATGTTGTGGGGAAGATGAGATGACTATCACATCTTGAGCTAAAACTGCCTTGAAGATAGGGATCAAACTAGGGTATTTTACACTGTTAATTCTTAGAAACCCTAGCTTAAAACTTCTCAAACTCCTCAATCATGATGAGTTGGTCTAGGAATCATCCTTATAGTATCTCAATACATCATTCCATGATCACATGTCCCTTGGATTAGGTCTCAACCCTCTCCAAATCATCAGTTGACCTAGGGTTGACCCAGTCAAACCCTAATTCCACCACTCATGGCTGAATCTTCTGAAATCTTGTACAATGACCTCTCTAGGCTTCATGATGGCTTTCAAGACATCTTATAAGCTTTCTCAAAGCTTCAAGTTCATCCTCATAGTCTCAGAATCATCTGAGGAGCACCCACAACTCTCAAGTTATGAGGCACACAACCTTGGTTTCAACCAATTCCTCTGAGGATCTCTTGGGTTCTCTGACAAAGATATCAATCTTTGGACATTGCAATAACTTTCTTGGCTAACTCCAAAGCCTCATACAACTCTTGATGGGTAAATAAATGTTGGTCAAATTTTGGGGTGCAACAGGTGGCCAGCATTGTACCTGTCCCGAAGAAAGATGGTAAATTCAGAATGTGTGTAGACTACAGGGATCTGAACAAAGCTAGTCTGAAGGATGATTTCCCTCACCCACATATTGACACTTTGGTAGATGACACAACCAGTTTTGCAGTATTTCCATTCATGGATGGATTCTCCGGTTATAACCAAATAAAGATGGATCCGGCTGACATGGAAAAAATAACCTTCATTACACCCTGGGGCACTTATTGTTATAAGGTCATGCCTTTCGGGTTGAAAAATGCAGGAGCAACATATCAACGAGCTATGGTCACACTCTTCCATGATATGATCCATCAGGAGATTGAAGTTTATGTAGATGATATGATCCCAAATCTTGAAATGAAGAAGACCACTTGGATCATCTGTTAAAGTTATTTGAGAGACTTCGAAAGTATCAGTTAAGGCTAAATCTAACTAAATTCACATTCAGAGTTCATTCTGGCAAGCTACTCGGATTCATTGTTAGTCAACGAGGAATTGAAGTAGATCCTAACAAAGTTAGAGCAACTCAAGAAATGTCGGCTCCTCGAACATAAAAACAGGTTAGAGGCTTCCTTGGGCGACTAAACTACATCTCCAGATTCATCCCTAACTTGACGCCTACGTACACGCCAGTCTTTAAGTTGTTACAAAAAGACCAAACGATTGTATGGAATGAGAACTGCTAGTCAGCATTCGAGAAGATCAAGAAGTATCTCCAAGAGCCTCCAGTATTAATTCATGTACATGACAATATTGGAAGATTCAACGGGTTGTGTCCTAGGCCAAACTGACGAGTTAGGAAAGAAAGAACATGAAATCTACTATCTGAGCAAGAAGTTCACCGATTGTGAGAGTCATTACTCCCCTTTAGAAAATGCTTGTTGTGCTCTAGCCTGGGCAGCCAAGCGTATGAGACAATATATGATTTGTCATACTACTCTGTTAATCTCCAAGATGGACCCGATAAAGTACATATTTCAAAAGCCGGCTCAAACTGGGAGATTGGCCAGATGGCAGATGTTCTTGTTAGAATATGGCATCCAGTATGTCGCTCAGAAATCCGTCAAAGGCGGTGTCTTGTCAAAACACCTTGATGAGCATCCTGTGGATGATTATCAACTACTCTTATTTGAGTTCCCAGATGAAGATGTAATGTATATTCAACATCAGAAACCAGAACCCAGTCCTGAACCTGGGTCCCGCTGGGAGATGACGTTTGATGGAGCGTCTAACAAGAATGGATATGGTATTGGGGATGTTTTGAAAAATTCGACTAGAGGGTTGTCGCTACCGCGAAAATAAGGTGCCGGAAAAACAGAAAAGTCTCCACATTTCGTTATTTATCCCTCAGAACGGGAAAGTAAACGATCGGAAAAACCTGACGAAAAGGTATAAGACAAGATCATCGCAACCTAGTCTGGGTTCGGGAGTCGGTTACGCAAGGGGAAGGTGTTAGCACCCCTCACGTCCATCGTACTTGATGGGATCCACGCTTGTTGTGTTTATCTGACGGGTTGGTTTTACTATCTACCTATCAAGGCTAGTCTGAAAAGAAAAGAAAATGACTCAGTAAAGCATCACGCTTTATGCCTACGTATTCTCGTCAGAGAACGAGAAATCAGAGTCAACGTAGTTCGCCTAACTATGGGTAACAGGATGGGGAAGGTGGCTCGCCAATACGTCAGTATTGTGCCTACGTACTCTCAACATATATGAGAGATCAGAGCTTACGTAGTTCGGGATAATACGACTTACGGGGGTTCAGATTCATCTGTTTTTCCGAGTAGGGTTAACAAACAGTTCCAGCAGTTTGGTGTATGCAGCTTGCTCGTCAGAGGCTCGTGCGTTACCATTTAAGGTAGAACTGAGAGTTAACGACACTCTTTTCTTTAGAAAAGCTTTCCTTGACTTAAGGTCCCACGGGGCAAAAAGGTTTGAAGTTTGTTTTATGTCTTTTACGGAAGAAGTGTTTTTTATGGTTGTCTGTAGTCAGTACAACTCTAGAGACTATCACTTAGGAGAGAATGCGTCGCATATCGTCCAAAGGACATATACTAAACACTCTAGATGATTGAGAGGAGACCGCTTAATTATCATTTCCCAAGTAGCTTAAGGCTCGTAACGCGCTTGTACTAACTTGCCTTTATTACGTTATTTACTGTTGTTTTTAGAGATGAGAAGAGAACGAACTCTACGGGGAAACTGTCAAGCCCTAATGTTGTCATGCCAAGGATTCATCCTATGGTTGAGGTTTGAAACAGGGAATTCCTAGATGTTGTCATGCATAGGTTTCAACCTAAAGTTCTATCATCAGTTCCTTATCAAAGGAAATGAGAGTCCTAAGGGATCATGTCAATGGGAAACAGAAACAGACAAAGCATCAGCTAAACAGATAAAACAGATAAACAGAAGAAAACAGTAAAGATGCATATGCAATGCAGCAATACAAGCAAAGGGAGACTCACTCAACCTCTTAGCAATCAAGCAAAGAAAAACAATCAAAACAGACAAGCAGAGGGATCTCAACTCAACCTTTATATGCAAATACGTCAATTAGAAAAAGAAAAAACAACACACAAGCAAAGGGAGGATCACCTCAACCCTTAAGGCAAACAAGCAGAGGGAAACTCACTCAAACTCTTAATGCAGTCATGCATCTACACTTAGATTATCCTAAACATGAACTATCCTAATGCAACACACCACTCAATCATGAATGAAGGCAAGGATTTATGGCAAATAAGGAATTCATTCCACAAGTACTCATACAACGCTTCCACCCTAAGGAAAGGAATTGAAAGTTGGGAGGCATGGGTAAGGTGCACAGGAACTTATCCCAAGCACTCAACCAACTAAAAGAGATTTGGGAGAATCCTAGAGGTTTGGCTCCTTCGGGAGATGTGCAACATTCCCCCCACAGGAGGGACTATGCTACCCCAAGAAGGTTCCTAAAAAGGATTGGATAAGATTAGGAGAATGAAGATGGGAAGCAGGGTAAGGTCCACAGGAACTTACCACAGGCACTCAACCAACTCCATTTCCTTAGAGAGCTTGCATAGATTCAACTCCTTTTGTTATTGCAATGAATTCCTCCACAGGAGGAAACATGCTCACAAGGAGGATCCTAATTAAGCAAGGAAGACTGTGAGGAAAACTAACCCTATAGGAAGAATCATCCACCTAATCTTAACTTCTAAAGAGCCTCAATGATTAACTTCTAAGGATCACCTACACTAAGGATTCAAGGCTCTAAAGAGGTATCTACCTAAATACCATTCTATCAAGAAAGGATATGGAACTTAGAATCATCTAATGGTCACTTACAAGACTAATCTATGAAGTTAACCTAGTTAGGGTCACCTAAACCAAGGCCAACTTGTAAAATGGGGAACTAATAGAAAATCAATTCTACAAATCTCAAGGAAAATCCTACATTATCCTACATGAGTTAACAATCTATGGTACAAAAACCAGGGGAAAAACCTACTCCTAAAGGTTCTAATAAAATCTAAATCCAAAGAGTGTACTAAAGGGGATCCATCAAGGAAGGCTCCTAAAGAACTATCTCAAACTCCTATTTAGAATCATCTAAAAATCACAACAAAAATCAACCAAACCTATCAAGGGGTCTGTAACAAGCATACAAAGTTTCAACAACAAATTCTAAATCATGAGCTAGAAATAAAATCAGCAATCAAACTAGTCATATTATGCATTTTAATCATTTATTAAAAATAGAAAAATGGACATTAAATTGAAAACAGCATCAAAATAAAATCCAAAGGCATGGAAAAGTCAGAAATTCAACAAGGATCAACCACATATTTTTTCCATAATTTTCTGATCATTAAAACTATTTAAATTGAATTAAACATGAAAAAACAATAAAAGAAAATAGAAAAATCAATTAAAGAAATTAAAAGCATAAGAAAATATCAGGACCCTAGGATCACACTACTAGTCAAATGATTTAACAGTTACATGCGTGCCACCTCTTTAAGTGAAACGACGCGTTTTGCCCAGGGATCTCATGCATTTGGTTGACTTCAGTCCATGGTACTCCCTAATCATGTGCGTCCAATTCAAAAGTAATCTAATCTCACGCTTCAGAGTATGACACCTCACCAAACCCTAGTCAGACCCATCCTCATCCATCAGATGTTAAGACTAAGTCCACAACTTCCATCAGATCCAACGGTTCCAGTTCATCGTCCCCAATTCAAACTGAACCAAGAGAGGGAAAACATCCACGGTGGCCGGAGCAGAGCTCCACCGTCTTCTCCGGCGAGAGCAATCATGCTCTGGACTCATCCTCAACCAAACTTAATGAAAACTACACCGTTCTTCTCGTCTCCTCACCAAGATCATGAAAATCCCTTCCATTTTTTATTAATTCTTCACGAATAACCAAACACGAAGGTGAACATAAAAATCCTTAATTCCAAAATTATCACCAAACCTCAAATTTTTTACACAGAAATCTTCCTCACCTCTCAAGGATCAAAAACCACTATCCAACTCATCTTAACCCTCAAGAATCAGCCATGTATGAATCCAAACAGAAATTGCATCACATCATGAATCATCACCAAACTTCACAATTCCAATCCTAAAACGATCTATGTTGTATCTACAACCTAACCACATGCCAAATTCAGTCTAAACATGCTTAAATCAGAGGAATTGTGAAAGATAAAAACTTGTTCTGAAGCTTGAAATTGGAGGTCTTCACGTGCAAATCTTGACTTTAAAACGTGCAGATTCCTTCACTAAATGATCCTGGACGATTCTTGATGCTCAGAAACTCTTGAATCTTCTTCAAACTCCAAAATCACTTCTTGCTCGAAATCTCCAAAAGTTCTAACTGCAATAACCGTTTTTGCTCCAAATGATCTCCAAAAAATGATCTGAACATGATCCAAGACTTAAAAAGAAGCTGTTTGGATCTTAACATGGCCCAATTTGATGAATCCAAAATTCCCATTTTCCTTCTTTAAACAACCATGGCAGTCGTGTATCCTGTGTAATTTCAGCTCAAATCTCACTCAAATTCATTGCATAACATCCCTTGAATGTAAATGGACCAGATTGAAGGCTTGAATTGATCCAATGGTGTTGATTGATTATGTTACTTCCATTCTAAGTAATCCACACAATGTCCATGAATCAAGCCTCAAAACAAAAATGTAACATTTCCATTGTCTTTAAAGTGTCATTTCCAATCAAAATATGCACAAACTTTTGAAGTTTGGCACAAGAATGAATTAAAATGGAATTTTCACTTTTCATGCCTTTTAATTATCCTTTTTTTAAATTTCCTTCATACACTTCCATATTCAATCCATATCAATGAATGTTTAGGTCATGGTTTGACTAAAAACATCATTTTGAACATCTTTCAAGTTGAACAAATCTTCATTTGAGGTGTCTAAGTTGATGAAATTGACCCTTAACCAAAAATGACCTGTAATTCCAAATTCCCAAAATGCCCTTATCTTGCAAAGCTTGTAACTGAAGTTCTACAAATCCAATCATGGACTTCTAGTACTTTCTAAAAAGCTAAGAAGATAAGAAACAACATTCATGTTGACCAAAAGTTCATAGGAATCATCCTTCTAGGGCAAAAGTGTCATGCAAGTTGGGCAACTTTCAAGCTCCAAATTCACATGCCTCAGATGACTTGTAACTTGTCTGGCTCATAACTTGAGTTCTATAAACCCTATCAAGGACTTCTAGTACTCAAATTAAAGCTATGATCATGCCCTACAACAATCATGTTGGGGTCAAGGTATGATGAAAAACACATCCTGAGTTAAGTGGTCTTGAAGTTAGGCACTAAACTAGGGGATTTACACTGTCAAGCATAACAACCCTAGCCTAAGAACTCCTCACACTCTTGATCCATGATGAGTTAACCTTGGAATCATCCCTTGGACATCTCAACACATCCATCCATGATCACATGGATCTGGAATTAGGTCTCTACCTTTTTCAAATCATCAGTTATCCTAGGGTTGACCAGATGAAATCCTAGTTGTACCAATCTTGGTAATTGCTTCACATCCTTTGCATGCTGGCCTATCTAGGCTTCAAAATGATATTCAATACTACTCAAGAGCTCTCTCAAGGCTCTAGGTCCAACTTCATGGCTTCAACATCATCAAATGACTTCCCATAACCCTCAAGTTAGGAGACATACACACTTAGCTTCAACCACCCTCTATGAGGATCCTTAACTTCTCTGGTGAGGATATCAACCCTTGAACACTTGAATAACCCTCTTAGTTATCTTCATAGCCTTGTGTATCCCTTTGTTGGTAGTCATACCTCTTTATCTCCTGCATACATGTCAATGAAATGCAGATGATAATGCTAATATGAATGCAATGAAACACAAGCTAGGTAAATAAAGGTTGGGCAAATTTTGGGGTGCAACAGCTGCCCCTATTCAAACGGCTTGGACCTGACTAGGTGAGAAGCGAACAACTCTCAAACAGTCAAGGTAAAAGATGGTTGAATACGAATAAACCCAGAAATTTGTCAACTGTCCAAGCACACGGTACTCTGATGGGGACAAATTCTCGGAAACAGAAATAATAGTTGCACGACAACTAGCCGGAGAAATACTAATCTGACGTATTTGATATCACTGTAGCACTTCGTCCTTAAATCATTAAGGGATCACCAGTTAGACGGTAACTGGTGAAGGGTTAATCCTAAATCTCCATCAGGATGATCATCTACGTCCTCGAGTCATCAAGGGATCTCCGGTTACACAGTAATTGGTGATTTGCCAACCGCACAGGTAAACGACACTCTGATTGGTAGGAACATTTTCGAAATCGGAAACGACAGTTGCACGACAATTTGCTAGGGAATCGTTACACAGTAACCGGAAATTTGCCAACCGCACAAGTAAACGATACTCTGGTGGGTAGGACAATCTTTGAAGTCTGAAACGGCAGTTTCACGGCAACTGGCCCAAATCTCCGTCAGGATGATCATCAGATTTCACTGCAGCTTCTTCCTTAAGTCATCAAGGGATCACTGGTTACACGGTAACTGGTGATGCATAGCTGATACTGCCGTCAAGCATCTTGTGGCACGGCAGCAGAAGAATTCCTCGGGACTCATCAGGTCATCAAGAACTTTTGACAATCTCTATAATTATGCCATCGGGCATTCAAAGAAATTCTCGGGCGTCAGCCGGACTTCGTCAGAAAATCGTAAATAGAATCCTCAGTCAATCATGAACCAAATAGGGATATCTATTCTTTTTCCATCAGGTACTCCATGTCATTTAGGAGCACTGTTTCGACACCGCAGTCGGACTTCATCAGTAAGTCTTCAAGGGAAATCTCAACTTCTCTGTTTAGAACCTGCCGGGGGTGACACATCTCCGTTGGGGATTCTAAAGAACTAACAAGTAACTCTGCTTGGGGATTCAGGAATCATCCTGGATTAATAAACTTTTCTGAGGAATTCAAGAATCATTCTGAACAAACAACTTTGCCGGGAACTCCAAGAATCATCTTGAGCGAACAACTCTGGCGACTTCACTGGGGAGTTTAAGAATCATCTTAAGCGAACAACTTCGCTGGGGAATTCAAGAATCATCTTGAGCAAAACATTAAGTGGAGAAACACGTGTAAAAAAAGAATGGTAACGACCTAGCTCATGTTTCATATGCATATGTTTGACAATGGCGTAATGCTCCACACGGTGGAAATGCTACGCATTTAGGGTAGATTCTACGCAATCATGCAAAATGCTACGACCCCATCAGCAAAATAAATGCTGAAGGGAAAATTCTCCTGTCAAGGAGAAAGAACCACTCTGGTGGAGAGGAATCATCCTGCCGAGGAGAAGAAGTCACACCAATCTCAATTGGACCTATCCTGGGGAAACGAACTCCAAGCGGCCTTCTGCAAGGGAATAAAGTTCTACAAGAACCTGCACTCGCTTAACTAGGTATACGAACCACAAACTGCTGAGGAAAACGATGTCAATCGCAGAAATAAACTGCACGGTCTTCGCAGATAGAATCTTCCTGGAGATACAGACTCTGATGGGGAAGTACAGCATCAGCTATTCAACACTCTCTACTGGGGAAAACCAATCATGGCTTGAACGACTTCCAAGGATTCGGCTCTCTTGGGGAACGAAAAACTCGGCTGAGGATAGGCAATCAGATGCTGGAATCACTCCTACTTGCTGGGGAGAATACAAATCTGTGGGGAATTTCAATTCCGTTGGAGACTTCAGTCTGAATTATCGAGAACTAAACATTTGCGGATAGTCTCCTACGAGAAAACTGCTTACTGACCCACTGCTGGGAATGAGTATACACCTCTGCGCATGACTCGGCTGGGGAGATGATGATCCTGCCTAGGATGCATCTTATTAGGGAGAATCTATCTTCGCTTGGGGAGACACATCAGACTCTGTGGGGAGACACTGCTGAACCCGCCGGGGAGGAAGGAATTATCCTGCTTGGAAAATATCTGGCGTACTACCTAGAGGGTGACGTCCCTGCAACAACATGAACAAACAAACAAGATACCCTTCTCAAAAGGGCCTATCAAGGTTATCATCCTGTGACAATGTTCAGGTAATTCAATGTTTCAACAATTATTGGCCTAGGCCAGCAAGTTTATGTATGCGCATTTTATCAAAAACATCGGGCGTTCTTTTTCGTAAATAAAACAGATAAAAACTAAACAAACAAACAGAAATGTTGAATACTATATGTTTATTGATAATGAACCCCTGAATGGGCAAAATGTTTTACAACATATGCAAGCTCCTGAAATGAGGAAGCTGCGCAAGCATAATAACATAAATATACATTAGTACACAAATGTCGGCAATGCGGCATAGACGAACACCATGAGTTGATCCCTCTATGCCCCACTCGACTTCGATACTTCTCCGACGCTTCAGCTTCAGAAGAGATTGATTCGGATAAACAGCCCTCAGGTCTTCCCAACCACCAAACAATGAAAGTCCACACGCAGAACGCAGTCATTTGCTTTTTCAAATCCCTAACTTTTGCCTGAACCGCCCTTTCGGGTTTTCGATTCACCGGGATACCCTTTTTTGCCAAAGTCACCCTTTCAGGTTTTCGACTTTGCGAGTGTACATGTTTTCATTTATATCCCTAATTTTTGCCCGAACCTTTTTCCTTTTTTGTAGTTCGCCGGGATGCCCCATTTTTTCCTGGGTATTCTCTTTTCTTTCCAGCGGGTCATTTTAAGCAAAGTATTTTTTAACTACATCCGCATTCACAGGGGATGCAAAATCTTCGCCATCCATCATGGATAACAACAAGGCTCCTCCCGACAAGACCTTGATGACAACGTACGGACCTTCGTAGTTAGGAGTCCACTTGCCCCTGTGATCGAAATGTGGTGGAAGAATCTTCTTCAGGACGAGATCACCCGTCTGAAAGCTTCTAGGACGCACCTTCTTATCATAAGCTTTCTTCATTCGGCTCTGGTACAGACGACGATATGCAATCAATGCTAATCTTTTCTCATCCATCAGACTGAGTTGATTTAATCGATTCTAAATCCATTCTGCCTCATCGAGTTTCACGTCAACCAAAACTCGTAAAGAAGGAATCTCAACTTCCAACGGTTGGACCGCTTCCATACCGTATACTAGTGAGAAAGGAGTTGCCCCGGTTGACGTGCGTACCATTGTACGATAACCGTGCAATGCAAATGGCAACATCTCATGCCAATATTTGTAGGTCACAACCATCTTTTGGACTATCTTTTTAATGTTCTTGTTGGCCGCTTCAACGATACTATTCATCTTCGGCCGATAAGGTGATGAGTTGTGATGTTCAATCTTGAAGCTCTGGCATAACTCCATCATCTTGTTATTCAGATTCGAACCATTATCAGTAATGATCCGCTCGGGAACTCTGTATCAACATATGATGTCCTTCTTTATGAATCTATCCACCACTTGCTTGGTCACATCAGCGTACGAGGCTGCCTCCACCCACTTGGTGAAGTAGTCGATGGCTACCAAAATGAAGCGGTGACCGTTAGATGCAGTGGGCTCGATCTTGCCTATCATATCAATGCCCCACATGGAGAACGGCCACGAGTATGGCATGACATTCAACGGGCACAGCGACACATGAATTTTATCAGCATAAATCTGGCATTTATGACATCTCTTCGCGAATTTGAAGCAATCTGACTCCATAGTCAGCCAGTAATATCCTGCTCATAATATTTTCCTCGTCATAGCATGTCCGCCGGCGTGCGTACCAAATGTGCCTTCATGGACTTCTTCCATAAGCAAATTCACTTCTTTCTCATCTACACATCTGAGTAGCACGAGGTCGTGATTTCTCTTATACAGAACTCCATCAGGATTGAGATAGAAATTTCCAGATAACCTCCTCAGAGTCTTCTTATCCTGGGTTGACGCTCCCACAGGATACTCCTTAGTCATAAGGAAGTTCTGGATATCATGGAACCATGGCTTGCCATCGGAGGCTTCCTCAATTGCAAAAACGAATGTAGGCCTATCAAGACGAGAAATGACAATTCTTGGAGCTTCATTCCAAAAATTGACTTTGTACATCGAAGCCAACGTGGCTAAGGCATCAGCCATTTGATTTTTAGCTCTGGGCACATGATGGAGTTCCACTCGATCAAAGAACGGAAGTAGCCTTCTGGCATAATTCATGTATGGGACCAAATTCGAATGACGAGTCTCCCACTCCTCTTTAATTTGGTTAACAACAAGTGTCGAGTCACCGTATACATCCAGGTTTTTGATTCTCAAATCAATAGCTTCTTTTAAACCCATGATGCATGCCTCGTATTCTGCTTCATTGTTGGTGACCGGGAAAGTCAATCTGGCAGTAAACGGGATGTGGGATCCTTGAGGAGTCGTGATGATTGCCCCAATACCACTTCCGTACGAATTAACCGCCCCGTCAAATATCAATTTCCACTGGGACTTCCTATCTGGCCCCTCGTCGGGCAACGGTTCATCACAATCTTTCACTTTGAGAAACATGATATCCTCGTCAGGGAATTCAAATTTCATCGGTTGATAATCCTCGATAGGCTGTTCGGCAAGGTATTTAGACAATACACTCCCCTTGATGGCTTTCTGGGAAACATACTGAATGTCATACTCCGTCAACACCATTTGCCATCTTGCAATCCTGCCTGAAAGCGCTTACTTCTCGAAGACGTACTTGATCGGATCCATCTTCGAAATTAGCATGGTCGTGTGATTGAGCATATACTGTCGTAAACGTTTGGCAGCCCACGCAAGTGCACAACACGTTTTTTCCAGCATTGAGTAACGGGACTCACAATCTGTGAACTTTTACTCAAGTAATAAATGGCATGCTCCTTTCTGCCAGTCTCGTCGTGTTGGCCGAGAATGCAACCCATGCTATTCTCAAAAACTGTTAAGTACATGATTAAGGGTCTTCCGGCCACTGGGGGTATTAAAATCGGAGGTTCCTGCAGATACTGTTTTATCTTGTCAAATGCCTTCTGGCAATCCTCGTTCCAGATAATCGCCTGATCTTTTTTCAGTAGTTTGAACATCGGTTCACACGTGGTCGTGAGCTGAGATATAAACCTTGCGATGTAGTTTATTCTCCCCAGAAAACCACAAACTTCTTTTTCAGTCTTTGGCGCTGGCATATCTTGTATTGCTTTTATTTTAGCAGGATCAACCTCAATGCCTTTTTCACTCACAATAAACCCCAGTAGTTTTCCAGACCGTACTCCGAAAGTACACTTGTTAGGATTCAGCCTTAACCTGAACTTCCTAAGCCTCTCAAAAAGCTTCAGAAAATTGACCAGATGTCCCTCCTCCGTTTGGGACTTCGCAATCATGTCACCAACATAGACTTCAATCTCATGGTGAATCATGTCCTGAAACAAAGTAACCATCGCCCTCTGGTAAGTGGCCCCTGCATTCTTCAGACCGAAAGGCATTACCTTGTAGCAGAACATCCCCCAAGGTGTAATAACCGTGGTTTTCTCCATGTCTTTCGGCGCCATCTTGATCTGATTATAGCCGGAGAAGCCATCCATGAATGAAAAAACGAAAAACTGAGCTGTATTGTCGACCAACACATCAATATGAGGGAGCGGGAAATCATCTTTAGGGCTCGCCCTATTCAAATCCCGATAATCAACGCACATCCGCACCTTATTGTCCTTCTTCGGTACAGGTACTATGTTGGCGACCCACGGGGGGTAAGTAGTGACCGCTAAAAAGCCAGCATCCAACTGCTTTTGCACTTCTTCTTGGATCTTAATGGCCATATCTGGTTGTGTCCTTCTAAGCTTCTGCTTAACGGGAGGACAATCTTCTCGCAGTGGTAGATGATGAACCACTATGTCAGTGTCGAGTTCGGGCATATCTTCATACGACCAAGCAAAGATGTCACTATACTCTCGAAGCATCTCGACCAATCTCTGCTTAACATCGCTCTGTAATGCAGCCCTATCCTGACATTTCTGACAAGTTCCTCAGAACCCAGATTCACAATCTCAATCTCTTCCTCGTGAGGCAGAATGATCTTATCTTCTTGTTTCAACAAATGGACCAACTCTTCAGGAAGGTCTTTGTCTTCATCAATCTCTTCTTCAGCTTGATATATCGGGCAATCGAAGTCGAAGTGAGTCGTAGAAGGTTCAGAGTCGATGTCATCTGTGATGTGAATCCTGCAATAACAAGGGTTAAGCTTAAAACAAGGATATGCAGGTTAGCACAAACCGTATTGCCATTTTATTGTTTTTCAAAACAAAAGTAAAAACAGGAATAACAGAGATCACAAAATTTGAATGCAAAGAAAAACACCCTTTGATTTATTGATAATATGTACATGCATAAGCTATCAAGGCCCTGACAATAAAACCGTTATGCCCCGGGTCGAGCATAAGGTTGTAAAATAATTGGAAAAGACAAAGCATTACTCTTTGCGCGTCACTTGGATGATATCCCGGATGGAACAGTTGTTGAGGCTCTAGCCTGGTTTGCTCGACTAAATCCAGGAGTCCAGGTCGCAATTACTATCTTCGTCGTCTTCAGACACAGCGTTGACATTCTCAAATATCACCCCACCTCTTGTGAACTGAATCGGCCCTTTAACGCACGACGCACTGCGAGAGGAAAAAGCATCAGCAGAAGGAGAATACCCTAACCCAAACTTATCCTGCTTGTTAGGGATATCCAGAACCTGCCCCCAGCCTGGGACAGAGCCAGCTTGCACAACAGCTTGAGCTTCCTTGAAGGAAGAGAGAGTCATCTCAGGTTTCTCAATCATCACTGGAGTCACATCCTTGACCTTAACAACATCAAATGCCTAGCACAAAGTTTCGTGGATCTTACCATCCACCTCAACTTATTTGAAAGATGACAAATGGCTCACCATTATGTCCTCTTCACCACAGACGGTTACGATGATGCCCCCCACAGCATACTTCAGCTTCTGGTGCAATGTGGAGGTCACTGCGCCTGCAGAATGGATCCAAGGCCGGCCCAACAGACAGCTATTCCGCGTCAAAGGTTTCTAGCCCAACTTGAATGGGTAGATTTACCTCTCCAAAGACGTGACGCTTAGTTCCATCAAAAGCTTTTACAACCAGATCACTTGGTGTACAAATCAGCCTTCTCGTATCCAACCTCATTAGAGCTTTTTTAGGGAGAACGTTCAGTGATGATCCCGTGTCCACCAACACATGGGACATAACCGTTCCTCGGCATTCTATCGAGATATGAAAGGCGCTGTTGTGGTTTCTTCCCTTCGGCGTCAGCTCTAGGTCAGTGAACCCTAATCCATTCCCAGCATTTACGTGAGAAACTACCCCCTCTAGCTGGTTGACAGAGATCTCTTGCGATACATACGCTGCATTCAGAACCTTTAGCAGAGCGTTGCGGCGTGCCTCAGAACACAACAACAAATTCAGAATGGAGATCTTAGACGGTGTCTGATGAATATGATCAACGATCTTATAATCACTTTTCTTGATCAGTCTCATAAATTCTTCGGCGTCTTTCACAAGCAGGTCTTTTCCTACCTCACGGGAGGTTTCTTCAACGACCTTACTCTTACCTCTGTCAGCTTTCTCATCTTTGTCAGTTTTGTCAGCCCTGTCAGCTACAGTCTCTGGTGGAGCGAACACTCTTCTGCTACGTGTTATTCCAGTTCCAACTAAGTTGTCAACAGATAGCTCGGATGGCCCCAACTCTAACTTTTGTCCATTGCAATAGACATCTGCCCCATAGTGCCATGGAACAGCATTAGTGCTCTCGAATGGTATATGTCTGACCTTCGTGATAGTGATCGTAGGTGGCCTGGATGCATAAATGGTTATTGTTTTACGAGGGATGGTGATTGTGGCAACCTCATCCTTCTGCTTCAGCATTACTTCCCCTGATCTGTTCTCAACCCTCCGACTAAACTGCAGAATTCCTTTGGTCATCAAACTCTGAATCCCTGCTACCAACTGATCACAACCGTCTGAATGATTCGCACAATCCATACACAACTTCCCGCAACCCGAGAAAATACCTTTCTTCATCAACTTGGCTTTAACGAAACCAAGTGGTGTTTTCAGGTCTTTGACATCAGTCAATAAGTCCGAATCTTCTTCTTCAATGATGGCGCTAACCCCATCTCCCCCATGGTTAGGCATAGGGTTCTTTGTAACATTCGGAACATTATCATAAAAGTTGATTATCTTGGTGTCAACCATATCTTGCACTTTGTGCTTGAATGCCTTACAATTATCAATCGAGTGGCCAGGTGCCCCCGAATGAAACTCACATCTCGCATTCGCATCGTAGCCCGGTGGAGGCGTCCCTGTCAAGGGAGACAAAGGTCTCTTCTGAACTAGCTGCAACTGAAGCAATGTCTGAAAAAGCTGAGCATACGACATAGGTGGAGTCTCAAGATGACGACTTGATAATGGTGCTTTATTTTGATACCTCCGGCACCCTTGCTGGTTCTGCTGCTGCCGCTGCTGAGGTTGCTGGACAGCAGGAATTGTAATGCTAGCGACCTGCTGGTGCCGTCCTTTACCTTTTCCCCGAGCATTAGACACTGAGCTCGTCTCACCTTCACGTCTCTTACCACTGTAAGGTTTCTTTCCCCCTCCAGCTGAGGATACATCTACACCCTGAATCTTTCCGAGTTTGATGCCATTCTCTACATGTTCCCCAATGATGATGAGATCGGAGAAGCTTCCCGACATACCACTGACCAGTTTCTCATAATAAACCCCTGGAAGAGTAGCTACGAACATCTCAACAAGTTCTCGCTCAACCATTGGCAGCTGAACTCTCGCTGCCAGTTCACGCCATCTCTGGGCGTACTCTTTAAATCCTTCGTCGTTCTTCTGAGACAAGTTCTGTAACTGAACCTGGTTGGGAGCCAGATCATTGTTATACTGATAATGGCGTACGAATGCTTCAGCAAGGTCTTTCCATGTGCATACACTGGTGGGTTCCAAACCCATATACCACTCCAACGAGGGGCCGGACAAGCTGTCCTGGAAGAAGTGCATCAGCAACTTCTCATCTTCAGAATGTGCGGACATCTTTCGGTAGTACGACCTCAGATGGACACGGGGGCAAGTGGTGCCCTTATACTTCTCAAAGTCGGGTACCTTAAACTTGGGAGGCACCTTGAAGTCTGAGATCAGTCCCAGCTTGGTCATGTCAACGCCCAAGGTATTCAAGTTCTCAAAACTCTTCATTTTGTCCTCGAGGGCTTTGAACCTTAAACAGGCTTCAGAGTTCAACTCACCCTCAGCTCCTTTCATGGAGAAGAAGTCCTCTTGACGGTCCTCTTGCCATGGCTGATTGCCATTTCCAGCAGCAAACCCAGCAACATCAATACCATACAGATTACCGGCCCCAGCGTTCCCCGCATTACCAGATCCCTCAGTATTGCCATGGCCTGTACCAGCATTGCCATTGGCTTCAAAGTTACCGTTTCCGACGCCAGTCGTATTCCCATTAGGTCCGATGTTAGTAACAACATTGCCGTTACGACTTCCATTCCCTCCAGTCACAAGGATGCCACCCTGAGGGGTCTCAACAAGCGGAGGGTTTGGAGTATTCCCATCGTGAAGCACGTCGTTGCTGTCAACCCATGAGATCAGCGGTTGCACCAAAGTTCTGAGCTGGTCTTGGCCATTAGCGACCACTTGCATGAGCTCCATGAAGCGGTCCATCCTCTCTCTGAGCTCTTGGATGTCAGTTTGGACTTGTTCCATTGCTCTGGCTTGATTCGCTCTGGTAGAGTATCGGTGGATCTGTCTTCGTTCAATCCTGAAATAACCTGCAAGCACAAAGGGTCAGGAAAACAGCTCGAGGTACATGTCATACAAATGATTCATGTAAATGCAAACACGTATCTATGCATTAGGAGGAAGTCCCCCTCGATTCTAGCTTCCCAGACAAATAAAGTCTATCATCCAATCATGGAAAGAAAACCCTCATATATATATCTGAGAAACCCACGAGGGCAGCGTACAACAGTGACTGAATACAATGGAAGCAACAATCGTGACCCCAACCAACAGACCTGGTGTTGATCAACATATCAATGCATAAAAAGTACAAAGAAATACAAAGAAATCAAGTGCGGCTACGGGCACGGAAATCCTCTAGTAACTTCTTCATAGCAGGATGATCAGGCTGGGTGAGTAGACCCTGGATCAGCAAATCCCTCTGCTTGATGGAATCTGGGAGGTTCTCGGCAACGCCCCCATAAACACCTTCTTTAGAACGGTTTTCCACCCTACTCCTCTTAGCATCAGGCCAGAGTTGACAATCCATTAGGTTTGCCTTGGTCTCAACCAACCTATACTGGACGTCTCGTTGAAGTGAGGCTTTAACCGCTATCTTCTTGTCTTTGACCTCAATCTGAGCTTCTAATTGCGCTATCTGTTGCTTCAGCTTTTCTTCCCGCTCTTTGTGGCTAGTCAAAGTGTTGTTCCACAATTTCTCATACTTGGACAACTTCCGATATGCCCTATCCAGGTCCTGCTTCTTTGTGGTCAACACCCTGTGCACTGCCTTCAGGTCTAACCCTAGACGTTCCCTAGAATCAGTCTCCTTGGTCAAATTAGCGCCCAAGTGGTTGATCAATTCTGTCTGCTTCTTGCAGGTGTGGACGGCTTCGTTCTTTTCCCTTCGGAGTTGAGCGATCTCGTTTTCCAGCTCTTCGTTGGCTTTGATCAGCTTTTCATTCTTAGCTTGAAGCTGATTATACTTCTGGATTTCAATCATGGTAGACTCTGAATGGCAGTCCGGCTTGACAGGAGGAAAAGGCATCAACACTTTTTCTGCTCTACTATGAATCCAGTCCACATAAGGAGCATAAGCCTGACTATTGCTCTTCCCTAACGAGGTCTTTCCCTTTAGGTGAACGTTATTCCAGGCATGTTCGAATCTGGCCAAATCATCCCCTTCCAGTGTGCTAGTGAGGTTCAGACATTCCTGTACCTCTTTGTCCTTAGGAGGGCTCCTCAAGGCATACCCGAACTGTCTGATAGCGATAGATGGATTGTAATTGATGCAGCCTTTCCTACCCACCAGAGGGACATTAGGAAAGTTCCCACAACTGTAAATGATTTCACTCCCCAGGCGATCTCTGTCAAACCAATCAATGTCTTCGGTAGATAAACTCATCAGTCCCTCAGACCATTCCTTCGTCTCTGCAGTCTTTATAAAAGAACCAGCCTTCGGTAAATGAGTGACAAACCATCTGTAAAACAGTGAAGCACAGCAGGACACACTCTCGCCTCTTCTATTCTCGTTCTTATAGTGCACCAAATGATACACGTCTCCGAGCAAGGTAGGGATGGGATTCCTTTAAACGAAAATACGAAGAGCGTCCACATCCACAAAGTCTGGAATATTGGGGAATAACATGATACCATATATGCACAATGCCAAAATAGCTTTGAATGCCACCCAACATTTCTTCTTGGCGAAGAAATCAAAGAAATCAAACCCCTCAGAGAAGTAATATCTAGAGTAGGAAACTTGTAAGCCAGAGTTCTTCTCAGGTTGGGTTCCATGTTGGACAAAGAGGAACAAGATTGCTAGAATCGAGAGGGAACTGCACACCTGCAACACAGATACATGTTAAATGTAATGCAACATGAAAATGTTAATGCAAATGCAAAATGCAGCAGGAGATCAAGAGTGTTGTGATGTGATGTGAAGTGCCAAATCATAATTTTGCTTCAGCGAGAATATACCACAACTCTGATAATAAGGGCCTACTGATACCAACAATACTAATTCACTATGAAGAAAACCAGGTTGTCTGAAGGTTAGAGTTTCCTGCAATAGCCCGACCCCGCTCACAGGTATGGACCTAATCACTGACAAAGGCACGACATCCTATGCGTTCATCAGCGTCATAGACTTTTAGGAAATGATGATACGTTCACCATTTCTGGTTTGGCATCATCCTCTCCTGAAGAGGCCTCACTCAGCTGAATCACAAATGATCGGTTCCCAGAGTCGACAATCCTTAGATCTGAAATCCTTTCGACGACCCACTGGGCTGATAATGGAAATCATCTCAGAGAATCTCGTCTGAGCGCAGATTTCGTGGGAACTAGTGCATGCCTAACATGCAGGTTCACCACTAATCTGCTTCTAAAGCTATGTACATACTCAAACTTGGGTCTGGCTTATCACTCATCAGAGCCCCCTCCCACAACAGCACAAATAATCATATCATACTGAAAATAAAATAAGGAAGGTAAAATGCGATAAATAAATGCAAACCCAACAGATAAACGCGCAAGCGCTAGGATTGACTCACACAGGGGACGTTGGATCCCCAGCAGAGTCGCCAGCTGTCGCTACCGGGAAAGTAAGGTGCCGGCAAAACATAATAGTCACCACCTTTCGTTATTTATCCCTCAGAACAGGAAACGAAACGATCGGAAAAACCTAATGAAAAGGTATAAGACAAGGTCATTACAACCAAGTCTAGGTTCGGGAGTCGGTTACGCAAGGGGAAGGTGTTAGCACCCCTCACGTCCATCGGACTCGATGGGATCCATGCTTGTTGTGTTTATCTGACGGGTTGGTTTTACTATCTACCTATCAAGGCTGGTCTAAAAAGAAAAGAAAATGACTCAGCAAAGCATCGCGCTTTATGCCTACGTATTCTCGTCAGAGAACGAGAAATCAGAGTCAACATAGTTCGCCTAACTACGGGTAACGGGATGGGGAAGATGGCTCGCCAATACGTCAGTATTGTGCATACGTACTCTCAACAGATATAAGAGATTAGAGCTTATGTAGTTTGGGATAATACGGCTTACGGGGGTTCAGATTCATCTGTTTTTCCGAGTAGGGTTAACAAAAAGTTCCAGCAGTTTGGTGTATGCAGCTTGCTCGTCAGAGGCTTGTGCGTTACCGTTTACGGTAGAACTGAGAGTTAACGACACTCTTTTCTTCAGAAAAGCTTTCCTTGACTTAAGGGACCACGGGGCAAAAAGGTTTGAAGTTTATTTTCTGTCTTTTATGGAAGAAGTGTTTTTTATGGTTGTCTGTAGTTAGTACAGCTCTAGAGACTATGACTTAGGAGCGAATGCGTCGCATATCGTCCAAAGGACATATACTAAACACTCTAGATGATTGAGAGGAGACCGCTCAATTATCATTTCCCAAGTAGCTTAAGGCTCGTAATGCGCTTGTACTAACTTTCCTTTATTACGTTATTTACTGTTGTTTTTAGAGATGAGAAGAGAACGAACTCTACGGGGAAACTGTCAAGCCCTAATGTTGTCATGCCAAGGATTCATCCTATGGTTGAGGTTTGAAACAGGGAACTCCTAGATGTTGTCGAGCATAGGTTTCAACCTAAAGTTCTATCATCACTTCCTTATCAAAGGAACTGAGAGTCCTAGGGGATCATGTCAATGGAAAACAGAAACAGACAAAGCATCAGCTAAACAGATAAAACAGATAAACAGAAGGAAACAATAAAGATGCACATGCAATGCAGCAATACAAGCAGAGGGAGACTCACTCAACCTCTTAGCAATCAAGCAAAGAAAAACAGTCAAAACATACAAGCACAGGGATCTCACCTCAATCTCTATATGCAAATACGTTAATTAGAAAAAGAAAAAACAACACACAAGCAAAGGGAGGATCACCTCAACCCTTAAGGCAAACAAGCAGAGGGAGACTCACTCAACCTCTTAATGCAGTCATGCATCTACACTTAGACTATCCTAAACATGAACTATCCTAATGCAACACACCACTCAATCATGAATGAAGGCAAGGATTTATGGCAAATAAGGAATTCATTCCACAAGTACTCATACAAGGCTTCCACCCTAAGGAAAGGAATTGAAAGTTGGGAGGCAAGGGTAAGGTCCACAAGAACTTATCCCAGGCACTCAACCAACTAAAAGAGATTTGGGAGAATCCTAGAGGTTTGGCTCCTTCAGGAGATGTGCAACATTCCCCCCACAGGAGGGACTATGCTACCCCAAGAAGGTTCCTAAAAAGGATTGAAGAAGATTAGGAGAATGAAAATGGGAAGTAGGGTAAGGTCCACAGGAACTTACCACAGGCACTCAACCAACTCCATTTCCTTAGAGAGCTTGTATAGATTCAACTCCTTTATGATATTCAAATGAATTCCTCCACATGAAGAAACATGCTCACAAGGAGGATCCTAATTAAGCAAGGAAGATTGTGAGGGAAACTAACCCTATAGGAAGAATCATCCACCTAATCTGAACTTCTAAAGAACCTCAATGATTACCTTCTAAGGATCACCTACACTAAGGATTCAAGGCTCTAAAGAGGTATCTACCTAAATACCATTCTATCAAGAAAGGATATGGAACTTAGAATCATCTAATGGTCACTTACAAGACTAATCTATGAAGTTAACCTAGTTAGGGTCACCTAAACCAAGGCCAACTTGTAAAATGGGGAACTAATAGAAAATCAATTCTACAAATCTCAAGGAAAATCCTACATGAGTTAACAATCTATGGTACAAAAACCAGGGGCAAAACCTACTCCTAAAGGTTCTAATAAAATCTAAAACCAAAGAGTGTACTAAAGGGGATCCATCAAGGAAGGCTCCTAAAGAACTATCTAAAACTCCTATTTAGAATCATCTAAAAATCACAACAAAAATCAACCAAACCTATCAAGGGGTCTATAAGAAGCATGCAAAGTTTCAACATCAAATTCTAAATCATGAGCTACAAATAAAATCAGCAATCAAACTAGTCATATTATGCATTTTTAATTATTTATTAAAAATAGAAAAATGGACATTAAATTGAAAACAACATCAAAATAAAATCCAAAGGCATGGAAAAGTCAGAAATTCAACAAGGATCAACCACATATTTTTTCCATAATTCTCTGATCATTAAAACTATTTAAAATGAATTAAACATGAAAAAACAATAAAAGAAAATAGAAAAATCAATTAAAGAAATTAAAAGCATCAGAAAATATCAGGACCCTAAGATCACACTACTAGTCAAATGATCTAACAGCTACATGTGTGCCACCTCATTAAGTGAAACGAAGCGTTTTGCCCAAGGATCTCATGCATTTGGTTGACTTCAGTCCATGGTACTCCCTAATCATGTGCGTCCAATTCAAAAGTAATCTAATCTCACGCTTCAGAGTATGACACCTCACCAAACCCTAGTCAGACCCATCCTCATCCATCAGATGTTAAGACTAAGTCCACAACTTCCATCAGATCCAACGGTTCCAGTTCATCGTCCCTAATTCAAACTGAACCAAGAGAGGGAAAACATCCACGGTGGCCAGAGAAGAGCTCCACTGTCTTCCCCGGCGAGAGCAATCATGCTCTAGACTCATCCTCAACCAAACTTAATGAAAACTACACCGTTCTTCTCGTCTCCTCACCAAGATCATGAAAATCCCTTCCATTTTTATTAATTCTTCATGAATAACCAAACACGAAGGTGAACAAAAAATCCTTAATTCCAAAATTATCACTAAACCTCAAATTGTTTACACAGAAATCTTCCTCACCTCTCAAGGATCAAAAACCACTATCCAACTCATCTTAACCCTCAAGAATCAGTCATGTATGAATCCAAACAGAAATTGCATCACATCATGAATCATCACCAAACATCACAATTCCAATCCTAAAACGATCTATGTTGTATCTACAACCTAACCACATGCCAAATTCAGTCTAAACATGCTTAAGTCAGAGGAATTATGAAAGATAAAAACCTGTTCTGAAGCTTGAAATTGGAGGTCTTCGCGTGCAAATCTTGACTTCAAATCGTGCAGATTCCTTCACTGAATGATCCTGGACGGTTCTTGATGCTCAGAAACTCTTGAATCTTCCTCAAACTCCAAAATCACTTCTTGCTCGAAAGCTCCAATGTTCTAACTGCAATAACCGTTTTTGCTCCAAATGATCTCTAAAAAATGATCTGAACATGATCCAAGACTTAAATAGAAGCTGTTTGGATCTTAACATGGCCCAATTTGATGAATCCAAAATTTCCATTTTCCTTCTATGAACAACCATGGCAGTCGTGTTTCCTGTGTGATTTCAGCTCAAATCTCACTCAAACTCATTGCATAACATCCCTTAAATAAGAACATCAAGAAGATAGTACAGAAGATGGTTGTAACCTATAAGGACTGGCACAAGATGTTACCATTTGCTTTACATGGGTACAGAACATCAATGCACACTTCGACAAGGGCAACCACCTTCTCCTTGGTTTACGGGATGGACGTAGTACTACCCATCGAGGTCAAGATACCTTTGTTAAGGATTTTAATGGAAGCTAAGCTTGAGGAAGCCAAATGGATAAAAGAGAGGTTCGATCCGCTGAATCTCATCAACGAAAAAAGGATGACTGCGATGTGTCATAGCCAGATATGATTATTCTTTAACCCACTTGAAAGTCTTATTGCCTTTTAGGGTTTTTACCTTGTTTCTTTTTGAAACTTTTCTCAACTATTTTTTGAGCTATCTTGTGAGATTGTTTATGTTTGATCAACACATGTTTTTTTTAACTTGGTTGAGTGTTTAAGTTTTGCTTGACTCAAGGTCTTATCATGATCAATCCTTGTTTTTGTAAGTGCATCTAGTTGAATGATACTGTGAATAATGTTTGTGAACATGCTATATCTCTTGATCTTGTAACCTCTTGAGTGTATTCTTCATGTCTTCTCTACTTGTTTGGATGTCTTGTTAGAACCATAACATTCTAGGGTTTCCTTTGTTTTGGTTGTTACCATAAACTTGTATGCTTTCCCCATAAAACTTTGAACTTCTTACTTGATCTTTTGTAACACTTCTTGTTTGCTTACTTATACTTGATTGTCATCAATGCATGATTGTTGGTCTTATGTTGTTACATTTGACATCTTTTGATCCCTACATATGCTTGTCTCAAGTTGTTACTTTCTTGCATTAAACCTGTTAGAGTTACATGCTGTTGTTTGCCTTGATGGTTGTTACCTTATTGCTCTTCATCTTTGTTAAGATGTCTATAGTTGATTTTACCTTATATGCTTGGTCTTGTAAGAACCTCTACCATGTTCCCCCTTCTAGATATTGTAATATCTTTGTACATATGGTTGTAACAATTTGACTTGATTGTAATCTTTGCTTGATGTTGTCACATACTTGCATCTCTTCTTTGGTTGTTACCATACTCTTTTATATGTTCATCATATATGAATGAATGCCTATGTATTGCTTTGTTAAGTTTTCCCTAATTGATGGAACTTGTTAGTTCTCATATAGTTGCCTCATCTTTTCCCATTCCAAAGGAAAGTCTCTCTATTGACCCTTAGGTCATAGATAGCTCATTACCCTCTCTCTGACTTTATTAAGTCTCCTTGAACCTTATCTTAAATAAGTTAGAACCTACAAGCCATTAGACTTTGCTTTAAGTCTAAAAGATCTATCCCTTGTTAGGAGTATCTTTCAACTAGAAATTTAAGATAGAGCTTGTTAACTCTATGTAAGAATCATTGTCATGATTACTTACTCCCCTCTTGGCTTTTGTAAAAGTCAATTCCTTTGAGTGTGAAACTTATATTATAGAGTTTTGTTAAACTCTATACAAGCATTTTTATATTTTTTCCCCTTTGAACCTTGATCATAATCAAAGTGTTCATCTATCCCTAGTAAAGTGAACTACGATTGCTCTGATTTTCTATCCTAGTTAGGATACATAGGCAGAAGATGCGATATCTTTGTGAGCAAACTTAGAACTATCCTTAGGTCTTCACCCATCACCCTTTACCTTGAATCTCAAACCATAGCAAACATTTAGCAAGTATAGAATACAAACATAAAAAAGGTTCATGAGGAATAAACTCAGTGGGAAGTTAAAAAAGGAAGGGCATTTTCTGCTTATGGGTTGACACTCCATTGAAGAGAGGACACACACACTTTGCGGGAATAACAGCACCAGAGAGCGGGGAAGCACCGACAAAAGTGTAAGATGCATAATGCAACAGTAACATGATATGCACAACAAAATAATGCGCATGCAATGCATGTGAGTATGAATATGCTGACAAAACAGACATAAAGGTAGAAAAAGGGTGACTAAGCATTATAACACCATCGGATACTCGGTTAATCTCAATAAGAGGAAGATATCACTAAAGATTCAACTAGAGACTTATCTGAAGAAATCCTTCTAACATCAATAATCCACAAAGGGGATAACAATGCAAACTCTGCTTCGAGGACGCAAGATAAACTATTGGGGAAACAATATCAACCCAAATCTTCTTGACTCATCAAGGGGATAAGGAAAAATCCACATGAGCTCCTTTTTAAATAGAATGGAGAGATCTGCTGCGGATAATAATGGACGCGTTGGGGATTGTAATCGTGTAAACAATTACACAAACTCCACCGAGAAACAACACCGAACTACTGGAGATGCCAAAGAAACTCTCTGAGGACTATCCAGCTCTGAGGAAAACCTCCTGGATTTGCAGGAAAAAATAAGAAGTTAACATCATAGAAAAAGGTCAAGTTGTGGACGATTTTAGATCAATACTCAACGTAGGTGAGAGAAAACCCGATAGGTGACTACTATACCAACACTTCTTAGAAGCAACAACATTTGCTCTCTGCTTGGGGATATCCAAAGTAATAATGCATAACCTCCACCGGGGATCAGCAAGGACAAATCTCTGCATGGATATTTCACATTAAGGAGATGTGGAACTCAAAATTCTTCAACTTCCAGATTAAAATCTGGCTGGAGGTAAGAAACATATTTATTTGGAGAAGATCTGGATCAAGACCTAGCGGGGGAAAAACCGATCAATACCCATCTGGAGGAAGCCCGAATTAGTATCATAACAAATCTTGAGGAAACCCTCCATCTTGTCAACAACTATACGGGAAACCCGATTACAAATTCTGCTAAGGAATTAAGAACATACTCTTCTGGGGAGAAAAAGAACAAACCCTGCTGAGGAAAACACTAAGCTTTGTGCTTCGCGGTTTTACTGTTCTTAGAATAACCATTGACATTCCATTTTGTATTCATAAATCAAAGAAAAATATTTTTATAATTTTCAAAATTTAAGTCAATTATTCACATTTGTTTCAAAATCATCATACAAAATAAATGAAATTTCGCAAACAGAAACAAAATAAGAATTGCAAACAAAGGGACAAAGACCCAAATTTTATTGATAGAATGGAAGTATGTAAATGGCATAACTCCATGGATCATTACAAAGTCTGAAAAATGGTAAATAGAATGGAAAGGGCTACATTGAAATACAATGACCACTATTGTCCCTAACAAGTTTAAATTCTAGTATGCTCAAAACTTCCGTCTAGAATGGTTGAACGAGAAACAATGACAAACGATGTTGCTTCAAGTGATCAAGACTGTCTGAATGCAGTTAGTTTCCATAATCCCTAACTTTTGCCTAGATTTCCCTTTCGGGTTTTCAATCTTTCGGGATGATCATTTATGTTTTTGTCTCTAAATTTTTCTTGGATCGCCCTTTTGAGTTTTCATTTCACTGAGATGCTCATTTTTACCTAAGCCTCCCTTTCGGGTTTTCAACTTAGCGAGTTGTTCTTTTATTTTTTAGGTGAAGTATTTCTTGACGGCATCGACATTCACAAGACGAGTGAACTCTTCACCATCCATAGTTGTAAGAATTAATGTGCCACCAGATAAGACTCTCTTAACAACAAATGGACCTTCATAATTAGGAGTCCACTTGCCCCTAGGATCAGTGGTAAACGTAGAGATCTTTTTGAGCACGAGGTATCCTTCTCTAAATATACGAGGTTGAACCTTCTTATCAAATGCTTTCTTCATTCGCTGCTGATATAATTGGCCATGACACAAGGGTGTCATTCTTTTCTCTTCAATCAAATTCAATTGATCGTATCTTCTTTGACATCATTCAGCCTCAGACAATTCAGCTTCCATCAAAACTCTCATACAAGGGATTTCAACTTCTATCGGGAGCACTGCTTCCATGCCATAAATAAGAGGGAAAGGGGTTGCCCCTGTTGAAGTGTAGACGAATGCACGATACCCATGCAAAGTAAAAGGGAGCATCTCATGCCAATCCTTGTATGTAACAACCATCTTCTGAATCATCTTCTTAATATTCTTATTAGCAGCTTCAACAACCCCGTTCATCTTAGGTATGTAGGGAGAAGAATTATGATGCTCAATCTTAAACTCATCACATAATTCCTTCACCATCTTGTTATCCAGATTCAACCCATTGTCAATGATAATTTTTCTCGAAACACTATACCGACATATGATTTGGTTCTTATAAACTGGACCACTACTTGCTTGGCCATGTTGGCATATGACGCCGCTTCAACCCACTTAGTAAAATAGTCAATAGCTACGAAAAATGAAATGGTGTCCGTTCGACGCTTTGGGCTCAATCATTCCAATCATATCAATGTCTCACATGGAGAAAGACCATGGAGAAGAGATAACATTGAGAGGAATCAGAGGCACATGAATTTTGTTAGCATAAATCTGGCATTTATGGCATTTCTTCACATATTTACAACAGTTAGATTCTATTGTCATCCAATAGTATCCCTGCCCTTAACATTTTCTTAGCCATTGCATGTCCATTGGCATAGGTACCAAATGATCCTTTATGAATTTCTTTAATCAATATGTCTGCTTCATGTCTATCTACGCATCTGAGCAAGACCATATCATAATTTCTCTTATACAACACGTCATCATTCAAGAAGAAATTGTCAGCTAATCTTCTCAAAGTCTTCTTATCTTTCTTGGATGCCCCAAGGGGATACTTTTGATTATGAAGAAAGCATTTAATATCATAATACCAATGTTTATCATCAACAACCTCTTCAACTGCAAACACATGAGCCGACCTATCAAGACGCATGACATTGACTCTAGGCATATCATTCCATCGGTTAACCACAATCATGGAGGATAGAATTATTAAAGCATCTGCCATTTGATTCTCTTCTTTGGGTATATAGTGAAACTCAACCTTATTGAAGAAAGTTGACAACCTTCTTTCATAATCTTGATAAGGAACCTAATCAGGTTGACCAGTCTCCCACTCCCCTTTAATCTAATTAATCACTAGGGCTGAATCTTTGTATACATCCAGAATCTTGATTCTTAAATCACTAGCTTCTTCCAAGCCCATAATACACACTTTATATTCTGTCGCATTATTCGTGCAAGTGAACATCAACCTTGCAATGAAAGGAATATGAGAACCATGAGGAGTAACAATTATTGCCCCAATACCATTGCCGTAAGCGTTAACAGCTCCGTTAAAAATCAAACCCCATCGAGATCCAGGCTTCGACCCTTCTTCAAGTAATGGTTCCTCACAATCTTTAACCTTCAAATACATCTTCATCAGAAAAATCAAACCCTGATAAGTTGATAATCATCAATTGGCTTGTGGGCCAGATGGTAAGCCAAGACACTTCCTTTTATCGCTTTTTAAGTTCGGTACTCGATAACATATGCAGACAACAACATTTGCCAATGAGCAACCAGACCAGTTAAATTAGGCTTTTCAAAAATATACTTGATTGGATCCATTTTGGATATCAACCAAGTAGTGTGATTCAACATATACTAGCGAAGGCGCTTGGCAGCCCAGACTAAAACACAACATATCTTTTCAAGCATTGAGTACCGAGACTCACAATAGGTGAACTTCTTGGTAAAATAACAAATGGAAAATTATTTTCGACCAAATTCATCTTATTGACCAAGAAAACAACTCATAGACTCTTCCAACACAGTCAAATACATAGTCAACGATCTTCCTTCCACGGGAGGAGACAAAATCAGAGGTTCAGGAAGATACGCTTTAATACTATCAAACGCTTTTTAACAATGATCTATTCATACACATCCCTGATCTTTGCGGAGAAGCTTGAAGATTGGCGCACATGTGTGAAAGTACAGAGTATGCCTAAGAGAGGGGGGGGTGAATTAGGCCTTTAGAAATTTTTCCGGTTTTTTATGGTTTCTTGAAATTTTACTGGTTTGTGTTCTTGGTCATGAAAGCAAAAGAAAGTAAAAGAACAATGGACACCAGGATTTATAGTGGTTCCCCTCACAATCCGAGAGTACTCCACTCCCCTTTCAACATGAAAGAGAGTTTTCACTATTGTTTAATAAAGTACAACCTATCAAACCATTAACCGGTGAGGCCTACTATCAAACAATGAAACTAACAAGTGTACAAGAACAATCCTCTTGTAAACACTCACCCTTGTGTCCAACAATCCTGGATCACAAGTCAGAATACAAATACTTGTAAAGATTTTTGTTTTGAGAATAATAATATCAATCAAAGCTGATCTTCTTCAAATGATCAAAATTCACTCTTACAATTTTCAACACAAGTGTTCAAAGATGAATATGAAATTTTATGCACATATGAACACTTAATAAAAGATTTTGAAAATGGTGAATTTGATTCTAAGAAAATTTGAAAATGAATGTAGAAAGTGTTTGGAGATTGGAGGTTTTTTTGTGTGTTTTTCAAAATTGAAAAACTCAGAATTTATATGAGTAAAATACCCTTTCAAAAAGGTATATTTGAGTAGATTTAAAAAATATGAAATGGTGTAATTTTCAAACAATTTTTGAACTTGAAACAAAGCCATTTTTCACTGTACGTTCAGTGTTAATCGGTTAACCTATATGGTTAATCGGTTAACACTGGAACGTTAGCCCAGATTATTTAAAATTTGAAATGGTTAACCGGTTAACCTATATGGTTAATCGGTTAACACTGCTATTTTTCAGAAAAATGCTTTAAAAATAAATGCTATACCAATTTTAAAGTTCCAAAAACATGCTCACGTATTATGCTAAAATGCTTGATGTTTTTGAACACTTGTATATCAATTATAAGGGTGGAATTTTGATATACCCGCAATGCATCCAAGTCTTGAAGAATCATAGTTCCATATGTAGCTTGACTTGAAAGATATCTTGACTTGATCTTGATAACTTTGAAAGGCTTGTCTTTTTGCAATCAAGAGATGACCTTGAGTAGTGTTGACATCATCAAAACTTGAGACTGAAGCATGGTTCTACATTCTCCCCCTTTTTGATGATGGCAATCAAAAAAAGTTGTGCGATATCTCTTGGTTCCTGATATGTTTCTCCCCCTATGTCTAGCAACTCCCCCTATCTTAACAGAGGAAAAAATCTGCACACAGAGAGACATTAACAGAACCAAGCTCTTATCCCCCTTTGACATCAGCAAAAAGGAAGAGCTTTCAAAGAAAACACAAGATAGCCGCATATATAGTAATAAGCACATGCAAAGCCAAGTAAACACATAGCATAAGAAGTAGTACATATAAAATGCAGCAAATAGAAATTGTACTTGTTACAATAAAACATAGTTCAAAAGGAAGCATAAAACTTAAGACTAGAAAGCAAATTAAAACACCAACAGGAACATATTCTCTAAGAATCCTCATCCGCCATATCCTCCTCCTCTTCTTCTTCATCACTATCAACCTCTTCTTCAATCTCTTCGTCCACAACTCGGGTGTTGGAATGTGGAGGGTTAAGAATGAGGTTTCTGAGAGAGGCAATTGCTCGGGAGGTTTCTCTATGCATATTCATCGACTCGCGATGCTGGTTCGTCATGGTTGTATAGAGAAATTCACTAGTAAGACAACCTTCAGGCATTGGATATGCGTGATGGACAAAACCGTCATCGGTATACCTGTATGTACCGTCAGCCGCTTTGATGATTCCAGTATTCTTCACAATATTAATCTCATTGATCTCATTAGTTGTAGGTTTCATCTTGGAGGATGGTTCTCTGTTGAGGTCAAGTTCAATTAATTCCAGAATTCTTGAAACCAAACGAGCATACGGCAGCCGGGTAATGCAATGAAGTTGTTGCTGCAGATGATACATAATAGTCAAAATCCAATTGACCTTGATGCGATTCTTAATTGCAAAGAGCAACTGCATTTCCAAGTCGTTGATCTGAGAGTGATTTGAGTCCTTTGGAATGAGGACATAGCAGATAATGTAGTGAAGCATTCGATCAGATACTGTCAGATTCTTGGCATAGCACAGCATACGAGCGGTGCGAGAGTTTGCAATAACGGTTTCTTTTGGGAATCTGCAAATCTGATAGTAATACTCCATTTTATCATAATTTGCCCAGGGTCCATCTACATGGTTTACACCTTTCCTCAGGAAGCAGCCTTTTGATGGAATCTTAAGGTGTCTAGCAAGGGTGGATAAATTCTCAACAAACTCATGATCTCTAATGGTGGAACGGATCATGTGGTTCTCATCCATATCCAGATATACAGACATTTTATTCATAAAAGCTTTAACAAGACCAGGATAAATAATACTAGAGTCGGTGACGAACTTGTCGATACGCTGATATTCCAATAGAGTAGGAAAATCAAAAGAGATTGCAGGAAAAGCTCGAAGATTTACGTACTTTACCGGCATAAGTTGACGAACACGAACTTTGAAATCCATCCGCCTCTTTTTGGTGGTTTCCATTGGAATGCTGTCGCCATCAGATTCGGATGCAGAATGATGTTCTGGTAGTTTTCCCTTGCCGCGATTTGATGCTGAAGCCATGGATGAATGTTTGAGAGAACTGAGGTTGTGGGTTCTGAGGAAGTTAGGGTTTGAGAAGTTGTGGGGAGTTTTCCAACTTTAGAGAGTGGGAGAGAGAAGTTAGGGTTTGAAGAGGGAATATGGATTTTGGATATGGATTTGGATATATGAGAGAATATGGACCACATAAAAATACATTTATAATATATAATATTTTCAAAAATATAATTAATTTTCGTTTCTGATTTTTTAGAAAATTTAACGGTGTTAATCGGTTAACCATATAGGTTAATCGGTTAACACATTAAAAAATTGAATCAGAACTGAAAATTCAACAGTGTTAATCAGTTAACCCATATGGTTAATCGGTTAACACACTCGAATTTTTGAAAAATACTTAAAAACAGAATGCATACACATGAAAACATATCACAAATGATGCATACACATATTAGAAAGAAAAAAAAAGGTCAGATGTCACCTTCATCAAGAATCCCAAGTTCTCTCCGAATTTTGTAGAACGGTTCTTTCGCCAAAGGCTTGGTAAAGATGTCGGCGAGTTGGTTGTGTGTGTCGACGAAAGTAACATCAACATCTCTGTTAAATACGTGATCTCGAAGGAAGTGATGCCGGATATCAATATGCTTTGTTCTGGAATGCATAACCGGATTCTTCGTGATATTTATGGCACTAGTATTGTCACATCGTAGAGGAATGCATCCGAGGTCAACACCATAATCCAGAAGTTGTTGTTTTAGCCATAAAATCTGTGCACAACAACTTCCTGCGGCGATGTATTCTGCTTCGGCGGTGCTGAGTGCTACACAAGCTTGCTTCTTGCAGGCCCATGATACTAGAGCATTTCCGAGAATGTGACATGTACCACTTGTACTTTTTCTATCGGTTTTGCATCCTGCATAGTCAGCGTCAGAATAACAAACTAAAGAACAAGTACTACCTTTAGGATACCATAATCCGACGTTGGTCGTTCCTTTGAGATACTTGATAATTCTCTTCACAGCCGTGAGATGCGATTCCTTCGGATTTGCTTGGAAGCGCACACACAAACAAACACTAAACATAATGTCAGGACGGCTTGCCATCAAATATAGTAATGAACCAATCATACCTCAATATTTAGTAATATCAATTGGAGTACCAGATTCATCTTGATCAACATACGTTCCGGATCCCATAGGAGTAGACATCATCTTGCAACTATCCATATCGAATTTCTTTATTAATTCCTTACAGTACTTGGATTGGTTGAGAAAGATTCCATCCTTGGTTTGCTTGATTTGTAGTCCAAGAAAATAATTTAACTTTCCCATCATGGACATCTCGAATTCTTCTCGCATCATGAGTGAGAATTCTTCGCAAAGTTCCTTGTTTGTTGATCCGAATATGATGTCGTCGACGTAGACTTGTACCAACAAGGTGTTACCCTTGATTTTCTTTATAAACAGCGTCTTGTCAACCTTTCCTTTTGTAAATCCTTTCTCACATAAGAAGTTGCTCAGGCGATCATACCATGCTCGTGGTGCTTGTTTTAAACCGTAGAGAGCCTTCTTCAGTTTGAAAACATGTGAGGGATTTTTGAAGTCTTCAAAACCCGGAGGTTGTTTGACGTAGACTTCCTCATTAATGTACCCATTCAGGAAAGCGCTTTTGACATCCATCTGGAACAACTGAAAATTCATAGAACACGCGTAAGCAAGTAATAATCTAATTGCTTCTAACCTTGCTACCAGAGCGAATGTTTCATCAAAATCAATTCCTTCCTTCTGGTTGTAGCCTTGTGCGACCAATCTTGCCTTGTTACGAACTATAATCCCATTCTCGTAAAGTTTGTTCTTGAACACCCATCTGGTTCCTATGATATGCTTATTATCTGGTCTTGGTACAAGGGTACAAACTTGATTTCTTTCAAATTGATTAAGTTCTTCTTGCATTGCTATAATCCATTGGTCGTCGCATAAAGCTTCATCGATCTTTGATGGTTCAATCTGAGATACAAACGCCATGTTGAGACAAGCATCTTTTAGATTAAGTCGAGTTGCAACGCCTTGACTAATATCACCAATAACTTTATCAATTGGGTGATCTCTGTGTGTTCTTCATTCTTTCGGAAGATCTTGATTTTCTTGAGTAACATCTTCTTGTAATATTGTTTGATCTTTTGAAACACTTTCTTCATTTTGTGGAGTATCTACAAAATCATCATCATCATCCAAAACAATATTATCCTCTTTCGAGGGGTTAGTCTCATCAAACGAAACATGAATAGACTCTTCAATGGTAAGAGTTCTTTTATTAAAAATTCTAAATGCTTTACTATAAAGAGAGTAACCAAGAAATATACCTTCGTCGGACTTCTCATCAAACTTACCGAGATTGTCCTTATTGTTGTTGAGAACGAAGCATTTGCAGCCAAATATGTGGAAGAATGATATATTTGGTTTCCTTCCCTTGAACAACTCATACGGAGTCTTTTTGAGTAGCGGTTGAATATTCACGCGGTTGCTTACAAAACACGCCGTGCTTACTGCTTCTGCCCAAAAATATTTTGGAAGATTTGTGTCGCTGAGCATTGTTCTAGCAAGTTCCACTAGTGAACGATTCTTCCGTTCTACGACGCCGTTTTGTTGAGGAGTCCTTGGTGCCGAAAAATTATGAGAAATTCCATGCTCTTCGCAAAATTCTTCAAAGTCTGAATTTTGAAATTCTCCACCGTGGTCGCTTCTTATGGAGGCTATAGTGAGTGACTTCTCGTTTTGAATTTGTTTTGCATACTTTTTGAATGCTTTGAAAGCATCATTTTTCTGCACTAAGAACATTGTCCAGGTGTATCGAGAAAAATCATCAACAATAACTAAAGCATAAATACTACCTCCGAAGCTTTTTGTTCTTGATGGACCAAAAAGATCCATGTGCAACAATTGAAGTAGTCTTGATGTAGAAACCACTTGCTTGGATTTGAAGGTTGTCTTGGTCTGTTTTCCCTTTTGACATGCATCGCATAATTTATCCTTGATGAATTTTATCTTCGGAAGCCCAACAACCAGATCATGTTTGATTAATTTGTTTAGATGCTCCATGTGAATGTGAGCAAATCTTTTATGCCAAAGCCATGCCTCGTTGTTGTTTGCCATAATACATTTTACCTTTAAGGAAGAATCATCAAAAGAAATCACAAAAATATTATTATATCTTTTACCTTTTAGCAGAATCTCATGAGTGACTTCGTGTTCGATCAAGCATTCCTCCTTTGTGAAGTTGATTTTGAACCCTTTGTCACACAATTGACTGATGCTAAGCAGGTTATGCTTAAGGCCTTCAACATAAAGAACGTCTTCGATGATTGTACATGGAGGTGCACCAATGGTTCCAACTCCAAGAATTTTTCCTTTATTACCATCACCGTAAGTGACGTATCCTTTGGCCTTTAATGATAGACTTGAAAATTTGCTTATGTCTCCCGTCATATGCTTCGAGCAACCACTATCAAGATACCATTGATCTGTGGTTGTCTTCAAGCATACCTACAAAACAAAATTAGGTAGTGTTAGGTACCCAAATTGCTTTGGGTCCTTGATAGTTAGTACCCTTTTCAACCCACACATAATGCCCCTTTGCAACACCAATATTACGTACATAGCAGGCATTAGGTGTGTGCCCTTTAATTCCACAGTAAAAACATGTAGGTTGAAAATGACTTCTATATCTAGGAATATAATTCTTTTTCTTATCAATTCTTTTCTTGTTATGATTTTGATGCTGAATTTTAGAAGTGCTTGTCTCTTCTTTAACAATTTGTTCACTTGCTCTAACGAAAATGGTCTTATTGGTGCTTGGTTTTGAAAATTTAGAGTATCCCAATCCACTTTTATCATTAGGATACCTTTGATGTTTAAGAATTTCTTCCAAGCCAATTTGACCTTTTTCATATCTTTCTAAAACTCTTTTAAGTTGAACGATTTGAAAAGACAAAGACTCACAATTCTTACATACAAGACTTTGTTTTTCATCCATCACTTTTTGTTTTTCATCTTCAATATTTTTCAGGAAATCAGAATTTTGTTTTTCTAAAAGTAAAATTCTTTTCTTTTGTGATGAGATGTCTTTATACAAAGTCTTGCACTCTTTTAGAAGTTCATTTATAACTTCTTGTGCATCATTATCATAGACAGAAAAATTACTACTAACCTCATTTTCATCATCAGAATGGTGAGAGGCCATTAAAGCCATATTTGCGCATTCATCGTTATCTGATTCCGATGATGAACTCACTTCGTTGTCGTCCCATGCGACATAAGCCTTCTTCGTTTTGAAATCCTTCTTGCCTTTGAATTTTCCTTTATTTGCGAGTTTCGGGCAATCTGGCTTTATGTGACCTTATTTCCCACATTCGTAACATGTAATTTCTTGGTTTGATGTGGCTGCCTCCTTTTTCCTAAAATGTCTATTCTTTTTAGAAAAAGAAGAAGTTTTATTATTATTAAAAAACTTACCAAGCTTCTTTACTAGAAGCATGAAATTTTCGTCTTCGGAAGATTCGTCATTTTTATCATCCCTTGTGTCAATCTTCAAGGCAATTCCTTTGGACTTCTTGTCTTGACTTTCATGTTTCTCAAGCCTTCCAAGTTCTAGTTCATGCTCTTGAAGTTTCCCGAATAATGAAGCGGATGTCATTGTTGAAAGACTTTTCTTTTCCGAAATGGCGGTCACCTTCGGTTGCCATTCTCTTGTCAAGGATCTTAGAACTTTTAAATTGAGATCATCATTGGTGAAGGTCTTCCCGAGAGCAATCAGATGATTTGTTAGATGAACGAACCTTTTTTGCAAGGCAACAATAGATTCACCGCGCTGCATACGGAACATCTCATATTCTTGACTTAACGTGTTAAGTCTTGATCTTTTTACTTCTGCTGTTCCTTCATGCGTTTCTACCAAGGTATCCCAAATCTGTTTTGCCGATTGACACTGTGATATGCGAAAGAATTCATCCATACTGAGAGCGCTTTGAAGTATGTTGATTGCTTTCTTCTCATTCAAGATTCTCTTCTTGTCATCTTCATCATATGAGGATTTAATCTTTGGGGTTCCAACACCATTTACCACACTTGTAGGAACATATGGACCAGTTTCAACGGTTTCCCATATACCATCTCCTTGAGCCTCAAGATGTGCCTTCATACGGATTTTCCAAAAATCGAAGTATTCTCCAGAAAAGAGTGGTGGCTTGTTACTACTTCCACCATCTTTGAAAATCGGGTTAGTACTAGCGGAAGCCATTAGGATCGATAGGAACAGGTTACCTTAACCTGCTCTGATGCCAATTGAAAGTACAGAGTATGCCTAAGAGGGGGGGGGGGTGAATTAGGCCTTTAGAAAATTTTCCGGTTTTTTATGGTTTCTTGAAATTTTACTGGTTTGTGTTCTTGGTCATGAAAGCAAAAGAAAGTAAAAGAACAATGGACACCAGGATTTATAGTGGTTCCCCTTACAATCCGAGAGTACTCCACTCCCCTTTCAATACGAAAGAGAGTTTTCACTATTGTTTAATAAAGTACAACCTATCACACCATTAACCGGTGAGGCCTACTATCAAACAATGAAACTAACAAGTGTACAAGAACAATCCTCTTGTAAACACTCACCCTTGTGTCCAACAATCCTGGATCACAAGTCAGAATACAAATACTTGTAAAGATTTTTGTTTTGAGAATAATAATATCAATCAAAGTTGATCTTCTCCAAATGATCAAAATTCACTCTTACAATTTTCAACACAAGTGTTCAAAGATGAATATGAAATTTTATGCACATATGAACACTTAATAAAAGATTTTGAAAATGGTGAATTTGATTCTAAGAAAATTTGAAAATGAATGTAGAAAGTGTTTGGAGATTGGAGGTTTTTTTGTGTGTTTTTCAAAATTGAAAAACTCAGAATTTATATGAGTAAAATACCCTTTCAAAAAGGTATATTTGAGTAGATTTAAAAAATATGAAATGGTGTAATTTTCAAACAATTTTTGAACTTGAAACAAAGCCATTTTTCACTGTACGTTCAGTGTTAATCGGTTAACCTATATGGTTAATCGGTTAACACTGGAACGTTAGCCCAGATTATTTAAAATTTGAAATGGTTAACCGGTTAACCTATATGGTTAATCGGTTAACACTGCTATTTTTCAGAAAAATGCTTTAAAAATAAATGCTATACCAATTTTAAAGTTCCAAAAACATGCTCACGTATTATGCTAAAATGCTTGATGTTTTTGAACACTTGTATATCAATTATAAGGGTGGAATTTTGATATACCCGCAATGCATCCAAGTCTTGAAGAATCATAGTTCCATATGTAGCTTGACTTGAAAGATATCTTGACTTGATCTTGATAACTTTGAAAGGCTTGTCTTTTTGCAATCAAGAGATGACCTTGAGTAGTGTTGACATCATCAAAACTTGAGACTGAAGCATGGTTCTACAATGTGGCAGTCATATTGGATATAAATCGAGAGATATAATTCAAATGTCCCAATAATCCTCTTACTTGTTTTTCTATTTTGGGTGCAGGCATTTCCTGAATATCTTTAACTTTACTAGGATCAACTTCAATGCCTTTTTGGATGACAATAAAACCTAACAAAGTTCCAGAACAGACACCAAAAGTGCATTTATTTGGATTCAAACGGAGCTTAAACTTTCTCAGATGTTGAAACAGCTTCAATAAATACTCAATATGATCTTCTACAGTCCTTGACTTACAAATCATATCATCCACATAGACCTCAATTTCCTTATGCATCATATCATGAAATAGAGTGGTCATAGCTCTTTGGTACGTTGCACCAACATTTTTCAAAATGAAGGGCATCACTCTGTAACAGAATGTTCCCCAGGGTGTAACGAATGTTGTCTTTTCCATATCCTTGGGTACCATCTTTATCTGATTATAACCGTAAAATCCATCCATCAAAGAAAAGATGTTGAACTTAGCAGTATTATCTACCAACATATCAATGTGTGGTAGTGGAAAATCATCTTTTAGACTTGCTTTATTCAAATCTCTATAGTTAACGCACATTCGGGATTTTCTGTCTTTCTTTGGAACTGGCACAATGTTGGCCACCCATAGAGGATATTCAACAGTTATAAGAAAACTAGCATCAATTTGCTTATGAACCTCCTCTTTAATCTTAACAGCGATGTCAGGAAATGTTTTCTCAATTTATGTTTCGCAGGTGGACATTCAGGCTTCAACAGCAATCTATGCTCCACAATATCATTATCAAGGCCTACCATATCCTGATACAACCAAGAGAATACATCAACATATTCTCTCACAAGTTATACCATCTTCTTCATAACCTTTAGATCAAGAAGTTCCCTAATTTTGACTTCTTTTCTAACATCCTCAGAACCCAAATTAACCAATTCCACCAGCTCTTCATGAGGCTGAACGGTCTTTTCCTCGTGCTCAAGCAACCTAGTAATTTCATCTAGAATCTCTTCAACATCCTCTTCTTCTACTTCAAACACAGGGAATTCAAAGTTGGAATAGGGCATAGGGACATTGTTTTGAATAAGTTTAACAATTAATTTGCACAATGATATTATGTTTGATTTTAGAATATTAACAAAAGTACAAGTATTATGCAGATAAAAGTGATCATCACGTTATTATTTTTTTGTTTTTTTATGTTACCGTTTTTCAAAAATAAAGCAATAAGGCAAAACAATATAGATAAACAAAATAAGATTTTATTTATGATGATAATAGTTGAAACAAAGCCCTCATAAATTCACTTTCAACTTGGGCAGAGTGAAAGGATTTTTGAAAGAAACAAAAACAAATTACTTTGAAACATGAATAATAGTAGGAATGTCAACAGCTATCTGTAGCACCCCAAAATTTGCCTCATCGTTTCTTGATTTATTGGCTTATGTTTCTCAGCATTTTGCATCTTCGCATGTCATAGCATTGGTTCTCGAGACATGGGATCAAGGTGTTTCTGTGGCTCAGGGCTCGCTTTATTGCAAGAGTTTAAACAACGAGCGTCACAGGCATTGACATTTATTTTATCCAGCAACAGAATTCCCGATTTTATTTTTATTCAACAGGTTGTTTTCTTGACAGGAGACAGGTTACGGGATATCTCATGCATTTTCATAGTTACAATGTCAAAGGATAAGTTTCAGAGGCTTAATGAGGATCAAAACAGATGGAAACGGGTGATTACACAAGTTTCATTCCACATGGCGCCAAAATTAACAATTTTTGAAGGTGGTAACCGATTACCACATATGGGTAATCGATTACCTCAGGCGCAATTTGCAAAAATATTTGAATTTTCAGCACTGTAGAATTTCCAATCATTTTCAACCCTTGATTTCACATGTGCATCATTGGAAGGATCTAGAATTGATTCATTTTCACCATTTCCCTCCAAATTTCAAACACTCCTTTCCTAATCCCACTCCTAATTTCCATTCCAAACACTAACCACACTCCAAACCATATTTTGATTCCTAACCTAGAGGTTATTTAATCAAATTTACTCCAAACCACACTCATTCACTCTCATTTTTCATCTCAATTTCAGAACTTGCTCTCAAATTCTCTCAACTTCTCTCTCATTCTTCAACCTTCCACCAAAGCTCCATAACCAAAAAGCTTCATAAATTGTGCATTGCAATTTGTGAATCTTTGAGCTAAACCTTCATTGCATCTTCATCCTTGGTTCAATTTTGGTTCTACAGTTCATTTGGATCTTGAATTAAGTTGTTGGAATCACTTTTGGAAGAATTTTTGCTTATTTATGGATTCTTGCTTGGATCTTCAAGTTTTCTTGCTCACGCTTCATAGATCCTTGGATCTGTTAATTGTAGCTCAAAAACACTTACCAAAGCAATTCTCAGCTTTGTTGCTTAGTAATTTCTAGATCTAGCTTTGATATTGCTTAATCTTGTATGATAAAATGTAGATCTTTGGTTGTTGTTGCATTTTGATCCATTTGCTTTGATTTGATCTTTGATCTTGTTGTTTGTTTGATATAATTGGTGTTTGATTGTTGTGATATGACCTAATTTTTGTGCATAATTGATTACTTGTTCATTTGGATGATCGAATAAGTCGTTTGCTGTTGAAAAGTGCTTTTGGAAGCTGATTTTTTGCCTCTGTCTCAGTGGTAATCGATGACCACTATCAGGTAATCGATTACCCTGCCTATTTTTCACGTTTTTGGTCAATTTTCAAAGGGGTAGTCGATTACCATTGGGACAAATTGCCTTTTTTTTGCATTTTCTTGCTTGTTTGGGTTCCTTTTCACCTCTAACCTTCATGGATTGATATGATGCATTTATGTGGATTATTTTTGACTTATTTCATCATGCTTGATTGATTGTTTGATTGCGACTCTTCAACGCATGAATTTTGATTTCCATTTGAATGCTTAACATGTTCATGTTGCTTGATTGATGTGATGATCATATGTTTTGTTTGCTTGTAGCGTGTTAATGATTAATTGTTGATGATTATCCTGTTGGACTTGTGATACATGTTTATATTTGCTTCTGATTCCACTTGTCGCATGACCGATTGGATGGTGTAATTGATATAAAAAGCATGTTGATCTTGTTGATTCTTGATGATGCAATGTTGTTAAACAATTGTGCTTAATTGTTGATGCATGTACATCATGGCATGATACTTGTTCATGGTTGGAACTTGCTCATGTTGATTATGTTGTTGCATTGCTTGCTGTCTTGCTTTCTACAAATGTTGTTATTCTAAATTTGCATGCTGTTTATGCTATGGTTGCTTGCTTATTGCCTTTTACGCCTACTTTTGTGCTGAATTAGTAGTTGTTAAATACTGTTATGTTGCCTTGCTGGATTCTATGGTTGTTTTATGCAGGAAGCGCTGTTGTAGCTGCTGTTTTGGCTTTATTTTCTTGCTTTTTGCCTTGCCTTTGCATGTTCCCTTAGGATTCCTAGTCCAACTTAATTTCCGATTAGGTATTGGATTAGGATAGACATTAGGAGTGCATCCTTGCATGATAACAAGTAGGCTATTCCCTTTTTAACCTCGACCTTAGGTCCATCTTTTGCATGCTAACATAAGGATAGAATCTCCTTTCGCATCCCGACCTTAGGACCACTTTGCATGATAACGTTAGGGTCGAGTTTCCCTTAGACCTTTCGTGCATCTCTCTTCTCATCTCAAAACAATTCTAACTCATCTAATAAAGACGATGAACATTGTGTACCACAAGCCTTAAGCATATAGGAAATGATGAGTGATGGGTCTCCGCTCACTTGTCTACAGTGTTTAACGTACGTCCCGTCTAGGGGCGGTATGCGACACATTCGTTCCTATATCATAGTCTTTAGTATAACGTGAATCACAAAGTAAACTAATTCACTTCAATAAAACTCACAAACAAAATTTAAACCTTTTATCCTTCGAGATTTGTGTTTCAAACTCATTTTCAAAAAATGAGTATGTTACTTTTCCGTTCTACCGCAAAGAGACATCGTCCCTAACTACTGGAATGGGAACTTAACGTCGCTCATAAAAATAACTTAACCAACCTGTGGTTTCCTCTTTTCCAAACTACGTTTTCTCTGATTTCTCATACCAGAAGAGGATACGTAGGCACAAGATGACGATGTCTTGGCGAGCAACCTTCCCCTATCACCCGTAGTTTTCCGAACTTGACTTGGACTTTCCCATTTCACGAGGGAATACGTAGGCATAGGTTGGTGATGTCCTATCGAGTCTCTTTCTTCTTATTTTGTTCTCGTTTCTATTTAGCAATAGCTTTTAGATGACACACCCTTTACTTAGACAACAAGCGCAAACCCCGTTGAGTACAACAGACGTGAGGGGTGCTCACACCTTCCCTTTGCATAACCGACTCCCGAACCCAAGATTTGGTTGCGATGACCTTGTCTTTTCCCGTTCTTTGGGGTTTCTTTGATCGTTTCCTTTCCCACTCTTTGGGAAAAATAACATTGGTGGCGACTCTTCTATTTTTCGTCAGGTGTTTTCGCGGTTGCGACAGCTGACGACTCTACTGGGGACCTTGGTTCCCTATGCGAGTCAATCCTACGTTTGTCTATTTCCGTATCTTTGGGTATTTACTTTCGTGAAGTTATTTGCTTTTATGTACATTATATATTGTATATTATTGCATGTGCATTTTATTATGTTGTTGTTGTTGTGTTGTTGGGTGGGTTGTTCCATTGAGAGATAAGCCCAATACCCAGACTTGAGTATACACACATGATTAATGTAGAGAGTAGCGAGAGCTTGTGTGGCATCTGGCCACGCAATAGCTCATGCAAAATTCACGTCCTGGCGTTCTTTTTTGGAGATACTCTATCTTGCGCGTCTGGTGCAGTTGAGGGAGTATTGACTTAGAAAAACTAGCGAATCTGGAGACCGTTCATTGGGAAGTCAGTTGAGACCTCCTTGATTGACCATGATTCCAAACCAGAAATGGTGAACGTATCATCGTTTCTTGACCTGAGAGTCCATGATACTGATGACCTACATAGGATGTCGTATCGTTCAAGACTAGAACCCACATGTGAGAGGGATGGGTTTTGCAGGAAACTTTGACCTTCAACCAATCCAGTTTTCTGGTTTTCTTGTTAGAAAAGACCTTTGATCTAGAGTATTCTGGTTGTATGTCATATCAGTGTGCTGGTTTTCTGGATTTTCTTATCGGAGTGGAGTTTTGGTTATATTCAGTCAACAAAACAACAACAATCTTGAGCATTGGATATCTCGGTTCCATATTTGCATCTGCATAATCGTCCTGCATTTAAAATTGCATGTCTGTATGTTTTACAGGTTCTCGTCTCTCTTTTGATTCCAGTCTTGGTCTTCTATAGAAATGGAAATACACAAAAAGAGGATCGTTGTATACAAGTTTCCGGCAGCGGAGTTGGGACCTTTATTTGGTCTGATTTCTATGGTTGATCTCGACGTCCTTGAAACCTTTAGGAAAGATTATGGAAGAATTTTGAATCTTGTCCGCAAGATCACAAGCTATGACCATGGAGCTATTCATACTCTATTGCAATTTTATGATCCGTCGCTGTGATGTTTTACCTTCCCGGATTATATGTTGGTTCCTACTTTGGAGGAGTTTGATTTTATTTTTGGAGTTCCGATCCAAGATGAAGTGCCATTCTTTTATTCAGAGGAAGAACCCGATCTTGAGAGGTTGGCAGTCGCTCTTTATTTGAGCGCATCTGAGTTGGTTGATCATGTCGTCAGCAGAAATGGAGTTTCTGGCTTTACCTTATCTTTCTTAGTGGATAAAGCCAGGAAATATCACAAGCTATGACCATGGAGCTATTCATACTCTATTGCAATTTTATGATCCGTCGCTGTGATGTTTTAGCTTCCCGGATTATATGTTGGTTCCTACTTTGGAGGAGTTTGATTTTATTTTTGGAGTTCCGATCCAAGATGAAGTGCCATTCTTTTATTCAGAGGAAGAACCCGATCTTGAGAGGTTGGCAGCCGCTCTTTATTTGAGCGCATCTGAGTTGGTTGATCATGTCGTCAGCAGAAATGGAGTTTATGGCTTTACCTTATCTTTCTTAGTGGATAAAGCCAGGAAATATGCTGAAGAGGGTTGTTGGGGGGTCTTTAGTGCTATCTTAGATCTGTGCATCTATGGAATTTTACTGTTTCCTAACATACATGACTTTGTTGATATGGATACCTTTTGTATCTTCGCTTCCAAGAATCCTGTACCTACTCTCCTAGGAGATTTGTACCATTCAGTACACTACTAAAACGAGAAGAGGAGAGGAAAGATGGTTTCTTGTTGTGCACCACTTCTCCACAAGTGGTTTATAGATCATCTCCCTCGCTCTAGAGCTTTTGTGGATTCGAGAAATTCATCTGAATGGTCCAAGAGACTCATGGGTTTAACAGCCAAGGATGCCGCCTTGTTTAAACGAGATCTGCTTGGTCATGAACTCATCTTCAGCTGTGGTAGTTTCCCTAATGTGCGTTTGATGGGGAGAAAATGGGGGATCAACTACAATCTGTCTCTCACCGTCAGACAATTCAGTTATACTTTGAGGGGACCTCCGAAGGATGAAGAAGTGCAGGAATATCTCTACTTTACTGATGTAGCTGACCCTGGTATTCTGGAAAGATTCGTTGATGCGTGGGGTAAAATCCACAAGAAGGGGAAGCTTTCCTTAGGGAAGAGTGATTGTAGAGCCTATGATCCATATGTGGAGTGGATTCAGAGGAGGGTTGAAACGATCCTTTTGTCTTTCTCCATCGAGGAACCTCTGTACCCTTTGGCCATTGAACAACCTACAACAATTGACATCCTGAGATACGACAAGCTTTGGGCAGAGAAGAAAGAGTTGTGCAAAGAGAATGAAGAGTTGAAACATGATATTAGTCAACTGAAGCACGGTAGAGGTGAAGTTGTTTACTTGGCTAAGATGAAGCCGTAGTCTTTAACCAAATTGGAGAAGGAGCTATCTGAGAAGATTAGGGTGCGAGAGATGATTGGTCAGGATATGAAGAGTACTGGAAGCATTTTGGAACATAGGAAGGAGGACTTAGACAGAGCATATCTAGAGATATCCAAATTCAACGAGCAATGGAATGCTACTTTAACTGCCAACAAGAACAGGGAAGACCAGCTTCGCACTCAGACTGATAAGCTGAAGGCGCGACTCAAGTTCAAAGAGAATGAAGCAGAGGTAAAATTATTTTGTAGGTACACGATTGAGCAGAAACTCCATGAGACTCTATCAGCGATTGAAGAGCTCAAGATTCAGGCGGATGTGAAGAAACCCAGGCTTGAAGATGCCTTTGGCGAAAATGCTTGGGAAGATTATTGTTATTGTCTCCAGGATGTGATACGCAGCAGGAACATCCTCATCAAAGAATTGGTTTCCAGACCAGACCATCCAGATACGAAGAAGATGCTCAAGGAGGCTCAGACTTGGAGTAAAGATCATGGTTGTTGGGGAAGATTATCTTCTAATATGTCACAGTAGTTTATCTTCTTTTGTATCTTGATCATCACCAGATCTATTGGATGAGATCAGTACCTCTTTGTATTCGGATCTTTATCATTTATTGTTATGTATTGTCTCAACTTTACTTGATATATGAGAAGATTTTTGTGGTATTCTTTTCCATCTCTACTTTTCTTGTTTATTGAAACTAAAATCAAGGGGGAGATCTCCCTGTAAATACATACACATGTTTGCATTCTACATATTTCATTTTCATTTGCATCGCAGGTGTATGCAGTGGCCTTTTTTTCTTATCTCTTCTTGGTTTTCTTCAATAACAGGATTGAGGAGTTCAGTTTCCACAGATATCCAACTCGAGGGAATCAACAAAAAGTAATGGATCGGGTTCAGGCTAAATTGCAGGAAGTTAGAGCTTGCATGGCCTATTTTATGGAGCTGATGCAGAATGTTGCCAACGGGAAGGAATAATTAAGAACAATGGTCTAACCGCTAATAGCACGGGTGGACAAAAAGGGGGTTTTCATCGAGAATCTGGTGTTATTCGTCCACCAGTTGGTGGGTCTGTTCCATAGGGTATTCTTACTGTTGTCATACCTCCGGGCGGAGGTGCTGTGAATGAAAATGGTAATGTTGTTGGTGGAAGTGCGTGTACTGTGCATGGGGTTATTGGTCCTCATTGCGAAGATCACCAGGATGACGTCTTTTTCATGAAATATATGAGGATGGTTTGCCAAATAAAGCTAACAGAAGGTTTAAACTGATCGAGGAGAAGATGAAGTCTTACGAGAATCATAATTCTTTGGGGCTCGACATGTCCGATTTGGGACTGGTACCAGGGGTCAGGATTCCCCCGAAGTTCAAGGTACGAGATTTTGACAAGTACAAAGGGACAACTTGTCCTAGAATACATCTCTGGGTGTACTTCAGAAAGATGTCTGCATACTCCGATGATGAAAAGTTGTTAATGCACTTTTTCCAAGACAGTCTGGCAGGGGCTGAAGGTGAGAAAAACACTTAGAAGGGGGGGGGGGGGGGGGTTGAATAAGAGTTTTAAGAAATATGGCAATAAAAACAACTCAAGATTTTTATCCTGGTTCGTTGAACTCAACTACTCCAGTCCACCTTATCAAAGATGATTTTCCTTTCTCCACAAGGACTTAATCCACTATTAATCAACTGATTACAATAGTAAGCACTAAGAACAACTGTCTTAGTCTTCTCAAGAACTACTGACCAACCTTGGTCTTCTTAAGGAACTACTTACAAATTAATGTAAACTAACAAGTGTTTGAATGCTTCTAATAAGTTGTATCACAACTGTGATATTTACACTTAAGATTAAGTACAACTAAAACTATACAGATTTATGAAAGATCAAATGAATACGATCTTTGTGAGATTTTCACTTTGATGAATCAAGCGTGTAAGAATATTTCTTTCTGAGTGAACTAGCAATGAGCAAGTGATGAGCAGGAAATGAGCAGCTTCAAAATGTTGTAGAAGTTCTTCTTTTATAGCTTTTCCAATTGCTTTGAGTGATGTGCAGCTGAATATAATATTAGAATATAAGACTTTTCATTACCAAAAAGTATGGGCAGAGATATGTTTTTTGCAGGAAAAAGTATGGTTGTAGAAGCCTTGGGATTTGCACCACGTCACTTCTTTGGACAAAATAGAGGTTGGTTACTTTGGAAGTAGCACCACGTCCAATCAAGTTTACAGCTTTTTCAACAAGCTTCCTTCAGGATGAAGTCTTCATAATCTGCACTTCAGAACTTGTAGCAAGCTTAAAAGTATGAAATACTTTAAGATGATCAGAGCTAAAATGATTGAGATGTGCAGAGCCTTGATAGATGATCAGATCTTAATATATCAGAGTCTCAATCTTGATCAGAGTCTTCATCAGAGTATGTAGCAGTATGTGGTTTGAGCGTGAATATTAATGATAAGAGTCTGGTTATCAAAGCTTCTGTTCTTGCAGTGAAAAGAACTTCAGAGTCTAATTATCAAAGCTTTCAACTCTTTGTACACTTCTTTCATTAACGCTTCAAATTATTTTGTAGCTTCTGCGTCAGATCCTTCTGGCAGCGCTTCAGAATCTTCTGATAGTCTTGCATCTGATGCTTCAGAGCCTTGCATAGTTTCTTGTACTTATGTATTTTGCTTCTTTAAGAGTTTTTAATTTAATACCTGAAACAATAATACTTGAACAAATTTTAGAGTATATATTTTCTTAATATAAAATTCCATAAGAGTTATCATCAAAACATAGAGATATAAGAGACACTAATCTGTGTTCTAACAATCTCCCCCTTTTTGATGATGACAAAACATAGGGAATTTTGTTCAATAAAGAGAAATAAAATATATAACTCCCCCTGAGATTAAGAATCTCCCCTTGAAATGAATACTCTAATAGAAGAGAACACTTCCCTTTTTGCTTGAGTATATTTCAGAACCTGATAGAAATCCTTGTTGAGAGAAAGAATTAGAGCTTGGATGCTTTCCAGAATCATAGTCTGATGATTTCTTTCAAATGAAGAGTCTGGTATATCTTCCAGAATCAGAGTCAAATGCTTCAATGATAAGAGCCTGGTTGGGTAATTCTCAGGGTAACTTCAGATAATTTTTGTCAGATGAAATAATAAGATCTGAATGTCTTAAGATTCAATGTTAGATTAATACTATGTCTAAATTTCATTTTAGTATTGCTTATGGATTGAAAAATCAAATTCTCTTTCTCCCCCTTTTTGTTAATCAAAAAGAATTTAGAAAGACAGAAAAGATAACAGAAGACGAGAAAACACAACACATAAATGAGAAACATAACAGCTAGATTCATTCAGATTCAAACAGAACAAAAAGATAAGATGTTCATACAACAAATGATAGAAAAAAGAACAACAGAAAACAAGTGCAAAATAAGAATGCAAAAAACATGGAAAAGAAAACTAGGGCTGGCGAGAAGCAGTCAAGGTCAGAAGATCAGTAATCTTAGCAGTGGACTCTTCTTGCTTGGCCATCCAAGTCTTGATCTCTTCAGTAGTCTGTTCCTGTTTTATCATCCATGATCTGATTTCCTTGACTTCTTGGACAACATCTGGAGTCTCAGTCTTCATCTTAGATGCAGAGGGTGCAAAAGCAGATGCAGTTGCCATAGGATGATCAATCTCCATGTTAGATGCAGGAGTATCTTCTATCATTGCAGTATCTTCAGCAGGAGCATCTTCAAGAAGAAGCATTGGGGTTGTGAGAATGCTCAGCAGAGTCTGTCTGACCATTTCAGCAAACTTTGCCTTTGCATCATCAGCACAAAGTGTTCTGAGATCAGATGCAGCAGAGTTGAACTTTGAGATGAATTTGTTCCAAGAAGCTTCAGATTCAACAGGATCCATACTAGCCATGCACTCTTTCTCTAGAGAAGCAATCCCCATACGCATTTCCTTCTTGAAATTCTTAAACAAGGTAGAAACATCTGATCTGGGTTTGGGGTTTAGAAAGTTTTCTATGGTGACTTTTTGTGATGGTTCAGGAGGTGTTTTGTTTTGTTCAGGAGGTGGGTGATCAGATGATGGTTGTTCAGATGGTTGTGGTATGGATAGTTGTGGTTCAGATGGTTGTGGTATGGATGTTTGTGGTATGGTGAGTTGAGGAGTAGAGGTGTCACCATCAGATGGTGTTGATGTAACAACATCAGATGAGGGTGGTAGAAAATCTGTGAAGTTAAATTTTGAGCAAAGAGTGAGTTCAAAAGTAGGTAGGTCAGATGGTAGTGGTTTATAAGGATCAAGAATCTGTAAGCAAGTTGGTGAGGGGACTTCAGATTCATCATAATCAGATGATTCAGTTGAATGACATGAAGTGGAAGATAAGACATGCATGGTTGCAATGGGTTACACATCCAGAATGTCTTCAGATTGTTGTGGGATAGAGGGTTCAGGATTTGGGATGGTTGGTTCTTCTGGTGGTTGAGTAGAAGAGAGTGGTTCAGATTGTTTTTGTGGTTCAGATTGTGTTTGTTAAGGGGGTTGTTGTTCAGAATATTTTTGTAGAGGGGGTTCAGATGGTTGTTGAACAGAAGATGGTTGAGAATGTGTATGAGGAGATGAAATGGGTTCAGATGAATGAGGTTCAGATGGTTGAGGAGGAGATGGTGGAGGTGAAGGTGAGGGTGAAGGGGCAGAAGGTTTTGGATCAGATGTTAATACATGTTGAATTGTTTCTCTTATTTCCTCCAAGCTAGCTTCTGGAGGATTTTCCTTCTGCTTCTTGTCCTTCTCAGGCTTGTCAGCAACATCAGAGGCTTTCCTCTTAGGCTGTGCAACATATCCTTCCTCAGCTTTCCTCTTCTTGCGCCTTTCTCTCAGAAGATTTGGCAATACTTCTCCTTCCTTCTGAACTATGTTGGCAGGCAGAGGAATACCATCTCTCAAACATTCAGCAATGAATGCCAGAATGATTTCCCTAGGTTCATCTGCACTGAACATGGGAAAATCTGCTAAAGGAATTCTCCTTCTTCTGACTTCCTCAGAGTTAAACTTCTTGGGTTTGCCTGCAAGCTCTGAAATAACCTTCATCCTTTTCAGAGTGTTCCCGTTGATGACAGATCCTACAATGTAAGTCAGATCCTCTGTCACACCAGCATCAGTCAGATGCTTTACAAGACCATTCTCTGTTAGAATGTCTGATATCAGTCTTCCTATAGGGATCCAATTTCTGATCTTTCCAGGCTCAACCCTTACTTCTTCTCTTGTTTCCTTAATGTGATTCAGAAGATGACTGAACAGAAGATAAGGCAGATCCACCTTCTTGCCTTTACACATACAGAACATGAAGTACATTTGTTCTGAGTTGACATAATCTGGAGAGTTTGAAGATTTTCTGTGAAAGATAGAACTCATGAAAATCTTAGCCCAGATTCTGTAAACAGGCTTCAAATCTCTGACTTTGTTAGATGGTTCCCCAGAAACACAAACTTCTTGAAAAAAATGTCAGCCAAGTCCACACGAGCAGTAGCCATACTTGTGATTCCATCAGTTTCCTTATACTCAATCAGTTGTCTGATTAACTTCTCAGTGATAACAATTTCCTTTCCAAGAACAGAAGAATGAATGAACTTAGGGCAAACTTGAGCGTGTATCCAGAAATCCTTCACCAATTTTGGATAAACAGGACCCATCATCCTGTCAGAATACTTTTCCCAGTTCTGAGTTTTGATGGTTGGGTAGAGATCAAAACCATTTTCTTTAATGGATTCAAAATCCACAAAGTTCTCACACAGAACCTCAAGATCCTTGATTGGAGTGAGAAGAGTTCTCACTGGTTCCTTGTAAACAACAGCAGTTGGAGATGAAGCAGCAACATTTGGAGATGATGCAACAACAGTTGAGGTTTGCATCTGAGCAGATGTTGAAGATGATGATTCCATTGATGTTCTTGAGATGCGTCTGGGTTTACGAGAGGTTTTGGGTTTTGAAATGAGATGGAAACAATAGAGAACACAAAAATGCATATGAGAAGTGTAAAGAGTGTAAAGTGTGTTTGTGAAGTGTTGTGAGAATATATAGAGCAATATAGGGCATGCAAAAAGACACAAGATCTCACGCGTACACATAAGCATTGAATGAAGTGAAACATAATCATATCAAGCAATTAATTCAAAGAATAAAATCATATCAAGCATTTAAGATTCTGACAGAAGGGGGGGAAATCAAGAGATTTTGGATTTTCAAAGCAATACCTCAAACGTCAATTCAGTATGGTGCACTCTACCTTTCCAGATTCTGAGCTACACGTGTTTGCTTGCATGTGCCTCTGAAACTCTTTGAGAAATGAAACGTTTGGTAACATTCAGAGCCTCTGAGTCTTGTTAGTTCAGATTTACACACAAATAAGTAAACACAGAATTAAAAAGAAGAAATACTTCAGAGTTTAGACATTTATCATCTGAGAAAAAATTTCATCTGATGAATATTTTATTCTGGACAGAAGTCCATACTTATATTTTTCAGAATAAATTTAAATCTATCTTCAGCAATGGGTTTTGTAAAGATATCAGCCCGCTGATGATCTGTATCCACAAAATTTAAATTGATAATTCCCTTCTGAACATAGTCTCTGATGAAATGATGTTTAATCTCTATATGCTTAGCTTTAGAGTGTAAAATGGGGTTTTTAGATAAGCATATAGCAGAAGTACTATCATAGAAGATAGAAATGTTATTCTCAAAAATCTGATAATCTTCCAGCTGACTTTTCATCCAGAGCATCTGGGTGCTACAACTAGCAGCAGCAATATATTCTGCCTCTGTTGTTGAAAATGCAATTGTGGGTTGCTTCTTGCTGAACCAGGAGATCAGATGACTTCCAAGAAATTGACAGCTTCCAGAAGTACTTTTACGTTCTACTCTGTCTCCAGCATAGTCAGCATCACAGAATCCAACTAATTTATACTCATCAGATCTTCTATAACACAGACCCACATTAGTAGTACCTTTCAGATACCTTAGAATCCTCTTAACAGCTGTTAAGTGAGATTCTCTAGGATCTGATTGGAATCTAGCACACAAACAAACACTGAATAAAATATCAGGTCTTGAAGCAGTCAAATATAAGAGAGATCCAATCATACCTCTGTATAGTTTTTAATCAACTTTCTTACTTACCTCTTCCTTACCAAGTGTGCTTGTAGGATGCATTGGATTCTTTGCCAATTTGCTTTCATTCAGATTGAATTTCTTCATAAGCTCTTTGACATATTTAGTCTGGTGAATATATGTGCATTCTGGAGTCTGATTTACTTGGATTCCCAGAAAGAATCTAAGTTCTCCCATCATGCTCATTTCAAATTCAGCCTGCATAGACAAAGCAAACTCCTTTCCCAGCATAATATTGGTAGATCCAAAAATAATATCATCCACATAAATTTGACAAACTAGTAGATCTTTCTTAAATGTTTTACAGAAAAGAGTTGTGTCCACTTTGCCTCTGACAAAGTTCTTTTCTAGAAGAAAATTACTTAATCTTTCATACCAAGCTCTGGGAGCTTGTTTCAAACCATAAAGAGATTTTTTGAGTTTGAAAACATGATCTGGAAATTTATCACTTTCAAAACCAGGAGGTTGATGGACATAAACTTCTTCTTCTATAATACCATTTAAGAAGGCACTCTTAACATCCATCTAATATAGAGTGATGTTATGTTGTGCAGCAAATGAAATAAGAAGGCGTATAGATTCTAACCTTGCCACTGGAGCATAAGTTTTAGTGTAATCAATTCCTTCTTGTTGACTGTAACCTTGTGCTACTAACCTTGCTTTGTTCCTAACAACTTCTCCTTGCTCATTTAGTTTATTTCTGAATACCCACTTTGTTCCAATAATGTTGAAACCTTTTGGTATTGGAACCAGATCCCACACATCATTTCTTGTAAATTGATTCAGCTCATCTTGCATTGCAAGTATCCAATCATTATCACTCAGAGCCTCATCCACAGATGTTGGTTCAATAATAGACACCAACCCAAGAAGTGATGTTCCGGATGATCTGATAAACGACCTTGTTCTTATAGGGTCATCTTTCTTTCCAATAATCATTTCTTCTGGATGAGAAGCTTTGATTCTGGATGATCCTTCAACTGTTGGTTCTTCAGAAATGTTCATGTTATTCATCTGAGCAGCCAATGGAGTTGCATCTGGCGTAGCTTCTTCTTGAGTTTTCTCTACCTCTGGTTTCTCAAATTCTGTGAGAATAACTACTCCATTTGCAGAGTTTTCAAGCTGCTTTGGCTTTTGATTGCCAAGCTTATCATTAAATCTAACATGTATAGATTCCTCCACAATCTGTGTCTCAGTATTCTATACTCTGTAGCCTTTAGAGCGTTCAGAATATCCAAGCATGAAACACTTTTGTGCTTTAGAATCAAACTTGTTAAGATTCTCTTTAGTGTTCAGCATAAAACAAGTACATCCAAAAGGATGGAAATAAGAAATGTTTGGCTTTCTATTCCTCCATAATTCATAAGGAGTCTTTTCCAGAAGAGGTCTAATAGACACTCTGTTCTGAATGTAACATGTTGTGCTAATTGCTTCTGCCCAAAAATGTTTTGCCATGTTAGTCTCATTGATCATGGGTTTGGCCCTCTCTTGCAATGTTCTATTTTTCCTCTCTACAACTCCATTCTGTTGTGGAATTCTAGGACAGGAGAAATCATGAGCAATGCCATTTTCATTAAAATATTTTTCAAAATGTTTGTTTTCAAATTCACCACCATGATCACTTCTGACTTTAACAATTTTGAAATCTTTTTCAGTTTGGACTTGTTTGTAGAAGTCAAAGAACACAGAATGTGACTCATCCTTGTGTTTTAGGAGTTTTACCCATGTCCATCTGCTGTAGTCATCAACAATGACTAATCCATACTTCTTGCCTCTGATGGATGCAGTTTTCACTGGTCCAAACAGATCAATGTGAAGTAACTCTAATGGTTTTGAAGTTGAAACAACATTTTTGGATTTGAAAGATGATTTTGAAAATTTTCCTTTCTGATATGCTTCACAAAGAGCATCTGAGTTGAACTTTAGATTAGGAAGTCCTCTGACCAGATTAAGCTTATTAATCTGAGATATACGTCTCATATTAATATGACTCAATCTTCTGTGTCAGACCCATTGCTCCTCATTTACAGACATAAGGCATTTAACGTTCTGAACCTTAAGTTCTGAAAGACTAATTTTATAAATGTTGTTTTTCCTTTAACCATTAAAGAGGATTGAGCCATCCTTTTGACTAACAACTTTGCAACACTTTTGATTAAAGATTATGTCATAACCATTGTCACTTAATTGACTTATGGACAATAGATTATGAGCTAATCCTTCAACAAGTAAGACATTAGTTATGGAAGGAAGTTAACCATTGCCTATGGTTCCAGAGCCAATTATCTTGCCCTTCTGATTCCCTCCAAACTTGACATCTCCTCCAGATCTAAGCTCCAGACTTTGGAACATAGACCTTTTTCCCGTCATATGCCGTGAGCATCCAGAGTCCAGGTACCATGATTGGAGTCTTGACTTTGCTGCTAAGGATGTCTGCATCATAGATTATCTTATCCTTAGGTACCCAGATTTTCTTGGGTCTTTTTTGGTTAGTTTCCTTAAAGCTTTTTCTGAACTTCTGTCTTTCAACATAAGACTTGTTCTGATTAGCTTTAGATTTATTAAACACAGGTTTGTTCTAATTAGAACTTGTGTGTTTAATATCATTTAAGTGACCAAACGTAAACTGAGAGTATAAAGGAGGATACTTGATATCCAGTTTATCTACAGATTTTGGATTTGAATCTTCATAAGAGAAAGATTTATATCCAACACCTTTTCTATAGTTTCTGCTAATACCATAGATCATTGAAGCCATTTTGCTTCTATCTAGGCTTTTAGTTAGAAACTTCCTGAAACTATAGTCATACTCTTGTAAAATATTTTTAGAGCATGGTTCAGGCTTTGAATCAGAGTTTAGTTGAGCAGATTCTAAATTATTTTTCAATTGAAGATTTTCAGCTTTTAGCTCAGCTATTTATGATTCAAACTTGTTACTCTCAAATTCAATATGCTTTAGAAGCGTTTTGTATTTGAGTTTAACTTTGCTATAGTTTTCAAGAATATCAGATAGACTTTCAACAAGTTCTTGTCTAGAAAGTTTAGCAAATACCTCCTCAGAATCAGATTCTGATTTTGATCCAGATGATTCAGCAATGTCTTCAATGTCATCCATGAATGCTACATTAGCACATTCCTCTTCTGACTCTGATGACGAATCAGATGCATCTGAGTCATCCCAGGTAGCCATCAGAACTTTCTTTTTATGATCTGAATTTCTCTTTGGGTTCTCCTTCTGAAGCTTTGGACATTCACTCTTGTAGTGCCCAGGTTCTTTGCATTCATAGAAAACAACCTCTCTTTTTCCAGATCGTCTGTGTGCAGAGGATTCTCCAGATCTTCTGTGTCCAGAAGATTCTTTGTGTTGATCTGGTTTTCTGAAGTTCTTGAACTTCCTTTGCTTATTCTTCCAGAGTTTGTTGATTCTTCTGGACAACAAGGATAGTTCTTCTTCATCTTTAGAAGCAGACTCTTTAGAGCTTTCTTCTATTACCTGCAATGCTTTAACAGATTTGTTAGATTTTAAAGCAATTGACTTACCTTTCTTTAGAGGCTCATCTTCCTCTAGTTCAATCTCATGACTCCTCAGAGAACTGATTAGTTCTTCCAGCGTAATCTTGTTCAGATCCTTTGCCAGCTTTAGAGCAGTGACCATGGGTCTCCATCTGGTTGGCAAGCTTCTGATTATTTTCTTGACATGATCTGCTGTAGAGTAACCCTTGTCCAGAACCTTTAGGCCAGCAGTGAGAATCTGGAATCTGGAAAACATGGCTTCAATAGATTCAGATTCTTCCATTTTGAAAGCTTCATACTTCTGGATCAGCGCCAGAGCCGTGGTTTCTTTAACTTGAGAGTTCCCTTCATGAGTCATCTTCAGGGATTCAAATATATCAAAGGCAGTTTCTCTATTGGTTATTTTCTCATACTCAGTATGAGATATAGCATTTAGCAAGATAGTTCTAGCCTTGTGGTGATTTCTGAATTCCTTCTTTTGCGCCTCAGTCATTGATTTTCTGTCAACTTTCTTGCCATTCCCATCAGTGGGATGAACATATCCATCAATAACTAAGTCCCAAAGATCAGCATCAAATCCTAGAAAGAAACTTTCTAGTCTATCTTTCCAATAGTCAAATTTTTCTCAATCAAACATGGGAGGTTTTGTGCTGACTCTTTCTTCATATTTATTGTTGTTGGGTGTTGAAGTTTCAGCAGCCATAATGTAAATCAACCAAGAATATCAAGAGTTTTTCCCACTGGATCTTTTCTAGTCACGGTTAAGTGATAGCACAAACAGAACCGAAGCTCTGATGCCAACTGAAGGTGAGAAAAACACTTAGAAGGGGGGGGGGGGTTGAATAAGAGTTTTAAGAAATATGGAAATAAAAACAACTCAAGATTTTTATCCTGGTTCGTTGAACTCAACTACTCCAGCCCACCTTATCAAAGATGATTTTCCTTTCTCCACAAGGGCTTAATCCACTATTAATCAACTGATTACAATAGTAAGCACTAAGAACAACTGTCTTAGTCTTCTCAAGAACTACTGACCAACCTTGGTCTTCTTAAGGAACTACTTACAAATTAATGTAAACTAACAAGTGTTTGAATTCTTCTAATAAGTTGTATCACAACTGTGATATTTACACTTAAGATTAAGTACAACTAAAACTATACAGATTTATGAAAGATCAAATGAATAAGATCTTTGTGAGATTTTCACTTTGATGAGTCAAGCGTGTAAGAATATTTCTTTCTGAGTGAACTAGCAATGAGCAAGTGATGAGCAGGAAATGAGCAGCTTCAAAATGTTGTAGAAGTTCTTCTTTTATAGCTTTTCAAATTGCTTTGAGTGATGTGCAGCTGAATATAATATTAGAATATAAGACTTTTCATTACCAAAAAGTATGGGCAGAGATATGTTTTTTGCAGGAAAAAGTATGGTTGTAGAAGCCTTGGGATTTGCACCACGTCACTTCTTTGGACAAAATAGTCGTTGGTTACTTTGGAAGTAGCACCACGTCCAATCAAGTTTACAGCTTTTTCAACAAGCTTCCTTCAGGATGAAGTCTTCATAATCTGCACTTTAGAACTTGTAGCAAGCTTAAAAGTATGAAATACTTTAAGATGATCAGAGCTAAAATGATTGAGATGTTCAGAGCCTTGATAGATGATCAGATCTTAATATATCAGAGTCTCAATCTTGATCAGAGTCTTCATCAGTGTATGCAGAAGTATATGCTTTGAGCGTGAATATTAATGATAAGAGTCTGATTATCAAAGCCTCTGTTCTTGTAGTGAAAAGAACTTCAGAGTCTGATTATCAAAGCTTTCAACTCTTTGTACACTTCTTTTATTAACGCTTCAGATTATTCTGTAGCTTCTGCGTCAGATCCTTTTGGCAGCGCTTCAGAATCTTCAGATAGTCTTGCATCTGATGCTTCAGAGCCTTGCATAGTTTCTTGTACTTATGTATTTTGCTTCTTTAAGAGTTTTTAATTTAATACCTGAAACAATAATACTTGAACAAATTTTAGAGTATATATTTTCTTAATATAAAATTCCATAAGAGTTATCATCAAAACATAGAGATATAAGAGACACCAATCTGTGTTCTAACAAGGGCATCTTTGGAATGGTATATGGGGCTTGAGAGGACTCAAATCCGCAGCTGGAGAGAATTGGATGCGGCCTTTGTTCGCCATTATCAGTATAACAGTGATATGGCACCAAATAGGGTACAATTGTAGAGTCTGTCACAAAAGAACAATGAGAGCTTTAAAGAGTACGCCCAGAGGTGGTGAGATTTAGCAACGAGGGTGCAACCTCCTATGGTGGAAAGAAAATTTATCAATATGTTCATGCCTACATTTCCTGGTGTGTATTATGAGAAGTTGATAGGTTTTATGTCTACGGATTTTTTCGATCTGGTGATGGCTGGTGAAAAATTCGAAAGTGGAATTAAGTCCAGAAAAATTCCAAATGGTGGTGGATCCTCTTCGGGAGGAACGAAGAAGCCATATTCAACAAACCCTAAGATGAGGAAAAGGGATGCCAATGCTATTTCTCACAAGGGTAAAGGTAGAGCTCAATCTCGTTATCATCAATAAGTTGCTACTGTAGCTATCCCAGATGCACCTCAGCAACAAGTTAATGCTCCGCGACCTTACGTTGGCAGACAAAGAATGAACAACAGACAATTTGAGACTCCTCCGATGTCGTATTCCAAATTGTTACAATATCTATTACAATTGCAACTTATTCAAAAGAGAACCTTGGCACCTCTTACTGGTGTATCGCCTCCTGGTTATGATGTGAATTCCATTCAGGCGCCCCAGGCCATAATATTGACAATTGTAAAGCCTTCAAGCACAAAGTTCAGGACTTGCTTGACTCAAATGCTATCAAATTCACCAACGAAGGTCCTAATTTGAATTAAAACCCGATGTCGAAACATGGGGTGGCGAGAGTTAATGCTGTTATTGAGGGAGAAATGTTGAACTTGATAACTGATGTTGGGAATTTGAAGACTACATTGAGTTTCATGAACGCTAATTTGTTGAAGAAGGGAGTGTTTCCAAGGTGTTCTACTGACTGCAATTTGACAGAGTTGTAGGAGAAGACGTTGAGGATAAGGTGAGTAATAATGGAAGCAAAGTTGCTACAATTTCAATTCCCTACCGGACAATCAATATTTCAGCGCCTGCTAGGACATCTCCGATTATCATTATTGTTCCTGGACCTGTGTCATACGAGAGCACTAAAGCCATCCCATGGAACCATGGGGCAGAGGTGTTATGTAATGGACAGAAGCAGGAATCGACAGGGTCGTCATATGACGGTTCTTTGGTTGAAAATATAGTTGGTGTTAGCGGTATCACTAGAGGTTAATATTGATAGGAATGACAAAGGGAAGGGTAAGGCAGTGATTTAGGAGAACATCCAACAACATGCTGGTAATGATGTTTTTTTGAAAGACGCAGATGAGTTTATGAGACTCACTCGAAAAAGTGACTACAAGATTGTGGATCACTTAAATCATACTCCTTCAAAGATTTCTATTCTATCACTGTTGTTGTGTTCGGAGGCACACCACAATGCTTTGTTGAAAATCTTGAATATATGGATGTGTTCACATGGTCATATGTCAAGATATGTCCAGTTTAGATACAGGCATCGTCGTTTATAAACTGCCACTCCGACCTGAATGTCCCCCTGTGAAACAGAAACTCCGAAGGACAAGATTAGACATGGCCTTAATCAAAGAAGAGGTGAACAGAAAAATTGAAGCTGAATTTCTTGCTGTTATGAAACACCCTCAGTGGGTGGCCAACATCATTCCTGTATCGAAGAAGGTGTAAAGGTTTGAATATGTGTCGACTATAGGGACTTGAACAAAGCCAGCCCAAAGGAAGACTTCCCTATTCCGCACATTGACACCTTGGTGGATAACACTGCTAAATTCACTGTCTTTTCTTTCATGAATGGCTTCTTAGGATACAATTAGATCAGAATGGATCTTGATGACATGGAAAAAACTACCTTCATCATGCCGTGGGGGACCTATTGTTATAAGGTCATGCCATTTGGTCTCAAAAATGCAGGTGCTACTTACCAAAGGAAAATGGTTACTCTTTTCAATGACATGAGGCATAAGGAGATAGAGGTTTATGTAGATGACATGATTGCTAAATCCCAAAGTGAATAGAACCATATGGATCATTTGTTTAAGCTATTTGAGCCTCTCAGAAAGTTCAGATTGCAACTAAATCCATATAAGTGTACTTTTAAAGTTCGTTCTAGAAAGTTGCTTGGATTCATTGTTAGCCAGCGAGGGATTGAAATTGACCTAGATAAAGTTAGAGTCATTCAAGAAATACCCGCTCCGTAGACTGAGAAGCAAGTCAGAGGTTTGCTTGGAAAACTAAACTACATCTCCATATTCATCTTCAACATGACTGCTACTTGTGATCCTATCTTTAAGCTGATCCAAAAGGATCAAGTTGTTGAATGGAATTTCTATTGTTAGCTAGCCTTCAAGAAGATCAAAGGTTATATACAAGAACCTCCAATCCTGATTCCGCCTGTGCCAGGGAAACCTCTGTTTATGTATCTGACTATGTTAGAAGGATCTATGGGTTGCGTGTTAGGGCAACATGGTGAGACTGGACGTAATGAGTATACTATCTACTATTTGAGCAAGAAGTTTACCGATTGTGAAAGAAGATATTCACTCTTGGAGAAAACTTGTTGTACTTTAGCATGGGATGCCAAACGCTTCAGTCAATATATGATATATCATACTACTTTATTAATCTCCAAGATGGATCCGATAAAGTACATTTTTGAAAAGCCTGCTCAAACAGGAAGACTCGCCTGTTGGCACATTATGTTATCTAAGTATGACATCCAGTACGTGACTCAAAAGTCGATTAAAGGGAGTATCTTGTCAGATTGTGTTGCAGAGCAACCAGTTGAAGAGTATGAGCCTCTAAAGCTTGACTTCCCAGATGAATAAATTATGTTGATAAAAAAGGATTTTGAAGAGCCAGGTCTAGATGAGGGTCCCGAGCTAGGTTCCTGTTGGAAAATGATGTTTGATGGTTCTTATAATTACAGTGGACTTGGCGTATATGTTATTCAGATGAATCCAGATGGTGGTTACACCCCATTCACAGTGAGGTTATGCTTTGAATGTATAAACAACATTGCCAAGTATGAAGCGTGCATTCTAGGCCTTGAAGCAACCATTAATATCTGAATCAAAATTCTCGAAGTGAGTGGAGATTTAGCCTTGGTAATTTATCAAGTCAAGGGTGAATAGGAGACCCGATGAGAAGTTGATTTTCTATCGTGTTTACATTACGAAGTTGATCAAGTACTTTTATGAGATCATTTTCGGACATGTCCCGAGGTATGAAAATCACATTGGTGATGCCTTGGCTATGCTAGCCTCTATATGGAAGGTTAGATTTGTTAATTAGGTGACACTCATCCGAATTGAACGAAAGACCGAGCCTGCCTACTGGCAATTAGTTGAAGAGAAACTGGTGGAAAACCTTGGTTTCACGACATCAAGAGGTATCTGCAGGACCAAGAATACCTAGTTGATGCTACAAATCATAACAAAAAGACCTTGAGAAGATTTACGTCCAAATTTTTCCTCAACAATGATGTGTTGTATAAGAGGAATCATGACATGGTCCTACTTAGATGTATCGACAAACGAGAAGTAGACCTGTTGATTTAAGAAATCCGTGAGGGGTCATTTGGAACTCATGCCAATGGCCACGCTATGTCCAAGAAGATCTTGAGAGCTGGGTGTTATTGGTTGACCATGGAATCCGATTGCATCCAATATGCCAGAAAATGCCATAAGTTCCAAATTCATGTTGATAAGGTCCATGTGCCTCCAACGTTGCTGAATATTTTAACATCGATGTACCCTTTCTCTATGAGGGGCATTGACATGATTGGAGTAATCGAGTCTAAATCTTCCAACGATCGCAATTTCATCTTGGTTGCCATCGATTACTTTACAAAATAGGTAGAGGATGCTTCCTACGCCAATGTGACCAAGCAAGTGGTTTCCCGCTTCATCAAGAAGGAAATTATCTGTCGTTATGGAATTCCAAACAGAATTATGATAGATAATGGAACTAATTTGAACAACAAGACTATGAAAGAACTTTATGAATCCTTCAAGATTGAGCACCATAAATCTTTTCCTTATCGTTCGAAGATGAATAGAGATGTCGAAGCTGCTAAACATCAAGAAGATCCTGCAGAAGATGGTCAAGACCTATAAGGACTGGCATGAAATGCTACCCTTTACTTTGCATGGATATCGGACCTCAGTCCACACTTCGACAGGGGAAACCCCTTTCTCTTTAGTGTATGGCATGGAAGCAGTTCCCTCAATAGAAGTGGAGATACCATCTTTGAGAATTTTGATGAAAACCAAGTTGGAAGAAGCATAATGGATCCGAAGCAGATACGACGAGTTGAACCTCTTCAACGAAAGGAGGATGACATCCATGTGTCATGGGTAGTTATACCAAAAGAGGCTCAAGAGAGAATTCGACAAGAAGTTTTGCCTGCGTGAATTCAAAAAGGGAGATCTGGTACTCAAAAAAATATTGCCATCTCAAAAAAATGCCCGAGGAAAATGGGCTCCCAACTATGAAGGCCCATTTGTTATGAAGACAATCTTCTCAAGAGGTTCCCTTATCCTCACAACAATGGATAATGAATAGCTTTCAGTCCTGTAAACATTGATGCAGTTAAAAAATCCTATGCCTAAATAAAACCCGCTAGGTCAAAAACCAGACTTGGCGATTTAGGCAATAATGAGTATCCTGGTGGATCTAAACCTATGAAGAAGACCTAGGAAAAAGTTAGGGATAATAATAAAAAAAATAAGAGCTCGCTAAGTTGAAAATCCGAAAGGGCGGCTTAGGCAAAAACGAGTGTCCTAGTGAATTGAAAACCTGAAAGGGTGGTCTAGGCAAAAGTTAAGGACAAAAGGCATTTGACTATATCATATGGTGTTTACCATTACTGAAGAATCATTAGAAGACCAATCCAATCGCTCTCGTCAGAAGCAAGGATTTGGGGTATCTTAGTTATTAGGGATTGTAGTAATTGTTGGATTCAATGTAACCTTTCCCTATTGTCATTTTCAAAATTGTAATACTCCATGGAGTTTTTTCCATTTGCAAGCTACCATTCTTTAATAAAATACATACTTTGCCTATCATTTTCTGTACATTTACAAATCTTTTACTTTTTCTTGTTATGAAAAATGTCATTTATTTGTTAATAATGGATTTTGAAAATAAAAGGTTTCTGAAAAAAAGAAAAATGTTTTGAAAACATTTTTGATAAAAGCATTAAATCTCTTTGACATATGAGAGGATAAAAAGGAAATCCTAAGTACCCCAAGAAGACTCGAGATTGCAAAGGCATTGTCATACCATTTGCAAGTCCCCACTTAAGTCAGACTAGTAAGACTTTTGGATTGATTTGTTGATCAAATGTGATCATCAAGTTTGAGGATGTTTCCCCAGTATCCATCTTATGGCATCGTAGTTTGAGTTACTGATGTTGAGGATTCTTTCCCCAGTAGTGTTATCCCTTTTGTTCCTCCCTAAAATGTTTTATCTCTCCGAGAGTCAGCATTTGCATACCATTATCATGCATATCATGTTCAATCATACGCATTTAGCATAAGCCTCTTGTCTTGGGCGTTGGTTATCACCAGTCTTCTTTCCCGTGAAGTCAGTTATCACTAATTCATGTTTGTTAAATCTTTTCCCTAAGTTGGCACCAATTATCTTTTTCCCACCCGTCAATGGCGTTCACCAGTCTATTTATTCTTGGTGTCTTAAAATATTGTTCGTTGTCAATATTTCTTTCCCCGACATGTCTGCTTGAAACCCAATTGTTATTGGTTTTTATTTTGGTCATCACCAATATTCCCCTTGAAGTCTAGTTATTACCAGCACCAATCCTTTGAAAGCTGGTCATGATACCTTTGCTCGCAGTCTAAGTCCAAATGATTTGGCATGTACAGAAGAGTTGTTACCATGTACCTTTCTTGATGGTTCTTGAAGATCCCATTTGAACTCTTCTCTTTTAGGAATTTCCAGAAGATTGGATGTCTGTGAACTCCAATAGCATGCGTTGTTGATCCTGTTGTTATAAGGATCCTTTTATGCTCAGTAATCCTATTTTTATGAGGATTTTACCTTTGCCCGCCCTTCCTATTGTTATGAGGAACCTGTTGTTGATTCTATTGTTATAAGAAATCCGTTTGTATCCTATTGTTTTGAGGATTTTGTTACCAGTCCTATTGTTATGAGGATCTGTCCTTGTTGTTATGTGGGTTCTTATTATCCCATCCTCTCGTTATGAGGATCGTATTGTCCATATTATTGTTATGAGGATCTTATACTGCTTTGCATCTTATTGTTATGAGGATCGTTTGTTTTCCTATACCTATTGTTATAAGGTTTTTGTCTTATTTTGTTCTAGAGTGTCAATCGGTCATGCCTAAACTTGTTGATCAACTGATCTAGATATTCCCTGGTGGAGATGATCTCTTTCTATCTTTTCCTATTGTTATAAGGATTATCTTTTGTCTTTGATCTCTTGTGAGAGGTTTCGCCCTTGTCAGCCATCCCGTTGATGTTTTCTTTGGGTATCCCCGGTGTTGTTTTTTCTTTCCCCCCAGCAAGTCTTTACTCATTGATGTCTTTGTCTGTATTTTGCACTTATCATTCCATCATGGATCATCATACTAGAGTTCGTTGCATGTCTGCATTGTTCCTAACATTGTATGATAGTCTGTTTTGTTTGTAGCATGACATGCCATTGTGTCTAGGGGCAAAATTTCCAGTTATTTTTGTATTTAAATACCTTTTACTCTGATTCCATGAGGGGTAGTCACCACTCATGCCATCCAGTAAACTTATTTCAATATGGGAAACTTTCATACCCCAAATTTTGACCCTAGATTCCATCATCATTCTAGAAGCATATCACATTGCATTTTTAACCCTAATATTGTTCAATTTGCCTTTGCCTTGTTTAATCTAAATTAGGGTTTTTGCCCCAAGAGGAATCGAGAGGATCTTTACTTGATCAGTCAATATCTTGGATTGATCATCAACAGACCAAGTATGCACATACTCAAGAGGACTCTCATCATCAATAAGCAAGTGAAATTTGGTCTCATCACCAATTCATTGAAGCTCAATTTCATCTGGCCCAAAATAGGGTTTTTATTAGGAAAAGTCAATTGTGCCTTTGACTTTTGATCAAAGCATGATCCCAAGCCTTGGGACATGATTCAAGATACTCAAATACATCCTTAGATTCCATCTGTGATGTTTGGAAAGTTCAAGGATACAAGATCATTGAAGATCACACAGTTGAATTCATCTGATACACAAGCTTTATCTGACAAAGTCAACCCTTTGACTTTTGAGTTATTTGGTCAAAGTTGAAGTCCTTAAGCCAATTTTCATCAAGACATGTTTGACCATTGAGTTTGAGCATGAAAGATCAAGATTTTAATGGTTTCTTGCAAAAGGGGCAAAGTGGAAGAATTGAAATTTTTCTAAGTATGGGAAGAAAAACCCTAGTTTGATGCCAACTTTGGAAAGTCATAACTCTCAATCTACACATCCAATTTTTATGTTCCAAAGATAAAATTGAATCCATCATGACATATTACAACTTTGTCAATTTGAGTCTATCTCCAAAAAGTGTTCAAATTTTAAGTTATGGAGCCATCAAGTTTGTGAAAAAATTTAAACACTTAGAAACATTTTATGGCAGATTGTGTTCGTCAAAAGTACCAAACTTTGGAGCCAATTTTCACCATGATCTATTGAGAATCAAGAAAAAATTAAGACATGAAAGTTGTAGAGCATGTTCCTAGCTTTTCAAAAAGTACAAGAACTCTTCCATAGCATTTTTGAGCTATGAGTTTCGAAGAGAAGAAGTTGGCTTTCCACACTTGAAGTTTTGGCCATTTTCATGACAAATGCAAGTTGAAAAACCCAATGATTCTGCACAATCCTTATTTACAGCTTGCTTAACTTGCAAATCCATCCCAAATCAGAGGATTGCACGAGCTTTTGAGCCATTGTCCATTGAATTGGTACATTATCCAAGTGTTTATCCCATTTTTGGAAGAAAGTTCACATTGCCATTTTGATAAAGCCACTTTAATGCAAAGTCAACTTGTCTTGAGCATTGCACTTGTCCCTTTTGCACTCCAAAAGGCTTGTACTAAGAAGCAATATTTCTAAGCACTACCGACCACCCTAGAATAGCATAAACTTGGTATTGGAATAAAGTAAATCTCATTAACTATCCAAGTCATGATTCAACCAAGCAAGAACTTAAATGGTTGGAATTCTGCAGACCACTTGCTCTCATTATTTCCTTATAAATAGATCCTCTCACAAAGCTTCAAAGACAACAAAAAAAATCAGCCAAACCCTCTTTAACCCCCTCTTGCAGCAGCTCTTGCACAAAATCATCCATTTCCCTCAAAACATCATTTTGCACAAAGCTTCCCAAAACCATTTCTAGTCACTAAACCACTAAACTAATCACTCTAATACATCACAAAACATGTGTTATAGGTGTTCATACCATCACAACCATAAAAAATAGCAAATCCAAAAGTCAACTCTCAAACCTGAAAGATTTGACTTTCTGCATTTTTATATCCAAAATATTGTCCAGATTATTTCCAAACCGTCCAATCCTTCAAACACTCTCGAATAAACACCCTAGAGTTGTTCCAAGAATAGTTTTCCAACTGTGAGTCCATTTGGTGGAATTTCCATTTTGGTCATTTTTTACCATTTTGTAAGAAAGAGGCATTTTCAGTTCTGGCGGTTCCCTTTGATTCTAAGCATTCAAGAAGTTCCCTAGAGGTATATTGGAGGTGTCTAAGGCATTGTTTAATTTTTGTAGCAAGCATGTTGGAGTTTGGCAAGTGAGCTTCAAGAGGTAAGTACCAAGAAACTTTGAACCTTTTAAACATGATGTGCTTTGATGTCCTTTGAGTCTGAACATGTTTAATATGCTATATGTGTTATGTTTGAACCATTTTGTGATGTTGTTGTGGATTGTATGAGAGTGTGCCTTAGAACTTACAAATTTGAGCCACTTGAGGTTATGCTATCGTGTTTTTTAGAAGCATTTTTATGCAAAACCAATTAGACCATTATGATCCTCATGAAATTCTAGGCAAGTTTGGTTTTTGTTTCATCAAATTTCAGGAAGAAGTGAAGGAGTTGTGGTAGTTTTTGCAAGAGGTCCAAAACCTGAAAATCCTGGCATGACCAACCATGGGCGCCATTCTGGCCAGACCTAGGTCTTGTTTAGGCATATGTATCAATGGGATGAGGTGATACAACGGATATATCACCACCCCAGTGGTTAAACCTGCGTGCTTTATAACTTTTGTACCATTGAAAATGGGGTTAGAATCCCCCTCGCCCCAGTTTCTTTTATTTTTTCTAATTCTCAAATGCTTAACACATATAATATCCTACCTTCACCATGTTATCACACGCTCTCCCTTGCATAGTTGATCAAGGTTTTGGTTTGTAATCTGGCCTGCATAAGTTCGAGTCCCATGGGGACCATTCCCATTATTTTTATGACATATTTTCTTACTTTCCTTTGTAAATTCACTTGATCATAACTTTCTCATTTTTTTATCACTTTGAAACCATTATTTATGCAAAATATTCGATGTGATGTCTAGTTTTTATTTGTGATTTCTAATTTCCAAAAATATTTATTTTTGTGACACTTGTACATGTTCAAAGTGTATGACCATTTTAGGGTTTTCTTAAGTACTTATTTGTTTCTTTTGGATGATCCTTTTCATTTCTATGCTTACAATGATATGTTTTCACCTTGTACACTTTTCATAAACCTTGTATGACTTTGTGAACTTGTATCTTGTGTTCCTACATGATTTTGTTGCACTTTTTCAAGTGTATGTTTCATTGAAATACGTGTTGAAACTTTATCCATACCTGAACTTTTGGCTTAACCTTTTTTGCATTAACATGATGTTTCTTTCCATGTTTACATGACCATAATGTGAATGTTTTCCTTTGTGTTGATTTCATCATACTTATGTGCCCTTATACACTTGAATTTTGTTTTGAAGATGATTTTTAATACATGTTTGTATACCTAAACTTTTGAGATGTTCTTACTTGTTTATGACCATGTTTGAACCCTAATATTCATGTTTGGTTGTTACCTACTTGTCTTAACATGTTCAACTTGTATCCATGCTTAAATGTTCAAGTAATGTCTTAACTTGTTCACATGATGTTTAAAATTTAAACTTGTCATCTTTAAGTATTCTCACATGTCATCTCTTGTATGTTTACATCTTCATTCACATGTTATTCTCATACCATGTTCTACATAGAACTCTTCAAACATCTTCAATGTGCATTCGCCACCTCCATCTGTTTGCAGTACCTTGATCTTTTTTTCACTCTGGTTTTCAACAAGCATCTTGAATCTTTGAAAGATTTCAAATACTTTGTCCTTTTGATTGATCACATAGATCCAAAGTTTTAGACTATACTCATCAACAAATGAGAAAAAAATACCTATTTCCACCAATAGTATGATCCTTGAATGGGACACATACATCTGAATGTAGATCTTCTAGTATGCAAGAGGACCTTATCGGCATAGTCAAAACAAAAGACTTTCTGGATTGCTTCCATACTATGCAACCTTTATAGAGTTTTTCGGGCATCTTAAGACTTGGTATACAAGTTACCATATCTTAAGGAATCAACTAACTGAGTGACCTAAAATTCAAGTGGCCAAACCATAAATGCCATAGCCATCAATTCTTGTGGTCGAAAACACTTTTGAGGCATTATACCTCGGTCGAACTGATCATGGTCTTAAATTTCATATTCTTCGAAATTGGTGATTTTAAGACCAGATTATTCTGAGTGTCGAATAGTTCCAAGGCTCCATCTTTCATAACCACTGAGAAACTTTTTTCGACTAATTGTCCAACACTTAGCAAACTGCACTTCATTCCAAGTACACATAGTACATCTTTAATCATAGCTTTTGCTTAATTTCTCCTTTGAATAACTATGTCACTAGTACCTTCTACTTGCAATGAGCTATTATCAGCAAGTTTGACTTTTCTCTTCTTCGAATCATAGAAATATGCTAACCACACTTTTCGACCAGTCATGTGGTTCGAACAACCTGTGTCGAGAAACTAGACCTTGATGTTGACATGCTCATTTGTAAATGCAACCATAACCACCATGTCTTCAGAATAATCAGAATCTTGAAGTGTAAGGTTTGCTCCTTCATTCTTGCCTCTCTTGTACCAAGAATTCTTGGCCAAGTGACCCTATTTTTCACAATTATAACACTGAACTCCTTTTTCTCTTCTTTGTCTTTCTAAATGGAGTTTCCTTCTCCTCTTTTCGAGGATTTATAAGCCCTATCATCAACCTTATGCTTTTGAGGGTTCGACCAAGACATTTTGCTCTGAGTCTTGTCTCTTTTGCCCATGAACTTGTTGGAACCACCATGTTTCTTCCGTGTCTGAGCCTATAGAGCTTGTATCGAATCTTGAACACATTTCCTTTCGATAGTCCTCATCTCATGTGCCTCCAAAGAACCAACCAAATCTTCCAATTTTAATGTTTCAAGATTGTTGGATTCTTGAATAGCAATGATAATGTGATCAATGTGAGAGGTCAATGTACGTATTACCTGATCAATTATCATCTTATCAGTTAGGGTTTCACCGAACCTTTCACGAGATGAATCGACTTTTGTACCTTTGAAACATAACCTACAATCTTTTCTTCTTCTCCCATCTGCAGTAATTCATACTTACTTCATAACGCCTGCAATTTGACGGTTTTAACCTTCTCACCTCCTTCGTAATACTTGACAAGAATATCTCATGCCTCCTTCCAAATTCAGCATGAGAAATCCAATCAAAGTTCGTCGAGTCTACCACTGATTAAATATAAAAAGCAGCCTTGTAGTCTTTCTTCTTGGCCTCCTTGTTTGCGACTCTCTGAGCATCAGTTGCGTTCTCAGCAAGTTCAAAGACGCCATTAGTAACCCCTTCTAAGGTTTCATGAAAGCCAAATAGAGATTGTATCTGTTTTCTCCATCGGGTCTAATTCTTGCCGTCAAGAATTGAAAGAGAATTCAGAATTCCATTGTCGTCATTTATCTTTGCAACAAACGCCAATAACTATCCATGATCTCGGAAATACGATCACTAACATGTGATTATTAAAAATATGATCAGAAAACAAATCGGAGCTCTAGATACTAATTTGTTAGTGCGTGAGAAACTTTTAGTGAGGAGGGACAGAAAGAGAGAGAGAGAGAGAGAGAGAGAGAGAGAGAGAGAGAGAGAGAGAGAGAGAGAGAATGAAGAATGATTATTGTTGTTATTGAATTACAATGTGTATATATACAACTAAGTAACTTGAGTACTAAGTAACTAACATAACAAATCCAAAGTTAGGAATCTATCGATCTACTATGATTAGTTTGTGTTCGAGAATTTGTATTATAAATGAGTATGTTATGATATAATCCAAGTTGTAATCCAAGCCCATGTTAGTTAGGGCTAGAGTTCGTTATGCTAGTTACTTAGTATTCAAGTCATCTCTCTCTCTCTCTCTCTCTCTCTCTCTCTCTCTCTCTCTCTCTCTCTCTCTCTCTCTCTCTCTCTCTCTCTCTCTCTCTCTCTCTCTCTCTCTCTATATATATATATATATATATATATATATATATATATATATATATATATATATATATATATATATATATATATATATATATATATATATATATATATATATATATATATATATATATATATATATATATATATATATATATATATATATATATATATATATATATATATATATATATATATAAAATAACAATCTTTATTCTTTATTCTTTTTCTTTTTCTCTCTTTATTAAAAATATCTTATGAACTAGCAAATTAAATAGCAATATGTGTATATATACAACTAACTTACTTGAATACTAAATAACTAACCTAACAAATTCTTATCCTACTAATTTGAGTTTAAGCTATAGCTTGAATTATACCCTCAAGTCTCAACACTAAAAACTTTCATATTTTTAAACCTGTCAATCCCCATAATCACAGCGAAGAATAAATAAGACCTTTAATATATTATATGCTCGTGAATGTTGTCATGTCATCGTAATTTAATATTGCAACGTGTGTTTGGTGTTAGTAATTGTAGAGATTTAAAGCATACCAATTGTTCAGTGTAAGTACTTCAAGTTTAGGGTAATAATTTAATGACATATTTACAGCATTCTAATCAACCCAAAATGTACAACAGAATGTGTTAATTAGCCAATGTAAAAATAGCATTGAGAGGGAACACAATATTATGTAGGAGGAGAACATTTGGTAGAGTCAGTCATAATATTAGATTTGCTGCAAAGATTACTCCCATTGGCTGATAGCTATATCTCCGATTTCATATACTATTTTTAGAAATTTTATGGATTTTACGACAAGATGTAATAATGAATGTGAGACAAATAAGAAGATGAGAGAACATTATGAATTTGTGAATGCATATTAGGCTGTTGTGGGGCAGGGCAACCAACACGGCAGAGCAAACAAAACTGAGAGATTTGAATTCCTCTTTTTGTGTATAGAATTTTCTTATTCTGCTTCTTCTCTCTATGTATTGTGTTATCTATGAATCTTCTATGTTATTTATTTATATTATTTTCATAGTATTGAAGTCTGAAGAAATACAAGAACTACTATTTATATCATATACTTTACTACCAATACGATAAGTAGAATGAAAATACTTTGGTGCAGATACTGTACACTTTAAATGGTACAACCAATCAGTATTCATATATAACTATGGTACAACCAATTAGTATTCATCTATAATTATGTATCTATTTATAACTATGTTTAAAGAAGATATGTGTTTTTGGGCTGACATTTATTTTCATCTAAAACTATCTTTCATTTTGTTTTTCTAATAAATAATAAGTTACAACTTAAAAACTTGAGTGGTTAGTAATTTCGGTCCGTTTACCATTTACAAGAAATTGAAACTTAATTTCCATCTTTCAAAACACATATATCATGTCTATGATTCAAAATAAAGATTTTTTTTTTTTTCATTCCATCTCTTTCTCAATCAAAACCCACTTGGAATTTTCCAAAATTTTACGGGATTTATGTTTTTTAAATCTTCAATTTACTTATTCGTATTGGATTTTTAAACACTTAACTCCTCTAATTTTATAAATTCTATTAAATTCTTTAAAATTTACATTTTCTTCTTTCTTGAATGTCTCACAGAGAGAGAGAGAGAGAGAGAGATGTGATATTCAGCAACGAGTGAGACAAGATACACCCGAAATAATATATTAATTATTAATAGATGATGGAGCAGAAAAACAATAAAGAGTACAATCAAATTATTCTTTCAGTTCGATAAAACTACACCTACGTCTGGGAGGCTGAACCCACAACCTAAAAAAGGATATTCATTATTAGTAGTTTAGTACAATTAGACTTACAAGCAACAACAAACTCTATGTTATTTAATGTCTCTTCCTAACACTGCCCAATAATTTTCTATTTAGAGTCTCACCTTAAATATGAGATTCTACTCACTTTCTTCTCTGCCACAATCCCAATGACAGGGGCGAACAACCACTAAACCGTAGTGATCAACTTCAATCTTTACAAGATAAAGATCGTTGAAAGTTACAACTCAATTAGACAAACCTTATATATCAAGTTACTAAAATATAAAGGTGTACATAAACAATTTTGATTTCAACTCAACTAGACAAACCATATATGTCAAGTTACTAAAATATAGAGGTGTACCTAAAGATTCAACACTAATCCTATTAGGGCATTATAATTAGTGTGAATACACGACACAAAACCTAACACTCTAAGATATTTAATGAGAATGATTTCTTTCTAATGTAGATTTGAGCTCCTTGTATAGAAATGTAACTCCGCACTTTTCTTCTTGGATAGTATCTTTGAATTCGTTCGGAATTAATGCAGAATATGTTGGATACTTGATTTGCTCCTTGAATATCTCCAACAATATATGATTTATTTTAATTTAAACTCAAATCCAAATCTTCATTTAAATTTAATTCAAAATCCATTCAATTGTTAAACAAATTATCTAATCATATTGTTAAATCAACTACAATAAAATATTTATTAAATCTTGTGCATAAATTACTCCAAAACGCAGCATTCTGGCGCTTGTTGCACAAGGCCATATGTCATACCAGCATGCTAGAGTATCGCACTCAACATGTGTCCTTTATACAACTTCATATAACTTTAGCAAGCTATATCAATCTTGAACACCTTGACACTTCTCCAAGTTGTTTTCTTTCTAAAATACAGTCAATCCAAAGGGCTATTCCAATAAGAACAACAACCCCCTTTGGCAAATTGTAGCAAATCGACTCTTTAAGATAAATAGAACTTCTTACAAGAGAACAAGTGATAGCCACTAGATGTACTTCATCTTCAGAGCATTTCAACAGTAGCAACTTCCATGTATCAGAGTTAAGCATCAACATGTCGTACCACGAAAATACGATCCTTCGCGATGGTCGGGAAAAATAGTTTGAATAGAGCCGCCACAAAAATTTATTTATTTCATTGAAGGAATAGGAAAATATCTATAAAATCTTTAAAAATAAAATGGTATTCGCAACCAAATTTGGGTTCGGGAGTCGATTAAGGAAGGGGAAGGTATTGACACCCCTCATGTAACACCCCACTTCCCAAAACAAATAAAATATGAATAACATAATAAAAATCAGAGTTTCCTTCCCAAGTGGGATATCACATAAAAATCACGTTTCCTTATAAAAAAGGTTTTTCTCCAAATACAGCGGAATATTTAAATAATACAATTAAATAAAAATTTTGATACGTTCGCAGGAAAAAAATAGGAGTTCAACATGAAACAATAAAAATGCCCAAGTCCCGTGCTACGTATCAGAGCATCCTAGACTCGACAGTCACACCAATATCCAAGCTAGCTAAGCACCTGGATTATCTGTACTTCCGAAGAAGCACAGACCACAACAACAACAAGGGGTGAGAAATCATGATCAAAAATATAATGGTAATGTAATACATGTAATAAGGCAGTAAAACACACCAACACATCAATTATTCACCCCAACAACACCATATAACGAACCTACTGTTCAAATTACAATATAACATATTATAATGCAATTATGCAACTCAACATCATGCATGCGGTACCGACTCATTGGTTCATTCAATCGAACCTGGATAGATCACTTACGCTCCTCCTGAGACATGATCTATCCCCCACCATTCTCCACAAAGGAGTACGGATGAATCACTTACGCTCCTCCTGAGACATGATTCATCCCACCAAAACACCATGATATGCAAGACACCAATGCATAATTATTATATTCTGGCACGCTAAGTGCACACGATCCTCCTGATCATATCATCATACAACAATGCATATGTATAGATATATTACACCAACACCATATAAATCAATCAGATAGTAAACGAATTCATACTATCACACCGGATATAACTACGTCCCCCCCCCCCCCCCCCCACTCGGGGATACACGATCCTACTGATCACTACACACATATACATTACTAATTGCTCACCAACAATATTAAGGGAAACGCGTACTATCCCCAAGTACACAAGTTATATCCCATACTCATCATTTTCACACTACAGCAAGGCTAGAAGGATCACACGAGACCAATTCAGACATCTCACCAAAAGTCTCTGAGGTTACTCAGAACCTCCCTAAACCAACACCTCAGCCTATACACCAAAATCAATAATTCATCAACATCAATCCACAATCACAAACATGCCAATAGATATTATACTTACCAATTATCCTATAATTTCTACTCTAGAACCGACATTACGGTACATTACCGACATTTCAGAGTCACTCTGAATCTCACCAAGGTCCTAACCATAGTCATTAACGACGCTATAGGGAAACAACACATAACTTTTCCCAAAGCTATAATCACGGTCATTGCCAACACTACGGTAACAACACATAATCTCATCAGCTTTATATTCCTAGTTACTATCAACACTACAGTAACATCAACAATCCAACAAAATGGATCAATACTACAGTAACATCATCACCATATATATATATATACCCCAAAATGCATCATCAGCATTCATCAATCCCCCAACATCAACAATAATCATAGCATGCCAATATAAAACTTTATATAACGATAAATTCCTACGGGGTTAAGGAATCCCCTCTACCCTATACATGTATAAACCATTCCCAATCAAATTTCTCCCCCCTTACCTTGACAATTGGTCGATCGATAGAATTCCTCCTAGAATTGGTCTCTTGGCCTTCTCCTTCCTCTTCCGTTCTTCGTTCCCTTTTTCCTTCGTTCTTTTTCACTTTCCTCGTTCTTTCCTCTTCTCTCTTTCTATCGCTCTTTTTTCTCAATTTTCTAAAATGTATCGTAACTCTCCTAACCCCTCATATTCTATTTCCCTTTTTAATTATTCTAATCCCAATAATAATAACTAATAAAATAATATAATATTAATAATCTTAATAATAATAATAATACTAATATAATCTTACTAATATTAATAATACCACATATTAATAATAATAATAATAATAATAATAATAATAATATTAATAATTCTAATAATAATAATAATGATAATAATAATAATAATCTTAATAATAATAATACTATTAATAATAACAATAATAATAATATTATTATCTCTCCAATAATCATAATAATACTTTTAATAATAATAATAATAATAATAACACTAATAATAATAATAGTAATAATAATAATAATAATAATACTATTATTATTATCACACCAATATCCCACGCCTATGGTAATCTCTTTCCTCTCCATTCCAACTTTTCTAATATCTCCTTGCTACCCCTTCATATTTCCTTCCTCACGGTTTCTATCGTGACTTTTCATATTTCCATTCTAACTTCCCAATAACCCTTTCACCTCTTATTTTACTTATTCCAACCACTAATATTCCCAATAATAATTCTAATAATAATAATTATAATAATCATTATAATAATAATAATAATAATATAATATAATATAATACTATTATAATATTATAGTAATATTCAACATAATAATAATAATAGTGATACACCCAACAATAATTATAATTATAATAATAATAATATTATCACACCAATAATAATAATAATATTAATAAAAATAATATAATAATAATATAATAATACTAATATTATTATTTCACCAAAATAATAATAATATTAATAATAGTAACAAATATAATAAATATAATAATAATAATAACACCCCCACCAATGTTACTATTATTTTTATATTACTATATTTCACACCAAAATATCACCAATAGTCCTCCCACATTAGGGACACCCACCAAACATCATCAAATACACCCCCACCAAAGGGCACACCAACATATAATTTTTAAAATAATAATAAAGTGACTAAATAATTAAAATGGGTGTTACAACTCTCCCCCACTTTAATTATTTTCGTCCTCGAAAATTACCTGATGGAAATAGCTCCGGATACGCTTCTCGCATCCTGCTTTCCAACTCCCAGGTCACACTGCCTCCTGCAGCACCTCCCCAAGCTACCTTCACCAAAGGTATCTCTTTCCCTCGGAGCTGTTTCATCTTACGGTCCTCGATCCTCAACGGCATCGTCTCAATAGTAAGATTCTCCCGAACCTGAACATCATCTCTCTGAATCACATGAGATGGATCAGAAACATATTTTCGCAATTGCGACACATGAAACACATCATGTAGATTCGACAACTCCGGCGGCAACGCCACCCTATAGGCCACAGCACCAACTCTTTGCAAAATTTCATAAGGTCCAATAAACTTAGGATCCAGCTTCTTGGACTTCAACGCCCGACCCACACCAGTCATCGGGTTAACTCTTAGGAATACGTGATCACCTACACAGAATTCCAACTCTTTCCTCCGATTATCATGATAACTCTTCTGCCTACTCTGAGACACTTTCATTTTCTCACGAATCATCTGAATCGTCTCAGTAGTCTGCTGAACAATTTCTGGTCCAAGCACCACACTCTCACCGGTCTCATACCAACACAGAGGAGTCCTACACCTCCTCCCATACAAAGCTTCAAAGGGTGCCATTCCAATACTCGAATGGTAACTATTATTGTACGTGAATTCAATCAATGATAAATGAGTGTCCCACGCACCACCCTTTTCCAATACACAAGCTCTTAATAAATCCTCAAGCGACTGAATAGTCCTTTCCGATTGACCATCAGTTTGTGGATGATAAGCTGAACTTAATTTCAACTTAGTACCCAAAGCTTCTTGCAAGCTCTTCCAAAATTCTGAAGTAAACCTCGGATCTCTATCCGACACAATACTGGACGGAACACCATGTAACTTCACAATTACCCGAATATAAATCTCCGCCAGCTTCGTCAACGGAAAACTAATATTAATTGGCACAAAGTGTGCAGACTTCGTTAACCGATCCACAATCACCCATATAGCATCAAAACCTCTCGCCGTATTTGGCAATCCTGTAACAAAGTCCATAGAAATGCAATCCCATTTCCAAACCGGAATTTCCAACGGTTGCATAAATCCAGAAGGTCTCTGGTGTTCTACCTTCGATTTCTGACACGTCAAACAGGCATAAACAAATTGAGCAATGTCTCTTTTCATACCAGACCACCAAAATAATTTCTTTAAATCATGATACATCTTCGTAGCTCCGGGATGAATACTCAGATTACTACGGTGTCCTTCACTCAAAATCAGCTTTTTCAGTTCCTCATCATCTGGTACACAAATCCTGCCTCTAAATCTCAACACACCTGTATTATCCAATTTAAAGTCACTATCGGAGTCACTTCCTACTCCAGGCATCAAATCTACCAATTTCACATCCAACTTCTGATTCTCTCTAATCATATCCAAGAAGTCATTATTTACCTGCAACATACCCAACATTACACTCTCTGCAGTAGTTTCACAAACCATGCTCAAATCTCTGAATTGTTCAATTAACTCAATTTCTTTCACCATCAGAGCTGCCATATGAATTGTCTTTCTACTCAAAGCGTCTGCCACTACATTGGCCTTTCCCGGATGATAACTCAAACTGAAGTCATAATCCTTCAAAAATTCTAACCATCTTCTCTGCCTCATATTCAGCTCTTTCTGATCAAACAGGTATCTCAGACTCTTATGATCACTAAACACTTCAAATCTTGAACCATACAGGTAATGCCTCCAAATTTTCAACACAAAAACAACCGCAGCTAACTCAAGATCATGAGTAGGATAATTTCGCTCATGCACTCTCAGTTGCCGCGAAGCATATGCTACTACCTTACCATTCTGCATAAGAACTCCTCCTAATCCCATCTTAGACGCATCACAGTACACCACAAACGGTTCACTCGGAGTCGGTAACACTAACACCGGTGCCGTAGTCAATCTCTTTTTCAACTCTTCAAAACTTTCTTCACAAGCAGCGTCCCATACGAAAACTTGGTTCTTTCTCGTCAACTGAGTTAATGGCAACGCCAAATTAGAGAACCCTTCAATAAACCTGCGGTAATAACCAGCTAAACCCAGAAAGCTCCTAATTTCTGTCGCTGTCTTCGGCGGTTCCCACTGCAATACTGCACTTACTTTTGACGGATCCACCGCTATTCCATCTTCAGATATTACATGCCCCAAGAAACTCACTCTCTTCAACCAGAAGTCACACTTTGATAGTTTAGCAAATAATTTATTTTCCTTCAACACTTGCAAGGCAATTCTCAAATGTCCTGCATGTTCTTCATCAGATTTAGAATAAATTAATATATCATCAATAAACACTACAATGAATTGATCCAAATAAGAATGGAAAATTCTGTTCATATACTCCATAAATACTCCCGGCGCATTAGTCACTCCAAACGGCATTACAGCATATTCATAATGTCCATATCGAGTTCTAAAAGCAGTCTTCTGAATATCACCTTCTTTTACTCTTATTTGATGATAACCCGACCTTAAGTCAATCTTACTAAACACACGAGCTCCCACCAGCTGGTCCATCAAATCATCAATCCTCGGGAGAGGATACTTATTCTTAATCGTCACTTTATTCAACTGACGGTAATCGATGCACAAACGCATACTACCATCCTTCTTCTTCACCAACAACACTGGAGCTCCCCACGGCGATACACTTGGCCTAATAAACTTTCTATCCAACAATTCTCCAATCTGAGACTTCAACTCAGCCAATTCCACTGCAGACATCCTGTACGGCGCCATAGAAATAGGCCTCGTACCAGGAACAAGATCAATACCAAATTCCACTTCTCGCGTCGGAGGCAATTCCGTAATGTCGTCAGGAAACACTTCCGGAAATTCATTCACCACTGCCAATTCCTCCATTGACACTTTGCTATCCACCGATAAAGTTGCAAATAAAGCAAACACTCTAGTTTCATCTTCCAACAAGGCCCTCAATTCTTTATTAGACAAAGAACTTGCTAAAGCTTCCTCTTCAGGGGTCAAGAACAACAATTCCTTCCGAAAACAGTCGATGTAGACTCGGTTGAACTCTAACCAGTTCATACCCAGAATAACATCCAATTTACCAAGTGGTAGACAAATCAAATCCACTTCAAATTCTCTACCGAAAATAGTCAGCGGACACTTCAGGCATACCAAAGAAGTAGTCACTGAACCTATAGAGGGTGTCTCAATAGTCATTCGTCTCTCCAGAGTAGACGGCACCAATCCTATCCTCTCCACACAATCCACAGAAATAAACGAGTGTGTTGCACCCGTATCAATAATAGCAGTTAAAGGAATATTATTGATAATACAAGTACCTTTGATAACACGCTCATCACTGGCAGCTTGAGTTCCTGCCAAAGCAAACACTTTTCCACCAGCCGGAGACGTCTGAGGCTTCTTCGGCTTCTCACAATGGGTACTGATGTGACCCTTCTCACCACAGTTATAACAGGTCGGCATAGTTGCTCTGCAGTCAGCTATCACATGACCTGGTTTTCCACACTTAAAACACTTTTTGGCTTCATTAGGACAATCATTAGCACGGTGTCCCATACCACCGCACCGAAAACATTTCCCTTCAGCAGATGCTCTCCCATCTCTAGGCTTCTTATCAACAACAGCTTTACGTTTTCCCTTATCAGCAGCAACACCATAAGGAGTACCACTAAACCTCTGCTTACCCTTACGGTCATTAACAGCTTTGTAGTGTGCAATCCTTGCCCGGTTATCGTTATCATAGATCCTGCTCCTGCTTACCAGCTCAGGATAGCTCCTGATCTTCTGACAAGCAATCCCCAGCTTAATCTCTGGACGCAGTCCATTCTCAAACTTTAAGCACTTAGAAGTCATTGCCCCTTCCACATTATAGTGAGGACAATACTGCACCAGCTCCTCAAACTTAGCAGCATACTCTGCTACAGTCATACTACCCTGCTTCAGCTCTAAGAATTCAATTTCCTTAGCACTCCGAATATCTTCCGGAAAATACTTCTCCAGAAAACCCTTCCGAACTACCTCCCAAGTAATGGCAGTTCCAGCAGCTTCCAATCTTTGGCGACTATTGTCCCACCAAGCTTCAGCCTCACCCTCCAGCATGTGAGTACCAAACCTCACCTTCTGCTCATCAGTACAATCCATAGTTCTGAAGATTTTCTCAATTGCCTTCAGCCACTTCTGAGCAGCTTCTGGGTCCAGAATTCCTCCTTCAAACGTTGGCGGCTTGTTGCTCCGAAACTGCGCCAAACTCCTGAATTGGGCATCTGCAGTTTGATTCTGATTAGCAACAGCTTGCGCCATTGCTTGCATAGCAGCAGCTAATGCAGCATCGTTCCTTCCTGCCATACTGCTCAAAACATAACAACACCAGGTTAAAAGATATTCAACTACATCATAACGGACAGACTCAACTCGACTCAACAACACTGGCCGGACGGACCGACCTGCTCTGATACCAATTGTAACACCCCACTTCCCAAAACAAATAAAATATGAATAACATAATAAAAATCAGAGTTTCCTTCCCAAGTGGGATATCACATAAAAATCACGTTTCCTTATAAAAAAGGTTTTTCTCCAAATACAGCGGAATATTTAAATAATACAATTAAATAAAAATTTTGATACGTTCGCAGGAAAAAAATAGGAGTTCAACATGAAACAATAAAAATGCCCAAGTCCCGTGCTACGTATCAGAGCATCCTAGACTCGACAGTCACACCAATATCCAAGCTAGCTAAGCACCTGGATTATCTGTACTTCCGAAGAAGCACAGACCACAACAACAACAAGGGGTGAGAAATCATGATCAAAAATATAATGGTAATGTAATACATGTAATAAGGCAGTAAAACACACCAACACATCAATTATTCACCCCAACAACACCATATAACGAACCTACTGTTCAAATTACAATATAACATATTATAATGCAATTATGCAACTCAACACCATGCATGCGGTACCGACTCATTGGTTCATTCAATCGAACCTGGATAGATCACTTACGCTCCTCCTGAGACATGATCTATCCCCCACCATTCTCCATAAAGGAGTACGGATGAATCACTTACGCTCCTCCTGAGACATGATTCATCCCACCAAAACACCATGATATGCAAGACACCAATGCATAATTATTATATTCTGGCACGCTAAGTGCACACGATCCTCCTGATCATATCATCATACAACAATGCATATGTATAGATATATTACACCAACACCATATAAATCAATCAGATAGTAAACGAATTCATACTATCACACCGGATATAACTACGTCCCCCCCCCCCCCCCCCCCACTCGGGGATACACGATCCTACTGATCACTACACACATATACATTACTAATTGCTCACCAACAATATTAAGGGAAACGCGTACTATCCCCAAGTACACAAGTTATATCCCATACTCATCATTTTCACACTACAGCAAGGCTAGAAGGATCACACGAGACCAATTCAGACATCTCACCAAAAGTCTCTGAGGTTACTCAGAACCTCCCTAAACCAACACCTCAGCCTATACACCAAAATCAATAATTCATCAACATCAATCCACAATCACAAACATGCCAATAGATATTATACTTACCAATTATCCTATAATTTCTACTCTAGAACCGACATTACGGTACATTACCGACATTTCAGAGTCACTCTGAATCTCACCAAGGTCCTAACCATAGTCATTAACGACGCTATAGGGAAACAACACATAACTTTTCCCAAAGCTATAATCACGGTCATTGCCAACACTACGGTAACAACACATAATCTCATCAGCTTTATATTCCTAGTTACTATCAACACTACAGTAACATCAACAATCCAACAAAATGGATCAATACTACAGTAACATCATCACCATATATATATATATACCCCAAAATGCATCATCAGCATTCATCAATCCCCCAACATCAACAATAATCATAGCATGCCAATATAAAACTTTATATAACGATAAATTCCTACGGGGTTAAGGAATCCCCTCTACCCTATACATGTATAAACCATTCCCAATCAAATTTCTCCCCCCTTACCTTGACAATTGGTCGATCGATAGAATTCCTCCTAGAATTGGTCTCTTGGCCTTCTCCTTCCTCTTCCGTTCTTCGTTCCCTTTTTCCTTCGTTCTTTTTCACTTTCCTCGTTCTTTCCTCTTCTCTCTTTCTATCGCTCTTTTTTCTCAATTTTCTAAAATGTATCGTAACTCTCCTAACCCCTCATATTCTATTTCCCTTTTTAATTATTCTAATCCCAATAATAATAACTAATAAAATAATATAATATTAATAATCTTAATAATAATAATAATACTAATATAATCTTACTAATATTAATAATACCACATATTAATAATAATAATAATAATAATAATAATAATAATAATAATAATAATATTAATAATTCTAATAATAATAATAATGATAATAATAATAATAATCTTAATAATAATAATACTATTAATAATAACAATAATAATAATATTATTATCTCTCCAATAATCATAATAATACTTTTAATAATAATAATAATAATAACACTAATAATAATAATAGTAATAATAATAATAATAATAATACTATTATTATTATCACACCAATATCTCACGCCTATGGTAATCCCTTTCCTCTCCATTCCAACTTTTCTAATATCTCCTTGCTATCCCTTCATATTTCCTTCCTCACGGTTTCTATCGTGACTTTTCATATTTCCATTCTAACTTCTCAATAACCCTTTCACCTCTTATTTTACTTATTCCAACCACTAATATTCCCAATAATAATTCTAATAATAATAATTATAATAATCATTATAATAATAATAATAATATAATATAATATAATACTATTATAATATTATAGTAATATTCAACATAATAATAATAATAGTGATACACCCAACAATAATTATAATTATAATAATAATAATATTATCACACCAATAATAATAATAATATTAATAAAAATAATATAATAATAATAATATAATAATACTAATATTATTATTTCACCAAAATAATAATAATATTAATAATAGTAACAAATATAATAAATATAATAATAATAATAACACCCCCACCAATGTTACTATTATTTTTATATTACTATATTTCACACCAAAATATCACCAATAGTCCTCCCACATTAGGGACACCCACCAAACATCATCAAATACACCCCCACCAAAGGGCACACCAACATATAATTTTTAAAATAATAATAAAGTGACTAAATAATTAAAATGGGTGTTACACCTCACGTCCGCTGTACTCAACGAGAATCTCTTAGTTAGATTTATGATTGAATGTTAGACCATGTTTATTTGCTTTCTTCAAGTAGTAAAAGGATTAAAAAGAGAAAATAAAGGAAACCTCAAAATGAAAAAAAAAAAGAGTTTTTTATTAGTGTGCTCGCCAAGGATTGGGGCCCTCGTGCCTACGTATTTTCATTATGAAATGAGGAATGAGAGAATTCGTAGTTCGAAGGACTACGATAGGAAAAATAAAAAGGTTGAAAAGAAAAATGTAGCTCACCAGGATCTCGCAATCCTCTGCCTACATATCTTCATAGTGCAATGAGAAAATCAGAGTTTCGTAGTTCAAGGAGACTACGATGGAAAAAAGAAAAAGGTTGGTTTGTGTTTTTTAATGAACAAGTATTTAGATCACGTTTTAAGGGATAAACATTGGCTTGTCTATTCTCGAGGGAGGTTTAATCACTAGTTTGTATGTGTATTATAATGGGGCTAAACAATGTTCTTTTGCAAAAATGTGTTTGATCGCACAGGGGCGAGTAATTATATTTTGGAAGGTTTCAATCACATAGGGGCAAGAAAAGATAGGCTTAACGTGTTGATGTTGATTTTAGGATTTTGAAAAGAATTGTTTTTGACTCGAATTGCACTAAAGACTATGGGTAAATGCGAATATTTTGAACTACCAAGCCAAACGTCTTGTGTCCAAAATAATCAAAGTGAGTGTAGGAAAGCTCCATTCTCACTCCATCTCCGTCAGTTAAGGCTTGTGGTGTGCAACCCTAATCATATTTTAAAAGTGCTTTTGAGTTTATTAAGGAAAATTCAATTGACATTGGATCAAGGGTTTAATTTTCACGATATGATTATGAAAATGGTTCGAGATTGAAATGGGATAGGTTGATGGAAATGCATGAAGCGATCGACTTACAAGTTGTGTATGACTTGATGTATGGATCAAGAATGCTTTGATTTGGTTGATGACGGTGTACAAGGCGATTTACTTATAAGATTTAAGAGATGGGATACACTTTATTGAATGGGATAAAGGTGAAGCAATAAACACAAGCCTAAACAAATAAGCATATACAGGTGTTAAAAGAGGCTCAAGATTGAATCGAGAATTATTTTACTTTTGAAAAGGGATTTAACGTGTTTTGAGAAGAAAGAAACACTTGACGTTGGACAAAGATTTTAGTATTTTTGAAAAGTTAATTTTAATGGTCATATTTTCTTTTTGGATTAACAATTATGCATCAACTAAACATACTAAAAAAACAATAAAAATAAATAAATAAAAAATAAAAAAATTGTAGGGAGAACACTATTAGTACAAGAGTTAAAAAAATTAAAAAATTATAAAAAAAAAAGAATAAAATACAACAATAAGTAAATAAAGCAATAATAAGAAATCAAATAAATAAAAAATATACAAATTAAAGACTAAAACAAGATAAAAATTGGGGGTGTAACTAGGAAAGTGCTTTAGCCTCAAAGGAGAGGGACCCCACAGGGGTATATTGAGAAATTAGGGGGAGTGGGGAGACTTCATCTTCCCCAAACCCATATTTGATTACTATTCTTATAGCAACAAAAATGGATGAAAAATTTTTATAATCACTGCAAGAAAACCTGCATTTTACTAAGTGATTTAGTGACGTGGTAAACACGTGGGAAAAAATAGAGGTTGCGACGTGTAAACCACGTCACTACATTATTTAATTAATAACCCTCTCAAATTTAAAATTTGTAACGTTGAGTGCTGTTTTTTTGGAGAGGAAAATTTGAATTATTCATAAATTAAGTTGTGGTGTGATAACCACATGGGAAACAAAAATTCAAAAATATCTTTATTTTTGCGGCGTGGAAAACAAGTCAGAAGGTACCCACATGGTACCCACGTCACAAATGGGAAAGCATTTATTTTTACAGTTGGGACACATTAAAAGTTAATTTGACTATGACAGCTCTTCCCACATGATTCCCACGTCGCAAATGGGAAGGCATTAATGTGTGTCATTTAATTTTTTACCGTTGGATGTCATTTAATTTTTTAATGTTGAAAATAAAATGTTGGGAAAGTTCCAATGTGCTTATCACGTGGCTACTTTTCCAAGTTGATTTTACGTCGCAACTGAGATGCATTAGTGATTGTTCTAACGTGGTATTCACATGGGTACTTTCCCACGTGTTTACCATGTCACAAATTAGACTATATAATGTCAAATCTCAGAACTCTCCCTTCACGCATTTCTTCTTTTCCTTCCTTCTTCCTTCTTCTTTCTCCATTCTTCATTCCTTGCTTGCGTTATCTGTGCTTCCTCTCCTCCTTCATTGCATTTCACATACATTTTCAATAGGTATGGTATATGTTACATTCTTACTTTTTATTTTTGTTTTACATTTTATTTTAATTTTTTCTTATTATTAATTTTTAATTTTTTTTTCAAAAGATTAAGATTTGGAAGATTCAAGAAGAGCTCATCAAGTCTAAAGATTTAAGCTTTAGTTTTGCTCCATTGAGGTATTTATGTAATTTAAATTATTTATTTTTCAAATTTATAGGTATATGAAATGTTTGGTTGTTGTTGTATAAAATTAGAATTTATTGATTATATATGAAAAACAGAATATATATTATATTTTAAATGTGAATAATATTGATTATATATGAATAATATTGTATATGAAATGTTTGGTTGTTGTTGTTGTATTTAAATATGTTATTTTTATTTAAAATAGAATATATATTATATTTTTAGTATACATAATTGTAAAAAATAGTTTTTAGAAAAAATAGATTTTTAAAAATAATGAATATATATTATATTTTAAATGTGTTATTTTTAGTAAAAGAATTATATATTATATTTTAGAATAATATATTTTAAAATATGTATTAGATTTTAGTAAATAAAATATATATTATATTAGAAAAAACAGAATTTTTAAAAATATTTTTAGTAAACAAAATTGTAAATAGAAAAAATTAAAAAGTATTTTATAAAAAACATAAAGTTATGTAGATTAGAAAAAAAATTGTAAATATTTTTAGAAAAAGTATTTAGTAAATAAAAGTATTTTTATTAAAAAATAATGAATATGTATTATATTTTAAATGTGTTATTTTTAGTAAACAAATTATATATTATATTTTAGTAAACGTAATATATATTATTTTAGAAAAAAACATATTTTGAAAAATAATGAATATATATTATATTTTAAATGTGTTATTTTTAGTAAACAAATTATATATTATATTTTAGAATATGTATTATATTTTAGTTAACAGAATATATATTATATTGGAAAAAACAGAATTTTTAAAAATATTTAAATTTATTTTTATTAGGTTTAAATGTATAATTAGATTTTATATTTTTATATTTGTATTTATATTTTTATATTTTTATAGTAAGAAAATATTTTTAAAATCATGTTAAAAAATTAGGTTGTTGTATAATATGAAGTAATATTTTAATTTATATTAGGTTAAAACAATGTGAAAAGAATTATATTATTTTGCATATATTAAAATCACATATTTAATTAAAATAATATATAATGATAGTGCAAATGTGCAATATGGAATTTTTTTCGTTACTATCGTAGTTGGATGTACGATATGACGTCACCAGGCAGACGTGGACTTACACCATATTTTGAGGAAGGAGTTAAAGGATTTATCACGTGGGTATTTGCACAAGAATGTTGTCGACGTGAAGGAGGAGTAAGATGTCCTTGTCTTAAATGTGAATGTAGATCTATAATTAGTGATCCAGAGGAAGTAGAACGTCATTTGAAGAGGAAGGGTTTCATTAAAAATTATTGGGTTTGGACATATAATGGAGAATAACTGTCGAGTAACGTACATGCAGAGACAACTAATACACACGCATAAAGCAGTTGATCACATATGGAATTTGAGGAACAATTTAATATGATCCATTAAATGGTTGGCAATGCATTTGGAGTAAATGTGACATATGATGAACCTCATGATTTTGATGGGGAAGAGTTGTCGAATGAGGAAGCACAAAGATTTTACCAATTGTTGAAAGAAATGAATACACCGCTGTTTGAGGAGTCGGCAGATTCAAAATAATCAATGTGTGTGAGATTATTGGCCGCAAAGTCAAATTGAAATATTCCTAATTAGTGCTTGGAATACTTTGCAAAAATGATGTTGGATACGACTCCTACGAAAGAAAACTTGCCTACAAGTTATTATGATGCAAAGAGGTTGGTGTCGAAGTTGGGTTTAGAAGTACGACATATTGATTGTAGCATAAATGGATGCATGTTGTTTTATGACAATGAGTTTGATATTAATGATGAGGCGCTGGAGGAATGTAAGTTTTGTAAGAGTCCGAGATATCAAGTTTGTAGTAAAGCCATTAACCGTAAACAAAAACATGTAGCAGTGAAGTTCATGTTTTATTTGCCGATAATACCAAGGTTAAAAAGATCGTTTGCTTCAATGCACAATGCAATTCAAATGACATGGCATCATACAAACCAAACAAGTTCATGCATTATGCGGCATCCATCTGATGGTGAGGCATGGAAACATTTTGATAGGGTACATTCTGATTTTGCTGCAGAACCTAGAAATGTTAGGCTCGGACTATGCTCTGATAGTTTTACTCCATATGTCCAAGCATCCGCAATTGCATATTCCTATTGGTCAGTTATCGTAACCTCTTACAACCTCCCTCAATAGATGTGCATGAAAAAACCATACATGTTTTTGACTTTCCTCATTCTAAGACCATCAAGTCCTAAAGCTGGAATCGATGTTTATTTACAACCTTTAATAGATGAATTGAAAAGGTTGTGGATTGGAGAATGGACTTATGATATATCTTGCAAACAAAAATTTACTTTGCGAGCTGCCTTGATATGGACTATTAATGACTTTCCCGCTTATGGAATGTTATCTGGTTGGGGTACGCATGGAAAAATGGGATGTCTATATTGCATGGAATTTACAAAGGCTTTTACTTTGGAATTTGGAGGAAAAAGTTTGTGGTTCAACTGTCACCGCAGATTCCTACCACGAGACCATGTCTTTAAAAGAAACAAGACTAATTTCAAAAAAGATGTACGAGTAAAAGATTTGCCTCCTCCTCGATTGTCACCAGAGGAAATATGGAATTGAGTTTCTGAACTGCCAAAATTCACAAACTATGGTGAAGCATGCAAAATTCAAGGATATGGGGTCAAACATAATTGGACAAAAAGAAGTATATTTTGGGACCTCCCATATTGGAAAGATAATTTATTGCGACATAATCTTGATGTTATGCATATTGAAAAGAATTTCTTTGATAATATATTTAACACAGTGATGGATGTTCAAGGCAAAACAAAAGATAATGAGAAGGCTAGAAAGGACATGGAAATTTTGTGTGATAGGAAAGACTTGGAGTTGAAGCCTCGACCTAATGGAAAATTATTAAAACCTAAGGCTTGTTACAGTCTAACTTCCTAAGATGCTAAAGTGGTTTGTCGATGATTAAATGAATTGAGAATGCCAGATGGTTATGCTTCAAATTTAGCAAGGTGTGCTGACACCAAAACTAGGAAGTTGCATGGAATGAAAAGTCATGATTGTCATATTTTCATGGAATGATTTCTTCCAATTGCATTCAGTTCACTACCCAACCATGTGTTATATCCGCTATTTTAAATAAGTCAATTTTTCAGAGATATTTTTGCGTCAACGAGTCGATAGCATCATTAAGTTGGACCAAAATATTCTAGTTATTCTATGCAAGTTGGAACGAGTTTTTCCACCTGGTTTTTTCGACTCTATGGAGTATCTACCTGTGCATCTTGCATATGAAGCCTATCTTGGTGGCCCCGTTCAATACAGGTGGATGTATCCTTTTGAAAGATTCATGGGTGATTCAAAGCGATCAGTGAAAAATAAAGCTAAAGTTGAAGGATCAATATATGCACATTAGTTGTATCGGGAAACATCACACTTTTGCAGTCATTATTTCAATCATTTGATGCTAACTCCAAGAATCATAAGGAAGGAATTTGATGTTTACAAAAGAAGTCAGTTTACCTTGTCAATATTCGGTCTTCCCGGTTGCCCCTCTAGAAAGGAGAATATGCATTGGCTGACCCAAAAAGAATTGCAATTTGCACATGTTCATGTTCTAATTAACTGCATTGAAGTTAAGTCATATCTTGAGTAAGTATACCCCTAATGTAACTACCTATCTGGCTTTACAAATTGAATTATTACATTCTAACTAATAGTATTTTTCTTTATAGGGAATTTAAAGTCTCCTATTCTCAAAGCACCGGTGAGCAAGCAACTACCGGTCACATACATGCATCTTTTCCAGCACGGTTCAAGGATCAATTGTCATGCATTGTTGCACCGACTCAAGAAATACTTCATTTGAGAAACTTATCTAGAGGCCTTGTTCAAAGAGCAATTGAATGGCACACATACTATGTGAACGACTATAAATTTCACACCCAGGCTTGGACAGAAGGGAAAACAACCATAAATAGTGGTGTATTTGTTAAAGGAGTTACAGATGGTGGTGAAGATGACTTCTATAGCGTTGTTACGCATATTTACGAGTTGGCATACAATTACTTAGACTTGGAAAATAGAGTTGTCTTGTTTTATTGTGATTGGTATGATCCATCTTCCAGGGGCACAAAAATAGATAAGAAATATAATACTGTTGATATTCGAATGGACAGAAGGTACAAAGAGTATGGCCCTGTCATAATGTCACATATCGTTAAACAAGTTTATTATGTCCCATACCCTTCAATTCAGTCACGTAAATGTGGATGGTGTATTGTAATCAAAACAGAACCATTGGGTCATATTGAAACTGAAGATCTAGTGGAAGATGCTGCTTACCAAGACGATGAAATTTCTCAAATTAATGATGTGGTTGAAGTTGAAGAAATTACAAATTTGTGTGATACATTGGCCGAGGGGCACCAAATTGATGCATCTGTGTTGTTGGTAGATAATAATGTGGATGAAGAGCATGAAGAGTTTGTATCTGAGGACATTATTGGATCATATGATAAAAATAAAATGGATGAAGAGCATGAAGAGTTTGAATAGATAGTTTTTATATGTGTTCGAACAATTTTTATTAATGTATTATTTGTTTTATATGAATGCAAATGATTTTTACGTGTATATATTATGTTGATAATAGTCTTGATTTATTTATTGATAACTCTTCTAAAATAGATAGAATGCCACCCCGAACTGACAAGGGTAAGGCTAAGGAAACCCAGCCCCGTTCGAGAGCTAGAGTACGTGAGGTACCTCCCTCGCCCATGTATGCTTCTCGCCCACAGACTCAGGCAGATCTAATGTCTGTAGAAACTTCACATCCATTTACAAAATTACTCTCCTCCTCCCAAACGGTTCCATCTGGGAATCCATCGTTTATTAGTCCGTTTGGGGGATCCTTCATGCATCTGCTTGGGGGATCTAATTTTCCTCAGGTACTGTCTTCGTTCACACAGCAGCCTGGGGGATCTAGTTTTACTGGGGGATCTAGGTTTCTTCCTCAGCATTATTCCTTCACACAGCAGCTTGGGGGATCTAGTTTTTCTCAGGAGACTCCCTTCGTACAGCCTGGGGGATCTAGTTTTCCTCAACAGTATTCCTTCACGCCGCAGCCTGTAGGATCTAGTTTTCCTCAACAGACTCCCTCCACGCACCAGCCAGGGGGATATGGCTCCCGCATTCCACACCCCACACATATACCTGCGCGCTAGGAGCAGGATGACCACCCTATTCAGGAGGATGACGATATTCATGAGGAGCAGACAAATCCTGTTGCAGGGGAGATTTTGGTGGTTGAAGGACGACATCTGATTAGGCTTGAGGGATCTGGGTATGTTTTTAATTTATAATATTTATTTAACTATATATTACCATTTTATGTTTAATACTCATTCAAATTATTGTTGTTTAGTTTTGATCCGTGTTGGTCTGCTACAAAAGTTGTAAACTGGGTCATCCAATTGATGTATACAAAACTCATTAAGTCTTTCGGAGAGTCCCAGATACTGAGAAAGATATATGGTTTGATAAATTCAAGGTAAATTGTATTTTTATTATAGTTATGTTATTTTATAATTATTTGTTGTTATATAAATATCTAACATTTTATTTGACTCTCATATAACTTGCAGGAAAGGTGTACTTGACAAAATTTTGATGAGGTCAAAATTAAAAAAAAAATTTAGAAGTAAGGTATCTAGCAGATTATCTGAGATGCTTAGGAATGCTAGACAACATTGGGAAAGAGATCAAACTCATCCTAACTGGATATGCGAGGAAATATTTAGGGAACTTATTGAGTGGTGGAAGACAGAAGATTTTCAGAGAAGATCTGAACATGCAAAAAAGATGAGGGCATCTTAAGCAGGTAGTTGTCTTAGTACAGTTGGAAGTATCAGTATTGTCGACGAATGTTAATTATAACTATTTTTTTAAGTTCTATTTTGTATTTAATTAAACTTAATTATTTTAATTAGAAAAAGGATTTGGGGGGAGTCACGAATTAATGAGCTATTTGTGAAGACTCAAACCAAAAAATCGGAGGAGTTTGTTGACGGTCATTCCAAATCAACCTTGGTAACTTGTTTATAGTTGAATTATTTTATTTCATAATTATTGTATATAATTAAATTGTTTAAACTATATTTATTTTAATTTAATTTTTTCAATGTGTGTGTAGGAGTTGTACCAAACCTTGCTTGCCCAATTTATAACTGAAAATCCTCAATATATGTCGATTGGGAATGCACCGCTTGATCCACGCGTGGATCTTTATATTTGAAATTTAACAGTAGGCAGGAAGGGAGTCAATGGGTGTTTTTTTGGTCTTGGGTCTTTGGCTGACGATTATAGAAAAGGGGACCGAACTTTATTTCAAAGACTCGATGATGGGGAAGGAGGATCTCGTCCAGTAGAATTGACACCAGAAGTGTTGGCAACAGTGAGAGAGTTAGCTCTATCAGAGGCGAGATGAGAGGCGGAGGCACGCGAGGCGGCCCTAAAGGCCGAAATGGAGAATATGTGAAATAGGCAAAATGCTGAAATGGAGGAAATGAGGAAGCGGCAATCCGACATGGAGGCACAAATGCGACAATTTTTTGCCTCACAATCAAATTATTTTGTCCAAGATGATGAAGAAGACGAAGATGCTATATTTAGTAGTGATGATGAATAAATTTTTTTTTATGATTATTTATGTTTGTGACGTGAATATTACGTGACAATTTTTTTAATTAGTTTTTTATGTTTGTAACGTGAATATTATGTAACTAAATATTTATATATTTTTTTAATGTATATATTAAAAATATTAAAAAATTTAATTGAAAATTATTTAAATTATTTATTTTATTATTTATTAATTTGTTGTATTCATTAATATTTAATTTTTTTATTATTAAATTATACAGTGAAGTGAAAACAAAGACACTAACTTAAAACAGATTTTCTTTTGTGGCATGGGAACCACGTCACTAATTAGTGACATGGAAATCACGTGGGAACATTAAATACACATCACTAATTAGTGACGTGATTTTCACTTGGAAACATTTTCAATTATTTTGGTGGTTTTTGGCGTGAATCCCATGTCACAAATTAGTGACGTGATTTTCACGTGGGAAAATGTTCCCACCGTTGCTTTTCCGACGTGCTTTACCCACGTCACAAATTTTGTTTAGTGATGTATTTTTTAGCTTAGTGACGTGAATATCATGTGAAAAATTGCAATATTTCATGAAGTGAATAAAAACGAAAAGAAACCATAACTTTTTCAAAATTTTACGAAATTAAGCAAATAAATAATGAAAATGTATCTAATCGATCTCAAGAACACAATGATATATTAAAAATTAGAAAATAAACAACAACAAAAATTTGAAAATTAACAAAAATGTAGCAACATATATTGCTTGATTCGGTCCTTTTATCTACCCTCATGACAACGAATCATGGATTTCATGCTCGGGGTGATGTTGGGAAGCTATTGGATACATTATTTATGTAAAACAAACATCAATTTGCATTTTACCTTTTTTGTTCATGGAGGTTCAAGAACACTTTAAACTCTTGATTTTGAATCAATGGAGTTTCCATACAAAATAGAGGGTCATTAAGATACTAATTAAGTACAATAAGAATAATAATGCAAAAGAAAATTAAAAAATGAAAATTAAACAACAATAAATCACTTTTGCTTATAGAGGTTTAAGAATACTTTTCAACTTTTGATTTAAAATCAATTGAGTTTCCATACAAAATGGTGATGATTAAGGTACTAAATAAATGAAAGAAAGAATAAAAGTGAAATAAAATGAAATAAATGACAAGCATAAGAGCCAACCTAAAATAAAATTCAATAAAGAAAGAAAGAAATGACTTGAACAAAAATGAAGAGAGTTTTGGTCTTGTTTAGTGAATGATTGGTGGTGAGATTTGTGAATGAGAATGACTTTATTTATAGGATCTAAAAATGGTAGTTTATGAATTATGTAAAGAGTGGTGAGTGCCTTCTAGAAACTTATTTAATTAAATAGTGAATAATGATGTAATATATGAATGGAATAATGATGTAATAAATGAGAGATATTTTGGACCTTCTACAAACATTAATTTTTGTTTTACGATACATGAAAAAGGATTAATAATATTTAAATTGACATTTTGATGATAAATCAAATGATAATGAATTTATTTTTCAAAACGTATAATGAAAAAAAATACAATTTTTGTCCATTTTTTCAACATGTAAATGTTGACTTTATATTGACGTTTTTATTATAATGCATATATGCATGATTTTGGTGACTTTATTTGATGATAAAAATGCATATGGATAAAAATGCAAAACTTGACAAATGGATAGGTATCAGATAAATTTTAAATTTTCGGACAAAATTGGGGTATGACACAACATTAGAAGTTAGAAGCATCAACATTCAGATGCTTACACATAGTCCATTCAGTTTGCTCCAATCAAATACACAATCATGCAATCATTCACAAACTTAGTCATGCATGACTATAGTATCTCATAGTTAGTATCATGCAATTCTACTAACTAACATATATCAACATGCAATTGTTCACATGTTTAGTCAATCACACAAAAATCAGTTAGTAGTTGATATCAATAACTACTAACACAAATAGATATGTTTTCACAAATATAGGGACCAGGACCAGATGTCCTGCCTGATGATCCAGCATGGAGCACAACATTAGCACTTACCTGGAAGGGTTAGTACTAAGAAAATACCTGTTGCCTAAGCAACACCGTTACTCCCCCTTTTTGTCATGATTTGGTAAAGGGTAAGGTCTTAACCAGACATCTAGAAGTTATTCAAGCCTAAGTTAGTATATGAACACATATAGAACTAGATTATGAAAGAACAACTAGAATTAGAAACCTTTATTTTGAACACACCAATCTTATCAGACTATGAAGCCTTTACATATTATTAAAAAACGCACTGACACATAATCTATTAGAGAAAAATCTCCTCATATTTGGTCTTCATTCCATCTTCTTGAGTTCATGAAGGTGACCCAATCATCATCTGCATCAGATTCACTATCTTGCCTTCTTCACATTCTTCATCCTAGTCACTGAAGTCTTCCCAATAACAGTTGCTCTAGTTAATTATCTAACACATGGTGCTTCAACACTTGCATGTGAGAAGGAACTAACTTTCTTCTTCTTCTTCTTCTTCTTCTTCTTCTTCTTCTTCTTCTTCTTCTTCTTCTTCTTCTTCTTCTTCTTCTTATTCTTATTCTTTTTTAGTTTCCTTAGTTCTCTTCAAACTAGAGGAGTTCTTCTTAGCTTTCTTCTGGTTCTGACTCGTGTTGAATAGCAAACACTTGTGCATGGTAGAAGAAAGAGTATATTCCATAGAAAATACAAGGATATACAACCCTTTTTCTTGATAGTATTGAAATTCTAGATATAAGGACTGATTGGAAACTAATAAATCACTCTAAACAAATGTGCACCATGGAGAATAGGAGAGAGAATTCGTCTTGGTCTCCTTGCACAATTCCCTAGTTTTGAATGATATAGGACCTCACATATGCACACACCAAGTGCACTTCTTAAATGTTCAAAATGGACAACATCTAAAGGCTTAGTGAATATGTTAGTTAGTTGTTGGTAAGTTGCAATGTGATATAAATTAACCATTTTATCCTCCACAAGATCCCTAATAAAATGATGGCGAATTTCAATATGTTTGGTTCTACTATGTTGGATAGAATTCTTTGAGATATTGATGGCACTTATATTGTCACGGCAAAATGTCATGACATCTTGATTGGCATTGTATTCTTTTAGCATATGATACATCCAGAGCAATTGAGTACAATTGCTTCCAGGAGCAATGTATTCAGCTTCAGTTGTAAATAGAGAGACTAAATTTTGCTTCTTGTTGAACCAATAAATCAGATTATTTCCAAGAAAGAAACATCCATCTAAAGTAATTTTTTTTGTCGTCAGCACTTCCAACCCAATCTGCATCACAATAACCTACTAGAATATGATTGGAATCATGAGAGCATAATATGCCATAGTTATAAGTTCCACTGATGTTGAAAGTTTGAAACCAATTGTGTTTCCAGTAGGCACGATTATAACATGAGGTAAGGTCAAATGTGTTGGTTAAATTCAAATCAGTATGGGGGAGCGCAAAAGCCAGATGCTCTTGGGCAGCCAAATATTTCCTAGGGACCCACTAGCATTAATTGTCATAGCATTTAATGTTCTCTATCTTGTAATCTCTATATAAGAACAGAATGTAAACACATCAAAAGCAAGACATTTGAAATACAAAGAGAAGTTCTGAGATTTACATCCTCTCCGCCATTTTATAAGTTTCATTTGTCTTCAATTTGGTGTCAGAGCTCATGGCGAGCCTGGCGAGTCAAATGCCACTGCCACGGCTGTCAAAATCCAATTATGAGAATTGGAGCATCCAGATGAAGGCGCTTCTGGGTTCATTGGTTGTATGGGAAGTGACAAGCGATGGGCTTGAAGAACCAGCAAACACAACTGGGTTTACAGCTGCCTAGAACAAGGCATTGAAAGAGACGCGGTCGAAAGACAAAACAACACTATACATGTTGTTTAGAGCATTGGACGAATCAGCCTTCGAAAAGATTGCTGGTTCGACGACATCGAAAGAAGCATGGGATACGCTAGAGAAAGCGTTCAAAGGAGCTGACAGAGTTAAGCAAGTTCGTTTGCAAACTCTTCGAGGAGAAATGGAGAGGATGAAAATGAAGGAGACAGAGTCTGTGTCGGACTATATTACGCGTGTGCAGATTGTTGCAAACCAGCTAAATCGAAATGGAGAAGGAATGATAGATGCTCGAATTATAGAAAAGATATTGAGATCTTTAACAGACAAATTCGAAAATATTATGTGTACCATAGAAGAAGCGAAGGAACTTTCAACAATCACTGTCGAAGAAGTTGCTGGGTCACTTGAAGCCCATGAGCAACAAAAAATAAAGAAGAAGGAGGAGGCAGTTGAGGAAGCAGAACCAAACAAAGAAGGAAACGCACTCTTCTCTTAAAATTGGCGTGGGAAAGGACGTGGCCGCGGAGGACGGGATGGTGGTCGAAGCTATCAAAACAATAACTTCGACAGAGGACAGTCAAGTCAACAAAACTGGCGCGGTAGAGGACAAGGTCAAAGAGGTGGCAGGTCGAATTACAATAATGTCGAATGCTACAAGTGTAACAAACAAGGACATTATGCGAAGGACTGTAACTCCTACAGTTGCCACAACTGTAGAAAGATGGGACATCTTGCAAGAGACTGTCGATCGAGAAGAAGAGTTGAAGAAACAACGAATTTTGCCTTAGAATTAGAATCGAATGAAGAAGTCTTGTTGATAGCTCAGAAGGAGGAAGATGCAGAGAGTGACACACTGTGGTACCTTGACTCAGGTGCAAGCAATCACATGTGTGGTCACAAACACTTATTCAAAGAAATGAAGAGTGTGGAAGATGAACATGTTTCATTTGGAGATGCCTCGAAGGTAAATGTCGAAGGAAAAGGAACAATATGTTTCTTGCAGAAGAATAACGTAGTAGGATCAATCGAAGGGGTGTACTATGTACCAAATCTCAAAGCAAACATTCTGAGTTTGGGACAACTTACAGAGAAGGGGTATTCGATACTCATGGAAGATCGAAACCTACAGTTGAAAGATAAGACAGGGCGTCTAGTTGCTCTAGTCGAGATGGGAAAGAATCGCATGTACAAGCTGAATCTGAAAAACATTCGAGAAAAATGCTTGCATGTTAATGTCGAAGACCAAGCATCTCTGTGGCACTTGCGTTTTGGTCATTTGCATCAAGATGGGCTAAGAAGATTGGCGAAGAAGAATATGGTGCATGGACTGCCAGATGTGAGGTTTAATGGAAAATTCTGTGAAGACTGTGTGTTTGGCAAACAAACAAGAACATCATTTTAAAAGAAGGCAGAGTATCAGGCTAAATACATTTTGGAACTGATTCACACTGACATATGTGGTCCAATCACTCCGGAATCGTTCAGTGGCAAGAAGTACTTCATTTCTTTCATTGATGACTATTCAAGGAAGACTTGGGTGTACTTTCTGAAAGAAAAATCAGAGGCATTTGAAACGTTTAAAAAATTTAAGGTGAAGGTGGAGAAAGCAACTGACAGAAGCATCAAAGCCCTTCGATAAGACAGGGGTGGAGAGTATACTTCGACAACCTTCATGAAGTACTGCGAAGAACAAGGCATAAGGAGATTTCTGACTGCAGTGTACTCACCTCAACAAAATGGAGTGGCTGAAAGGAAGAATCGAATGGTCCTTGACATGGTTCGATCAATGCTTAAGAGTAAGAACATGTCGAAGGAATTTTGGGCAGAAGCTGTGCAATGTGCAATTTATGTTCAGAACAGATGTCCACATTCAAAGCTAGGAGACTTAACACCTCAAGAAGCTTGGAATGGACAGAAGCCAACAATATCTCATTTTAAAGTATTTGGAAGTGTGGCTTATGCACATGTGCCAGATCAGAAGAGAATGAAGTTGGAAGACAAAAGTCAGAAGTACATACTCATCGGGTATGATGAAAAAACGAAAGGCTATAGACTCTTCGACCCAAATAAACAAGAAGGTGATAGTAAGAAGAGATGTTCGTGTGAACGAAGCAAGCATATGAGACTGGAACAATTCGAAAGAGGTTGTTGTCGAAACCGAAGAATCACCAACTGCTGTACCATTAAGCACTTCGACAGAACCTGAAAACTCTGATGATGAAAGTGAGCCTTCTCAACCCAGATTGCGAAGCTTACAAGACCTGTATGAAAACACAGAGGAAGTACATCTTGTATGCTTGCTGGAAGACACTGAAGATGTCAGTTTTGAAGAAGCAGTGAAAGATCGAAACTGGAAGAAAGCCATGAATGAAGAAATCACAGCCATCGAAAGAAACAATACTTGGGAACTGGCAGAGTTACCCAAAGGAAGTCAAACCATTGGAGTAAAATGGGTGTTTAAGAAGAAGATGAATGCTGAAGGTGAAATCGAAAGATACAAAGCAAGACTGGTAGCGAAAGGCTATAAGCAGAAAGCAGAGATCGATTATGATGAAGTATTTGCGCCTATTGCGAGGATGGAAACGATTCGATTACTCATATCTCATGCATCTCAATTCGAATGGCCAATATATCAGATGGATGTCAAGTCAGCATTTCTGAATGGTGTGCTCGAAGAGGAAGTATATGTCGAACAACCACTTGGGTACATGAAGGTCGAAAGCGAAGGAAAAGTGCTAAAATTGAAGAAAGCACTTTATGGGCTGAAGCAAGCGCCGAGAGCGTGGAACACCAGAATCGATACATACTTCAAGGAGAATGGCTTTCAGTAGTGTCCCTATGAACATGTTGTGTATGTGAAGAAAGATAAAGAGAAAATGTTGTTAGTTTCCCTCTATGTTGATGATCTGATTTTCTTGGGCAACAATGATCGATTGACAGAAGAGTTTAAAGGAGCAATGACACAGGAATTCAAGATGACAGACTTAGGTCTGATGAAGTACTTTCTTGGTCTGGAGGTTCGACAAGAAGATGATGGTATCTTTGTCTCTCAAGAGAAATATGTCAAAGACATCCTAAAGAGATTCAACATGGATAGCTGCAATCCAATTTCGACACCAATGGAACTTGGAGCAAGGCTCTCGAAATTTGATGGGGGAGAGCGTGTCGAAGCAAACAAATTTCGAAGCCTGGTTGGAAGCCTTCGTTACCTTACATGCACAAGACCTGGTCTTTCACTAAGTGTGGGAATAATGAGTCGATTTATAGAAGAGCCAGTTTATACGCACTGGAAAGCTTTGAAGAGAATACTTCGATACGTCCAAGGAACCGTGTCACTTGGAATGTTTTATTCGAAAGGAGAAGACTACAAGCTAACTGAATATTCTGACAGTGATTGGTGTGGAGACGTTGATGATCGAAAGAGCACCTCAGACTATATTTTCTTTATGGGAAATACTGCTTTCACTTGGCTTTCGAGGAAGCAACCAATTGTGACTCTTTCGACGTGTGAAGCAGAATATGTCGCAGCATCATGGTGTGTGTGTCATGCAATTTGGCTAAGAAGACTGTTGGGCAAAATGGAGTCGAAACAAGAAGATGCAACAATAATTCGAGTGGACAACAAATCAGCGATCGAACTAGCAAAGAACCCAGTGAACCACAAAAGAAGCAAACATATTGATGTCAGATTTCATTTCATTCGAGGACATGTGAAGGAAGGAAGCGTCGAACTAAAGCATGTTGCAAGTAAAGATCAAGCAGCAGATATCCTCACAAAACCAGTATCGAAAGAGTTGTTCGACAGAGGAAAGAAGATGTTGGGTATGATGGATCGAAGGAACATTTGAATTTAAGGGGGAGTTTTGTTGGTTAAATTCAAATCAGTATGGGGGCGCACAAAAGCCAGATGCTCTTGGGCAACCAAATATTTCCTAGGGACCCACTAGCATTAATTGTCATAGCATTTAATGTTCTCTATCTTGTAATCTCTATATAAGAACAGAATGTAAACACATTAAAAGCAAGACATTTGAAATATAAAGAGAAGTTCTGAGATTTACATCCTCTCCGCCATTTTATAAGTTTCATTTGTCTTCAAAATGATAGCAGCCCGTAGCAGCAGCTTTCAAACCGCTGTTCGCATTGTGCCATCATACAACAGCAACTCCGCAGCGCATTGCGACACAAACAGTTCAGCAAAGATTCCTATCACAATAGTGGTTTCGCATTTTGTAAATTTTTTGAACCAAGGTTACCACTGTGATATGATGAGTTTATTGTGGATTTAGTGTTTTGTGTTGATAGGACGTATAATGTTCACCTCCATCTTTGATTTAGGTCTTATTCCATTGTTGTAGAGTTGGTTCATAATTGTTAGAAATTCATGTTTCTGCATTTAATAGGATTAACACTGCTGCTAGTTCTTGTTAAATACATAACATACATTTTAATCACTATAAGCATTTCTATAAAGTTGTTGATGTTTCAAGTTTTAATTTTCTTAATTGATTTGAATAGTTTCGTTATTGTATCCTCTCTTATTCTCGGTGGTCTTTAATGTGGTTGCTGGCTATTTTAACTCAATGCCTTATTTGTGCCGATTCTGATGTGTATGTTGGCTTGATTCGATTTAATGGGTCGATTTTTTCAAACTCAAGATCGTGGCGGTACTTTTCATATTATGGCGTTAAACTTCCGATCAATAAGCATATGTTTTGCATCAGTTTTATGATGTCTGCTAATTATATACATACAAAGTTGAATTGCCTTTGTTTTGTGGTTTTACATTTTGTTTAAGTTGATGTACTGTGACGTTACAAATTGATTTGCGTACTGTTTTGATTTCACATGAATAGTTGACACTCCATGTAGTAGCGATATGGATTTTGGTATATAGCATGCCTCTCTTGAATTCATTATGTAGAGAATTAGCATGAAAGTTTGAGATTGTTGTTTGTTAGTGAAATAATCGATTTTGCGGTAATATTAATCGTTTCGCTTTACATTGCTTTGAAACTTGTTTGTTTTTTTTTTGCCTTCATTTTAAACGATGCTACTGTTTTATTATGGTTGTGGCTATGAAGCATTTACATGGTAGATTTTGTAAGATTCTGTTTGTTTCAAATTAACACACGAAGTCGAAAACATGCTTGGGTTTTGTGTATTTGATCGCTTGTCTAAGTTTTGTTATGAGATATTGATTTTATACATAGTAGTGGTTATAAATTAGTTTCGTATCCATAATCTTTCTTCTAATAGTGTTGATACTTGCTTGATTCCGATGTGATTATATCCTGTACCTCCTACAATATATGTTTCGAGTGCGAATCCATTTCGAATGACTTGTAATCGGCCTTGGTTGCTGCTGTTATTAAGCCAATTTTAATTCCATTACGATTGTATAGTGTTCCGTTTTCGGGTTTGAATTTCGACTTTAATTGAATTTAGACTTGTTCTGCTGCTATTACTTTGTCTTGCATTTTTTTTTCTGTAATCAAAACTACAGCGTTTCTTAACAGAAGAGTTGTTAAAACATTTATCTTGTTAAGCACTTTTTACAGCTGCCCTGAAACAAGCGCTGTTAAAAACTAGTCTTTTTTATATGTATTATTTTATTTTTAACATTTATTTAATTTAATTTTTTCTTTTTGCTATACATTTTTTATAAAAATTGTGTAAATAAGAAAGTGAATTATTTTATTAAGTATATTCATTTAGTTTTAAATAATTTAATTAGTTTTATTAAATAATGATGCTTAATTAATAATTTTGTATGATTTAATGATTTTTGTTCGTTTATTTCGGTTGTCTGAGTTTTCTCAAATTGCTCATTTATATCTGTTGACCTTATCTCACTTACACGCTCGAAACATGTTTCAACTAAATCTCGATTCAATACCGAGTCCGTTTTCACGTACGTAGACTCATACCCCGATTCACATCGACTGTTTTCTTCAAAACAAATTAAACAAATCTTTTCCTAATTAATAACGAAATAGTGAGTTCTTGGAGTCTGGCACTCCTTGGATCCTTGAGTGAATACTCTCGAAGCGGATGCTTTGGGTTGTATCTGTTCCATCTTTCATTCTAAAAAATGATTAATTTCCGTTAAAAAATACTTAACTTTTACAAATAACTTCTTAATTAATTTAAATACTTTCTTAATCACGTTAAAACCTCAATCCATTTATTTATTCTAAAAATATTTTCTTAACTAAATTTTGAGAGAACGGAATTCTTGGATCTCGCCTTCCTTGGATTCTTGAACGAACGCTCTTAAGGCGCACGCTTTAGGTTGTGTTCGTTTCATCCTCTGATTCTATGACATTTAACTCTTAAATCGTTCAAACCCTAATTCGACTAAAATGTTTTGACCTAATTAATCATTCCTTAAAGATTGGCTAAGTAAACTATTCTTCTTCGATTAAACAATGGAGATATCGAACTCTTGAGGTCTAGCACTTCTTGGATTCTCGAAAGATCTCTCTTGGGGCGCACGCCTTGGGTTGTGATTCTTTCGATTTTGCATTTATAAAATACTCAATTCGTTTAAAATACCTAATACGTCCAACCAAAATATACACCAAATTAAATATTTTCTTGATCAAATTACGAAAGAATTGAATTCTTGGAGTCTCGCACTCCTTAGATTCTTGAGTGATCGCTCTTGGGGCGCAACGCCTAGGGTTGTGGGTTGCTCGACCTTTCGTTCCTAAAACACTTGCCCTAATTATTTGGACAAGGACGTTCATTGTCCAACAAATACGATTTCGTAATTAATTAAATGAAAAAGGTGTCGCTGGGGTCTAGCATCCCAATAATGTCCCGATTAATTGGTTGCGAGGCTGACGTCTCGTTTATCGAATAGTCGTCATTCTCCCTCAAAATACATCTACACATCAAAATCTAATTCCTCGCCCCGTGCGATTGAAACTTCTTAAAACACTAATTTATCTCCCCCGTGCGACTGAAACTTCTCAAAACACTAATTTATCGCCCCCGTGCGATCCACAACTCAAACACCTTTCCCAGAGAACATTATTTAGTCCATTATTCCATTCATATGAACTAATGCTTCAGCATCCCCTAGTGAGTAGACCAGCCAATGTTTAGCAGTTAAAATCCAACCTAAACACTCATTCGTTTAAAACACAAACCAACCAACTGTAGTTTTCCGAACTACGGACGCTCTGATTTCTCATTTTTCAATGAGAATACGTAGGCATAGGGTTGCGAGATCCTAGCGAGCTACCTTTTATTTTTTTTCTACCTTCCCTCCATCTTCTGTTTACCCCAAACATTTTCCCGTAGTACCACGAACTACGATGCTCTGACTTTCCCATTGCACGAGGGAGTACGTAGGCACAAGGGCCCCAATCCATGGCGAGCACCCTAATATAAAACCACCCATTTCCCCACTTATAAGTGAATCTTTAGAAGAAAACAAACAATCTAGCTAACTTTTCTCTCGAATCGAATCAAGAGGTTCCCGTTGAGTACAACGGACGTAAAGGGTGCTAATACCTTCCCTTTGCGTAATCGACTCCCGAACCTAGAATTTGTTTACGTTGACCATGTTCTTATATCTTTAAAGGTTTTATCGATATTTTCTTATTCCTTAATTGGAATGAATAAAGTTCGGTGGCAAATCTGTTCGAACATTTTTTCTTCGTCCATCGCGAGGATCATATTTTTCGAGGTACGACAAATGGAGACTCTATTGGGGACTTGTCATTGCCCTATGCAAGAGAGAGTTGGGCCTAACTTGACTCGATTCGATAGTGCTAACTTCGCTTAGCTATTTTCTTTATGTTGGTTTTCTCCTATTGCTTATTTATTGCTTTCCTTTTTTCTATTATGTGTTATCTATTATATCTGCTTGCTGAATTCGGGGATAGCATTGCAAGTAAAGCTCTAGACCCGAGCTTTGGAAAAAGAAGAGAGAACACTAAGTTTGGATTTTGGAAGTAATTAGTGTTAGTCCCCAAGTGTTGCACCCCAAAATTTGCCCTCACAATACAAGACTTTGTGTTCCAAGAAGGTTCACAAGGTTCACAAAATTCATAATTGGTCAGAAGAGTTGACAATTCCCTCAGACAATGCACCTACTAAGCAGTGCATCCAAAACTAGGGTTTTGACTTTAATCAGGCTAAATGGACTTCCAAGACTTCAAGTGAGCTTCATAACATCTTATATGTGTATAAGAACCCCCATGTCAAGTTTCAAGACTTTTCTCAAAAGTTTGCTCAGTCAGATGATCAGATAAGTCAAAAGCAGTCAATGCAGTTAAAAGGTCAAACTGAGGTCAACTGTGGTCAAACCAAAGTCAAACTTCATGATTTTTTTTTTTGCCAACATCAAAGAGAGGTTGGGTGAGAAATATTATCATAATAACTGTAATACCCCAAATTTTGCCCTAAGATTTGTCGTCGCATTTCATTGCATTTAATCAATTACTAACAAATTTGTGTAGTCGTTTGACTTTTTGCAGGTAAATATCATATGGCATGCATTTTTTTTCTAAAAAGTAAAAATGGCACAATTGGCAGGAGGACATGTGTAAGGAGTTATGAGTGTGAGAGGTTGAGAGTTCGAATCTCACCTTTGTCATTTTTTTTGTTTTTTATTATTTTTACTCTAAATTTTTCTATCTTTCATTAAAAAAATAACAAAAATAGTTTTTTATTATTATTTAATTATTATTTTCGTATTTTAATTAAATCATTTTTTAAAATATTATTTTTTTCCCTTTTTTCTAAATTATTCATAAAAATATCCAAAAAATCATAAAATAAAAAATATTGAAAAAAAATTTTGTTCTTTTTATAATATTTTTTATTTTAGGAATCAATAGGATTATTAGTTTTTATTTTAAGTTTATTTTAATTATTTTAAATTATTTAAATTTTATTTTTTCTTAACTAATTATTTAGTTTGGGCTTTAAAATGGGCTTTAGGGACATTATTGACAATTTGGTGTTAACCCTAATTTGTTCCCTATATATACATGTGTTGCCTTGTTGGAAAAAAAGGGAGAATGAAAAAAACCTAAGAGGAGTGAGTGCCGTTTGCCGTTATTTAGTTTTCTTCTTCATCCATTACTATTGTTTCTTTTTCTTCATCGTTTACCGTTATTTCTTTTCCTTCATCTATTACTGTTGTTTCTTTTTCTTCATCTTTTACCGTTATTTCTTTTTCTTCATCTATTACCGTTATTTCTTTTTCTTTATCTATTACTGTTACGTTTATATATATATAATTTTTAAATTGTTAGAGTTTATATATATAAGATTTTTGATCGAATTATGTCGATACGATGTTTGCACATTTGTGTGCATGACGCGTGACATTTGTGTTAGTTCGATCTGGTTGCGATGATCGCATTTTTGTGTGAGCAATAATACTATTTTTTGCTTAATTTCTTTTTCTTTGCGATAAATTTTGTTTCGTCCGATTTAGATCTGGTTGCGATGAGCGCATTTCTGCGTTAGCAACATTGTTGGGTTATTTGGCACATTTAAAATTCATTATTGCTTTATTATTATTATTATTATTATTATTATTATTATTATTATTATTATTATTATTATTATTATTATCATTATTTATTATTATTATCATTATTATCATTATTATTACCATTATTATTATTATTGTTATCATTAATTTATTAAAATTTGTTATAATATAAAAATCTGTTTTTTAAAATAAATAACATTAACATCTTTTCCAAATTAATATGAAAACCTATTATTTTTAAGAAAAAACTTTTTTTTAGATAAATTTAAAATAATAACTAAAATTTTTTTTTTTAAAACAATAACTAGAACCGTTATTTATTTTATTTTATTATTGTTCAATTCAAATTTCATTATCATATTGTATCTGCTCCTCTCATGTAACCTCGCGAACTTAACAATCGCTCTTTAAATTCTGCCTTTAAATTTCTGCTTGCATGGTTTAAATTATGACATTATCTCTCTGTTTGCATGATTCAATTATCTCACGCGTTTACTATTATTTCTGTCACATTGCACACATCTGAAGGTTAGGTCTAACTGTTTGGCCGCCGCGCCAATAGTCCGTAAAACTTCACACATTCAATTTCAAATCCTCAAAACTACAAACTACAAACCCTAATTTTCACAAATGCCTCGCTGCAGGCAAAATTACAATTTTACCCTTAGCATTAGGTCAAAGAGCCGCCGCGCTCATTTTAGGGTTTCCCGCCGTGGAATCCCTAATTTAACCCTAATTACAACTTAACATTTCAACGTAGAGATTTGGAGTTTCTACACTCCACGTAAGCGTGTCCTTAAGATGCGTTTATTCCCCTTGAGACCTTGACCACAGTCAAGAAGTTTCTAACCTCCCTATTGAGGGGAACTACGATTACTCTGATTCCACTCCCGTAAGGATACGTAGGCACAAGATGCGATGTCTTGCCGAGTAAACTTAGAATTAACCCCCTTTATTATTTATTATTGCTTATTTATATTTTATTTATCTTTGCTATTTAATTATTTTGCTTATTATTTTGTAATTGTTTCTTGGATGTAAAGTTGTTTAATTATTTAATTATTATTATGGTTAGTAATTAGGGAGTGTAACAACATGTATGTAATATTAAAATAAATTTAGATCACTTTTAAATAAAGATAATTAAAATAAACACGTCACACACGTAAGTCGATTTTAATCGCCGTCTCACTTCCTAAGGATATCCCTCAAGTTGCCTACGAATAATGGTTAAGTGGGGTGTATAAAGCAAGTCCCTCAAATAAAAAAATCATCAAAGTCCCTTATGGTTGCCTTTACGAATCGAGTCCCTTTCGAAAAATGATGATGGTCCCTTATACGTGCTTATTACATCCCACAATGGCCTTCAAAGTCAAATTGTCCCTCACATGTCCCTTAACATCCAAAGTAAGGACTGCCTACTCCATTATCGTAGGGATAGTCTTACTAAAGGAAAGAATGAAGAATAAGAAAGACCTTTAAACATTAGGGTAGGTTACTCCTAGGTGCTTGCTCACTTCAAAACTGTTTCGCCCTTAAACAAATTTCCAACAAAATTTTCAAACAAGTTTTTTTCACATCCATACACGGATTATTATTAAACTATTCTGAAATTTTTTGCTATTCACACACTACACTTTCAAAACAATTCAAAAGTGAGCTTAAGTACCTAAGAGCCCATGGATAACCATGGATGAAAAGGATGCTAATACCTTCCCTTTTCATAACCTACCCCCCGGACCCAAAATATTCTCTAAGGTCTTTCCTGTTCTTTTATAACCTTTCCTTATGGATAAAATAAAAGTCGGTGGCGACTCTTGCTATCCGCAACATTGTTTAAAGTCAGTTCACCGGGTTACAGAACTGGCGACTCTGCTGGGGATCTATTTAAGAGGGGTACCCTTAGGAATTAAGATCACTTTAGATTGTTTGCCTTGTTTGCTTTATTATTATATTGTTGGGGTGCTCTTATGTGTGAAAGGTCCTAACCCGGATCTAGTGTACCTTAGGTAAATGGCAATAGACCAAGGAAACTGTACGACGTATATCGATACGGTTGATCTGGTGGCCATAGTTAGTGCGACTTCTTGGTTGGTGCTTATATTCCTTAAGTCAAGTTGAGGATAATATTGAGGCTGCCATATGTTGTCAATGCACTAACTGACTTTTAGAACCCTAGTTAACTCATCTTGGCCTTTAGAAAGTAGTGAGGTAACCGGCTTTGGTGCAGACTGAAGTTGGTTGACACTCGATACTACGCTCATTGAGATCTTAAACTTGGAGGGTTTTGGTTGGCAAGTAAGTTGCCTTCTGAACAACCACCCTTGTGAAGGATCAATGATATTGAGATCCCTTAGAACCTGGTTACTTTTGTAGGACAGGATGAACCATCTAACTTCAGGGGAGGGTACTTGCCTTTGAACCTCATGCAAGCCTTTAAACCTAGGGCTATGGTGTGACTTGTTTGTGTGTGCCACATGTTTGTGATTGAGCATGACATCATGACATCATCATGCATCATAAGCATATCATTTTCCCTAACCATTTCAAGGACCAAAGGATTTATCTTTGTTCTTTGTTGCAGGTCATGGCTTCTGCTCGTAGAAACACCATCAGGATCAACTTTGTAGGGATACCTGCTAAGCTCAAGGAGTTGGTTTCCCTAGTGCCTGATCATTCCCAGTTCAACAAGAGACATGGTCACTTATTGGATCTAGTTACTTCAGGGTTCAGTGAAGACATGATGAGTGTGCTGTTTCAGTTCTTTGACCCAAAGCACCATTGCTTTACATTTCCTGATTATCAGCTGGTTCCAACCATGGAGGAGTTCTCTAAACTTCTGGGTATACCTGTTCTTGATCAGAAGCCATTCACAGGCTTAGAGAAGGAGCTTAAACCAGAAGTTATTGCTGCAGCTCTACATCTGAAGAAGTCTGACATTGTTCTAGAGACGAGAAGTGGAGTTAAAGGTATTCTTGCCAAGGTATTAGTGGATAAAGCTCAAATGTTCTTGAAGGCTATGAGCTACGATGCTGTTGAGGAGATCTTAGCCTTATTGATTTATGGCTTAGTGTTGTTCCCCAATCCTGATCAGTTCATAGACGTTCATGCCATCAACATATTCCTGAGTCACAATCCAGTGCCTACCTTACTTGGAGACATCCTACATTCTCTTCACACCCGTACTACAAGGGCAAGAGGAACTTTGATGTGCTGCATACCTTTACTTTCTAGGTGGTTTATTTCTCACCTTCCTCGCTCAGTAATGAAGAATGAGCAAGGGTTCAGATGGTCCAAGAGGATCATGTCACTTTCTCACTCAGACATCCATTGGTGCTCCAGATCTATGGAGAATGTCACCATCATTGACCGTTGTGGGGAGTTTTCTAATGTGCCACTTCTAGGCATAAGAGGAGGCATCACCTACAACCCATCTCTAGCTTTACGACAGTTTGGTTACGCCCGGAGCGATGGTCCACATGACATGTTGATTCAGGGCATTGTGTTTGATTACGACAACGATCTTCAGGGTTACCGTCAGAGATTCATCCGAGCTTGGGGAAAGGTAAACAAGATTGACAGCAAGACACTGGAGCCTAAGTACACTATTCCTATGGAGGCTTATCTCATATGGGTACGATCTCGTGCTCAGACACTCATGATGCCATATCCTGCCGTCCTACCAGTTACCATGGAACCTGTTGCTGAAGGAGACACAGCTTATACCATCCTTCACCCAGACATGCCTACTGATATGGAAGACTTGCAGAGATCATGGATCCAACTGAAAGAGCAAAGGGATACTTTCGAGGCTCATTACAAAGCAAGCCAAGCAAGGATCCTAGAGCTAACAAAGCTACTTCATGAGGAATGAAACCTCAACTCATACCTCAACACAAAGAGGAAACGTCCATGGGAGACTTAAAACCCCATCTTTTGTACTTATTTCGTTTTCATTTTTTGTAAGCCTAAAAGGCAAAACAAGTTATTACTAATAAAAAGTTACTTTCTTGTTTGTTTAAGCAAATTTAAATCCTGCGGTCCTTGAAAACATTGCATATGCATTCCCATATCATTGCATCACAGGTTTATAATTGTGCACAGGTTTCTCATCTTCTCGCTGTTTATTTCAGCAATGGCTCTTGAACAATCAGTTAAGGATCTCCAGGCACAGAATGCACAGTTCCAAGAGCTGATCCTGAACCTATCCAAGGGGCAGGATGAATTGAAGACACTGCTGGCCAAGAAGACTAAGAAGGCTAGAAGGTCTGCTGGGTTGCTCAACATGGGAAGAAGGTTCAAAGGTCCTGCCAAGACCAAGGAACAGGTTGAAGACTATGAATCTGAAGAATCTGAGCAGGAGAGAGGCAGTCTCCACAACACTATGGGGGACTCTGATTCTGAGGCTAACTACTACCATGAACCTAACGAAGACAAATTCAAGATGCTGGTGGATAGAATGGATGCTATGGAATTACAGAAATCATCTGGGCTGGATTTTGAGGATTTGAGCTTGATATCTGGGGTGGTCATACCCATTGGGTTCAAAGTTCCTACATTTGTTGTCTATGATGGGGTCTCTTGTCCCAAATTGCATCTGAGGTCTTATGTCAGAAGAATGCAACCCCACACTGCTGATAAAAAGTTGTGGATCCATTTCTTTCAAGAGAGTTTATCTGGAGCTCAGCTAGAGTGGTATTATCAGTTGGAGAGTGTCAACATCAGAGATTGGAATGACCTTGCTGAAGCTTTCTACAAGCAGTATCAATACAATGCTGACTTAGCCCCCACTCGCATGCAGCTTCAAAGCATGTCTATGGGTGCCAAAGAAAGCTTTAAGGAGTATGCTCAGAAGTGGAGAGACTTAGCTGGAAGAGTTCAACCCCCTTTGACTGATAGGGAGTTGGTTGATATGTTCATGTGTACGCTGAATGGTCCGTTTTACAGTCATCTCATTGGAAGCTCATCATCTGGCTTCATTGAATTGATCATGACAGGAGAGCGAGTAGAGAATGGTATCAAGAGTGGTAAGATCCAAGTGGGCACTTCTTCATCAGGTGCTGCAAAGAAGCCTCCCACTGGGAAGAAAGAATCTAATGCTGTGTATGGTCAGCCTGATCGTAACAGAAGGCATCAGTCTGTTAGTGCAGTTCATATTTCAAATCCAACTCCTGCAACAACAGAGCAGCCTCAAGGCAACCAACAGAGGGCTAGAAGACAGTTCACGAAGATCAACATGTCAATGGCTCAGGCATTACAACACTTGTTGAAGGCTGAACTTATTACCCTGAGGGAGGCTCCTCAGAATCCCAATGTTACCTCTCCCAAGTACAATCCCAATGCACGATGTGCATATCATTCAAACTGTCCAGGACATGATACTAATAACTGCTGGGTCTTGAAGAACAAAATTCAGGATATGATTGATGCTGGAGAAATTGAGTTTGATCCACCAGGTACTCCAAATGTGATTACAGCTCCAATGCCAAATCACGAGAAGACTGTCAACGCCATTGATGAAGATATTGATGAAGATCTGCATGTCTATTCAGTTATGGAGTTGAGCACACCATTGTCTATTATCAAAAAGAGGTTAGTACAAGCTGGGATCTTTCCAGGTTGTCATGGAGATTGTCTATATTGTACCTATAAGCCGGATAGTTGCTTCATTTTGAGAGATGGATTCAACGTCTCATGGATAAATATACTATAGTGTTTGAAAGAAGACCAGCATCTGTAGAAAGTATGGTGGATCATCTGACTCAGGGTAAGAAGATTGAAGAGGTTGACATGGTTGACAAAGTACCACTAAGAATCACTTCAAAGGGTCCCATTAAAATCACTCATCAGGGCCCAATCAAGATTATTGCTGAAGGTCCTGTGAAAGTTGTTGCTGAAGCCAGAGTAGCTCCTCTGATCATTACCACTCCTGGTCCTATTCCTTATACATCTGACAAAGCTGTGCCTTGGCACTATGGGTCTGATGTTTACATCCATAGTGTCAAGCAGGAGCCTTTACCTGATATGCCTGTTGACATTGATAATATTGCTGGATCTAGCAAGATCACTCGTAGTGGAAGAGTCTTCTCTCCTCCAGTTGCTTCTAAGAGTGCAGTTACTCCTGCTGTTACTTCCACCACTGATGCTCGGGGCAAGGGTCCTGTTATTGAGCCTGTATCTACTGATGTGCCAGCTGCTGATGACCTCTCTAAGCAGATGGAAGAAGTATTGAAAATCATTCGCAAGAGTGATTATGATATTGTTGATCAGCTGGGGCATACTCCCTCAAAGATTTCTATGCTCTCCCTGTTATTATGTTCTGAGGCTCATGCCAAGTCATTGATCAAGTTTCTAAAGATGGCTCATGTACCCAGTGCAATTTCTGTGGACCAGTTTGAGAATTGTGTTGCTCACCTGACCTATGACAACGGGTTAGGATTTTCTGATGCTGACTTGACCCCTGCCAAGAGGGATCATAACAGGGCCTTGCATATTTCAATTGAATGCAGGGGCACTACCCTGTCTCATGTGCTGATAGACAATGGTTCCTCTCTGAATGTGTTGCCTAAGGAAGTCCTGAACAAGCTGAGTCCTAAAGATACGGTATTGAAGCCCAGTAATATTGTGGTAAAGGCTTTTGATGGTTCTAGAAGAGTAGTGCATGGGGAAATTGATCTTCCAATCAAGGTTGGTTCTCAGGTGTTCACTGCTACATTCTATGTGATGGATATTCGTCCTTCGTACTCATGTCTGCTTGGTCGTCCCTGGATCCATGGGGCAGGTGCTGTGACCTCCACATTACATCAAAAGTTGAGATATCCGGTGAATGGAAAAGTTGTTACTGTCTTTGGAGAGGAAGAATACTTTGTCAGCCATGTAAACACTTTCAAGTATCTGGAAGTAGAAGGTGAATACATTGAAACTCCATGTCAGTCATTTGAAGTGGTTCCCTGGGCTGTTAAGGATTGTGTGACTCCTCCTGCTGTGAAGAAGGTTCCTGTGGTCATCAGAAACCCTCCAACAATGGCAATGGCCTCCCTCAATGATGCAAAAGCTGTGGTGGAAGAAGAGTCCCAGAAGGCTGTCCGTCGTGCCCGTGCTGTTCGTATGACCAATCAAGGGGTTATCAATGCTGTGGGAGATCAAGATGAAGACTACAACTTGGAGGCATGGATTTTTCCTACTGTGGGTGCTGGACTCAATAATTGGAAAGCTGAAGATGTTATCCCTATCTCCTTTAGTCAGGAGTAAATATTATTACTGTGTTATGTTTTTAAATTTGTAATTTCTGGAACAAGTAAAACTTTCAAGCCATGTGCCTTACCTGGGGCACAATGGTGTGCTTGTTGCGGGTTGTCATTTCATTTGCATACTTCATTCAATAAAATCAGTGGACGTTTCGTTTTCGTAAATATTGTGTTCCTTGTCTTTCTTTTTCTTTTATTTTTGCTTTATCAGCTATGTGTTCTTGCACACACCCACGTCACTAAAATGCAGATCCTCATCCACTCTGGATCCAGTTGATAACAGTTCTACTATTGCCAATTACAATTTCGAGAATCCGATCTATCAAACTGAAGACGGAAACGAGGACGATTGTGAAATACCTGTAGAGCTTGCTAGGTTGTTACAACAAGAAGAGAAAGCTATACAGCCACATGAAGAGCCAGTCGAAGTTGTGAATCTGGGAACTGAAGAAAACAGAAAAGAGGTCAAGATAGGGGCTGATTTAGAGGACAGTGTCAAGAGCAGGTTAATTCAGATGCTACGTGACTATGTGGAGATCTTTGCTTGGTCTTATGAAGATATGCCAGGGTTGGATACAGACATTGTGGTTCACCGTTTGCCAGTGAAAGAAGATTGTCGTCCAAAGAAGCAGAAGGTTCGTCGTATGCGTCCTGAAATGTCAGAAAAGATCAAAGCAGAGGTGATGAAACAGTTCAATGCAGGGTTCTTGGCCGTAACTTCTTATCCTCAGTGGGTTGCAAATGTGGTACCAGTTCCTAAGAAAGATGGTAAGGTACGTATGTGTGTAGACTACAGAGATCTGAACAAGGCTAGCCCTAAAGATGACTTTCCACTTCCTCATATTGATATTCTGGTAGACAACACTGCTCAGCATAAGGTATTCTCTTTTATGGATGGTTTCTCTGGTTACAATCAAATCAAGATGGCACCTGAAGATATGGAGAAGACTACATTTGTGACACAGTGGGGCACCTTTTGCTATAAGGTAATGCCATTTGGCAACATATCAGCGTGCTATGGTAGCTTTGTTTCATGATATGATTCATCATGAGATAGAGGTATATGTGGATGATATGATAGCCAGGTCTCAGAATGAAGAACAACATCTTGATCATCTGCACAAGTTGTTTGAGAGGTTGAAGAAATACAGGTTGAGATTAAATCCAAACAAGTGTACTTTTGGAGTTAGATCTGGAAAGCTCCTGGGTTTCATTGTCAGTGGAAAAGGTATTGAAGGGGATCCTGCAAAAGTGAAAGCTATACGAGAGATGCCAGCTCCCCGTACTGAGAAGGAGGTTAGAGGTTTCTTGGGACGATTGAACTACATTGCAAGATTTATTTCCCAATTAACTACCATCTGTGAGCCAATCTTCAAGTGGTTGAAGAAAGATCAGGTGATGGAATGGAATGATGAGTGCCAGACTGCCTTTGATGAAATCAAGAGATATTTGCTATCAACACTCCAGAACATGTCACAAATGTCAAATCTATGCTGATAAAGTACATGTACCTCCATTTCCATTGAATGTGTTGACTGCTCCTTGGCCCTTTGCCATGTGGGGCATTGATATGATTGGTGAGATCAAGCCTACTGCTTCTAATGGGCATCGTTTCATCCTGGTTGCTATTGATTACTTCACGAAGTGGGTAGAGGCAGCTTCATTTGCATCTGTGACTAAGAATGTTGTGGCTCGGTTCATTAGGAATAATCTCATATGTAGGTATGGTATCCCTGAAAGGATTATCACTGACAATGGCTCTAATCTGAACAACACTATGATTACTGATCTCTGTACGCAGTTCAAGATTAAGCATCACAACTCTTCTCCGTATCGTCCAAAGATGAATGGGGCAGTTGAAGCTGCTAATAAGAACATTAAGAAGATTGTACAGAAGATGACTGTTACTTACAAGGATTGGCACGAGATGTTACCATTTGCTCTGCATGGTTATCGTACTACAATACGTACTTCAACAGGGGCAACCCCATTCTCCTTAGTCTATGGTATGGAAGCAGTTCTGCCTATTGAAGTTCAGATCCCCTCCTTGAGAATTATGAAGGATGCAGGCTTGGATGAAGATGAGTGGATTCAGACTCGACTTGACCAGATAAATTTGATTGATGAGAAAAGGTTAGCAGCAGTTTGTCATGGCCAGATGTACCAGAAACGGATGATCAAAGCTTTTAACAAGAAGGTTAAGCCAAAGGTATATCAGGCTGGTGACTTGGTAATCAAGCGTATCATATTACCACAGGGTGATCCTAGGGGCAAGTGGACTCCAACATATGAGGGACCATTTGTAGTTAAGACAGTGTTCTCAGGAGGTGCCATGATACTGACTACAATGGATGGTGAAGACTTCCCACAACCTGTAAACGCAAACATAGTTAAAAAATACTACGCATAAAAAGAGACCCGCTAGGTTGACAGGCCTAGGCAAAAATAAGGGCATCCCGGCAAACCAAAAGGGTTTGGGCAAAAATTAGGGATATATATATAAAAAGATGTACACCCGGCAAGTCGAAAACCTGAAAAGGCGGCTTGGGCAAAAAAGGGTATCCCGGTGGATTGAAAACCTGAAAGGGCAATCCAGGCAAAAGTTAGGGATTAAAGCGTATGACTATGTCTCGTTTGGATCACTCATGAAACTGCAACCAGTTGTATTACTTACTCAAGCTCAAACAGATAAAGCTCAATCCAATCGTTTCCGTCTCAACAGCAAGAAGATGAGATACTTGAGTGGCAATAGTAAAATTGAAACTCAATAGGATTATTTCCCACATAGCTGATTCTTTTTGTAAAACTTCATGACAAAATTCTCTTACTAGGGTTTATGTCTCCTTGTACAAACTTACCCGTGTATGGGTCACTTTTGATATAAATAAATTCCATCTTTTGAATCCAGATTCACTTTTACCCTATTTACATAAGCGAAACGTCCATTGGTTGTGTTTGAATGTATGTATGCCTTTGAATATGATTGATGTTTACCAGAAACGCATGTATGCTTTTAATATGATTGATGTTTACCAGAAATGCATGAAAATGCAGTAATAGTATTTACTAAGGACGAACGAGGGAAGGATTGCAACGAAGCTTCGCCGGTTCATCTTTACAAGACAGTTACAAACCATCAGTAGGACTAATCCATTTTCACAAAGTCTAATCTCCCCTGGAATTTATATCCATCTCTTTTATCCTCATACGGATATACGGGAAATTACTTTCCAATAAGGGCACGATGAACGAAGACGGGATGTTATACTTATCCTACTATCAAACGAAAATGAAGGTTATCTATACCCTACTATCCCCAACAACGGGAGGTTATCTATACCTTGTTATCCCCAACAACGGGAGGTTATCTATACCTTGTTATCCCCAACAACGGGAGGTTATCTATACCTTGTTATCCCCAGCAGACGGAGGGTTATATATTCTTCAACAACGAATCGGGATTTATTTTCCTTGGCCAGCAGTTGTTATACAAGGATATCCAGACACTTCCAGCAGTGTCATAGCATACATACATCATTTACATCATACCATAACATATATGTCTATAGTACATTACCTAAGTGCATCATGTCATACATGCATACATAAAGCATAAACTAATGTTGTTATACAGAATGCTACCTTGTTTTCAGGTTAATTATCCAACAAACAATCTTATGATCTTTGGGACTGCTTTATTGTAACCTCAGGGTTACTTTATCCTCCTGATGAGCTTCTTATTACTTTGGGACTGCTTTATTGTAACCTCAGGGTTATTTTATCCTCCTGATAGCCTCTCATGACTTCAAGACTGCTTTAGAGCTACTGATTGCTCTATCCTCCTGAAATCATCCTATTACTTCAAGACTGCTTTAGAGCTATTCATTGCTCTATCCTCATGAGGTCATATTACTACTTCAAGACTGCTTTAGAGCTATTCATTGCTCTATCCTCCTGAAGCCATCTAATTATTTCAAGACTGCTTTAGAGTTATCCATTGCTCTATCCTCCTGAAATTACATTATTATTTCAAGACTGCTTTAGAGCTATCCATTGCTCTATCCTCCTGAAATCATTACTTCAAGACTGCTTTAGAGCTATTGATTGCTCTATCCTCCTGAAGACATATCACATTATTATTTCAAGACTGCTTTAGAGCTGTTGATTTCTCTATCCTACTGAAGCCATTCTATTACTTCAAGACTGCTTTAGAGCTATTGATTGCTCTATCCTCCTGAAGCCATTATTACTTCAAGACTGCTTTAGAGCTATTGATTGCTCTATCCTCCTGAGGTCAGATTTATCACTTCAAGACTGCTTTAGGGTTATCATTATTGATTGCTCTATCCTCATGAAGACATGCTGTTACATCAGTATTACTCCAGACTCCTGACAGTTCTCATTATACTACTGAAGAACTTTCCCCTAGTGGCATCTTTAAGCCCACTCAATCATGTTCAACCAACCATCAATATCACTCCATGCACTGGTGAGTGCAAATTTTTGGGCTTTTGTGTTCAATCCCCTTCAACCTTCCAGGTTACGACTGGCAAATATACCAATCTAACCCCTCAGGTTTCAGAAAATTGAACAGGGGCAGCTGTTGCACCCCAAAATTTGCCCTCACAATACAAGACTTTGTGTTCCAAGAAGGTTCACAAGGTTCACAAAATTCATAATTGGTCAGAAGAGTTGACAATTCCCTCAGACAATGCACCTACTAAGCAGTGCATCCAAAACTAGGGTTTTGACTTTAATCAGGCTAAATGGACTTCCAAGACTTCAAGTGAGCTTCATAACATCTTATATGTGTATAAGAACCCCCATGTCAAGTTTCAAGACTTTTCTCAAAAGTTTGCTCAGTCAGATGATCAGATAAGTCAAAAGCAGTCAATGCAGTTAAAAGGTCAAACTGAGGTCAACTGTGGTCAAACCAAAGTCAAACTTCATGATTTTTTTTTGCCAACATCAAAGAGAGGTTGGGTGAGAAATATTATCATAATAACTGTAATACCCCAAATTTTGCCCTAAGATTTGTCGTCGCATTTCATTGCATTTAATCAATTACTAACAAATTTGTGTAGTCGTTTGACTTTTTGCAGGTAAATATCATATGGCATGCATTTTTTTTCTAAAAAGTAAAAATGGCACAATTGGCAGGAAGACATGTGTAAGGAGTTATGAGTGTGAGAGGTTGAGAGTTCAAATCTCACCTTTGTCATTTTTTTTGTTTTTTATTATTTTTACTCTAAATTTTTCTATCTTTCATTAAAAAAATAACAAAAATAGTTTTTTATTATTATTTAATTATTATTTTCGTATTTTAATTAAATCATTTTTTAAAATATTATTTTTTTTCCCTTTTTTCTAAATTATTCATAAAAATATCCAAAAAATCATAAAATAAAAAATATTGAAAAAAAATTTTGTTCTTTTTATAATATTTTTTATTTTAGGAATCAATAGGATTATTAGTTTTTATTTTAAGTTTATTTTAATTATTTTAAATTATTTAAATTTTATTTTTTCTTAACTAATTATTTAGTTTGGGCTTTAAAATGGGCTTTAGGGACATTATTGACAATTTGGTGTTAACCCTAATTTGTTCCCTATATATACATGTGTTGCCTTGTTGGAAAAAAAGGGAGAATGAAAAAAACCTAAGAGGAGTGAGTGCCGTTTGCCGTTATTTAGTTTTCTTCTTCATCCATTACTATTGTTTCTTTTTCTTCATCGTTTACCGTTATTTCTTTTCCTTCATCTATTACTGTTGTTTCTTTTTCTTCATCTTTTACCGTTATTTCTTTTTCTTCATCTATTACCGTTATTTCTTTTTCTTTATCTATTACTGTTACGTTTATATATATATAATTTTTAAATTGTTAGAGTTTATATATATAAGATTTTTGATCGAATTATGTCGATACGATGTTTGCACATTTGTGTGCATGACGCGTGACATTTGTGTTAGTTCGATCTGGTTGCGATGATCGCATTTTTGTGTGAGCAATAATACTATTTTTTGCTTAATTTCTTTTTCTTTGCGATAAATTTTGTTTCGTCCGATTTAGATTTGGTTGCGATGAGCGCATTTCTGCGTTAGCAACATTGTTGGGTTATTTGGCACATTTAAAATTCATTATTGCTTTATTATTATTATTATTATTATTATTATTATTATTATTATTATTATTATTATTATTATTATTATTATTATTATTATCATTATTTATTATTATTATCATTATTATCATTATTATTACCATTATTATTATTATTGTTATCATTAATTTATTAAAATTTGTTATAATATAAAAATCTGTTTTTTAAAATAAATAACATTAACATCTTTTCCAAATTAATATGAAAACCTATTATTTTTAAGAAAAAACTTTTTTTAGATAAATTTAAAATAATAACTAAAATCTTTTTTTTTTAAAATAATAACTAGAACCGTTATTTATTTTATTTTATTATTGTTCAATTCAAATTTCATTATCATATTGTATCTGCTCCTCTCATGTAACCTCGCGAACTTAACAATCGCTCTTTAAATTCTGCCTTTAAATTTCTGCTTGCATGGTTTAAATTATGACATTATCTCTCTGTTTGAATGATTCAATTATCTCACGCGTTTACTATTATTTCTGTCACATTGCACACATCCGAAGGTTAGGTCTAACTGTTTGGCCGCCGCGCCAATAGTCCGTAAAACTTCACACATTCAATTTCAAATCCTCAAAACTACAAACTACAAACCCTAATTTTCACAAATGCCTCGCCGCAGGCAAAATTACAATTTTACCCTTAGCATTAGGTCAAAGAGCCGCCGCGCTCATTTTAGGGTTTCCCGCCGTGGAATCCCTAATTTAACCCTAATTACAACTTAACATTTCAACGTAGAGATTTGGAGTTTCTACACTCCACGTAAGCGTGTCCTTAAGATGCGTTTATTCCCCTTGAGACCTTGACCACAGTCAAGAAGTTTCTAACCTCCCTATTGAGGGGAACTACGATTACTCTGATTCCACTCCCGTAAGGATACGTAGGCACAAGATGCGATGTCTTGCCGAGTAAACTTAGAATTAACCCCCTTTATTATTTATTATTGCTTATTTATATTTTATTTATCTTTGCTATTTAATTATTTTGCTTATTATTTTGTAATTGTTTCTTGGATGTAAAGTTGTTTAATTATTTAATTATTATTATGGTTAGTAATTAGGGAGTGTAACAACATGTATGTAATATTAAAATAAATTTAGATCACTTTTAAATAAAGATAATTAAAATAAACACGTCACACACGTAAGTCGATTTTAATCGCCGTCTCACTTCCTAAGGATATCCCTCAAGTTGCCTACGAATAATGGTTAAGTGGGGTGTATAAAGCAAGTCCCTCAAATAAAAAAATCATCAAAGTCCCTTATGGTTGCCTTTACGAATCGAGTCCCTTTCGAAAAATGATGATGGTCCCTTATACGTGCTTATTACATCCCACAATGGCCTTCAAAGTCAAATTGTCCCTCACATGTCCCTTAACATCCAAAGTAAGGACTGCCTACTCCATTATCGTAGGGATAGTCTTACTAAAGGAAAGAATGAAGAATAAGAAAGACCTTTAAACATTAGGGTAGGTTACTCCTAGGTGCTTGCTCACTTCAAAACTGTTTCGCCCTTAAACAAATTTCCAACAAAATTTTCAAACAAGTTTTTTTCACATCCATACACGGATTATTATTAAACTATTCTGAAATTTTTTGCTATTCACACACTACACTTTCAAAACAATTCAAAAGTGAGCTTAAGTACCTAAGAGCCCATGGATAACCATGGATGAAAAGGATGCTAATACCTTCCCTTTTCATAACCTACCCCCCGGACCCAAAATATTCTCTAAGGTCTTTCCTGTTCTTTTATAACCTTTCCTTATGGATAAAATAAAAGTCGGTGGCGACTCTTGCTATCCGCAACATTGTTTAAAGTCAGTTCACCGGGTTACACCAAGGACTCGCTCCTTGTGTGCCTATCACAAAACTTCCCCTAAGAGTAGAATTTTTTGTAGATCTTGTTGTAACACAGCTAGCCTGTCACACGACTTGATTCATGAAGGGTCTATGATTCTGGGAACCATTCTTTAAACCAATTCCTATATTGGTGGTCGTATAGTGTTATTCTTCGAGGACCCGCTACTCGTGGGCCTAGCATGAGGACTCTGCTCAGGAGAGACCTTTTCGTACTTCCGTTATAAGGTAGTTAGCCTGTTGCGTGATGTAGATGCGATTGATGTCCATGATCCTGGGAACCTTATCCATCAACATAGAAGTTGTAAGACCCCAAATTTAATTGGAATATTTTATTTAACTTATTTAAATAAGAATATTCGCATTTCAGTGATTTTTGGTGGTTTTGTGGAGTTATTGAGAATTATGCATTTTTTGGGTTATTTATTTTGAACAATAATATGTAATATGAATTTATTAATATTATTATGAGTTAAAATAAATATAAGATGGATAAGGGCAATTGGGACAATTCAGAGGAGTTAGTGAGGGTATTATGGAGAAAGCCCAATTGTGAGGCCCAAGACTAGGTTTAACAAAAAGGAAATTGGAAAAGGATTAGGATTCATTTGTTAGACCGTGAAAAGTATTGAGGCCAGAGCTCTGAGGAGAGGATTGGAGGCAGAAGCTTCAAGAGATTCCCTGAAAGAATTGTGAAGGCTTTGAATCGATGATTAAGGTATGAGGAGTATTACCTTCATGATTTTCCATGTGTAACTTTCAATGTATTTAAGGTCGATTTAAGGTTTATGGGATTTTGAGGATGCATATGAGAAATAGTGATCTTTGACCTTCGTGGCCTAAATCTATTATTGTGAATCTAATTGTTAAATTCATTGGGGAAAAGGAAAAGTTAGGCCTTCGTGGCCAAAACCATGCATTGTTATTTGTCTAACCCTGAAGGGATAGGAATATTAAATAATGAGTAACTCTAATGCCTTGGGATAATTGTAGGGAAATTTGTGATTTAGGGCGTGAATATGATACGGGATTGGCCTAATAAACTGTAGGTTTTGTGCCTTTATCGCCGTAAGACCTTAGGGATGATTTAGAGATGTTTTAGGGGCATTGGGGGAGTGAATCGTGTGGACATTTGGGTGGATTTAGGTTCTGGTGCGTAGCAGAATTTGATGTTATCGCACTGTTCGCCTAGCGAACCATGTTGTTCACAAACTCGCCTAGCGAAGAAACTCGCCCCAGACTCGCCTAGCAAACATGCCAGCGAACGTGGCAGAGTTTCGCGAATGTTGATCGTGTGCAGTGACGCCTTGATGTTTGATTCTATAATTTCTTTGACGAATTAACATGAGTATGACTGTGAGTTTTATGTGATGTGTACATGATTACATGATGATTTCTATGATGTATCGATTGGAAAACTATGATGATATTATCATGACTTTGATGAATTATATGATGACATGAGATATGATGATGATTGTGATGATGATGAATATGATGAATGATGATGCACCATGCTGTTATTTTGAGGATGATTATTGATGTGTGCATCATGCATTCATGTGCATCCAGACTTCAGTTCAGGACCTCGATTACTTTGGCTTCAATCCCATTGTACAGATGTGAAGTGTTTTGATGTGCTCCGGTTCTCAAGTAGAATCGATCCTATTGATGGGGATCTATGGAGGGTCGATGGCCAAGTGTCCATCACGTTGTGATGATTGGTACCCGTGCATTGAGTCTTGTTGCATTTTCATTTATGAGTCATTTGGAATAATTTATGATGTTGTGGCCTTTGAGACCTATTGAAGGATATCAATGTGTTGAATATGAATATGACGTCGTTTTATATGTTGATTTTTATACATTGATTATTATGAATCGTTTTACTCACCCTGCCTGTTTGAATGTTACCTCCACGTGGGTAACGTGCAAATGACCAGGTTTAGCCGTGGACGCCGTCGAGGATATTTTTGAAGTCTTTGAGTTGTTATCCTTTTGGTTAACTTAGAGGGTCTTGCTCTGATATGTAACATCGGGTTGGGGTCTTTTGAGTTAAACTATGTTTTATTTGAGTTTATTTTGATTATCTTCCCGTATGAGGAAAACCTTGATTTATGCCTTTTGAGTTCCACTGCTTTGTGCAATTTGATGTATTTTGGAAAAACCCGTTGCTTACGGAGCCTTGACCTATTTTATTTATTTGGGAAATGTACGCCCTTTTGGGTGGCTTTTTGTTGAAATTTAATAATTACTCTAATGTCTGTGTTATTTTGCCATAATATTTGTGGGGTAGAAAAGGGTGTTACAGAAGTTATCCCGTGAGTGGGTCTATGGGTAAAGAATCTAGAAACTTTCCTTATATGGTCTACCGGTTGGGGTGCTTTGAGTTGCTTATGTTATCCTGGATCCTGTTTAGGCCTGCATTGTATTCCTTCGCATACCATTGCATTTGCATTCATCAGCATTGCATATCATCTTCCTAATCCAAGAAGACTCATCCATTCTTTGTCCATAATCCACAGTTGATTTCCCGACACCCGTATTGGACCTGAAGTAGCTCTGAAAGACCAAGGAACAATTGTAGCATAATCAAGAAGAGCTGAGAAAAGACGTGAACAACGTGAGAGGCAAGATGAAGCAGCTTCCAGAAGTTGTAACAACTGTGGGGAAAAGAAAGGAAAAGCTTCAAGAAGGTGTCACAACTAGGAGTTTTACTCCCGTAGTTCCTTCCACTCCGAAGCCTGCAAGGAATAACCTGTTGTGTGTTGTTCCTCTTGGTTTTTATCCCTAACTAGTTCTACCAAAGCCTTGGAACCAGCAGTCATCACCTATTGTGTCCCAGGGGCATGGGAATCTAAATCGGAGAGTAAGTAACAAGTCTCAGTCACGCCCTATTCTTTACCCTATTCCCATACCGTGTGGACAACTACTATCATACCTGATTCAGAGTTCATTGGTGATACCCATATTCCTCGGGCCAACTCGTACTCCTCTTCCACCTAGATATGATCCTAATGTACAGTGTGAATACCATAAAGGGGCGAGGGGGAATTTTCTTTAAGTATTTTTGTATATTTCATTTGTGTAAAATCTACTTGTGTATAAGCAACTTGTAAACACACAATCCTTATTCAAACTTTTAGTTTGTAGTTCTTTGAGGGACCAGTTAGGTCAGTGTCCTTGAGAAGAAATTGATTGTTTGTCTTTATGGTTTGTTAGCCACCATTTGTTGCTAGTGCATTTGTAATCAGTTGATGTATAAGGCGAAATCACCTTGGCGGGTGGACTGGATTAGCAATGAGTTTCAAGAAAACTAGGATAAAAATCCTTGTGTTTCTCTCATTGTTCAATCTTTTTATTTTTTTTATTTTTTGAGTTGTTAAAAAGCTTTTGTTTTTTAAAACCCAATTCACCCCCCCCCCCCCCCCCCCCAAATTTCTTGTGTTTTCCGCACCTTCATAAAATTCCAAACCATATGGCTTCATTCTCATTTAACAACCTCCATTTCTAATTTCATAGTAGAGTTATATTAAAGATTCCCCCATCTTTGATACCTATACCTCCTACATAGATCCCTAAGAATTTAAAAACTACTTTATCCATGTTGTTACTTAGAAAATATGATGTTGCCTTATTCTTTATTTCCTGATTCCGACTCTATAGTTTTTCTAGGTTTTTGGTTGAAGGAATGTTTTAAAGAGAAGGCACACGTTCTCTCTATACATTTTTATCCACACCTAACTTTGGTACTTATTGTTGATGAGTAGATAATTCTATGCAATCTTTCTAGCTTTTACCACCTCAAAATCAATTTGTATATCTCAGTCGACAATCTACAAATCTTATAATTTCATTGGATCATAACCAATAAAAAAGTCTCAACCAAATTTGTTCATGCTAGTTGAGATTATACTACAATAAGACTAGGGACTCAAACTCCTCAATTTTCACCGTTAACTCAGGAATTATAGAATACATGTGCTTTTTGAAATAAGTAGTTGTCATATAGACTAATTGTTTAACATGAATAATGTATCTATAAAAGTCGATTTTATCAATTTGAAACCTAATATTTATTCTTAGATGTCAAGTTTTTCAAGTGATTATTCATTATGCCAAAAAAGAGTTTAGGAAACACCCCTTTTACCAACGCTTATTTATAAAGAGAGTTTCTAAAATACACAAGAGAACATTAGACAACAGTTTTGAAAATCAATGTTTCCAAAGGTATCAACATTTTCTAAGCTTTATTATATAAGCATTATTATATGTTTTATAAAAAAATTAAAATTATAAATTAGATAGAGCTTTTTTTATACAAAACTCAAAATTAAGTAAAATTACCATAATATATACATCAGGTGTCACTTATTATCTACAAAAACCGATACCTTGAAACAATATATTATGTTGCACTCGAAAATAAACAAAAGCGCTACCTTAAATAGTACATTACATTTCCTTATATGATACTTTTCGTATCACACACACACACATAGACTTCTAGAGGGAGAGAGAGAGAGAGAGAGAGAGAGAGAGAGAGAGAGAGAGAGAGAGAGAGAGAGAGAGAGAGAGAGAGGGGGGGGGGGAGGGAGAGAGAGAGAGAGGAAACAGAGAGATTCTATTTCCTCTCTCTCTCCCTCTCTCTCTCTCTCTCTCTCTCTCTCTCTCTCCAAGGTCCTTATTGGTATAGCGATATCAAGGAAAGTATGGGTGGAAAATAGGTATGCCTTCTCCATTTAGGCCCGTACCGCAAAAACCCATGAAAAAAATAGTGCGGAATGAGGCAAACTTTATTGACAGTACGATTCTAAAATTTGGCATGCCCCGTAAAAAATGACAGCGGGGCTGGAAAGTCTCGCAACAATTGCACCTTTAAGGCTTAAAAATTTCAGAATTTTATATTAGTTACCATACCTGCAAAAGCCCTCAAAAATATGAACTAGGGTGGGTGTCATACCATCATATTTACCCTAGCATTTTTATCATCTATGCATCATATCATTAGTATATCATTTAACCAATGTGCATCCAAAAATACAAAAAATATATATTACGTTTTCCTTTCTTTCTTTGTGTGGATTAGGGTTTGCAAAGAGGCATCAAGGCTTTGTTAGACTTCAAAATAAAGTGGTTGAGGTTACTTAAATGGCCATTCATTCATGATTCAATTCAAGTGGAGGGTTGACTTAATCTTGGTCAAACACAAGATCTTTGCTTACAAGTCGTTGCAACCTATGGTTCACTGTGAAAAACAAGTTGTGTCATGATCATGTGTGTTGGCTTATTTGGTTTTCATTGACATAGTGTGGTAAAAGTTTGATTCAAAGGAACATTTATTTCAAGTTTGTGCAAAAGGAGTTTTTCATGTTGTTCTACTTTGTTCTTGGATTCAATTCAAACTTAAATATTGATTTTGCCATAACGATCTCCACTCATTTTCAAGATTATACATATGGATCCAAAGTGACCATTTTGCATTATGGTTTTTTCTTAATCTAGTTAATAAAGTGTTATCATCATGAGTTTAGAAATGGTCATGGTTCTACCTCAAGCAACCATTGTTTAAATTTTAAATAAAAAGTATGTGTATTCACAATTTCAAGCATGGCACAATTACACAATCAAATGGTGCAAATCTCATCAAAACCCATACGACTTACATTCTTATAGCCCGAATCATGTTTCAAATTACAACATACACAAGTCCAAATAAAGGGTGCAAATAGCATACATTATGAAAGGCCCATGTGAGTTACATTCAATACAAGTTTCAAAATAATCCAAAAATACAAAGCAATAGGATTCAGAAAAGGGGGAAGCGATACATGATGAAAAGAAGCCATCAACAACATAAAATTGACAACATAATTTTTCCATACAAAAATCTAATCTACCCTCTAAATTCATCTATAAATGAGAGAAAATTTCCTTTGAATCTACAAATGCCCTTGATCATACTTTGAATATCTTGATGGTAGATAAGACCATTGTGAGGACTTGAGCTTGATTCTATTTCTTTTTCATCTGTTTTCTCATTATGTTGCATGTTTTAGAAGAATACCTTTGTGTTACTTCTCTAACATGCTTGAACACATAGATTCTTCTTGACCGGCCTCAGATAGGTGTGGATTCTACATAAGTCCACTTACGATTTACTTTCTCGCAATTTACTTCTCGCCATTTACTTTCCATAATTTACTTTTCGCGATTTAATTTATTGCTCATTTATCATTCATGTATTCACTTTATGTCTTTTTCTTCTTTTTGATAGTTATTCTTTATCTTGTAAAAAAACACAAAACATGATAAAAAAAAACGAAAAAGACCTAAAAAACTTGTGAGACATAATGAACTGTGGAGTGTGAAGATGACCGTAGCATCATGCAGTTTTAGATTTAATGCTTGAACCTAGAAAAAGGAGACTGGGACTCTTGTTTTATTTGCATAGATTAAGACACCTTGCGCACACACGACTTTCTCTTGGTCTACTTGACAATGAGACCCTTTATTTCTCACATCAACTTCCCTTGTATTTTTCATGTTCCTCTTTCCCCTTGTGGATGTACTTTCCTTACTTTCCTGGTTTTTTTTAGTTGTGGTTTTGTTTGCTAGATATCCTTAGGGACTATGATCGACCTCACCTCTTTTTCAAACCCTTGATTCAACGTCAAATGGTATTCTCTCTTAACCCTTGTAAGTCAATCGCCTTGTGCATTACCATAAACCAAATGCAAAGCATTCTTAATCCATACATCAAGTCATCCCTAACTTGTAAGTCGGTTGCTTCATGCGTCGCCATAAACCTATCCCATTTTCAATCTCAAACCATTTTCATAATCATCTCGCGACAATAAAACCTTTGATCCAACGTCAAACGACTCTTTCTTAAGTAAATAAAATAAAACCTATTTTCCTAATAACTTAGATGAAAAAGAGAGTGGTTTAGAGACTTCTATTCCTTTTCTCGAACGCTTGGATATGAGTAGACTTACTCGACTATTTGAGTATTCGTCATTCATTTAAAATACCTTGACAATATTCAAATCCTTTTGCAATTAAGGATGGAAAAAGAGATGGTCTAGAGCCTTCGATTCCTCTCCTCGATTATTTGGATATGAGTTACCTTACTTGACCATCTTAGTCATCGTCATTCAAGTAAAACATTCAACATATTAGTTTAATCTCTCTCCCCCATGCGATTAAATTTTTCATCTTAAAAGAACAATGTTTAGTCCCTTCTAACGCGCATACAAACTAAATGCTTAAGCCTACACCGAGAGTAGACAAGCTAATGTTTAACCCTTAGAACACGATCTAAACATTTGTTCGATAAAACGAACCAACAAGCCGCAATACCCGAACTATGGAGCTATGATTTACTCATTGTACCATGAGGATACGTAGGCACAGGATTGCGAGATCCTAGCAAGCAACCTTTTTCTTTTTTCGCCGGAGTTCCCCGAAATGCGAATGTTATGACTTCCTTATTGCACTATGAGGATACGTAGGTACGATATTGCGAGAACTTGGTGAGCACCCTAATAAAAAAACCCAACCATTTGTCCCTTAGCAAGTAACCCTTAGATAACGACACCCATTCGTGGTTAGAAAACCTTGATGGTTCCCTTTGAGTACAACAAATGTGAGGGCATACTAATACCTTCTCCTTGCATAACCGACTTTCGAACCCGGTTTTGATTGCGATGACCATACCCTATCCTTTCCTATCCTTTTCGTTTTTGAGTTTTATCGATATTTTCCATTTCTCTCTTTGGGAATAAATAAAGTTTGGTGGTGACTCTGTTAAGTCCATCTCACAAGCGTGCGATTGTGCATCGCGAGGTCGTCTCTCATTTTTCGAGGTACGACAATGGGACAAACATATTATAGGGTGAGAATAACAAATATTGGACCGTCCTCCAAAAAAAGTTCATTTAAAATGGGCATGCCCAATGGGTTGAGTCTGTTTTTTCATCCCTAAATGAGAATCATGATCATATTCTAAATTGGAGAGTTGCAACTTCTATTAGCAAGTATGGAAAAGCTTCCATACTAATTCAATTAATGTTCATGTCAAATGATTATCCATTGCCAAAAAAGTAAGGCGAACTTGCATCAAAGAAATAAATGGTCTTCAGTTTTCACATCATAATTGTAGAGCGAGCACATCGAAATCATATGCATTCTCTTTTGAATCAAGTTATCTTCTATTATAATAATACTATGCGTTAGTTTCCAAGTCACTAATGATTTAACAAATATATATATATATATATATATATATATATATATATATATATATATATATATATATATATATATATATATATATATATATATATATATATATATATATATATATATATATATGACTATGATGACAGTTTGTCACAATATGTTTTTAGTATTCAATTCATTGTTTTTAAGTACTTTTAAACTGAATACATTTTTATTTTGTTGTAATTTTAATAAAGATTTTGACTATTCGTGAAAAAGACTAAATCAAGTCAAAGTCATTCTAACTAGAAAAATTTCATATTATGAGACAAATGATGATGCTGATTTTACGTTTTTTATTTAAAATAATTAGAATTACTTGGTTTTTATGATTTTAAAATATTTAATTAATATTGTTATTTTTGAATTATTTTATAACATACATTAATTTTTTTTACAATAAATGGCAGCTACACTATATAATCAATTCTATAAATATTATAATTTATTTATTATTATTAAAATAAATAAATAGTATTTTATAATAGGGTTAAATACACTTTACTCTTGCAATATAGACAAATTTCAGTTTACCATTGTAAAATATATTTTTTATTTTTATATTTTTTATATTTTAATCCATGAGACCATGTTGATATTTCTATTAATATTTTAACGTTTAGTTGTCAAATGCTAAACTCCACAACTTCCAAAAATTGGTCTCAATTGTGAGAGTTTTTTTATTTTGAGTGATGTTAAAACTAGAAAAGTATGCGTTATGTATATTGGATGGTATCCTTTCATTCTAGACGTGCATCTCGACATTAGAAAGCATTTAAATGAGTTTAAAAAGGAGTCAACATCATATTTGCATTGAAAATTATATTTTTGGACATTTAAGTCACTTCAGACTGACTTATGCATGAACAATCTGACATATACGAGCCTCAGGTTCAGTATAGGCCGACACATAGATCCTTCAGGTTGGCTCCCATGGAGCAGTATTAAAGCATGTAGGCTCTTCCCATAGGTCGCCTCACAGGCCGACCTATGACCTTCACATGCCGAACTGATCAACCTGTATAGGCCGACCCATTGCTTTCCTAGACTGACCTATGCATTTTTCCCATCCAAAAGTTTCAATTTTGCTCCAACTTTTTCCATACCTTTTTCCTATTTCTTCACATACCTATATATACTCATACATGCATCTTCCTCTAGGTAAGGTTCTTAGTGAATAAAACCTAAACGAAACCAGATTACAAAGTTACCCATCATCTTCATCCCTTCTTCTATGCATATAAATAATTGAACTACACATAATCATTTTTCGATTAGGTTACCATCTATATTAGGGTTGATAACGTCCAATTAGGTTTGGTGTAACCGAGAATATTAGGTTGGGAACTCTCTGTGTTTCAAATAAGAACCTGAAGTGGGACAGAGAAAATCGCCTGTGATGTTGGGTGTGAGAGAGGAGGATGGGTTGTACCTGCAAGGCACTCCGACGCTAAAGTAATAATGGGGAGAAAGAAGACAAGTACAAAATATGTGTGTATTAAGGTGAATATTGAATACCTGACTCTCTCAAATGAGAGGGTTTTTATAGTGCACCCAACGGTTGGCCATTGGTCCCTATTTTCGGGGCGAGATAACTGTTTCTCGAAGAATGGGTAACTGTCAGAACTAGTCATTGGAACGGGCATAGGTGTCCATAACTAGTCGTTGCTACGGGCAGAGGCGTAATTACAGGCACAAGCGTCTTGACTATTTTTAGATGGTGGAACCGTGCGTGACGGGCAGGGACTGACGAGGAGAGGTGCTGGTCCAGGGATAAATCGATCAATCTCCTTTGTTGTATGGGGCATAAAGGTAAATACTCTCCCTAATTGGTTGTACTTAGGCAATTGAGTCGTTCTGGGAGTAGAAGTGGATTCGGTCATGCCTAGCCATTGGGTCAGTCCAGAATAATAATTGAGTTCAAACTTGCTTTTTTAGAGAGATTATAACGGGTCAATAAAAGAGTAGATTTCTAAGTTGATTGTATAAAATAAAATATATTAATTTGACACTTGGAGACATATTATATTAATTTATTTTGAGAATAAATTATATTTTATCTTCACATTTTCAAAATTGTGTCTAATATTTTGTAGATTACTTTTATGGTGGCATCTAGATATTATGTGTCATTATAAATATTATTTTGTTTTGATTCTATAAAAAATTGATTTGATATTTTATTTTATTTATGAAATGAAACTACAATTTTATTAATGACCAGAAGATTTTTTATTGAAATTATAATTTTATATAACTATAATTTTTTTTTTATAATTAGTACAAAAATATTTGATTGTTTTAATATTACATTCTTGATATTTTATTTTATTTATGGAATGAAATTATGATTTCATTTATGACTAGAACATTTTTTATAGTTAGTACAAAAACATTTAATTGTTTTAATATTACATTCTTGATTTTTGTATTAAAGATTTCTTTGTGAAATTTAGATAAATATTCTGTATTAATTAAATTGTGAATTATACAATAGTTTACATAATATATTTTCAATATTTTAGTCTAAAATATTTGGTGTAAATTTTCTTTTGATAGTAACACGATTCTGAATTATTTCAATAAAGTGTTGCATGTTGAATTTATTTTAGATCAATTTTATTGATTCAAACGCCAAATGCTTTATATTATTGAATTTAAAATTATTATTAAATTTTACATGACCTTGTCATTTTGAGTAATTCTTAAGGAAAATGAAAATATATCATCCTTGCAATTTGTTATTTATATACATTAGAATATGTTATTTGGGATGATATTATAATAGATCAAGAGCAAGGATGCATGTCACATTGTACGAGATTAGTATAAATTAATTACTTTTAAAATCTTGTGATTTATATTATATAATTGCATATAAGGAAATATTTGTTCAAATATTATATACTCCTTTTTTGAAAATGTAAAATGTGCAATTATATATATATATATATATATATATATATATATATATATATATATATATATATATATATATATATATATATATATATATATATATATATATATATATATATATATATATATATATATATATATATATATATATATATATATATATATATATATATATATATATATATATATATATATATATATATATATATATATATATATATATATATATATATATATATATATATATATATATATATATATATATATATATATATATATAATGAAACTATAGTTTTTTTTTTTTAATTTAGAACTCTTTAATCTTTTATAGATTTTTTTTTATAAACTCCATTTGTAAATATAGTTATTTTTGAGAATATTTCAAATAAAATTATTTTGAGAGTTCTATTAAATTATTTTGAGAATTCAATTTTGTATAATTATTTATTCAATTTCAATTTGTATGATTGTAATTCTGCCTATTGTGAGTATAATTGTGTAAATTTTGTTTAGTAAAATAATTAAATTTATTTTAATTATATTTAATATTATATTGTTAATAGTCGTACCTTATTGTATGTTATTATTAATTATGTAAATTTTGCTTAATAAAATAATTACATCATTTTAATTATATTTTATATTATATTGATGATAGTCAAGTCTTATTGGTATGTTATTGTTAATATTTTTTGTTGTTAGTTGATAAATGTTCTTGTGATTTGATACTTATATCAAATATAGTTAGAGTACTCTATCGGTATTAAAAATGTTTGGTGAAATAATTTTTTTTCATAAAATATATTATTATATTTGTTACTTATTATTATTTTTAAATCATCATTTTGGGATTTACAATAAATAAGAAACTCTCTTTAAATGCATGTAATAATGTTATATTTATTTTATGCAATTTAATTATTTATTTTAAAATTCTATTTCAAATGGATTGCAATTCTTCTTGTATTGTGTAAGTGACAAATATACTCTACCCGTGTGACGTTAGTTGACATGATCATTGTGTGATAGAGAATATAGTTGAATATTTGTTTGATTATTTTAAAATTGTTGAATCGATAAATCATTTATCTTTCTCTATCAAGTGGAAGAATCTAACATGTCAAATTTATAAAAATAAGAAAAAAAATTATTTGTTTAATAAATATTTTTTTAGAATATAGACTTATATTGAAGATAATATAGTCTTATGCATATACGAAAGTCTAAGACTATTTTGTTGTATCTTCAATAAAATTAAAATTAAAGACCATTTTATTTTCGCAGCATGTAACCTAATTATGTCTCAAGTGTGTGTGACCTTGATCGTTACACTTGAGTTTTGAGTGAGCGATTAAAATAGTTCATATAATCCTATTTTACAATTTAAAATACTAGAGATTTAATCTCACTCATATAATGATAATTTTGTTTTATATAATCATAATACTCTTTTATGTGAAGGTTATTTTTTTTATGAAAATTCTTTTAAGAATTTTATTTGTTATAAGGAGATTTTGCATTATAAATTATAAATGAAAATTAACAATTTCTGTAATTATAAATGCATAATATGTGGTTAACTATGATATTCAAATTTAGATAAAAATCTTCCATCAATCAATATTGAGTTTAATATTATTATTTTATAACCACTTGTGTTAATAGATCTGCTATATTCTGTGGTTAACTTTTTAAAATATTGATAAATTGTACAACTATTTTTGTTGATAATTTTGCGCTAACAATTAAGTATCTCATTATTGAGTATTATATCATTAAAATATTTATATACTAGTTGACTCCAATGAAATTTTTTTTATGTGAGATTAGTCGGAGTGTGTCCACAATGTTATATATTTGTGATCTTTAATAAACATCTCACTTTTGTTTATATATATATATATATATATATATATATATATATATATATATATATATATATATATATATATATATATATATATATATATATATATATATATATATATAAAATAAATAAAAAATCTTTTATCAGTAAGCATTATAATTTGTTGTTTAGATCTGTTGGATTATCACAAGAATCTATAAGCATGCAATGATATTGTAATATTATTTCACCAACATTTTATATTTTGTAAGGTCATAGATATAAAAGTGCAACTATTATATTAATACTCTGATCGAGTATGATAATGTATTATGAAAATACATATTATTTATATGTAATTACTCTTGTAATAGGTTACACCTATATGTAATTACTATTTTTAGATTTATATGAAAATTGTACGACTTAATTATACGAGCAATGTAACTCATTTATTTAATTAAGTCTTTGGTGTTTTTGATTAGTGGGAATTTGTTGTAGTATCTTAAGATGCTTGTACCATTGCTTAATAACATATTTTTCTCATATGAAATATGTTTTTCTAAATTCATCATTTTAATTTAAAATGTATTTCTTTGACTTATATGATTTGTTTTCTCTATCGAAATCATTTCTGTAATGTTGATGTTTACTTTTGTTTTGTGAACAAGTTTTTCGACCATAATTAAAATTTTAGTATAAAAATTTATATCATTTTAATAATTGATTATTATCAGTCAAGTTCGCAAATGTTGAATTAATTATTTAATTAATCAATTATGGGTTAACAATAATTAATTTTTATAAATTATTATAAATTATGGTCCATTGTTATTAAGCAATTATCGATGAATTATCTTACTGAATGAATCCTAATTAGTTGAATCATTCATTTAAGTCCAATGAAATTTTTTTTACCTAAACCATTTAACTATAAAATTGTTATCGCATTAGACAGTTTTGTAGTGTGGCAAAAAGAATAATAACAAGGAGGGTAGTTTAGGTATCATCTCATGCTCTCCGCGCATGTGCCCATGAAATCTAAAAGTACACAATAAATTCATTCTTCAATCTATTTGATATTGAAATTGCTATGATTTTTATATATTCATTTATGGTTTATATGTTAAAATCTAACATGCATAAGCCAAATGTCAATTCAAAACCACGAAGCACAACTTTTATAGACCAAATATTTTCCTACGATAGCTGAATCTTTATGATCATATTGTCCGCAAACTATTGAAGATCAAAATCAAGATTATCTGATAATTTGAAGGGATGGAAACTCGACAAAGAATAAGCATTTCTCAATAATTCTACAAATTGAACCATAATCATTGAGATCCCGAGGGGTGTGGTTATTCAGTATCAAGGCAATAAAAGCAGATCTGATAGTCTTTGGAAGATGAGCATATAAGAAGAATTAATTAACACAATCAAATGTCTTCATTGATAAGTCCCAGCTAGCTTTAAAGAACCCCGTGTTGAAACCGTCCAAACCCTAAATTTTGTCACACACTGAACTCTAGATAACCTCTTTAATATTTGAAGTAAGAACCGGACCTCAAGGCTACAGCTTTTTTCAAAGGAGAGTTCATTGAAAATCACTCATTTCAGCCTAGGTTTCTCAAGAATTAGCTCTTAAAATCTCTCCTTGAAATGATCGAAGGAAAGAGATTTCATGGCTTCGACATTCTCAATCATAGTGTCTCCTCATTTGAACATATATAAATAAGCAATTCAATTAATGATTAAATATACTAGAGAATCAAAAGTACAATAAAATTAAATATTTGCTTATGTAGATTTATTTGAGATTACATAAAATCATAAATATTATGAAATTATTTATTTAGAAAAAGTTGTAAAAACAACTTATGACATTATTCATGAAGTCTTTTCAACTTATGTTCAGAAGTTTTTTAAAATAACTAAATTTTATTTTTGTATTTCAATATAAAATACAAAATATAATATAAAAAATAATATATTTATTTATATTTATTTATATTTATTAAAATAGATCAGGTTAATAGGTTTAAAAGATTTTTTTTATGGCATGTGGACTGACCTATTTAACTAAATAGGCGTATAAAAAAGTCTATGCATTTTCTAATTAAAAAAAATCTAGTCTAACTTTTATCTGTATAGTTAGGTCGTAGATCCCTATTAATTGGCCTGATCATTCTCATTCCTAGAGACAAATTGAGTAATAAAGATATTAGTATACACCACAAACTCATCCCATTTATTCTATTATATATTTTATTATTTAATTTGGATAATATAATAGTAAATATATGATAAATGTTTTGATATTTTAATTAATACTTTATTAAAATTATGTATAAAATATTTTATTTTATTATTTGTAGTATAATTTGGTGTTAAAGATATTTTTATTTAAAACTTAAATTTAATTTTGAACGAGTTTGAATAATTATTATTTTTTATTTACGTTGAAAATCAAAGCGAAGAATAAAAATAGTTTGAAAATTCAAATTTAAATATTAGAGTAATAAAAACCGTCTCCATCTCTCCATCCATGTCTACTATCGAGATTTAATTCAATGGGCACAATAAAAAATACAAAACACAATGAACTGTTAGAGTTTAAACCTCAAGCTTTTGATACCCACTCAAACATTATTATTACTTTTTGTCAATTCATAAACGCATGCATGCATGCATGAAGGAATTACAAACATTGAATTGATGTTTAATTTTGTCATGTTCACACTTCCTACTAAAAGCCAAATTATAAATCTTTACATTGATAAATTAATTGAACTTTATGTTAAAAGAATCAAATATAGTTTTTACGACAAATTAAAAAATTATTGGTTTTTAGTTGAAAAAAAAAACATACCCCAAGAGTTAAATAGATAAAAATATCCCTAAAATGTCGGTCCATTTCAATTTTTTGATGAGATGGTTAGATGCAAATTCTTATTTTGGATAGTGAAATCACTTTGACATTCTTTTGACTTTGGGTTTGGTTATGGGTAGTAAAAAATAATTTTGAATAAATTGAATGTTAAAAGTTAAATTAAATTAAAAGTGTGCTGAATATAAAGTTTTAAAAGTTTAAATAACACTCTTATAAAAATAAAATGAACATTAAATTTGAGGTAAAAAAATTAATTTTGTAGATAAAAATTAGAATTAATCTCCTTTGAACCGAAAAAGAAATAGAATAAATATTCTAAAAGTAAAATCAATTCAATTTGAGAATATTTGCGAAAATCAATTATATTTTTCAAAAATAAAAAGGAGATGTTCTTTCTATATATGGTGGTGTCTTTCACATCCTTGAAGTTTTGGAAATGCTCTCAAGCGTCTGTCTCCGGACGTATCAAAAATCATGTCTATTTTCTCTTTTATGAGTTTCACCCTAGTTTTTGGAAAACAAAATGGTCTGCCAATGCATCTCTGTATCAGATTTGGGTGTATCTGGAGATATATCTAAGAAATACCCCTAAAGTCATTTATGAGTTTGTTATTCTCGCAAATTATTTAAATAACAACTTAGTGATATTTTCGAAGATGCATCTCTAGAAATCCCAGCGAGAAAATTGATAAAACACCATCTTGCACGAGCTTCTTCTTCTTGCTAAAATAAGAAAGCATAGCTAAACCCTTGAAAAAATTTATCTCATTCTCAATCAACTTTTCAACACCAAAACATCATTCTTGTATTTCATCACTTCAAAGAGAGCAAACCAAACAGAAATTATAGGTAAATATCACTCATTTCATCCTCTATTCCTTGCATTAATCTTAGGTTTCTGATGATAAAAGAACCTTGAGTCTAGAGATGCAATTCTAGACGAATTTAGGTGAGTTTCGAATGTGCATCTTCGAATTTTTTGATAGTTTAACTTTTAACACTATTTTTTTATTATTGGTGGTAATAGATATGGTGCACCTAGGTATGTTTCCCAAAGCTATTATGTGTGTGCATGTTAAACCGGTCAAACTAAAATATGGTGTTAAATCGGATGAAGCGAATGATGATGTTTAACCAAATGAAGTGAATGATGATGTTAAATCGGGTGCTTGATCGGCCGATGTAGAGGTAGATGATTGTGAACATATGCTACAATGGGTCCGTAGGAAAGTCGGAAAATTAGGGTTTGACGTTGTGATAGGAAGGTCCGACAATGGTTTGGGTAGAAGACAAACATTTGTAACAATGGTATGCGAAGGAAGTGGCACATACCAACAAAAGGTTAGGAAGTTGAAACGAGATGATACTGGATCGAGAAAATGTGAGTGTCCGTTTAAATTTCTCATATATCGTATGGCAGATGAGACATGGAAATTTAATGTGATTTTCGGTATTTTAATAATTATGTCTTGACTGACAAGCCAGACAACCATCCCATTGTATGTCGCATTCTGCCGGAGGAAAGGGAACTTGTTTCGGACATGACATTAAACATGGTGGCTTTGGAAAACATTCTCATAACTTTGAAACAGAAAAAACCTCTAAATGTTTCAAATATCAAGCAAATATACAATGTACATGCTCGAGACAACAATGTGGTAAGATTGCCAAGATCTGAGATGCAAAAACTATTAAAGACTTTGGAAGATGAAGACTATGTATCAACGACAGAGCTGTGAACCAAATGCTCTGAAACCAACATAATAAGATACAAACATCTTTTAGTTGGAGCACTACTGTATTAGAACACCGACTCAAAGACAACATCCTTTATTCACATTTGGTTGGTAACATATTTCAGGTGACATTGAATTTTATTTTTCATGAAGCCAAGCGAGCGGATAATACAGGTTTTGATATGTCAAACATTAAGAATGAAGATAATCAACAATGTTAATGAATAACTATAAATATATAACACCATGATCAAGATGAATACAAGATTATTTTGGTACAGTTACATCTAACCCCAACAAAAGAGAATTTAACTACTCTTACTCATGTGAGTTCTCAAATAAATATTTGAAGTATGTGTTTTTTTAACATTTTTGAAGGTTTTGAGTGAAAAATGATTTTATACATGCTTGAGATCTAGTACAAAAATGAGTGAGAATGATGTTTTATTCGAGTCACAAGAAAAAGTATGATTTGTGTCTATGAGCAAAGTGATTTGAATCAAGATATGAAACATATGAGAAATCCAAATTTATGATTTGGGTCATGATTCAAGTCATGATTTGAGTCATGAATATGTATGATTCAAATCAAATATGACACTAGCAAAATATGGAAGTGTAGTCCTTCATGATTTGAGTCAAGTGTAAGCCATGTTTCGAATCAATCAGTGTTATAATTCGAATCAAATACAAGTTGTGATTCGAATCATGAAAACTTTTGACTATTCATGAACTCTATGTTTTAATTGATTCGAGTCATAAGATACGTGATTCAAATCACGTACCTAGAATCTCAACTTTTTGCAATTTTAATTTTTTTTTTTGAGATTCTACCAATGTCATGACTTGAACCAAACTCAAATATAGTTCTTGATTCAAAAAAAACTTGACAAATTGACTTAAGTCATATCACTTACACTATAATCAAACACTTTGATTTATGCTTGATAAAAATGGATTAAAACCTCAATCCATAGATGTGCAACTAGGAGACTTAATGACATGAAACTAGAAACCAAAAGCTTAAGAGACAAGCAACAAAACCATAATTGTTAAGGAACCAGAGACACAAAACTTCAGCATCTAATTTTTGGAAGTTGTCATGATTCAAATCACAACTTGTATTTGATTTGAATCATAACACCATTTGATTCGAACCATTGCTTACACTTGACTCAAATCATGAAGGACTGCATTTCCATATTTTTCCATTGTCACATTTGATTCGAATCATACAAATTCATGACTTGAATCATAACCCATATCCTAAATATAGGTTTCTCATATGTTACATATCTTTATTCAAACCACTTTGCTCTTTGACTCAAATCACACTTTTGCTCGTGACTTGAATTAAACATCATTTTTCAATCATTTTTATGCTAGATATCCAATCCCAATAAAATCATTTTTCTCTAAAAACCTTCAAAATGTTAGAAAATACATACTTCCAATATTTATTTGAGAACTCACAAACCACTCGCTCTTTCATATTTTCAAAATAGTTTTGAATCTTTTATGAACACTTGCTAACAATTTATTTATCTATTGTTGTATGGATCTTAATATCATTTTAGGAGATTAGATATTGTTGAGGCGATTCGTCTTAAATTTAACATTTCTTTGAAGATTTGGTTAAGATTTCATAATTTTGTAAGGTGTGTGGTGTTATGGCTAGTTTTGACAATTCAAGTGGAAAAGAATGAGGTTCTTCTTTCAATGTTGACCTTAGTAGTATTGAGTTGAAGCCTACAGATGAGATATGAGTTTTTCTCAATCTTCAGACAGAACTCGGTAATCTTGTTTGGAAGCCTACAAACGAGATATGAGTTCTTCTCAATCTTCAGACTATTATCGCAAAACGAAGACTTAGGAGCAGGTTGTTTGGGCTGGAAGATTTAAGAAGCAATTCTGCGTGAGGATTTTACAAGGAGTTTGGTTTGTAGATAATCTACAAATAAAAGGTACATAAAGAAGGTTTTTATATTTTCAGTATTAATTTAGATATTGTGATTGTACGAACTCTTGTAATTTTTTTCATAAATCATAGTGGAAGACCAACAGAATTTCAATGGGAAACTATTGGAGACTAGAGTATGCACAAACCAAGGATGAACGCATCGAACTAGTATAAGTGTCGGTGTACTCTTCTCTCTCTCTCTCTCTCTCTCTCTCTCTCTCTCTCTCTCTCTCTCTCTCTCTCTCTCTCTCTCTCTCTCTCTTAATTTCCATAATTAATTTCCTGATTGAATTGTTCCTTATTGCTTTCTAGAAATTGCATGCCATTAGGATCTCTTTTGGTAGCAGTTTATCGTAAAGGGGTAGGTTTTGTTAGAAATGGAAATTCAACTTTTTCTTGTTGTAGGTTAATCTGAAAACTGTGGTTGTAGAATCTATATAGTATTGGTGTTGTAAAAATTACATATCTCATGTAATTTTAATAATTATTTAATGCATTCATTTGTTTTCTATTGTGAACTATTTAAGTCATTATGTATAAATTCCAATCTATAAGCATAATAATATATTTTACGCTAAAGTTTTCTTCCGCCATGCAAAATCAATTTTGTTATAAAAACTCTGATAAAAAAATTTTCAAACTATTTTCAACGAAATATTATTTGGGAGTTCTATTCACCCTCACTAAATCGTTTATTGTCCAATTCTTACCCAACAATTGGCTTAAGAGATGGTCTTTTTGATCAGGTATAATCGACTTAAAAGAATGAGAACATGAGTGACTATGATCCGAAGGGAACTTATAATAAAGCACCGATTTTTTCAAGATGGAAATTATGCTTATTGGAAGGAAATATGTACTTATAGTTAAAGTCACTTGACAAGTATCTATAGGCAGCAATTACCGACAGAACTTTCATTCCCAAAAATGAAGTTGATAATAAGGTTAAACTCCCAAAATATTGGACCGATGATGAAACCAAAAAGCATCATATGATTTGAAGGTGAAGAATATACTTATCTCCATATTAAGAACGAAATTATATTACTCTATCTCACATCATAAGAATGCACAACAAATACAGAACGCTCTTCAAGTCCTTTATGTGGGAACTAAAGACGTTTAGGATTCTAAAATCAATATGTTGATAGAGGAGTATGAACTTTTCTGTATGGAAGCCAAATTATCCATCTAATCCATGTAGATTCATTTTCTCTATTTAATCAACAAGTTAGATGACTTGGGAAACTCTTTTTCTAAAAAAGATTGTTCTAACAAAATGTTAAGATCTATATGCAGGTAGTGGTAACTAAAGGTTATGAACATCAAAGAATCAAATGATATTAATAATTTAAATATCAAAATAATGTTTGGAAGCTGAAAGAGAATAAACTGAAATGGCTCATTGAAAGCAAAGTAAAGTCGAAAAAGAAATAGAAGGTCAAAGAAGAAAATCAGCATCTTTTCTTGAAAGCTTTGTAGTTAAGGACAAATAAAACCAAGGATGAAAGTGATAGTTCTGATGAAGGCTTTTCTAAAAAAGAAGAGACGGGGTTATTCGTTAAGTGCTACAATCGTTGTACAAGGAAACATAATCTCAAACATTTCTACAAAAATCTGATTAATTTCAATAAGTCTAATCTGCACAAGAAGGAACATAAGAGAAATAAAAAAGATGTTACATGCTTTGAATGTGGAAAATCGGATCATTTTTGAACGACATATATAAGTATTAACAAACAACAAAATAAAAAGGATAAGGAATTCTACAAGACGAAGGGAAAAATGCTTAAGGTTGTAGAGCCTATATTGCTTGAGAAAAATAAGATAAGATCTCATCTTCATATTCCAATTCAAGTTTAGATGATGAATGTGCCAACCTATGCTTAACGACACACAAGAAAAGTGAAGACTTAAAGGTATACATTTTTTTACCCTGGAGTTAAAACTTCTTATAAATAATTATCGAAAGTGTTTAGTGAAATGCATGCACATGCATTAAGTGCTTTTAAGAAAATTCCTCTCCAAAGAAAACTTATTTCGAAACTTGAAAAATAGATTAATGATCTTAATATTTCTTTAAATCCTTAAAGGAAAAGCATGCATCTCTCGTTGATTGGTTTTTTAATGCTTCTGACACTTTACCTGAAAAGGTAGTAAAAATGGATTGTGTTACTTGTCCAATTTTTTAAAACTTGAAAATAAAAATCTCAAAGGACAATTAGCACAAGCTATTTGATAAGTGATTTTCATATCACTTTTACTAGTTGTTTTACTTCATTATTTTTCACTTTCATTCAACTTACTTTATTTTATCACATTTTATGCTTTGGTATCGTGTTTTTGGTAATTTCATGCTTTAAGAAGTATCTCGGACAAAAGAAGTACCTTGAGCTTGAATTTAATTTGGAAGAGGACCGTCTTGTAGATGGTAAAGATAAGATTGACATGGATGACCTTGTGCTTCCAGGAATGTTTTTTGTTGACAGAAGACATATACACACTGGTGATCTATAACAAATCTATTATTCATTTTCCTAACCCTAAAAAAGTAAGGGTTAATGTTGTGAATAATTAGATCTACGTGGCAGGCGTTGTTGCTTTGGGTAACTCCTTCAAATAGGAGGGTGGCCTCAATTTGTCTAACCATGATGTATGCAACATTATGGAGGAATACATTATCCCACCACCTACTTATCCTACCCAACATGAAGTCGAGCCTTTAAATTATAATCATGATAAATGGGGGTGGGTGAAATCGGAGATTCAAGGAATAAAGGAGGAGCAAACAAGACAACGAGTGATACTTGATGATGTGCATATGATGTTGCATCAACTTATGTTACGCTTCTCACCTCCCGAGTGAGGTCTTTATGAGTTCACCCCTTCTTGATTGCGTTAAAACATTGAGGATAATGTTTGGTTCAAGTTGGGGAGTAATTTTATTTTGCTTGTTATATATTGTGTGTTTATGCTTTTTGTTCTTTTAGTTATTTTTATTAATTCTACTTGTTTTCGTTAGTTTTTTCCTTTAAAATAACACTTTTTCAAATGTTTAACGAATTAGGATCGTTCAAAAAACATTTCTTGAAAAATCGTTGATCACGAGGAAGCCGTGAAAGTATATAGAGTTAGATAGGTGTGAGGCTAAGTCTAGGGACATAGGGAAAGTTTGACGACATATGTATTACTTGAACACCCTAAGTTCTCCAAAGTAAGATATGAGTGCAACATGTAGATTTGTATCATAGTACTTAGATTTTGAGAAGTACTCCCTAATTAGTTTATAATGATAGTTTGGTATAACTTAGATTCACATAGCATGTATAATTGGTAGAGAAATAAATAAATTTAGCACCAAAATGATGAAAAGGCTATAAAATCCAACTACACCTTCTAAGTTGGGTAACCCTCACCCGATTATTCAGCCTAATAGTGGTCAAACCCCAAACGTTGTCCCAAAGTGGACAAGTAAACACACAAAAGTGTGTAAATTCATCGATAAAAGAAAGAAAAAATGGTGTCTAAACAAAAATTCCCGATCGTTCTTGTGCATGTGATGATAATAATAATTATTCCAAATTTCGTAATTTGATTGTTTGAATGAAAAGGGAAGGAAAAATTGGAAAATAAGAATAAAGTACAAAGCATAGTTTGAGTTGTGTGTGGATGGGAGACTTGGGTCCGTAGTCTCACTGTGGTTAGTTTCCTTGCAAATACCTTTGGAGTCAGATGATTACTGAGAGAACTAGATCTTAGCCAATCTCAAGGAAAACTCAAGTATGAGTATCGATAGCTTTATTTTCATAAGTTTTCCCATCACTCAACTACTTGATCCAAAAATTTACATAAGCAAGCTTTGTTGCTTGAGGACAAGCAACGATCTAAGTTTGGAAAGTTTGATAAGTGGTTTTTGCATCACTTTTATTAGTTGTTTTACTTCATTATTTTCCTGTCTTCATTTGATTTACTTTTTTTCATTGCATTTTATGCTTTGGTATCGTACTTTTGTTAATTTCAGGCTTTGAGAAGTATCCCGGACAAAAGAGGAACCAAATGGAGAAAATGCGTGAAAAAGGAAAAAGTCGAAAATTCTTCATATATTTTTCATAGGGCTGCTACGAGCGGTCGTAGCAACCAAACCCTGACTCCCCATCTTTTTGGTAGTGCCCATACAAGTTCCAAGGGCCTGCTACGGGCACACGTAGCAACTGCTACAAACCATAGCAGCTGCTACAAACTGTAGCAGAAAGGCGGAAGATTTCTCAATTTGCTTCCTTTTTCTGGTTTTTAGGATGTTTTAGAATCTTTACAACTTCTGATTTTATCCAATTTTTTATTGTAATGAGGATTGAATTGGGAGATTTATTCCACATTTAGAAGTTTTCTTAAAACTCATAGTTTGTCTCTAGTTAAGGAATCTATTTTGTATTCTAGTTTTACATATTTTATTTTTGGAGTTTCACTGTATTTCTATGTATATAAGTCTCCATTGGAGAACTAGATTTATCTCAATTCAAGTGGATTTCTTGTCTGTCAAGTTGTTTTCAATCTTAATTGCAATTATTAATTTTTGATTTTACTATTAATCTTGTTTTTTATTGTGATAAGTACTCTGATTGTATTATGATTTTTAAAACCTAGGTTTTTCATTATAACACTTGTGCGGAAGTAAAGAGTTCTCAGGTACCGATCGTAGCCTAAAAAGAAATGCATTGGTACCCAAATGCATATTTTTAAGCAGTTAAGTCTGATACAATGAAAGTGCTCTGACGCAATTAAGAAACAGTCTATCATTATAGATGCGCAAAATAAAATAATATTTGATGAATAATTCAGTCGTGCAAAAGCATACGAACTATTCATCATAGATAGGATAACACGCTGGCAAAAGCAAGTGTTGTCCATATTTATCTATTTTCTATAATAGTATTGAAATTCTCGTAATAGAAGGGAAGTGATCATATGAGTGTGTCAGAGTGGGGATCATGAAACCTAAGTCCTGTTTGTTTAGAGTATTTTATGTGATTTTTATTTAAGTTGTTTTACAAAAGTGCTTTTTAATTTAAGCTTTTTTTATAAAACTCCAATTTTTAGTCACTCTAGATACACACCGATAGACCAAAATTCGGTAATCAACCTTTGGTCTCTATGGTTCAATATAACTTTTACTACTTCTCACAGCCGTACACTTCTGGCGTGTCACTGTTTTTCTGTATAATACTAGTTCTACTTCTTCAAGTAATAGAGGGATATGTTTTGAGAAAAAGCCTCGCAATGCTATAAGAAATAGAAAGAGTATTTCATCTAAATCAACATGTAGTTATTATGCTGACAAAAGTCACATCAGGCCTCTTTGCCACATCAGGAATGTCAAATTTTCTAATGGTATCATGGCTTGGATACCGACCTATTTTTTAACTAACCCTCAAGGAACCACTAGTAGGGTACTTAAATTACATGTTTGATTATCTGTAGAAACATCTTGTCTTTGCAAAAAGGTTGTGGGTGTAACACCCCACTTTCCCGAATTAAAATAAAATACGATTAATTCGAATAAACATCATAGTTCTCCACAAGAGTGGGATATCACATCACATAACTCGACATACTCTTCATTAGAAGGTTTTCAAAACAAAGCAGCGGAAAATATTCATTAGTTCATCATTCTCGGCCATCCGCCAATACATGAAAATATTCATTAATAAAATGCACCAACACATGATACGTCACAGGAAAGTAAAACAAGTTCAACTAAATCAAAAGAAAATGCCCAAGTCCCGTGCTACGTATCAGAGCATTCTAAGACTCGACTCGCACACCTCTATTCAAGCTAGTTAAGTACCTGGATTGTCTGTACTTCCGAGGAAGCACATACCACAACAACAACAAAGGGGTGAGAAAACATGATCAAAATTATCGGTAATACAGTACATGAAATAAAGATAGAAATCATATAATTCATCACCCAACATTAATCAAACACAACCTACTGTCCAACATCAACACAACACACCATAATGCAATTATGCAACTCAACACCATGTATGCAGTACCGACTCATTGGTTCATTCAATCGAACCCCGGATAGATCACATACACCCGTCCTTGGCCATGATCTGTCCCCACTATTCTCCACAAGGGAGTACAGATGAATCACATACACTCCACTTGAGCAATGATTCGTCCCACCAAACACCATGATAGGCATAACACCAAATGCACAACAAATGAACTCAAGCACGCTACGTACACACGATCCCCTGATCACATCACCATACCTCATACATACGTATTGTTCATCAATTAATTATTTTAATTAAAGTCACACAATCCCCCTGATCCCATCACTATACCCCATACATATCTCACGCCCCAATCTACTTATTTCAATTAACTTCAATCCCTACATAATTTCACCTTTTAATGTCAAGTATACACTCTTCACCACTAATCACCATATCTACACTGGTCACAACTCAAGGGATACTACAGAACGAGGTCACAAGTCAAAACAGCACAACGTCACTTTCTGTCATGCTCGCTGGCTCGTTCTCTTAGCGAAGCTCTAGCGAACGCTCGCTAGCTGCTCGCCTAGAGAACTCCCAAGTGAAGGCAGACAGTAGCTACTGGAAGTGTTCGCTACCTCACTTGCCTAGCGAGTCCCTAGCGAATGCTCGCTACTAGCTCGCCTAGCGAAGGTGCTAGCGAGCGTCTGCGATCTCTCAAAATCCTCACTGTCCAACAATGTCACCTTGCTCAATTCCAAGCCTATCACTTTACTTCCATATCCCATCCTATCTTTACTATAACCTGTACACATTATTCTAGTCATTATTCTATCAATTTATCTCCAGAACCCACACCTATGTCCATCAACAGAACTACAGAAGTTACTCAGAACCTCACCAAATCACACAAGATGTGCACCCATTCATCAATGGCAACAACAATCATAAACACATCAACATGCACATGAAATTCATCATAATCAACAACAATCAAAGACATATCAACATAATAAACATATTCATCAAATCCCTACGGGGTTAAGGAATCCCCTCTACCCAATTTCATGTAAACACCAATCCCAATCAGTTTCTCCCTCCTTACCTAGATTAATGCTCCAATTGACCAAGAACCTGAAGAATCGTTAGCCCTAACCTTCTTTTCTTCCTCCTTTTATTTCCCTTTTGTTCTTCTCTCTAAACCGGGAATTTATCGTGTTCTAATCTCCCCTTTCCCCCAAACTCTTCTAATACCCATTTTTAATCCTTATTTCATTTTATTAATCTAATAATAATAATAATAATAATAATAATAATAATAATAATAATAATAATAATAATAATAGTAAGATTAATAACATAACCACATTACTATAAAGTATTATATTATTATCATTATCAATTATATTACATTAATATTAAACTCTACATTTTATTAAATGACTCCTATAAATTAAGGACACCCACCCACGCGCTCAAACTCGCTCCCCCACAAAGGACACCCTAAAATAAAATAACACCAAAAGACTAAATAATTAAAATGGGTGTTACAACTCTCCCCCACTTTAATTATTTTCGTCCTCGAAAATTACCTGATGGAAACAATTCCGGATACGCTTCCCGCATCCTGCTTTCAAATTCCCAGGTCACACTGCCTCCTGCAACACCTCCACAAGCTACGTTCACCAAGGATATCTCCTTCCCTCGGAGTTGTTTCATTTTACGACCTTCGATCCTCAACGGCATCGTCTCAACAGTAAGATTCTCCCGGACTTGAACTTCATCTCTCGGAATCACATGAGATGGGTCTGAGACATACTTTCAAAGTTGCGACACATGAAACACGTCATGTAGATTCGAAAGCTCAGGCAATAACGCCACTCTATAAGCTACAACACCAATTCTCTGCAAAATCTGATATGGTCCAATAAACTTAGGATCTAGCTTCTTGGATTTCAATGCATGACCCACACCAGTCACTGAGTTAACTCTTAGGAACACGTGATCCCCTTCACTGAATTCCAGTCCCTTCCTTCGGTTATCATGGTAACTTTTCTGCCTACTCTGAGACGCTTTCATTTTCTCACGAATCATCTGAATGGTCTCAGTAGTTTGCTGCATAATTTCTGGCCCTAAGACCACATTCTCACCTGTTTCATACCAACATAGAGGAGTTCTGCACCTCCTACCATATAAAGCCTCCAACGGTGCCATTCCGATGCTAGAATGGTAACTGTTGTTATACGTGAACTCTATCAACGGTAAATGAGTATCTCACACACCACCCTTTTCCAACACACAAGCTCTCAGCAAATCTTCCAGCGACTGAATAGTCCTCTCTGACTGACCATCAGTTTGCAAACGTTAAGCTGAACTCAACTTCAACTTAGTGCCCAAAGCTTCCTGTAAACTCCTCCAAAATTCTGAAGTAAACCTCGGATCTCTATCCGACATGATACTCGACGGAACACCATGAAGCTTCACAATTACCCAAATATAGATCTCTGCCAGCTTTACCAACGGAAAACTGATATTAATCGGCACAAAATATGCAGACTTCGTAAGTCGATCCACAATTACCCAAATAGCATCAAATCCTCTCGCCGTGTTCGGCAAACCCATAACAAAATCCATAGTGATACAATCCCATTTCCAAACCGGAATTTCCAACGGTTGCATAAATCCAGAAGGTCTCTAATGCTCTACCTTCGACTTCGGACATGTCAAAAGGCGTAAACAAATCGAGATATATCTCTTTTCATACCGGACCACCAAAATAACTTCCTTAAATCATGGTACATCTTCGTAGCTCCCAGATGGATACTCAGACTACTATGATGTCCTTCGCTCAGAATTGACTTCTTCAATTCGTCATTATCCGGCACACAAATCCTGCCTATGAATCTCAACACACCTGCACTATCCAACTTAAAATCACTACTGGGGTCGCTCTCTACTCCAGGCATCAAATCTACTAACTTCACATCTAGCTTTTGGCTTTCCTTAATCAAATCCAAGAAATCATTATTCACCTGCAACTTGCCCAATATCACACCATCAGCCGTAGTCTTACAAACCATGCTCAGATCTCTGAACTGCTCAATTAGTTCCATCTCTTTCACCATTAAAGTCGACATATGAATTGCTTTCCTGCTCAAGGCATCTGCTACTACATTCGCCTTTCCTGGATGATAACTTAAGTTGAAGTCATAATCTTTCAAGAATTCCAACCATCTTCTTTGTCTCATATTTATCTCTTTCTGATCAAACAGATATTTCAAACTCTTATGGTTACTGAAAATCTCAAACCTCGAACCATACAAATAGTGTCTCCATATCTTCAACACGAAAACTACCGCAGCCAACTCAAGGTCATGAGTAGGGTAATTCCTTTCATGCACCCTCAGTTGCTGCGAAGCATACGCTACCACCTTACCATCTTGCATAAGAACTCCGCCTAATCCCATCTTAGATGCATCACAATACACCACAAAAGATTCACTCGGAGTCGGCAACACTAACACCGGTGCCGTAGTCAATTTCTTTTTCAGTTCTTCAAAGCTCTCTTCACAAGCAGCATCCCACATGAAAACTTAATTCTTTCTCGTCAACTGAGTCAATGGCAACGCCAAATTAGAAAACCCTTCAATAAACCTTCAATAGTATCCTGCCAAACCCAGAAAGCTTCTAATTTCCGTCGCTGTCGTCGGCGGTTCCCACTGCAACACTGTACTCACTTTCAATGGGTCCACCGATATACCATCACCGGATATTACATGCCCCAAGAAACTCACTGTCTTCAACCAGAACTCACACTTTGATAGCTTAGCAAACAACTTATTATCTTTCAGCACCTGCAAAGCAATTCTTAAATGTCCTGCATGCTCTTCATCAGACTTAGAATAAATCAGTATATAGTCAATAAACACAACAATGAACTAATCCAAATAAGAATGGAAAATTCGGTTCATATACTCCATAAACACTCCTGGCACATTAGACATTCCAAAAGGCATTACAACATATTCGTAATATCCATATCGAGTTCTAAATGCCGTCTTCTGAATATCACCTTCTTTCACTCTGATCTGATGGTAACCCGACCTCAAGTCAATTTTACTGAACACCCTAGCTCCCACCAACTGATCCATCAAATTGTCAATCCTTGGAAGAGGATATTTATTCTTAATGGTCACTTTATTCAACTGACGGTAATCGATGCACAGATGCATACTGCCATCCTTCTTCTTTACCAACAGCACTGGAGCTCCCCACGGCGACACACTCGGTCTAATAAACTTTCTATCCAACAATTCTCCAATCTGAGATTTCAATTCATCCAATTCCACTGTCGACATCCTGTACGGCACCATAGATATAGGCCTTGTACCAGGAACAAGGTCAATGCTAAATTCATCTTCCCTCGTCAAAGGTAATTCTGTAATGTCATCAAGAAACACTTTAGGAAATTCATTCACCACTGCCAACTCTTTCACTGATGTCTTGTTGTCAACAGACAATGACGCAAATAAAGCAAACATCTTAGCTTCGTCCTCTAACAGGGTCCTCAATTCCTTATTAGATAAGGAATCCGCCAACGCTTCCTCTTCTAGAGTAAGAAACAACAACACCTTCCGGAAACAATCGATGTAGACTCGGTTGAACTCCAACCAGTTCATACCCAGAATAACATCCAAATTACGAAGTGGCAGACAAATCAGGTCTACTCCAAAGTCTCTACCGAAAATAGTCATTGGACACTTCAAACCCACTAAAGAAGTAGTCACTGAACCAATAGAGGGAGTCTCAATAGTCATCATTCGATCAAGAGTAGACGACACCAATCCTAACCTTTTCACACAATCAACAGAAATGAACGAGTGGGTTGCACCCGTATCAATAATAGCAGTCAAAGGAATATTATTGATGAAACAAGTACCTTTGATAGAATGCTCTTCACTGGAAGCTTGAGTTCCCACTACAGCAAACACTCTACCACTGGCCTGAGACGTCTGAGACTTCTTCGGCTTCTCATAATGCGTACTGATATGACCTTTCTCACCACAGTTATAACAGGTAGGCATAGTGGCTTTGCAATCAGATATTACATGGTCTGGCTTACCACACTTGAAGCACTTCTTTACTTCAATAGGACATTCCTTAGCACACTGACCCGCGCCGCCGCACCAGAAACATTTCAAATCAACAGATGCTTTCGCCTCTCTGGGCTTCTTATTAGTAGCAGCCTTATGTTTTCCCTTATCAGCAGGAACACTGTAAGGAGTACCACCAAACCTCTGCTTACCTTTATGGTCATTCACAACCTTATAATGTGCAATCCTGGCCCTGTTATCATTATCGTAAATCCTGCTCCTGCTTACCAGCTCCGGATAATTCCTGATCTTCTGACAAGCAATCCCCAACTTAACTTCCGGACGCAGCCCATTCTTAAATTTCAAACACTTAGAGGTCATTGCATCTTCAGTATTGTAATGAGGACAATACTGCACCAGCTCTTCAAATTTTGCAGCATACTCTGCTACGGTCAGGTTACCCTGCTTCAGCTCTAGGAACTCTACCTCCTTAGCACTTCGTATGTCTTTCGGAAAGTATTTCTCCAGAAAACCCTTTCGAACTACATCCCAAGTGATCGCAGTTCCTGCAGTCACCCATCTCTGGCGACTGCTGTCCCACCAAGTCTCAGCTTCACCTTCCAGCATGTGAGTACCAAACCTCACCTTTTGCTCATCACTACAACCTATTGTCTTGAAAATTTTCTCAATCGCCTTAAGCCACTTCTGCACAGCTTCAAGATCCAAAATTCCTCTTTTAAACGTCGGCGGCTTGTTACTTCGAAACTGTGCCAAATCCCCAAATTGCACACCCGCCGCTTGGTTTTGATTAGCAACCACCTGCGCCGTCGCTTGCATAGCAGCAGCCAAAGCAGCATCATTCCTTCCTGCCATACTGCTCAACAATAACAACACATGGTTAAAAGATACACAATATCCTAAGGACAGACTCAACAACTACATTGGCCGGACGGACCGACCTGCTCTGATACCAATTGTAACACCCCACTTTCCTGAATTAAAATAAAATACGATTAATTCAAATAAACATCAGAGTTCTCCACAAGAGTGGGATATCACATCACATAACTCGACATACTCTTCATTAGAAGGTTTTCAAAACAAAGCAGCGGAAAATATTCATTAGTTCATCATTCTCGGCCATCCGCCAATACATGAAAATATTCATTAATAAAATGCACCAACACATGATACGTCACAGGAAAGTAAAATAAGTTCAACTAAATCAAAAGAAAATGCCCAAGTCCTATGCTACGTATCAGAGCATCCTAAGACTTGACTGGCTCACCTCTATCCAAGCTAGTTAAGTACCTGGATTGTCTGTACTTCCGAGGAAGCACAGACCACAACAACAACAACAAAGGGGTGAGAAAAAATGATCAAAATTATTGGTAATACAGTACATGAAATAAAGATAGAAATCATATAATTCATCACCCAACATTCATCAAACACAACCTACTGTCCAACAGCAACACAATACACCATAATGCAATTATGCAACTCAACACCATGCATGCGGTACCGACTAATTGGTTCATTCAATCGAACCCCGGATAGATCACATACACCCGTCCTTGGCCATGATCTGTCCCCACCATTCTCCACAAGGGAGTACGGATAAATCACATACACTCCTCTTGAGCAATGATTCGTCCCACCAAACACCATGATATGTGTGACACCAAATACACAACAAATGAACTCAAGCACGCTACGTGCACACGATCCCCTAATCACATCACCATACCTCATACATACATATTGTTCATCAATTAATTATTTTAATTAAAGTTACACGATCCCTCTGATCCCATCACCATACCCCATACATATCTCACACCCCAATCTACTTATTTCAATTAACTTCAATCACCACATAATTTCACCTTTTAATGTCAAGTATACACTCTTCACCACTAATCACCATATCTACACTGGTCACAACTCAAGGGATACTATGGAACGAGGTCAGAAGGCAAAACAGCACAACGTCACTTTCTGTCACGCTCGCTGGCTCGTTCTCTTAGCGAAGCTCTAGCGAACGCTCGCTAGCTGCTCGCCTAGCAAACTCCCAAGCGAAGGCAGACAGTAGCTACTAGAAGGGTTCGCTACCTCACTTGCCTAGCGAGTCCCTAGCGAATGCTCGCTACTAGCTCGCCTAGCGAAGGTGCTAGCAAGCGTCTGCGATCTCTCAAAATCCTCACTGTCCAACAATGTCACCTTGCTCAATTCCATGCCTATCACTTTACTTCCATCTCCCATTCTATCATTACTATAACCAGTACACACTATTCTAGTCATTATTCTATCAATTTATCTCCAGAACCCACACCTATATCCATCAACAGAACTACAGAAGTTACTCAGAACCTCACCAAATCACACAAGATGTGCACCCATTCATCAATGGTAGCAACAATCATAAGCACATCAACTTGCACACAAAATTCATCATAATCAACAATAATCAAAGACATATCAACATAACAAACATATTCATCAAATACCTATGGGGTTAAGGAATCTCCTCTACCCAATTTTATGTAAACACCAATCCCAATCAGTTTCTCCCTCCTTATCTCGATTAATGCTCCGATTGACCAAGAACCTGAAGAATCGTTAGCCCTAGCCTTCTTTTCTTCCTCCTTTTTCTTCCCTTTTGCTCTTCTCTCTAAAACTGGCTTTTATCGTGTTCTAATCTCCCCTTTCCCCCAAACTCTTCTAATACCCCTTTTTAATCCTTATTTCATTTTATTAATCTAATACTACTACTACTACTACTACTACTACTACTACTACTACTACTACTACTACTACTACTACTAATAATAATAATAATAATAATAATAATAATAATAATAATAATAATAATAATAATAATAATAATAATAATAATAATAATAATAATAATAATAATAATAATAGTAAGATTAATAACATAACCACATTACTATAAAGTATTATATTATTATCATTATCTATTATATTACATTAATATTAAACTCTACATTTTATTAAATGACTCCTATAAATTAAGGACACCCACCCACGCGCTCAAACTCGCTCCCCCACAAAGGACACCCCAAAATAAAATAACACCAAAAGACTAAATAATTAAAATGGGTGTTACAGTGGGTCCTGGATAGCAAATTCTCAAGACGCATGAAAGTAGACACTTCAATGTTTATCAAGTTTGATCACAAAGAAAGCGATCACTTCACGTATGGAGACAACACAAAAGATGAAATAGTAGGGGAGAAGGTATTGTGGGATATCCCTCCATAATTACCGTTGAAGTTGTTTTATTAGTGATCAGTGAATTTTGATGCATATTCTTCTACCATTATAATTATGAATTTCCCTAGTTTGTTTTGTTTATTTTTTTATTTTATTTTATTTTTAGAATTAAGTTTATTTTTTCCTTTAATTTAAATTCGTATTCTCTTTTCAGCATTAACAGTTATTTAATACATGTTCACTATGCAGATCATAACTTGAGCTACGAGAGTTGGATCGACGCATTCTTATAGGCGTTGGTAAGCTAAGAGAAAGAGCTACAAGTTTTGAGTTGAAACCAAAAGATGATTCGGAGTGGAGAAGTATCAAATAATTCATTGACGTTTCAGACTTTAGAAAATAACTATTTTTGGGCCATGTTTGGGTTGGTTTTATGTTTTTCCAACCTAGTTTGATTTATAATTGTGAATCCTTATTTTGTATAAGCAGCCGCGTACTGTAGACATTGCATACTATTCACGATTTTGTTTTGCTTTTTACGAATCTTATGAAGGGCTAATTTTCAAGGGCAAACTATGTTGTATGAGTTTCATCGCTTTGAAGTTATTCTAATATTAATCTAATTTCGATTTCTTTTCAATTATTTTCTATGAAGCCATTTGCTTAATTTGATTGCTTTCGTTTACTTTATTTGATTTTTATTCATAGGATAGAATTAATTAAATTGGATTGTATGCATGTTTCTAATTTTAATCGCGTGTTAACTTAGCTTCTTCGTTAGCCTTCGCCTAATCATTAAACCGTCATGCGTTATGCGGTAAATAGGAACATAGTTTTATGATATTTATTGCGCTTGTCTAATTGATTTTATAATAGAATATGATAGAATCTGCTTATGGATTGGTGTTATAATAGTTGATGATAAGTCAGAATCCGAATCAGTAGGATTAGCCGTTTTAGCTTATTTGATAATCATTTATTTTCCCTTATTTTCTAAATCGAAACTTAAACCCCCCATAAATTGTTACATTAGTTGGTTAATTCAATAAAATAATCCATGTGATACGACTCAAGCCATTGTCGTTAATCTACTGTTTTAAAATTACTGTTTTAATCCTTGTGCGACAGCGGATCAAATTGGCGCTATTGTCGGGGATTCTTGTTGATTTTAGCCAATTTTAGAATTTTAGTTTAAAGTTTTGTTAGATTTATTTTTTGCTTTTTTTTTATTTTAAGGGTTGCAGTACAGTGGTAAGCATTCTAGCCTATCAGTTGAGTTTGGAAGCTAATATTTCAATTTGCTCCAAATTTTTTTCTTTAGAAAATCAGAAAAAAAATCCTAAATTCCTTATTTTCCTATTTTATTTGATTTATTTTCTGTTTTCATATTTTCAAAAAAAAATCAAAATTTTTTGTAAAGACTTATTCTAATTTAATTTGATTTTTAGTCATATTTTAATAATTTTTAGATTTTATTTTAGACGCTTTCCTATTTTTCCACTCTTTTTCTCAATAGGGATATTGTTGGCATTTTCGCATTTGTTGAATTGCTGAATTGGTTTTGTGATTTCTCATTCTTTGTTAATTTTTCCCCCCTTTTGATAACATGGCTGAACAAAGATTATTAAGAGAGCTTGCTGCTCCTGATGTTCATTACAATGGTTTATGTATTGAATATACTGATATTGTTATTCCTTTCGAATTGAAATTTGGTTTAATATACTTGTTGCCAAGGTTTAATGGTCTTGCAGGTGAGAATCCGAATAAACATCTGAAGGAATTTTATATTGTGTGCTCTACACCTTTCGAACCTTCACTAAAGGACCTTGTCAAGCAAATTGCTATAAATAATCTCCAGTTTCAATAACGAACAGATTCTAGTATTCAGGCTTTGCAGACACAGATTGGAAAACTTGTCACTTCAATGAATGTCATGCTGCAAGATCAAGAATCAAACCTACTACTTGCCCAAACAGTAGTGAATCCAAAAAAGTTGCTTTCTGAAATTGTTGATGAAGCTTATTCTGATTTGTTTTCAGTTGATTTTCCATTATTGTCTGAATTTGATGATAGTTACTCATGTGATAACTGTACTGACACTAACCTTTGTTCTATTTGTGCTGAGATTGAAATTGCCTTGCAGGTTGACATTTTCCCTATAGATGGAGTTGTAGATTAAACAATTTATACAACTGAAGCTCTCGACATCCCAGCTGCCCCAACCAAACATTCCACTAAACAACCACCTTCTGAACCACTTCCTGAAGATTTATATTATTCATCAAAGCTTCAATTTGAGCAGGAAAAAAATTATTATAGGTACATAAGAAGGGAATTGGATGGACCTCGATTGAAGATGGAAGAAAAGCAGTGAGGCAGCCCCTTAATCCTTTGATCTCTAATATTGTGGAAAAGGATATCACGTTAACATGACCATTCGACACTTTTACTTATCAAAGATTCTTCTTTGATCCTGGAATAAAAGGCGAAGGTACTATGACATCCCCACTTTGAAAGAGGAGACTGTAGAAGATCTCTCTTTGGGAAAGGTTGTTTACGTGATCACCTATCCACCTTGACTACTAGGATGTGTTTTTTCATTTCTCTCACTCTTAGTTTATGTTTTTGTTCTTTTATTGAGGACAATGTGTGTTTTAAGTGTGGTGGAGGGAACCATTTACTTTGTTTTATTTCTTTCAATTTTCTTCTTTTTTTGTGTGTTTTCTTAAATTAAAAAATAAAAAATAAAAATTGCATGTTGTTCTTTGGTTTTTGAGTTGCAAATTCTCTGTGAGTAAATTCTCTATTCTATTGATTAAAGAGTTGTGGTGTGATGTGATTGAATTTTTTTGGGTGCATTCTTGGCATGTCAAGTAGGATTGAACTCTAGATTGTGCATCATTTATGGTAGATCATTAACCTTGTGAGATTTTGAGCCTAATAATGGATAACATTAAAAAAAAATCCATCTTTTTTTTCTTGTGTGTTTCACTCATGTCTGTTAGTCCTTAGAACTTGAACTGACTCTGAACTTTTTGTTTACTAGTGCACACTTATATGATAAATGCATGTTGTTTTGTTTTATTTTTTAGCCAGTTAACCAAAAAGCGAACCCTGCAAATATTATCCCTTCTTTGGAACCCCTTTGAGCCTATTATCTCATTTGTGTTTAAACTCGTTACAAGCCTGAAAATAAAAAAAATATATTATCACTCATTCATAGGGTTGAAATAGTCTTGTATGGAGTTGAGCGGGGTTGAAAAACATACGTGCGATGTTTCAAAGGTTTGTAAAAAAATACTGAAAATGAAAAAAAGAAAAGAAAGAAGAATATCAATACAATTTCCTTTTGAAAAAAAAGAAGAAAAAATAAAGAGAAAAGAGAAGTGAAATAGAAGAAAAGTTGGGTGGAAGTGAATGAAGTATTTTGTAGTTTAACTCCCTCAGTTTCCTTCAATTTTCTTTTCTCCTTTTGAATTTTATCCTAGTACTGCTTAGGATTTATCTTGACATTACCTTGGCCATATTACAACCTGAATAAAAGTCATTTTGATATTTGTATGCATGTATTTAAATTTTGGATGTTAGAGTCTTTTCAAGCTTATGATAGTTCTAACTTTCATATTGTGCTTTGAGTATAAACAGTCAACCTAAACACTTGAGAGTTGAGTGAATTTTATCTTGTGAGGAATCTTGCTACTTATGATGTACTCTCTGGTAAACTGTCATCTTATCTGCTTTGACTGTCACAAAATGTTTCTCACTAACACCATTATCATGAAGCTTAGACTTAGGATTTTACTTACACTTTTATCATCTTGAAAAACTTTGGAAATGCATGCTCTTTTTTGTTTTGAAGTTTTGAAGTTTTTTCTATTTTGAATTCATAATTTTGCTCGGAGTGCAAAAGTTCAAGTATGAGAGAATTTGATCTGTGAATTTTGATGCACATTCTTCTATCATTGTACTTAGGCATTTCCCTAATTTGTTTTATTAATTTTACTATTTTATTGTGTTTTTAGAATTAAATTTATTTCTACCTTTAATTTAAATTTGTATTCTATTTTCAACTTTAACATTTATTTGATACATGTTCACCAAGCTGACCATAACTTGAGCTACGAGAAACCGATCGACGCATTCTGATAGGTGTTGGAAAGCTGATAGAAAGAGATACAAGTTTTGCATTAAAGCCAAGAGCTAATTTGGAGTGGAGCAGTATAAAATAATTCGTTGAAGTTTTAGACTTTAGAAAATAACTATTTTTGGGTCATGTTTGTGCCGGTTTTATGTTTTTACAACCCGATTTGATTTAGAGTTGCAAATCTTTACTTTTTTAAGTAAGAAGCCGCAATAATGTAGACATTACACACTATTCCCGATTTAATTTTGCGTTGTATGAATCTTATGGAGAACTAATTCCCAAGGGAAAATTCTACTGTACAGATTCCATCGGTTTAGGTTATTCTAATACTAATCTAATTTTGATTTCTTTTCAAGTCTTTTCTATGAAGTCATTTTCTTAATTTGATTGCTTTAGTTTGTGTTGTGAATCGGATTCCTTGAAACAAAATAAAAATGGTTTCTTTATGATTAAGAAACACATAAGGGTTAAGGTTAACAAAGAAAGCAAGGTAAAACAACAAGGAACAACAAGGATTGGTTATAAACTTCTATTATTTCCTTTCTCTTAGAAACAAGATTACAAGTATACAAGAATAACAAAATAACCTCTCTCTCTTGAAATTAGGATTTTATCTTCCTATTTTTCCTTATGCCAAGATGAGAGACTAGCATGTTATTTATAATAAAATTTGCGCACTAACCTAATGGGCTTTTTAACAATTACCCATTACAAGCTAACTTAGGGTACAAGATAACTTAAACAATTGGGCTTACAAGAAAGGCCTAATTCAACATGCTAACAAACCTAGCAATATTGACTAATGCATGTTAGAAAAAACTTCGACTACAACACGCAGTACTCGCGAACTGACTTTGATCATACTAGAGTTCGATCCAATATCTCACAAATCTCCACATTGGATCTAACTCTATAACATTAAGAAACTAGATTTCTTCATGCAGCTTTATCAACTGCATACAGTGGAAAAACTTGCAACTGGGTAATGTCTTGGTGATCATATCAGCATCATTATAATCTGTCGAAACCTTCAGCACTTAGACTTCTCCACGCTCTATTACCCCTCTGACAAAATGCAGCCTCACATCAATGTGCTTAGTTCGCTCATGATAGGATGAATTCTTCAACAGGTGAATTGCACTTTGACTATCACATTTAACAGTGATAACTCGACCTTGAAGTTTCAGCTCCTTTGCAAAACCTTTAAGCCACAATGCTTCCTTCACAACTTCAGTTAGGGCGATATATTCCGCTTCAGTGGTTGACAAGGAAACAAACTTTTGAAGTGTAGCTTTCCAACTGATTGTTGTCCTAAACATAGTGAACACATATCCAGAAATAGATTTTCTGGAATCTATACAACCTGCATAATCAGGGTCGACATATGCTTTGATTGTTGCTTTACTATCTTCACCCAAGGCTCCACCATAAATTAGGACTCTATTTAGAAACCCATATATGTACCTTAGAATTCACTTTAATGCTTACCAGTGAGCCTTTCCAGGATTCGCCATATACCTGCTTACAAGACTTACTGCATATGCTATGTCGGGTCTAGTACATATGATGACGAGAAAACGCATCGATTATATCGCTAGATTTCACTGACGTTTTATCGCGCATTCACCGTTTTAACGCTCGATTTCTCGAGTTTTTCTTACTATTTTGCAGGTACATCGTTATGTGAGGCCGAATCATGAATTAAGAAGAAAAGAACGAAAGAAACCACAAAAAATGAAGCAAGACAGAAGCCTGCAAAAAGTCTGCATAATTTGTTACGGCCACGGTCGTTACAAGGGTGTCACGACCGTGACACCTTACTTTGGGCCATCACGACCGTGAGGAAGCAGTCACGACCGTGACACTTGAAATCATCAAATAACGAGCGTGAAGACCTTGTCACGCCCGTGACAAGGATAAAACTTGGTTTTGACTCAGACTACGTCAAGCCACCACTGAAGACCACTCCTCCTAGTAATTCTCCTCAAGGCAGCACGTGAGGACGACTTCTCCCATTTTTGCTGCCACTTTCCAACATTTTCTCAACCACTTCAGCAAAGCCCAAGAAGCAAAGGACCAAGGATCCAGCCCAGTGAAGACTCTATAAATAGTACAAGCTCTGTGAACTCAGGGACAGACTTCATTATCCAAATTTCCTGCGGAAGCTCTGCCAAATTACCTTACCACCAGAATTATTATTCCAGCATTATTTTATTTCCTGTCTTATTTTATTTGTATCCAAACCAACCGTGTAACAATTTCCAACATTAGGGAATTGTTATACTTTTATTTGTTTCCAGCCTTCAGCATTCGTTTTAATTTTTATTTCCGCCTACTCCAAGCCTTCCGGTCTGTGGAAGAAGGAGTCTACTCAGATATTTGTTAATCAGGTTTTTTAATTATTGCAATTTAATTTATTTATAATGTCTATTTATTTTTCTGCCATTAGTAAGTTATTATTTAACTCTGTGTCTGATTCACCCTCGATGAGTAGCTAAACACCTTAGGGCGGTATGTAGTTATAACCACTTAACCGGTAAAATATAACCATGGGCTAAAATAATTAATCACTTAACATTCTGGCTGATGCTTTTTAATTGAATTCGACCTTTTCGTTACGAGAGTAAGAAAAGGGTATTAGGTTGGGTCAAGACCACGAGAGTGTGAGATTTAACCAGATAGCTAAAGTTAGGCATTTAAATTAAATACAGCGAGAGCGCTTTAAGATAAATTAGAATTATTTAGTTTCCAAAAATTACCTCTAAACATTTATGGGCTAGCGAGAGCAGGCATAGGGCTTTAGGGATAAGATCTGATTCAAGACCACGAGAGTGTGAGCTGAGGGTATTTAAACTAGTAATCTCTACCGAATAGATTAAGTGAACATCGTTATAAGCCTAGGTTAGATTGACCCACCTAAGTTAGTATAATTACATACCGACCGTCTTAGTATTATTTTATTAAAAACTTAAATTTAATTCCGCCTTCAATAGTCATAGGAAACCAACAACAATCGTGACAACTATTCGCCTTAGCTAAACTAGAAGTTCATCTAGCACTAAGTAACGATAGAATCCCTGTGGATCGATAATCTTAAATATTACTTCGATAGGCTGTGCACTTGCAGTAAGATACCGCTAGACGCATAAGTAGACACGTCTTTAGCCCATCAAGTTTTTGGCACCGTTGCCGGGGATTCCTTAATTTAGTTACTAGTGCATTTAGGTAGCATTGTATAGACTAAGGCACTCTTATCTAAATCATTATGTATAACCCATATTTCCCTTATAATTACCACCCTCCATATTATAACTACCACCCCCAATATTTCGAGGAACCACAAATTCCGCTTAAATCCGACCTCGAAATATTATTAGAAGATTTCAATACTACGCACTCTCACCCAAATTTCCTCTATGATGACGACTCCCAATGTTTTGAGGAAACGCAAGATTTTGATACATCCAACCTCGAACTACTACTAGAAGAATTCAATGAGACGTCTACTCACGCTAGGATAGAATCTATGATGGAGCGCTTTGTGGAGACACAAACTCTCCAAAACGAAGATTTTAGAAGACAACATCTCCAAATTAATGAAGACCTCAGGCAGATGAACGTTATTGTCGATTCCCTCGCAACTCACAGCGAGACTTTGGAGACTCAAACCTCCCTGCTTAGACAAACACCTCTAGCACCCTTCCCAGAAGGACATGTGAATATTGTAACAACCGCTAATGAAGAACGAATAGAAAATCCTAGAGAGAGTAATCATGAGTCTAAGGAAATTTTTGGTGAGAAAAGCATACATATTGAGAAAAATCCATCGACACCAACCGAAAGGGAGGTTGTCGAAGAGGTAGAGAAGGAAGCACGTATCGTTGCTCCTCCTCCCTATACCCCACCTATTTCTTTTCCACAAAGGTTTGCAGAAGTTAAGGTAGACTCCCAATCCAAAACATATGTGGAGGTATTGAAAAATATAAACACCAATGCACCTTTGTCTAAGGCCCTTCATAGAAAAAGAAAATTCGAGGACCGTGAAACTAGGGTCATTATTACTGTTAAAAGGGTACGATTAACTTTTGAGGTGGTGGATGAAATAACAAAGCCCAAATTTGAAAAGCTGATACGCAGAAGAGATCCAGAACCACCACCACGCGTTCAAAACAAGAAACCACCCTACAGAAGAAAGAAACGAAAAGGTGAGGGATATGAGAGATGGCTTGATAAGTGGCCATGGAAATCGAAGACTATTCAAAGTTCGATCGAGGAACCATTCTCGAAAGAACCACCATGAGTACTTGCACTCCTTAGCCGTCGAGCTATCGACGTTAAAAAACAGCGCTTAGTGGGAGGCAACCCATTTACTTATTTACTTATTTAAACTATTCTTTTCTTTTAGAGCATTTTTATCGTTATTACTATTTGTTTAAATTGTTTTGTCAGTTTTATTTTACGTTACTATTATCGCCATTACATTTTAGCATTTCATTTTCTTATTTTTATCTTAAATCACTTTTTACAGATTTTCTAAAGTCTTTTCCACTGATTTGTTTCCCCCGTATTTTCACTGACCATGGCTAACCAACCAGTTAACTATATGGAAACCAAATTTAGAGGTAGGAACCAAAGAATGAAGTTCGAAGAGTTATCACAGATGCAGATGGATTTGACCCTGTACCCAGATGATAGGACTATGGAAACCTTAGGTATACATGATAGTGTCATGTACTTGTTCAACCGACTCGGATGGGAGAATGCAATGATCCAACATAAGTTTGCGACTTACCGTGAGCTCACCCTTGAGTTCCTTAGTTCCTTACTTTACCTACCTGAGCGCGGTTTTGGATTTAGGAAAGGATTTATTAGTTTCCGCCTATTTGGGATAGAATACGACTTTAACCATAAAGAACTAGCTGACTTGTTAGGATTCCCTAGTGGACCTTTTGCTTTTACTACCACACAGGTAGAATTGATGGATGTAGAGCTAGATTTCTTTTGGGGAACTCTAACCGGAAACTACCACCCTGAACCAAATGACATTAACAATGATGAGATCCATAATCCTGCTCTCCGTTACTTCCACAAATTCCTTGCCCACACCTTCTTTGGAAAAGAATAAAACATTACCGGAGTCTCTAAAGATGAATTATTTATTATGTCATGTTTCACTAATGGACAGTCTGTTAATGGTGTACCTTTCATGATGCAAACCTTCACCCGCATCCAAGAAGAACCTGAATTACCTATAGTGGTAGGAGGTCTTGTAACCATGATTGCTGATGCCTTAGGACTTAGGTACCTACTGGACAGGTGCACCCGTCTGGGAACCATCCGCCCAATGAATCTTAAATTCTGCTTCAATAGACATATCATAAGGAATTTAGGACGCCCACCTTTTGAGTACCTAATCCGGAACGAAGTAGTCACCCTGTTCACATTGCCCGATCATGCTAAAGTAAGTGTTCATAATAAGGATAATTGGCTTTATGAGTTAAACCCACCTGATTATCCAGCCACTCCTGAAACACCTCAGTCTCACAGGATAACAGATGATATAATGACCGCTGTTGAAACTGACCCCGAGACACCTCCTGGATACCATGACATTGACCCAACTGACAAAGTTCATGAAACCCCTGGAGCGAATCAAGGAGATTATGCTAACAACTTACAAAACATCATGCACACTCTCAATGCCTACCAAACTGACATTAATCTATTCAGAGAAGACATTAAGAGTATGCGATTGGACATCATAGGACTGACTGACATGGCCTGCGAACAATTCTATCATTTGGACTCCGCCATCGAAGACCTGAAGAAACGCCTTTGAACCGGCTATCAGTGATTTAGTTTATCAATTTTTCTCATTATTTGTTTCTCATTATTTTCGTTTCCAGTTAAATTTATCTTTCGCAACAATTTCATAACATAATTTCCGTTTATGTAATTTCAATTTTTCTTTATGCCATGCAATTTTTTATTATTTCTTCATTTTTAGCAGCTTATATACTTTTTCTACTTTTTCTATATACTGTATGACTACATTACTTAATGTATACAATCTCAGGTTCGTATACTACTGTGTTTTGCAAATGATATATAATATGGCGTGCGTTAATATAAGTGCTACTAAATAAAATAAATTATTATCAATTTATAATAAATAACGTGAGAAAATATTCTTTTCTGGGAATTATTCAGCCCAACACACCCTCACGGTCGTCACACCCCACTTACGATCGTGACGTGCTCATTTAGCGTATCACGACCGTCACGCCTATGTCACGACCGTGACGACCTCTATTACAGAGATCGTGAGAAACAGAACTGTTTCTCATCGTGTCCCCTCTTCTTCTCCATCCATAACCTATCCAAAACACTCCCCACTCATTCCAAAACCGCCATAACCTCTCCACTACCCCATTAATCCACCATTACCATCAACCATTTCATTTCAACAGTCCCGTATTTAACCCGAACATCAATCTCCCTCATTCTACCACTCTTCTCCCAAAACCTCACAAAATCCTTCCACCCTCACTCTTCACTCTTGCATGTTATGGATTCCATCATTTTCAGAGAAGGAGAAGCCGGAGTAACCCAGAGAGACCGTTTCATCCGCTTCCAGAACCGCGGTCTGCAACCTACCCGGTACATTGCCACTGACTGTCTGCAAGAACTCGGTATGCTGTCCAGCGTTCAAAGCCTACTGCAAAAGGTCGGTCTGTGGGACCTCTGTCGTCAGCCTCAGCCTACTTTCGAACTTCTGACGCTGGAGTTCCTCAGCTCTTACAGTTACATCACCTCTTCCGGTTCTCAGAGTCAGCTTACCGGCGTCGTAACATTCAGAATGCACGGCCGGGAGTTCAACCTCACACAAACCAGGATCGCCGAGCTGTTAGGTTTCGATCACGGCACCGAAGCCCACCGTCGCGTGCCCGACAATTTCAGTGAACAAGCATTCACTCTGTGGCACGACCTTACCAACACCCATGCGACCACCTTCCAGAGCCTCAACGCCACACACATCCACAACCCGGCTATCCGCTACTTTCACCGGGTCATCTGCAACACAATCTTTGCTAGAGAAAGCAATCACAAGCTCAACTCCAAGGAGCTTCTGTTCTTATACTGTGCCCTTCATGACGAGCCAATCAACGCTGCCCCGTTCATGCTTCATCACATCCAGGCCATTGCACAGCGAGGCTCCTCCCCGTTCTTCATAGGCGGCATTGTCACCACCCTCGCCATTCAGTTAGGGCTTGGTGACGCGCTCGCTAATCAGCCGCACCTCGCCGCCGAATTCCTGACCATGAGCTACTGCCGGTCCGCCCACCTGATCGCGCAGCGAGAGGATGGCAGGTACAGCCCTGTTGTCAATGGCACCATTTTCCACCACATCACTCTGCCGTCCCGCACCCGCATCGACCCATCCAACCGAGCCAACTGGCTCTTTGCTTTACCAGCTGTTGCGGATCACGCCCCGGTTCATGATGATCAGGCAGACGCTCCAGAGGACGAGATGCAGGACGCTATGGACGCAGCTGAGCCTGTCCAGGACATCCCCGAGACATCTACCCGACAGCCCCCTGCTCCCGCAGTCACACTTGAGGAGGTCCTACTTGCGATTCATCAGCAGAACCTGATGAACGCCGCACTGGAGCGTAGGCAGAAGGCACAGTATGACGCTCTGCTCGGCACCATTGCTGCCAACCAGGAGGCCACTAATGAGCGGTTTGAAGAACTTTTCGGCGAGCTCGAGGCGCTCCGCATCAGCATTACTGCTACCTCTGGCACCGGCTCTGATCCCGACGCGACTCCCTCCAGACGCCGCTCTCGCACCAGAGGCCGAGCCCGCGGTCCTCAGCAGCAGTAGTTTACTTTTATGTTGTTTTTCATTTTTAGTCTTGTACTGTATTTGTACCGCATTTATATCACAACATTGAGGGCAATGTCTGATATAGTGTGGGAGAGGTATTTTTCATTTCAGTGTACTTTCAATTCCGTTGTATTCCTTTCAGCAAAATCAATGAAATGAGCAAATCTGTGCGCTATTTTCTTAATTTCGAGCTTTCCCCGATTATTAAGCCATACCAGAAAAATCTTTAACTACTCGCATTACCCGACTTACCACCGAATGGTTCGTAATTACGAAGCCGGGAACGATTAAACAGGACCAATACAATCTTGACATCTTCGACCCCCTGCTTAAGAAATTCCATCCCGATCACCATTGCGAGTGCACCTTTAGTTTCAGTTCAAAAGTAACCCCCAGTAGTTTATACTAGCAGTCAGCACCGTCTGGACACAAACCACGTGAGGAGCCGATGAATATAAGCGTTTGACGCCTAATCAATAATGATCCTTCGTATCTCAAATGCAAAATGAAAAGAAATTGCACCAAAGTACACGGTCGCAGATAAGAAACGAGAAATATGAGAAGGAATCCGTTTCGAGTTGGTTCAGAGGTACTGGTTCTGAACTCGGTAGGGCGTGCTACGACTCGATCCCCCACAACCTCCGAATCGGATAAAACATGAAGGGTTACCACACTCGTGTACCAGACCCCGTGCTAAAAAAAGGATCAAAATCGCTAACCGGCTACTCCACTACGTGCGTGCGAAGGCAAAGGGCTTAATGTGACTGCGCTAGAATGAAACCGGGTGAAATAAGATCGAAAAACTCTAGGTGAAATCGTAATGTGATTGCCGATTGTTTCGCTTGACGGGAAGTCGACGACATAGCTTGTTGCTTGTGTCATTAGTGTATCGGTAGTGTTCTATCAAAGTACCGGACTATCCGACAAAACGATCCACCGGACGGTTTGTTATGAGTATGCGCGAATAAAATCTTGTCCGCCGATTTTCAACCGACTATTTGCTTGAGGACAAGCAAAGGTTTAAGTTTGGGGAAGTTTGATGACGAGAAAACGCATCGATTATATCGCTAGATTTCACTGACGTTTTATCGCGCATTCACCGTTTTAACGCTCGATTTCTCGAGTTTTTCTTACTATTTTGCAGGTACATTGTTATGTGAGGCCGAATCATGAATTAAGAAGAAAAGAACGAAAGAAACCACAAAAAATGAAGCAAGACAGAAGCCTGCAAAAAGTCTGCATAATTTGTTACGGCCACGGTCGTTACAAGGGTGTCACGACCGTGACACCTTACTTTGGGCCATCACGACCGTGAGGAAGCAGTCACGACCGTGACACTTGAAATCATCAAATAACGAGCGTGAAGACCTTGTCACGCCCGTGACAAGGATAAAACTTGGTTTTGACTCAGACTACGTCAAGCCACCACTGAAGACCACTCCTCCTAGTAATTCTCCTCAAGGCAGCACGTGAGGACGACTTCTCCCATTTTTGCTGCCACTTTCCAACATTTTCTCAACCACTTCAGCAAAGCCCAAGAAGCAAAGGACCAAGGATCCAGCCCAGTGAAGACTCTATAAATAGTACAAGCTCTGTGAACTCAGGGACAAACTTCATTATCCAAATTTCCTGCGGAAGCTCTGCCAAATTACCTTACCACCAGAATTATTATTCCAGCATTATTTTATTTCCTGTCTTATTTTATTTGTATCCAAACCAACCGTGTAACAATTTCCAACATTAGGGAATTGTTATACTTTTATTTGTTTCCAGCCTTCAGCATTCGTTTTAATTTTTATTTCCGCCTACTCCAAGCCTTCCGGTCTGTGGAAGAAGGAGTCTACTCAGATATTTGTTAATCAGGTTTTTTAATTATTGCAATTTAATTTATTTATAATGTCTATTTATTTTTCTGCCATTAGTAAGTTATTATTTAACTCTGTGTCTGATTCACCCTCGATGAGTAGCTAAACACCTTAGGGCGGTATGTAGTTATAACCACTTAACCGGTAAAATATAACCATGGGCTAAAATAATTAATCACTTAACATTCTGGCTGATGCTTTTTAATTGAATTCGACCTTTTCGTTACGAGAGTAAGAAAAGGGTATTAGGTTGGGTCAAGACCACGAGAGTGTGAGATTTAACCAGATAGCTAAAGTTAGGCATTTAAATTAAATACAGCGAGAGCGCTTTAAGATAAATTAGAATTATTTAGTTTCCAAAAATTACCTCTAAACACTTATGGGCTAGCGAGAGCAGGCATAGGGCTTTAGGGATAAGATCTGATTCAAGACCACGAGAGTGTGAGCTGAGGGTATTTAAACTAGTAATCTCTACCGAATAGATTAAGTGAACATCGTTATAAGCCTAGGTTAGATTGACCCACCTAAGTTAGTATAATTACATACCGACCGTCTTAGTATTATTTTATTAAAAACTTAAATTTAATTCCGCCTTCAATAGTCTTAGGAAACCAACAACAATCGTGACAACTATTCGCCTTAGCTAAACTAGAAGTTCATCTAGCACTAAGTAACGATAGAATCCCTGTGGATCGATAATCTTAAATATTACTTCGATAGGTTGTGCACTTGCAGTAAGATACCGCTAGACGCATAAGTAGACACGTCTTTAGCCCATCAACATACCATAGCATACATCAAAAAACCCACTATATTTGCATATGAAATGCTATTCGTATAAGTTTTTTTGACATTAGTGCTGGGACACTGATCTATACTCAGCTTGACTTGAGGGTTTTTTGGAGTCACAACAGGCTTTGAGTTCGACATACCAAACTTTTCGAGAATCTTTCGTAGGTATGCCTCTTGAGATAAGCATAATTTCGACTGCTTTCTATATCTTCGGATGTCAATCCCAAGAATCCTGGACGCAGCTCCCAGATCCTTCATGGAGAACTCCTTATTGAGTTCAGTCTTCACACTCATTACATCTTCAACATTGTTGCTTGCTATTAGAATATCATCCACATAAAGCAACAGAATAACAAATGAATTACCATGTCAAAATCTGAAGTAAACACAGTGGTCGAACTGACTTCTAATGAAACTTATGCGTGCCATGAACATGTCAAATCTCCTATTCCACTGTCGAGAAGATTGTTTCATTCCATATAAATATTTATTCAGTTTGCACACATAATACTCCTTCCCTTTTTCGACATGCCCTTTAGGTTGCCTCACAAGGATTGTTTCATCTAGATCACCATACAAGAACACAGTCTTCACATCTATTTGTTCCAGTTCAAGGTCAAACTGGGCGCCGTGGCAAGCAACATTCAAATGGATATGTGTTTCACAATAGGAGAGAACACATCATTGAATTTGACACCTTATTTATGAATGAACCCCCTAGCAACCAATCTTGTCTTGTATCTCTTCGACGTCACTCCTTCACATCCTTGCTTAACTTTGAAAATCCATTTACACTTGACTAACCTGGCTCCAGTAGGTTTCTTGATCAGTTCCCATGTGTTTTTATCATGAAGAGATTTCATCTCATCATCCATGGCTTTCATCCATTCAGTCTTCTTTCGACTCCTCATAACTTCCTTATAGTCTCTAGGTTCTACGTCTAGAACCACACTTGCAAAGATTAAGGCATAAGCTATAAGATCTGCATACCCAAGTCTCTGAGGTGGATTGATGAATCTCCTCGACCTGTCTCTTGCTAGCAGGTAGTCATTATCAGTCTCGTCATGTTTGGTAACATCTTTTACGTCTTCTTCGACTTCATCTGACATACGCAATTCAGCATCAACATGCTCCACCTCAACAGGAATCTCTCCCTGTTCTAGCTCTTCGTCAACATCATCAGTTTTCTTGAAAGCCATCTCTGCTTTATTGAAAACTACATCTCGACTGGTGATACACGTCCTGTGACCTGGCTCTAGGCACCATAGCCTATAAGCTTTGACTCCTTCAGCGTATCCCATGAACATGCATTTCAGAGATCTAGATTCGACCTTGTCTTGCCTAATATGTGCATAGGCCATGCACCCAAATACTCAGTCTGTCGAGACTAAGTGGATGTCCCGACCAAACTTCTTCAGGTGTCTTCATTTCCAAGACAGTCAAGGGACACCTATTTATCAGATATGCTGTTGTCGAAACAGCCTCCACCCAAAACACCTTCTTCAATCCAACACTAACCAACATGAATCAAACCCTTTCAAGGATTATTCAATTGAATCTCTCAGCTAAGCCATTTTATTGAGAAGTACTTACTATAGTCTTATGCCTTTCAATCCCAGGCTCAACACAGTAACTGTCAAACGCTTTGTTGTAGAACTCAAGGCCATTGTCGGTTCTCAACCTCTTAACCTTTCTGCCAGTTTGAGTTTCAACCAGAACCTTCCAACTTTTGAAATTATCAAAAGTTTCATCCTTCATCTTCAAGATGAATACCCATAGCTTTCTGAAATAGTCATCTACGATGGATAGAAAATACCTTGCACCTGAGTGTGAAGGACTCCTTGCAGGCCCCAAAGATCAGCTTGAATGTAATCCAGGGATCCATGTGTTCTTTGCTTGCCTTTGTTAAACTTCGCCCTACAGGATTTACCAGATACACAAGATTCAAAAAACTCTAACTTTTCGACTTTGTCACCTCCTAGCAGGTTCTGCTTCCCCAATTTGACCAGGCCTCTTTCGCTGACATGGCCCAATCTCATGTGCCATAATTCTATCTTCGATAGAGGTTTGGTGGATGCAACATTTGTCGAACCACTTACAACCTCAGGCTTAAGGGTATACTAGCCTTATTTCTTCACGTCTCTCATGACTTCCTTCGACCCCTTCATGACTCTTAGAATACTTTTCTCTCCTTGAAAAATGTATCCCTTTCTATCGAATTCAGCAAGAGAAATCAAATTTCTTTTCAAGTCAGGTACATACCTGACTTTATCCAGTAACCTTATTGACTCATCATGGAGCTTGAATCTCACAGATCCAATACCTTCAATTTTGCAAGATTTTTTGTTTCTCAGTAGCACCGATCCACCATCTTGATCACATAGCTCCTCGAACAATTATCTGTTTGGATTCATATTCCAAGTGCAACCTGAATCCATAATCCACTCTTTTCTTGAGTCGCCACTTGAAACCACAAGAACATCAAATGAATCGAAGTCATCTTAAATAATGGTTGCATTCCTATTACCTCTATGATCTTTCAGGCGTTCAGGACACACCTTTCTTGTGTGACCCTCCTTCTTATAGTGATAACATCAAATACCAGATGTTTTTCCATTATAAGACTTCTGTTGCTTTTACCTTTCTTCTTGTCGAACTTACCATCCTTTCGCAAGAATTTTCCCTTAACGACCAAACCATCGCCCACCGTCGAAGGTTTATGCTTCTTTTATTCGTTCAAGTCCTTAGAATACAAGGCTGATTGAACTTCCTCAAAGCTCATGGAGTCCCTTCCATACAAGAGAGTTTCTTTGAAGTGAGCATGTGTTCTGGGAAAAGCACACAACAACAGCAGTGCTTGATCTTCATCATCGATCTTCACATTAATATTTTCAAGATCAAGAATCAGCTTGTTGAACATATCCAACTCCTTAGCCAATACTTTGTCTTCACTCATCTTAAATAAATACAAAGCTTGCTTCAGGTAGACTCGATTCACCAAATATTTGGTCATGTACAAACTTTCAAGTTTCACCCATAGTCCCGATGTTGTAGTCTCCTTTGATACCTATCGAAGAACCTTACCACCAAGGCTCAACAATATTGCGCTGTGAGATTTCTCAATCATGCCCTTCTTTTCTTTTACCATTAACGCAACATCCATGGCTGCCTCTCCCTTCAACGCTTCCAAACAACCCTGCTGAACCAGTAGGGCTTTCATCTTCAAGCGCCACAGAATGAAGTCGTTCACTCCAGTGAACTTTTCAATCTCATACTTTGTTGAAGGCATCTTCCCCATGCTCACTGCACCAATTTGTTGTGAATCAGATGCCTTGAAACAAAATATAAATGCTTTCTTTATGATCAAGAAACACACAAGGGTTAGGGTTAACAAAGAAAACAAGGTAAAACAACAAGGAACACCAAGGATTGGTTATAAACTTCTATTCTTTCCTTTCTCTTAGAAACAAGATTACAAGTATACAAGAATAACAAAATAACCTCTCTCTCTCTTGAAATTAGGATTTTATCTTCCTATTTTTCCTTATGCCAAGATGAGAGACTAGCATGCTATTTATAAGAAAATTTGCACACTAACCTAATGGGCTTTTTAACAATTACCCATTATAAGCTAACTTAGGGTACAAGTTAACTTAAACAATTAGACTTACAAGCAAGGCCCAATTCAACATGCTAACAAACCTAGCAATATTGACTAATGCATGTTAGAACAAACTTCGACTACAACACGCATTACTCGTGAACCGACTTTGATCATACTAGAGTTTGATCCAATATTTCACAAATTTCTTAATTTGATTGATGTTCATATTATAGAATTGATTAAATTCGATTGTATGCATGTTCCTAATTTTAATCGCGTGTTAACTTAACTTCTTCGTTAGCCTTCGCCTAATCTTTAAACTGTCATGCTTTATGCGGTAAACATGAATATAATTCATATGATATTGATTTCACTTGCCTAATTGATCTCATAATCAAATAGGACCGAATCCTCTTAGGGATTTGTGTTATAATAGCCAATGATAATTCGGAACCTGAATCAGTAGGATTAGATGTTTTAGCTTATTTGATAATCACTTATTTTTCCTTGTTTTCTAAATTGAAACTTAAACCCCCCATAAACTGTTATGTTAGTTGGTTAATTCAATACAAAAATCCTTGTGATACGACTCGGCTCATTGTTGCTAAACTAGCAGTTTAAAATTACTCATCTTGATCTGTGTGCGACAGCAAATCAAATAGTTAAAGGGATTAAACAAAATTTACTTAGCATTAGTCAATTATGTGACAAGGGGGTATTCTATTGTTTTATATACCTTAAGTTGCTTAACTGAGCATATAGCAATTAAAAGTCTTGTTTTTAAAGGGTTCTAGGGTTGATAATTTATTTGCTAGACTTAGATGATGTATCAATGTATTATACTAAATGTTTAGTCACTAAGAATGAAGATTCTTAGCTATGATATCATCTAAGAATATAGTAGTTGGTCTACCAAAAATAAAGCTTTCTAAAGAAAATTTTTGTAATGCTTTACAAATGGAAAAGAAAACAACAGTTCCTTTTAAATCAAAAAAGTTTGTTTCAACTTCAAAACCTCCTTAACTTCTTTATCTACACTTATTTGGCACTTCTAGGACAAGAAGTTTAAGTTGTAACTCATATAATTTTCTAATTATATACAAATTTTCTAGATTCAGTAAAACATTATTCTTAGCACATAGGAAAGAAACTTGTTAAATTTGTTAAGCTTGTCCAAAATCTTTATAATTTGAAAATTGTCACACTTCGTTGTGATCATAATGGTGAATTTGTAAACCATCTATTTTAAATTTTTGTAATGAAAATGGGAGCACACATAACTTCTCATGTCCGAGAACTCTACAACAAAACGGTGTTGTTGAGCGTAAAAATCGTATTTTAGAAGACTTAGCTCTGACTATGATAAGCAAAATGAGTTTTCCTGAGTACTTTTGGGCGGATGCAATCAATCTTAGAAAGAAACCTGATAACACGAAATCGTATATATATATATATATATATATATATATATATATATATATATATATATATATATATATATATATATATATATATATATATATATATATATATATATATATATATATATATATATATATATATATATATATTGATGCATAATTCAACTGATGTTTGACTGTTTTCGATCCGATTTCGGGTTCTTTCCGTGTTATTTGTCTGATATTTTGTAGGTATTTGATGATCATGTCTAAACAAGGCAATATGAAGAAAAGAAGCAATCACAGATGAAATACGGATGAAAACCGGATGAAAACAACATGAAAAACGAAGAATGCATATTTTGCTGCTGTGACGACCGTCACAGCTCCATGACGACCGTCACACGGGTGACGACCGTCACACACTGTGACGACCGTCATGCAGGCAAAAACGCCCAACTTCAAATGCACGTGCAAGTGGACCACTACTCCCTGATATTTCTGCCTCTAAGTCCACCTTCTTCAAGTTATAACCGTTAGAATTCTATTTCTATAAAAGGGGAAGGAGGGGAGCTGAGAAAGGGAGCCGTATTCAGACAACGAAGTGCTGCCCAATTTCATTTCTAGAGCAAAAGTTCAGTTTTATTTCTTTCTATTTTTTTGTTGCCTTTCATTTCTTCTGTAATTCCTATTTCCCTTGTACGATCAATTGGCATAAAGAACAGAATCCTGCCAACATTTGTGGAGGATCTGCCCAAAGGTCAATTGGAATATTTACAGGTTTTTAAATTTTAATCGTAATTTTAGTTTTCATTATGAATCACGTTATTATTCACTGTTTTTATTTATGTTTTACCTTTCCCAAATCCATGTCTAGCTAAATCAGAGTAATCGATATGTAATAATAATTCGGACGGGATTTGATAATAACCGGTTGAAAACTTTCTTTTTCAAAGGTTGTTTATGGTCTGAGCGTTTAAATTTATTTACTGAATAAACTTCGTCGCGAAAGCGAGAACTTATTTAAAAGTAGTTTTGCCACGAAAGTGGGAAATTAATTAAGGTACGAACCAACAAGCGAAAGCTGCGGCAAGACCAGATAGTAAACACTAGTCATTTGTTTTAATAACAGCGAAAGCACTTTAAAATTAATTAGAACTTAGAGATTTCCAAAAAATAGTTTAAACCCCGAATGGGACACGAAAGCGTACGTTTGGCCCTTAGAATTATGATTAGCGTCAATAACCATCGTGAGACGAGAGTCTTCAGATCACTATTTTCTGCTTAAATAAACTCTGAAAAATATTTCATATACCGGCAACTTGTCAAATCCCCGAAGAACATAATTATTGCATATCGATTCACGTAATTATAATTTAAGTAACATTTTTTAGTTCCCTTTAGTGACAATCTTATTCCCTTAAACATTATCTACCTAGCTAAACATAGTAACTCCCGAGAACACTAGTTTGATTACGAGTCCCTGTGGGATCAATATCTTTTATTACTACGCAATAGACTGTGCACTTGCAGTTAAGTTGTATTAGACATAGAAAGTCGCGATCAAGTTTTTGGCGCCGTTGCCGGGGACCCGTTTAGTCAATAGTGTAACCTTCTATTACGCCGTGTAGACTAGGTTAACAATTTCATTTTTCCTTTACTAGTGTTGTCGATTGTATGCCAAGTAATCGCCCACAAGGCGATATCTTAAAACCTTCAGTCGCAGAACTAGAGCGCTTCTTACATTTAAGAAGTCGAATCATTGAGTACCAACTCAAACATAACATTCCCGATCCTCTCACTCTCATTCCCAAATTAGAAGAAGAATCAAAGATGGCTGAAGCACCTCAAAACAAACCGCTGAAGGCATACGCTACACCCTCTCAGATGGAGCCTAGAAGTAGCATTGCTGCCCCAGCTATTACTCGAAACGATTTTGTGCTGAAACCATCATTGCTGTCAGTTGTACAACAAAACCAATTCTCAGGAAATGCAACTGAGGATCCAAACGAACATTTAACGAAGTTTGTACAATACGCAGACATAGTGAAAGCAAATGGAGTAACTCCAGACGCGATAAGACTTCGTCTTTTCCCATTCTCTCTTAGAGACAGAGCGTGGACATGGTTACAATCTTTACCATCCAACTCCGTTACAACGTGGGAACAGTTGAAGAACGTCTTCTTAGCGAGATATTTTCCGCCAAGCAAAACTACTATGCTTAGAGCTCAAATCAACGGATTTCGACAAAAAGATACTGAATCTCTTTACGAAGCATGGGAACGATTCAAAGATATGATGAGAACATGTCCTCACCACGGTCTAGAAGACTGGGTGACAATCCATACTTTCTATAATGGGCTTTTATACAATACCAGATTGACAATAGACGCTGCCGCGGGCGGTGTACTTATGGATAAGCCATACGACGAAGCCTATCAACTAATCGAAAACATGTCTCCGAACCACTGCCAATGGGGAGGTGAACGCACTCCAACAGAGAAAACGCCAGCGAAAGGTGGGATGTACGAGATCAGCAGCCTTGAAAAGTTCAACGCTAAAGTAGAGGCTCTAGCACAGAAGATTGATAGTCTGACCGTTAACCCCACTGCAATCGTCGCTGCCGTAACTCCAAACTGCGAGTTATGCGGAAGCACCACTCATAATGCACCCGAATGCCCATTGCTATCCGGAATCCCACCAGACCAAGTAAATTATGCTCAAGGAAATCCTTACGCAAATACTTACAACCCAGGTTGGAGAAATCATCCAAACTTTTCTTACAAAAGCGATAATGCATTGCAAATGCCTACTGCTCTGCCAGGATATCAGAAACCAGCTGCTGCTCAGACTGCACCTAGGAAATAAAACCTCGAGTTGATGATGGAAAAATTCATAGCTACTCAAGTTCAAACAAACAAAGAATTCCTGAATCAAAACATACACACTAGCGAGCAAATTAAACAGTTGACCGGAAAAGTAGACGCTTTAGCCACCCACAACAAAATGTTAGAAACACAGATATCACAAGTGGCTCAACAACAAGCCTCTGCTGCCGCACCCGCTGGCACATTTCCTGGACAACCCGAACAGAATCCAAAAGGCCAAGCAAATGCTGTAATACTAAGAAGTGGAAAAGAATTGGACGAACCGATCGATCCGAGGACCGAAAACTCAGCCATGCAACAAAAACCAACTGAATAAGCAGAAAAGGAATCCGAGTTAGAGAAGATGGAAGACAACGAGAAGGAGGATACCGCAAGTGAAAAAACTCAAGCACCTCCAGCGCCATATAAACCACCTATCCCTTATCCTCAAAGATTAATAAACTCTAAAACTTCAGGACAGTTTAAGAAATTTGTAGAACTCCTTAAACTGTTGAATATCACTATTCCTTTTACAGAAGCGATAACTCAAATGCCGTCATACGCTAAATTTCTCAAAGAAATCCTGTCAAATAAGAGAAAGATCGAGGATAACGAGACAGTTACACTTACTGCAGAGTGTAGCGCTATAATTCAAAACCGCATGCCTCCTAAATTAAAAGACCCAGGTAGTTTCTCCATACCCTGCGTCATAGGAAAGTTCGTGATAGACAAAGCTCTATGCGATTTAGGAGCCAGTATCAGTGTTATGTCTTTATCTATATGCAAAAAGCTGAATATGGGAGACCTAAGACAAACCAAAATGTCCGTACAATTAGCTGACCAATCAGTAAAATACCCCGTCGGAATACTGGAAAACGTTCCAGTACGCATAGGACAATTCTACATCCCAACCGACTTCATAATCATGGACATCAAAGAGGACTCTGTTACCCCAATTATCCTAGGAAGACCGTTCCTAGCTACAGTCAGAGCTATTATAGACGTGAAGAAAGGAAGACTAACATTCGAAGTAGGAGAAGAAAAGATAGAGTTCATTCTCACCAAGTTCTTACAAGCACCAGCCATAGACGATACCTGCTATTTAGTAGATGAAATTGACGAATGCATAAGAGAACTTGAAAATGAAGAGACCACGTATTCAGAAATAATAAAGATTCAAATACCCGATATTTCTGAAGACGATGATTGGCGTAAACCATATAAAGACGACAGCCTAAGCGAAAGCTTAGCACTGACCCCAAACCATATGCCAGGTCTGAAGAACCCATCTTTAGAACTTAAAACACTACCCAAAAACCTTAGATATGAATTCCTAGACGATGAACTAAAAAGACCAGTGATAGTCAACGCCGACTTAGGACAACCAGAAACTGAAAAGCTATTAGAAGTCCTAAAGAAGTACCCCACCGCGTTAGGCTATAACATAAGCGATCTAAAAGGTATAAGCCCTTCAATCTGTATGCATCGAATTACAATAGAGGAAGACTCTAAAACCTCTAGAGAGCATCAGAGGAGACTGAACCCCATCCTAAGCACTGTAGTCAGAGATGAAGTAAAGAAATTGCTAGATGCAGGAATCATCTATCCAATCTCCGATAGTGAATGGGTCAGCCCAGTTCATGTCGTACCAAAGAAAGGAGGAGTAACAGTAGTTAAGAACGAAAAGGGCGAATCAATAACAAAAAGAGTCGTGACTGGAAGCAGGATGTGCATTGATTATAGGAAGCTTAACAAGGCCACACGAAAAGATCACTTCCCGTTACCCTTCATAGACCAAATGTTGGAAAGATTAGCCAAACATTCGTATTTCTGCTATCTAGATGGCTATTCAGGATTTTTCCAAATTCCCATTCATCCTGATGACCAAGAAAAGACTACATTCACCTGTCCTTATGGTACTTTTGCTTACCGCCGAATGCCGTTCGGACTCTGTAATGCTCCAGCAACCTTCCAAAGATGCATGATGGCAATATTCGCAGATTTCATAGACGACATCATGGAAGTATTTATGGACGATTTCTCGGTATGTGGACAAAGTTTCGAAGGATGCCTACAAAACTTAGAAATGGTATTAGAACGTTGTGTAAAAGTGAACCTCGTCCTAAATTGGGAAAAATTGCCATTTTATGGTAATACAAGGAATAGTTCTAGGACATGTCATATCGAATAAAGGAATTGAGGTCGACAAAGCTAAAATAGAGATTATAAAAGATCTCCAACCTCCAAAATCCGTACGAGAAATACGGAGTTTTCTAGGACATGCCGGTTTCTACCGAAGATTTATAAAAGATTTTTCAAAAATCACAAAACCTTTGACCGGCCTGTTGATGAAAGATGTTGAGTTCGTCTTCGACGACGACTGTCTAAAAACATTCGAAACATTAAAATCAGCCCTTATCACCGCACCGATTATGCAACCACCCAATTGGCGACTACCGTTCGAAATCATGTGCGATGCGAGTGATTATGTCGTAGGCGCAGTTCTAGGACAAAGGAAGGACAAGAAACTCCATGCCATCTACTATGCCAGTAGAACTTTAGATCCTGCCCAAATGAACTACGCCACAACAGAAAAGGAACTTCTAGTAGTTATATTTGCGCTTGACAAATTCTATTCTTACTTAGTAGGAGCAAATATTATCATATACACAGACCACGCTGCCATTAGGTACCTAATAAGCAAAAAGGATGCCAAACCAAGACTATTGAGATGGATCCTGTTATTACAAGAGTTTGACTTAGAAATCAAAGATAAGAAAGGAACCGAGAACGTTGTTGCAGATCACTTATCCCGAATAGAAGGCATCAAACATGAACCAGTACCGATAAATGACGATTTCCCGTACGAACATCTGATAGCCAAATTAGAAAGTGACATGCCTAACTCAATCTCGGAAGATCCAGAATTTGAAAAAGCTATAGAAGCCGTCTATGCCCAAGTCACATTACCTTAGTATGCTGACATCGTTAATTACCTAGCTGCAGGCGTACTTCCACCGGATCTCACTTATCAGCAAAAGAAGAAATTCTTCCACGATCTGAAACACTATTATTGGGACGAACCTCTACTCTTCAAGAGAGGGGCCGACAACATATATCGTCGCTGTGTCCCAAAGGAAGAAATAGAAAATATCATTTCCCAATGCCATTCAGCACCATATGGTGGTCATGCTAGTACAACCAAGACGTGCGCTAAGATTCTCCAAGCCGACTTATTCTGGCCTAACCTCTGGAAAGACGTTCACATCGCTGTGCTAAAATGTGATCGATGCCAACGAACTGGCAACATCTCACGACGCGATGAAATGCCTCAAAAAGGAATCTTAGAGGTAGAAATCTTCGACGTATGGGGAATAGATTTCATGGGACCATTCCCACCTTCTTTTGGTAATAACTACATACTCGTCGCTGTAGACTATGTGTCTAAATGGATAGAAGCCATTGCTGCTCCAACAAATGACGCACGAGTAGTAATCAAACTCTTCAAAAACACAATCTTTCCTAGATTCGATGTACCCAGACTCGTCATTAGTGACGGAGGATCACACTTCATATCGCGAATATTTGATAAACTTCTTTCTAAATATAGAGTCCGACACCGAGTAGCTACACCCTATCATCCGCAAAATAGCGGACAAGTAGAGGTCTCGAACAGGGAAATAAAACAAATATTGGAAAAGACTGTCGCTACCTCAAGGAAAGATTGGTCATCAAGCTAAATGAAGCTTTATGGGCTTATAGGACCGCTTTTAAGACACCAATAGGTACTACACCCTACAAATTAGTTTACGGTAAATCCTGCCATCTCCCTGTAGAATTAGAGCATAAGGCCTTTTGGGCCATTAAGACACTCAATTTCAACTACACTGAGGCAGGAGAGAAACGAATCTTGAACTTACACGAATTAGAAGAACTTCGATTAGACGCTTACGAAAATGCCCGTATCTACAAAGAACGAACTAAAAAATGGCATGATAAACGTTCAGTCAAGAAACAATTCAGTGTGGGAGACATCGTACTGCTATTTAATTCAAGATTAAAACTCTTCCCAGGTAAACTAAAATCTAGGTGGTCCGGACCTTATGAAGAAACTAAAGTACTTCAGAGTGGAGCTGTTGAAATTACCGATAAGACGAATGTACCGTTTATCGTAAACGGGCAACGTCTAAAACATTATAATAAGAACGAAAACAGCCCTCAAGTCTGCAGTATAGCATTGCTTGAACTTCTAGCTCAAACACCCGAATAGCTTGTCACCAAGCTATCGTCTGGCTTTAAACGTTAAAAACAGCGCTTACTGGGAGGCAACCCAATTTTCCCGCATTTTTCCTCGTTACTGTATTTCATTTTTATTTAAAATTCTACTTTGAAACTTTAACAAAAATTCTAAACTAAAAATTGCCACTATTTTTACTTTCTTTTATTTTCATATTTTTATTTTATATTCCCCTTTTATCTTTTGTTTTTCCACCTGCCACTTTTCTTAAAATCCTGACTTCAAATTTCTGTTTTAAACTTTTCAGGATTTTAAAAGTCTTCAAAACCTTCCTCCTGTTTTTCTCCGACCTACCTGCGAGTATGGCCGCGTACGACTTCACCAAGGTTCATTTTCGAGGACTAGCTCAAAAGGCAATATTTGAAGCATTGACTGAGAGAGAACTAGCCTTAACGTTGTATTATGATAAGTCTACCATGGAGAAACTCGGAATCACTGATAGCATCCAATACATGTTCAATCAACTAGGTTGGGAGAACACTGCTTTGAAAACCCGTTTTGCTACCTATAAGGACCTCACCTACGAATTCCTTAGTTCCTTCAGGTACCTACCCAACTATGGTTTTGGATCCAACACAGAGCTGATCACCTTTAGGATGTTTGGAATGGACCAAACCCATAGCCGGATGTCATTAGCTAACCTCCTAGGATTTCCTAGCGGACCGCATGTATTCATCAGTGCAGAAGATGATGATCTTGATTTTGAACTCAATCAATTCTGGGGTAGAATCACAGACGACTATCACCCTAAACCAGACAGAATGTATAATGATGAGATTCATTATCAAGTGAACCAGAACCAGATTGTCGCCATCTTACAATTCCCTCGCGGCGACAATGCTCACCGCCGCCTCACCGATCAGTTTCAGCACGAAGCCTTCGCGCTCTGGTACCAGTTAACCGGCATCAATGCCGATGGTTGGGATTCTCTGCACGCAACGCATATCCACAACCCGACCATCCGGTATTTCCACCGAGCATTGAGCAACACCATCTTCGCCCGGGATAGCAACCATAAGGTGAACTCAAAAGAGCCCTTCTTTCTCCATTGCGTCTTCAACAACGAGCCCATCAACGCCGCTCCATTCCTCCTGACCCACATTCAGGCCAACTGTAACCATGGCTCTAAGCCATTTTACTTTGGCGGGATTGTCACTGCCATTGCACTTGGGCTGAACCTCGGTGACCGCCTCCAGCATCTCCATGCCATTCCCTCGGTGTTCCTCGACACCGACCACTGCAGAGCCTCTCACCTCATCCGTTCCAGAGCCGATGGCAAATACCACCCGGTAGTGCGTGGCAAAACCGTCTGAAGCATCCTCCTTCCATCACGCACCCGGATGCACCCAGAGGATCGTACCAACTGGCTATTTGACCTCACTGCCCCTCCTGCTGCCGCTGCTCCAACTCAGAGCCACACCCAAGGTTCTGATGACGAAATTCAAGCTGAGTTGGACAGACCAGAGCAACCGGAGGCATCACAACCTCTTCCTTCCGAAGGTACATCCTACTGCCGCTGCCGCCATCGTCCAGAGCCCGACTACTCCGAAGCAGACCTCCGCCGCTCTCTCGACCAGCAGGCCCAGATACTCGCTATGATGCAGCAGCAGAGTCAGCGAGCAGAGCAGTTCGCACCTTGGCATCGGACCCAAATGCAACAACTACAGACCGGCCAAGAAACCATTACTGAGAACTTGGCGAATCTGACCTTGCAGTTCGAAGGACTCCGCGACTATGTCTACCACACCGGAGCAATGAGTTTTGAGGACCGAGTCGACCAAGTCAGAGCCAGAGGACGTGAGCGAGGACGTGACCGAGGCAGAGGCCGTGATTAGTTATCATTTTCCTTATTTGTTTACTATATTTTCAGTTTCTTGTATTTTCATTTCCCTTGTATCTCCCTCTCGCATTCCTTCAAATCAGTGGGGACACTGATTGAGATAGTGTGGGAGCGGAGCGTTTATTTCCCATTCCATTGTACTTTGAATTCCGTAATTTCTATTTCAAACATTTTCACGTTTTAGCAAATAAAAGCTCTTTTATATATCTTTTTCCCGTTACGCAAACATCCCCACTTTATTCGACGTAAATAAAAACTTTTCGTTCGTTCCTCAAAAGCAAAAGCATCACGAGAATGCGCCCAAGTTCAAACCAAGTTTTGAAACTCCGAGGAGACGACAATTCTAACAAAACCAGTACCGTCCTGACACCTTAGATCTCCGGTTTATGCGAGTCGGTTTCACTACCTACGTGTACCAAAGTTTCAAGTGTCTACGCAAACTCAGCCCCAAGTAGTTTATACTAGCAGTCAGCACCATCCTAAAACACTTCTAAGCGAGCGACCGATGCAAATAACTGTATGATCTCCAAAAAGATGAAAAATCATGAAAAGAAATCCATATAGCCAAAAATATAAAGACGCGTTTCCCTCTAAGTTAGGTGCTCCTCACCCGAGCATTTAGCCCAACGGCACGAAAACTCATTAAAAAATCAATGATATAAGCTTATGATCATTGAAAAAGATCAAAACAAGAAATGAGATCATATTCACTAACAGGTCGACTTACCATGAAAGTGTATGGACAACAGGCTTAATGTGATTGCGCTAGAACGAACAGGGTGAACTTGCCGCGAGAACCTTGACACCAAGCTACAGTAGCATGACTGGGACCGATTTGCATAAGAAGGAGACCTCCGAAGACTTATAGTCCAGTGTCGTCACCGTACTCGTTTTGTTCTTACTAAGAATCCCGGTTTTTCCCAAATTTATGAACGAAGAAGCTGCCTCGTGCTTGCCGACTTTTTCCTGTTTTACTTGAGGACAAGCAAAGATTCAAGCTTAGGGGAGTTTGATAACACGAAATCGTATATATATATTGATGCATAATTCAACTGATGTTTGACTGTTTTCGATCCGATTTCGGGTTCTTTCCGTGTTATTTGTCTGATATTTTGCAGGTATTTGATGATCATGTCTAAACAAGGCAATATGAAGAAAAGAAGCAATCACATATGAAATATGGACGAAAACCGGATGAAAACAACATGAAAAACGCAGAATGCATATTTTGCTGCTGTGACGACCGTCACAGCTCCATGACGACCGTCACACGGGTGACGACCGTCACACACCGTGACGACCGTCATGCAGGCAAAAACGCCCAACTTCAAATGCACGTGCAAGAGACAGTTCCAAGTCCCAAATAGTGGACCACTACTCCCTAATATTTCTGCCTCTAAGTCCACCTTCTTCAAGTTATAACAGTTAGAATTCTATTTCTATAAAAGGGGAAGGAGGGGAGCTGAGAAAGGGAGCCGCATTCAGACAACGAAGTGCTGCCCAATTTCATTTCCAGAGCAAAAGTTCAGTTTTATTTCTTTCTATTTTTTTGTTGCCTTTCATTTCTTCTGTAATTCCTATTTCCCTTGTACGATCAATTGGCATAAAGACCAGAATCCTGCCAACATTTGTGGAGGATCTGCCCAAAGGTCAATTGGAATATTTACAGGTTTTTAAATTTTAATCGTAATTTTAGTTTTCATTATGATGCACGTTATTATTCACTGTTTTTATTTATGTTTTACCTTTCCCAAATCCATGTCTAGCTAAATCAGAGTAATCGATATGTAATAATAATTCGGACGGGATTTGATAATAACCGGTTGAAAACTTTCTTTTTAAAAGGTTGTTTATGGTCTGCGCGTTTAAATTTATTTACTGAATAAACTTCGTCGCGAAAGCGAGAACTTATTTAAAAGTAGTTTTGCCACGAAAGTGGGAAATTAATTAAGGTACGAACCAACAAGCGAAAGTTGCGGCAATACCAGATAGTAAACACTAGTCATTTGTTTTAATAACAGCGAAAGCACTTTAAAATGAATTAGAATTTAGAGATTTACAAAAAATAGTTTTAACCCCGAATGGGACACGAAAGCGTACGTTTGACTCTTAGAATTATGATTAGCGTTAATAACCATCGTGAGACGAGAGTCTTCAGATCACTATTTTCTGCTTAAATAAACTCTGAAAAATATTTCATATACCGACAACTTGTCAAATCCCCGAAGAACATAATTACTGTATATCGATTCACGTAATTATAATTTAAGTAACATTTTTTAGTTCCCTTTAGTGACAATCTTATTCCCTTAAACATTATCTACCTAGCTAAACATAGTAACTCCCGAGAACACTAGTTTGATTACGAGTCCCTGTGGGATCGATATCTTTTATTACTACGCGATAGACTGTGCACTTGCAGTTAAGTTGTATTAGACATAGAAAGTCGCGATCAAAACCCTATGAGTTACTCAAAGGCAAGAAACTTACATTTCTTATTTTCACGTTTTTGGCTGCAAATGTTTTATTTTAAATAATGGAACAATCTTAGTATATTTGATGATTAGTATAATGAAGGCATATTTCTAGGATACTCATCTTTGAGTAAAGTATATAGAGCTTACAAACATATAACATCATCTATTATAGAGTCAATTCATGTGGCTTTTGATTAATCATTACCCTAAAAGATAGGAAAAGGTGTTTGTTATGATCTTTCAGGTGTGATAGCAACGAACTTAATCAATGACAACATTATCAAAGAGGATCCTTCTTCAACGAAAACCAAAGAGGACACTATTAAAGAAAAATAGAAAAGATCATAAGAGGAAGACAAACATGAGACCTCACCTCAGCTACCTCCAGATTGCGTTGTTGTAAAGGATCATCTATTGGATCAGATACTAACATATATCAGGTAAGGTGTAAGTACAAGATTTCAAGTTAACAATTACTATAAGTATTCTGCTTTCATCTCTCAAATTGAACCTAAAATGATATATGATGCTTTACTTGACGAGGGATGGCACCTTGCTTTACAAGAATACCTCATTTAATTTAAACGAAATGACGTTTGGGACCTTGTTCCAAGTTCATATGATAAAACTGTCATATACACTAGATGGATGTTTAGGAACAAATTGGAAGAAAATGGAATAATTACAAGAAACAAAGTTATGCTAGTGGAAAAGGGTATAGTTAGGCTGAAGGAATTGACTATAAGGATACTTATGCTCCCGTATGTCGTCTTGAAGGAATACAACTCCTTTTGGAATTCGCCTGTTGTTTGGATTTGAAGTTGTATCAAATGGATGTTAAACAGGCATGACAACAGGTCGGGTCGGGGAATGCTTTCCTCCCCCAAACCCAAACACGAATCCCTAAACAATCATCGTCCCGCGCCCTATCTCCAAACGGGTTCGGGCTGGGTTCGGGTATCTCTGCTCTATCAATATCCAATTTGTTAAATCAATTTTCTTAATCAAAATTCTTTTTTTCAACATCTAATTACATTACAAATAATAAAACAAAAACATCTCGTCATACATACATTTCAAATATTTTAAATAAAAAATACAAATCAAAATATCTAAATATTGACCGCATATTTACTATTCTAAATTATAAAAACTAAATAATGAAATAAATAATAAAATAAATAGGGCATGTTCGAGATAGGTACTAGTGTCCCCATTACTCAACTCGTTTCCATATTTTGTAATGGGTGAAAACCCGAACCCGAACCCTATCAAAGCAAGTTTTTTCGATCAAATTAACGATGGGTCTGGGTGGGTCCCCATGGGTACGAGTTATGTTTCCATTTCTAATGTTAAATCAAACTTTCTTAACAAATATATAAATGAATAACTCTATGTCTCTCAACCTCTTGGTTTTTAGGATCACGAAAAATCCTTCTTACGTTTTTAAACTTAAAAGAGCCCTCTATGGTCTCAAACAAGCTTCTAGTGCTAAATATGAAAGCCTTAGTTGAATTTTAATAAAACAAGGATTTAATCGTGGTAAAGTAGACATCACTTTATTTATTAGATGTAAAGTAAAAAATATTCATTTATTTTAAATTTACGTTGATAATATTATATTTGGATCTACTGGCAAATCCCTTTGCAAGGATTTTTCTAATTTGATGCAAGGAAAGTTAGAAATGTCTCTGATGGGAGAGCTTACCTGCTTCCTAGAATTGCAAATAAAACAAGCTAAAGATGGAGCTTTCATAAGCCAAACAAAATATTTCTTAGAGATTCTAAAGAAATTTGAAATGCAAAATTTGAAAACATCTTAATCCCCATGGCGTCAAATGTACTGATAGATAAAGATAAGAATGGCATTGAGATCGACATTACCAAATATAGAGGTAAAAAAATATATTTACTCTTTTTAACTGCGAGCATACCATATATTATGTTTTGTGTGTGTGTGTATGCTATATTTCAACTGTCACTTAAGGAATCCCACTTTAAGTTCGTAAAAATAATTTTGAGTTATCTTAACAAAATATCGCATCTTGGTCTTTGGTTTCCCAATGGTATCAAAAGTAACTTAGTAGTTCCTTCTAAATCTGACTTTGTTGGTTGTAAGTCGGATAGAAAAATCACTAGTGGTACCTTCCATTTGTTTGGCAATGTCAATCAATTGGATCAGTAGGGTCAAGCGATTAACTTTCTTAAAACTTTGAAAACATTCTAAGTTAAATATGCAACTTTGAAACAATGCATGTATCAATGTTAAATTTCATTTCTTGAGTACCTAAGGCTTATAGAAATTCAAATGCATATTTTACCTTAGTATAAATCCATTTCCATGAAACATAAGATCTTGATCCATCCATTGCCATGAAAACTTCATTTATCATCTTTTCCTTATTTCCATATTTTCGTCTTCATCAAAAGATCATCTTCATAAAAGTTTGTCTTATTATATGATCAAATCTCTTGAAATCCAAAGCTTATACAAACTTGATATTTTATTCCAATATTTGTATTCTTTGATATTTATTCTAAGATATGATTTTGTCTTCATTAAAACCAAATTATGATATATGATGAACATTTTCTTCACAGATAGCCTGTCCAACCAATTTCTCTTTTAGTTGAGGATACATACCATTGATGGACATTAATGTATATTTTGCATCACACGGTTGAACTTAACATTTGAAATCCTTCTTTGTGAACTTGTCAATGAAATCAATAGTTCATTCATCATTTTGTTTTTCATAGATGAATTTTATAAACTCTAGTAGAGGCACCAATCAATCCACACATTCATAATATGATTTATATACATCGGCTTATCTATACGCTTATGTTGTTTCCAAAAATACATCTTGGTTATACCAGCTATGAGGTTAGGATCCAATAATTGTTGTTTAAGAAGTTTAACCACAACTTCAACTAATTGGTTCCACACATTATCTTTGGGGGGGGGGGGGGGGGGAACCTTGTTGAAACCGAACTTGAGTGAAGAGATTTTCTCATTGTTCTCTTGGTTTGTTCTGACATTGTTTTAAACACGTGTTCTAAATACCATTGGTACATTACATTGGTAAAATGAATTTATAATTTATGTTTTTTCATATACATGATCAACTATGGTTTAAGGTGTCGTTAAACCCATGTTAAATGCAAATTTCGACTTAAATTAAACCATCTTTCTTGGAACTTTTTAACTCAATTCTCATGTTTTAAATAGATTTAATTCTTTATCTTATTTGATTCTTCAACATGTTGCAAATACCTTTGGATTTTTTGATGTGTGTGTTATTGTGCAGAATATAGGCATAAAACATCAATGATTAAGACACAAAGGATTGGACAAGGAAACCAAAGAAATGAAGAGGGATAAACATGTTCATTGTGTGAACACCAGCGAGGTGAAAGTGAATGCTCGCTATGAGAGGTCCTGACGAAGCCCCAACGAACCATCCTAGATAAGAGGTAGTAGAAAAAGGACCCAAAGTTCGTTTGGCGAGTCTGTAGCGAAGAGGTTCATTGTGCAAAAAAGTTTTCACACTGCGAACTCAGATATTTTTCATGGGCAGTTTAACTGTTCCTGAGGAACATGAAGGGCCTAAAAGTGGTCTTTGCTAGGCGAAGAAGGTGTTCGCTAGGAGAACAGGACAAATTTTTGTTTTACTATATATATATATATATATATATATATATATATATATATATATATATATATATATATATATATATATATATATATATATATATATATATATATATATATATATATATATATATATATATATATATATATATATATATATATATATATATATATATATATATATATATATATATATATATATATACATATACATATACATACATTTCTCACTTTTTAGAAAGAGAACTTTTGTAACTTATATTTTTAAGATCAGAACTTTATGTGTCATCATTCCAAGCATATTCTAGAGAGAGAGAGAGAGAGAGAGAGAGAGAGAGAGAGAGAGAGAGAGAGAGAGAGAGAGAGAGAGAGAGAGAGAGAGAGAGAGAGAGAGAGAGAGAGAGAGAGAGAGAGAGAGAGAGAGAGAGAGAGAGAGAGAGAGAGAGAGAGAGAGAGAGAGAGAGAGAGAGAGAGAGAGAGAGAGAGAGAGAGAGAGAGAGAGAGAAACATAAACCCTAATGTGGAGAAGATAAGAGTTTCGATTTCTTGTTGAGTTTGGATGTAGTCTATTGATACCTTATATATATATATATATATATATCATCTAATATATGTATTGTAAACTAGTTTTGATTCAACATTCATGTTGTCTTTAATTTCTTCTTTTTTGGTCTTGATAAAACCTTTTTAAATCTTAGATCTTAGATATTCATCTATCAATGAGAAAAATTTTGACACCGTTTTGTAAGTTGATATTCACTTGTATCTTCTATTTTATTGTATTGATTAGTAGAATGAGTAGTATGAGTAGGATCAATACGGTATTGTGAGGATGCGTGATATTAGAGATGAAGAACTTGTTCACTTGCATTTGGAAAATTAGTTGAATGCATGTAAAAAGGGTTAAGCGTATGTATGTATTCTGAGCATGGCATTTTATGTGAATCAATCATGAAGGTGATATAGATGTCATTTTTGTTTACTTGTTTATCTTTTATTTGAACTGTTATAGAAATATACTCTTCAGATCCAGATCTAGGAAGATTATCTGTTAGGTTCTAGACTCTAGACATAAATTTAGGCTTAACATTTGCTTGAGTATCAGATCTTAATGCTTTGTATTATTGAGTAGCGTGAGACATCACCAATGAGACAATAAGGTTGTTCTCTCGAAGTTGCGTTAGACATAAACTCTATTGTGGGTGATACGTAAGGATATCAGAAGAATGATTGATTTGTGTTTAATTAGTTAGAAGAATGCCTGTGTTACCAATTGATGAGATCCAATTCTAACAAGACTCCGTTTATATTTTAAGTCTTTACTTTATGTTTTCCGTCTTTATATTTTTAGCTTTTATTTATGGTCTCTACATTTCTAAGCTTGTTATGATTAATTGTTGGTATATCAAAGATACCATAAATAAAAGCTAAAAATATAAAGACGGAAAATATAAAGTAAAGAATTAAAATATAAACGGAGCCTTGTTAGGATTGGATCTCATCAATTGGTAACACATGCATTCTTCTAACCAATTAAACACAAATCAATCATTCTTCTGATATTCTTACGTATCACCCACAACAGAGTTTATGTCTAACGTAACTTCGAGAGAACAACCTTATTGTCTCATTGGTGATGTCTCACGCAACTCAACAATACAAAGCATTAAGATCTGATACTCAAGCAAATGTTAAGCCTAAATTTATCATGACTATATGTACCAATTCTATCCTCGGTGGGTTGTTCTTTGATATAAATCCTGGAGGGAATCCTTCCAAAACTAATTTTTTTTCTTTTTGCCACTTTACTGCAGTTCAAACAACCCACCAAGGATGGAATTAGTACATCTAGTCATGATAAGTATATTGTGAGATTAGTTTATACAAATGTGTTACTTCCCCATGGATGTTGAATCATATAATTCATAATTGGTCATTGGATTTATGCTATTGAACCAAAGGTTTTCCCAAAGTAAATGACATATTGTTCACTTGCATAATATTATCATTATGTGATATTTGTAACATACCAATTTGTCAATCTTCCTTGGGTGGTTTGATTGTCATTACTATTTGTCCAAAATAAAGATAAGCTTGAATCTATGCATCGTTTTCCACTAGATGCCCCTTAGGGTTAATGTTGGAAAAAAATACTAGGCTACAAATTGCTTAGTAACAAATGCTTGTTGTATGGCAATCAACTGGATTTTGGAAGATCTTATAGTTGCATTAATTTGCTTAATTTGAGTAGCAATGTGTGTCTAACCTTGGCTCCCTTAAACTTCTTGTATCGTAGATGTGACATAATTGTCAGTAGAACTAGATAATTTGGTCTCGAACTCTTTCATTTGTTTGACTTTGTTATGAACTACAAGTCTTACAATGTGAGAAAGTTGTTGAGAAAATTGATAGATGGTGTCACATATCCAGTGTTTCCAACTATTGTTTGATAAAACATGTTGTTAGAACTATTAGTTCATCTAATGGATCAACCATAACCCCTTTAGAAGTAAAGGACAAGGAATAATTCTTGGTATTCCAACTTTTTTTAGAGGTCGATCATGTCATGTTGGCTTGACCTTTTCATTGATAATGGTGATCAATGGTACATGTTGATAAGGTTCTTTCCACACTGTAAGTCTCGTTGAGTGTATCATGTTTGTTCTCAAAATTTAAAGTTAGCTGATGAAATAACTAATAACTCTCAAAAGTGATTATTTTTTACAAGGGGTTCACCGAAGAAACTTTGTCCACCAGCTATGGGTTCATCAACTTCTCTAGAGAGAAATAGGTACGTTATGTGGGAATTTTGGGCTACAAAACTACAAAATGTATAAAAAATATAAAGTAAAGTAAATAATATAAAAATTCCTAAAGTAGATTGATTGATCATATGTCCTGAATGATTTAAAATTTTAGTATTTATAGACCAAACTATCCTAATGACTATAAAACTAAATGTTTCCTCATTCTTCATTCTTCTATTTTTTCATGTAATACTTGAGTCCTCTCTATGATTAGGATATATGGAGAACCTGTTATCATACTTTACATGTGCTTTATTTCCTTGGTTGTGATTTTGTGTCCACTCATCAATGATGGTTAATTGCACATAAAACCAAGGAACGCAACTTCAACTTCACTACTCTCAAATTTTATTGGAGTTGGACTCTTCATTGCATCTCACACTTGGCATACCCCATTTTTTCCCTTGATTATTTCATCCATTTATCATATGCATAACCTTTTTTTTGTTTTTTTTTATTTAACTTATTTTTTTTCTTACCATATCATTAACATTCATTTTTTGAGCATTTTTTAGAAGTCATATGACACTTTAAAGAAAAAGTCAACAAAAGTCGACTACACCATTATTTATTCTTAACCATATTTTGAACCAATTTTCATTTGCATTCATATTTGAGCCTCATTCATAAACAAACATCACAATTAAATTTAATTCGTTTTTGTATCATACCATAATCCAATTTTCATTCAAATCATAAATCATGCATACTTTTATTTTTAATAAAGTCCATAAAAAATCAATTTTATTTTCTTTACATATCATCATACAATATCATCATCTTAATACCATGTTACAATTTATGCTTCTATTTCCATGATCATTGTCTCATCGTCAAGCCATCATGTCATGCTCCATTACCATGTTCATTGGACCTACAAAACCATGTTTCATCATAAAAATCCAATATGACTTGAACATGAGCATAAACATAAGCATACTAACATGATAATCAAGCATTGTGGTGACAAAATTCTGCATTAAAACATCACTAATTCATGACATAACATACATACATGCATCAAAGTTCAACTTGGGACCACATGGTTTTCATAAACCAAAACCACTACATAAACAACTTCAAACAAACGTACCAAATTAAAATCCATAACCAAATTAAAATCCTAACCCTTAATTAAAATCCCATTTCAGCATAATTAACTTCAACAGCCACACTTATATACAATCCTAACCATTGATTAAACACTTTTTTTTCTCACATGGATCACTAATTGGTGTAATCCTAACCCTTGCTTAAACACTTTTTCACATGGATCACTAAATTGGTCCAATATTAACCATCTTCATTTTTATTTTTCACATTCTAACTCCCTTCAAAAGTCACCCTTAGATTTGAATTCATTCACATTCATATTAGCCTATTTAAACAACACCATATCACCACACACACACAAAAAAAGTAAAAATGATAACATATTCACTATTTGAATGAAAAATAATTGAGGAATTTGAAAGAGGAGAAGGAGAGGATTGAAGAATGATTCAGATCACACTGATCGGTACCTTTTTGGAGGGTGACCTGAATTTGCAAACTCGTCGAAAAACTCGTATGCGTTCTTCACGTTCTTGAGGTTTTTCGCGTAGGTAAGCTTTGTTTTTTACTTTTTACTTGATTTCTTGACATAAAACTTGTTGCACTTAGTATGTTTCATATCCTTTAATCATTTGTGCAAAATAGCTTGAAATGTGATTTTTCAAAAAATCTGTATTCTTGCGCATTCCACTGTAAATAATTAATTTTCGAAAATTTTAGTTGTTGTGTGTTGATTTTTGAGCATACCTGTTTGTTAGATAAAGTAGATGAATTTTTATTATTCATTTGTGTGATTTCGTGAATCAAAGAGATTAATAGTGTTTTTTTAAAGTACTTAACAATATCATCGTGTTATTATCCCTTGCTAGTGTTTCTTACGTTTTGTATTTTTCAAAATGGAAGAAGAAGTCATGTGGGACCCACGCAGTCCACCGTCTTTTTTTATTTTTTTTATTTTTCTTTATTTCTATTTTGTTTTTGATATAATTAATTAATTAATTTTGTTAATTTTTTTTATTAACTTGATTAATTTCATTTTAATTTGATTATTTTGTTATTATTTTCTAATTAACTTGATTAATTAATTAATTAATTAATTTTGTTAATTGTTTTTTAATTTACTTGATTAATTGATTAATTTTATTTTAAGTGATTAATTTAGTTAGTTGATTATTTAAATAACTTGATCACATAAAATCAACCTTTAAAAAATTAAATTAAATACTTGATCATCGAGTTGGTTTTCAAAATATCTCATCACTTCATCATTATCAAACCATTTTTTTTAATTCGTTTTGCAACGCGAATAAAATCATGATCTAAAGTCAAGCGGTAATTTTTAAAACTCATTTCGCTTCGATTAAGTTTAAATATACGCGAATCAAAACTCGATTTTTATCGAGTGCATTTTTTCAAAATTCAATTAAAACATCTAATCATTTTTAAATATCTTTTCACAAATGATGAAAAAGAAAATGATCTAGTGTTTATTATTCTTTTCCCCAATTGTTTGGATACAAGTTACCTAATTTGACCATCCAAACAATCGTCATCTGTTAAAAAACACCAACCCGATTCATCTCAAACCATTTTCGTAATCAAATCTTAAGCGACTTTATTTTCACAATAACTTGGACGAAAAAGCAAATAATCTAGTGCCCACTATTCTTTTCTCGAATACTTGAATATGAGTTGCCTAACTCGACCATTCGAGTATTTGTCGTCTATTCAAAATACCATAATGATATCTAATCCTTTTGCAATAAATAGGATGAAAAAAGAAATGGTTTAGTGCCTACTATTCTTTTCCCTAATTGTTTGGATACGAGTTGCATAACTTGACCATTTGTTCTATCGTCATCCACTCAAAAAATATTCTCCATACATCAAACCATTTTCAATTCCAAAATGTCAAAAATCTTGATCAATATCAATGTCTTTTTTTCAAACCAAACCAAAATCATCTCTCGCCTAAGTGCGAGAGTCTTTTACCCAAAACCATGCTTCACCCAAGTGCGGATTTTTTTTTCAAACAACTTTTATTGCCCAAGCACGAACCATTTTTAATCATTGAGTCTTTTTCTTCCAAAGCGCGACTAAATTCATTTTTGAAATTAAAATCAAACAACAAACATAATTCTTTCAACAAAGACCTACGTAGCTTTGAGTTCCTTATCACACCTAGAGATACGTTGGAGTAGGATTTTAAAAACTTGTCAGACACATTGACAAAAATACTTTAAAAAAAAATTCTTTCTCTTTCATAAACTCGTAGTAAGTAGAAGAAAACAATTAATATGAGTTAGCATTCAATCGCAAATTTAACTAAATGGTTTCCGTTGAGGGTTGAGGGGTGCTAATACTTTTCCCTTACATACTTGACTCCCGAATCTTAATATGGTTGTGATGATCATCTTTTTATTTTTTTAGGGGTGTTATCGATATTTCCCTTTTTTTTATTAAAATAAACAAAATTTGGTGACGACTTTGATCAACCATTTTCACAAGCGCGTGAACGCTCCGCAAAAAATCATATTTTTCGAAATGCGACAATCCTACTCGTGAAACTCAATAAATATGAGAAAGACTCAAACACGTCTTGTTCAACTGCAATTTCATTAGCCTAACGTTGTTTCAATCTGGGAATGTGCAGCCAACCTTAAAATTGTCTCCTTAGTGATTTCAAATAACACTCTTATTATTTTTAATTGTAAATAACACCATTTATTTTATAATTTTTAAATGTTACAATTCAATAAATATTAAATTTCTCCATTCCAACGCCTAAAATTGTTACAAAATGGGCTTCTCTAGTAATTTTTTTTAGTTTTAGTCTTTCAAAAAAAATTCTTTAAACATTGATCTCCAATTTTTTTTATTTTTTTTTGTCATTAAATTTAGTCTTCACTATTAAAGATTAAAGATTGCACACATAACACTACATAAAGAGATTCAAGTGTGTTGGATTCCACAACCAAGCAAATAACACCACCTTCACTCGTGGATGATAAAATATCTTAATTCACTTTATGAAAATAAAATGTTACCAATGACTTTATTTTGTCAAGAATGTTACCAATAACTTTACAGTCCAAAAAATGATGATGCACGTTGCACACAGTGTTCACATGCAAAGATTGGATTTGATTTGGCCATAGTCCACTCCATGTGCATGCATGATGGATCTTCTGTAACTGAATTCTATGAATGGTTATGCTTTTGATCAAACCAAGAGCAATGGAGGACATACCACAATTCCCCAATGCCAAGCCATTTCAGGCAAGAAATCCTCCATTTCCTAACTTTTGCATTTATCATTCTCATCAAAACTGTCACAAAAATTCCTAAACATCTCACTGAAAATCAGTTAATGTTAGGGATAGTGATTGAAACCACATTAATATAATTACCACCACCAATCCAACCATGCATGATTTCCAAAAAGAATGTCTATTTAATGAATTTTGAATTACAATTTCATCATTATTCTGTTAAGTCAACTCGGTTGTTAATTGTGCATGGATATTCGACTGATGTTAAGTCAACTCAGTTGCTAATTGTGTATGATAATTTAACTGATATTAAGTCAGTTCAGTTGCTAGCTGTGTATAAATGTTCAACTGTTATAAAATATGAGTTTGAATGCGTGATACCTTAAATGTGTTAAATCTATCCTTATCTATACCAGGAATATAAAAGGAGAGATTTTGATTGGTGTAGGAAAGATTTATTGATAGGGTATGGGAAAAGGATAGAGGAGATAAAGACAGCTTCATTTACGGAGCAAGTAAAAGCAAAAGAGAGAGTACATCCACTCATGAATCCAGACAGGCAAACAAAGAAAATTGAAAGCAAACTTTTGTACTATTTTTGTTATATTTCTCTGTTATATTGTATTTAGCAAAACGAATAAATCCTCCTATAAAGCTTATGCTGTATTTATAGACAAGGGTACAATGGTACACATTTTTTAGTTTACTGTTGTTGTTTTTTTTTGTTTTAATAACTAAATTTGATTAAATTAATATAAGAGATACTCAAAATTCAATACGTAAAAATACTCTATTTGATTGAATGTACTTTTCTTTTCCTAACTCTTTTATCTTCTTCAATATCTTTCATTAATAAAATCTAGATTTCTCTTTCCTTAAAAGTTCGTTGTATGCACATTTTGTTACATGCTTTAACAAAATATGAGAGGAAATACAACTATTCCTCAAACTAATTAAAATATGATTAATCATGTTTTTAACTTCAAGAATCCTCATAATAAAATAAAATGTATGATTAATTTAGGCTGTATTTAAATTGGCTTAACGATAAAATTTTGAGTCTTAAAGTGTATTTTTCTCAAGATTTTAAATTCAAATTTCATTAACAACATCATCATGAACAATTAACTACATATTCAATCAATCAACAACATCATGAACAATTAACGACATATTCAATCATGTATGAAAATGTACTCTACGACTGACTTATTATGCACGCGGTACCATTCATGAACACTCAGGTTCATCTCGCTCCCTATCCCCACCATAGGACCAGAGCACACCAAATCGTTATATCACTATAGGTAACGCTTCACCAATTCCTACATGAAACCGTCTACTCGCTCTTGATCCCCACCATAGGACCAAAGTACACTAAAATTGGTCTGAAGTCCGTACACCAAGATGCATGACTCACAGCAACATGCATGACCACCAAAAGGTTCACCATACACATCTCACCATTTATGCACCATATTATTAACCATGCACAATAATTAATTAATGTTACAACATCAATAAAAAACAACAACCAACAACAACTCAACAAATATAACTTTATACGCATTCATTCATGTTACTTCACCAAAACAACAACACATCATCGTATAAACATAATGATTCGCTAACCAATCATACATGTCAGCACAAAATCCCTATATTAGGCACACGACTACCTCAACTATATCACTAAGCACTACCATTATACAACTCTGAACGTTATCTTTATAACACTTCAAACGACACATCACTTAAACCTACAGATCAAAAGTTATGGCGTAAATCTTCGGATAGTTACACATGTAATTTCTGTCAATTATTCAGGTCATACCCTTACATTCAGCCTCTAAAAAAATTTTCATTTGATAGTATTTTGCATTATTTCTCCAACACTTCAAACCGCGTCTCAAAAGGAGTCACAAATATCAAGTTATGACATTTTTAAACAACGATATGGTGTCAGTGTCGCCAGGCGAGGCACTAAGCGATGACTTGCTGAGCGATGCCTGGATGAGCGATACCATCTCTCGCCTGTAAAACAAATTTTTCATTTTCGCTGTTGGAGGCCTACTGGACCTCCAATTTTGATTTTGTAACCCCCCTCCCCCGATCTCATAATTCGAAATACTACAAATTATTCACTAATTAAAATAGAAAATTCACAATATATCACAAATTGGAATCAACAAAATCATTACTTTTCAAGATTTTTAGGTTATGTTTTCAAAGCTTTTTCAACATAACAATGAAGGAGTTTCAAAGTAAACATAAACAGAATTTACACACATAATAGTATACAAATTGTGTAACACCCTTTTCTACCCCACAAATAATAAGACAAAATAACACAGATATCAGAGTAATTATTAAATTTCACAAAAAGCCACCAAAAGGGCGTACATTTTCCAATGTCATCAAAATAGGTCACGGCTCCGTAAACAACAGGTTTTTCCCAAAATACATCAAACAACATAAAACAGCGGAATTCAAAAGGCATAAGTAAAGGTTTTCCTCATCAGGAAACATAAGCAAACTAACTCAACAGTATATAGTTTAACTCAAAGAACCCAACCCAATGTTACATATCAGAGCAAGACCCTCTAAGTTAACCAAAAGGGCTTACGACTCAAAACTTCAAAAATAACTCCTCGACGGTGTCCACGGCTAAACTCGGTCATCTGCACGTTACCCACATGGAGGTAACATTCTATCGCTACCACGAAAATAAGGTGTCGGCAAAACACAAGAGTCGCCACCTTTCGTTATTTATCCCTCAGAGCGGGAAAGGAAACGATAGGGAAAACCTGACGAAAAGGTATAAGACAAGGTCATCGCAACCATTGTCTGGATTCGGGAGTCGGTTACGCAAGGGGAAGGTATTAGCACCCCTCACGTCCATCGTACTCGATGGGATCCATGCTTATTGTGTTTATCTGACGGGTTTATTTACTATCTACCTATCAAGGCTACGTATTCTCATTTGAGAATGAGAAATCAGAGTCAACGTAGTTCGGCTAACTACGGGATACGGGGAAGGTAGCTCGCCAATACATCAGTATTGTGCCTACGTACTCTCAACAGATATGAGAGATCAGAGGTTACGTAGTTCGGGATAATACGGATTACGGGAATTCAGATTCATCTGTTTTTCCGAGTAGGGTTAACAAACAGTTCCAGCAGTTTGGTGTATGCAGCTCGACCCTTGGAGACTTAGGCGTTACCGTTTGCGGTAGAACTGGGAGTTAACGACACTCTTTTCTTCAGAAAAGCTTCCTTTGACTTATGGGCCCACGGGGCAAAAGGTTTGAAGTTTGTTTTCTGTCTTTTACGAAAGAACTGTTTTTTAGTTGTCTGTAGTTTGTACAGCACTAGAGACTATGACGTGGGAACGAATGCGTCGCATATCGTCCAAAGGACGTATACTAAACATTCTAGACGATTGAGAGGAGGCCGCTCAATTATCATTACCCAAGTAGCTTAAGGCTCGTAACACGCTTATACTAACTTGCCTTTATTATGTTTTTTATTATTGTTTGAGATGAGAAGAGAGAACATGCTCAACTAAGGGGAGACTATCAAGTCCTAATGTTGTCATGCCAAGGATTCATCCTATGGTTGAAGTTTGAAACAGGGAACTCCTAGAAGTTATCATGCATAGGTTTCAACCTAAAGTTCTAATCATCACTTCCTTATCAAAGGAAGTGAGATTCCTAGGGGATCATGTCAATGATAAACAGAAATAGATAAAGCATCAGCTTAAACAGTAAACAGTAAACGACTGTAAAATGCATGCAATGCAAGTGAGGGAGGAAAGGTGTGTGGGGCATCAGCCTCCACAAGCTCATCTCAACCTCAAGACAAGTATGAATAACTGCAATCATAAAGGAAAATAAAATGCCATCAAGCAAATCACAAACCACACAGGAAAGGGAACGAAGCTCTACCGAATACCAGCAAGCAAAGCCATACAGTAAAAATACAAGCAGAGGGAGAAACTCAACCTCTAATGCAATACAAGCAAGGCGAGAAACTCAACCCTTAGGATGCTCTTAGGCTTATTCAACTACATGACCTAATATAAATGCATCACACCAATCAATTCACATCAATACAGTTGCACAGACAGAAAACAGACAGTCAAGAAAGCAAATCAACAGCTTCCCCAGCTTCATAACAAAGCAATCTTCTGACAGCAGTTCAGTCCATAGTCTGTAACTGTTCTTCAAGTCCATCATATTAAAGAGAATGAAAGGTACTCCATCTTCAAGCTTCAATCTTCAATAGGCTCCACCAAGAATGAAGAGAATCATCATCAAGAATATTGGTTGATAATGGGAAGCAGACAGTAAACCAAAGGAATCATGTCTGACACTCAACCAGTTATTAGAGAAAGGCATCCTCAAAAGTTCTACTCATTGTAAATGTCACACATCCCTCCAAAGGAGAGATGAGACTTAAACATGAGGACTTCGAATCATAGGATGATAATGGAATGGGAACAAAACCAACCATTATTTAAAGAAATATCTATTTCTAAAGCTCTCTCCTAAAGCCCTAAGTCCAAATTCTATACCAAACTCCAGAACAAAAATCGGCAAGAAACTATGCAGTTTTTGACATTTTATTATCCAACTAAAGGAAAAAAACGAAATCAAATTGAAAATTAAACGAAACTAAAATCCAATTGCGCACAAAGATCATAGACATGATAAGGATCATCCCATAATTTTCTCATATATTTCTAAGCATTTTTTCTATTTTATATGAATTAAAATCAAACAGCACACAAAACAGAATTTTAATGCCATTAAAAAACAACAATCAAATGGTTAAATTAAATCGGAAAACCAACCTACGGATCGGAGATTTGATCCGGTGATCGTTAATCAAGTGAATTTGCAAAGATCCGGACAAGATTATATGGAAAAATTCAAGATCCACAATAATTCTTGCAAGAAGATGAAGATCGAACACTTCGAATCCGAATTGCTCCGAATAAGTGCTTCCAACTTACACTCCAATATCCAACTTCAATTTGCACGAAAATTGATTATGAATCTTGATCCGATAATGATGATGAGTGGAGGTTTATGCTCAATATTCCATTGATTTCAATGAAAAATCAATGATCCGATGACGACGAGCTATGGGTGAGGGTTTGGAGAATGAAGAAAATTGAGAGAATTGAGAGAGTGAGAGAATTCTTGAAAATGAAAAATGAAAATTGTGAGGATTTTTTTTCTTTTGGTTTGGAGTAGATCACTTAAGTACTCCTTAGGCTTGGATCCCAAGGTAAGGTTTGGACTTTGGCTTGTGAAAGTTGGTTTGGAGCTTAATGGTATGATTTTGGGATATGTAGCTTATTCATGAAGTCACAAATTGGAACACCATGAACCAAGCCCCAAATGAAAATTCTAATAATGCCAAAGTGTTTAGAATATCATTTCCAATCAAAATGAGTACAAATTTGGCTTGAAATCATTCAATTACCAATTGTTTTGAATTTTCACCTTTTAATTCATTAAAATGGCCTTTATGTGAATTTTCTTCAACCAATGCTTGATATAATCCATATCAATGGACTCTTGATACTTGTCCAAGCTAAAAAAATAATTTTGAGCAACTTTCATGTTGAACAAAAATCCATTTGAGGCTTGCAAGATGGTGAAATTGACTTATGATTCAAAATGACCTGTAATATCCAAATACCCAAAACACCCTTGACTTGCCAAAGCCATAACTTGAGTTCTACACATCCAATCATGGACTTCTAGTACTATTTAGAAAGCTAAGAGAATAAGGAACAACATTCATTTTGACCAAAAGTTCATAGGAATCATCCTTCTAGGGCAAAAGTGTCATGCAAGTTGGGTAACTTTCAAGCTCCAAATTCACATGTCTCAGATGACCTGTAACTTGTATGGCTCATAACTTGAGTTCTATAATCCCTATCAAGGACTTCTAGTAATCAAATTAAAGCTAAGATCATGCTATACAACAATCATGTTGGGGTCAAGATGATATGACAATCATATCTTGAGTTAAATAGTCTTGAACCCTAGCCTGAAACTTCTCAAACTCTTCAATCATGATGAGTTAACTTTGGAATTATCCTTAGAACATCTTAATGCATCAATCCATGATCACATGGCTCTTGGATTAAGTCTCAACCTTCTCCAAATCATCAGTTGACTTAGAGTTGACCCAGTCAAACCCTAATTGCACCAATCATGGTTGAGGCTTCTTAATCTTGCACAATGACCTGTCTAGGCCTCAAAGTGATCTTCAACACTTCTCATGAGCTCTCTCAAGACCTCAAGTCCAACTTCATGGATTCAGAATCATCTGATGGCTTTCCATAACTTTCAAGTTAGGAGACACACATACTTGGTTTCAATCACTCTCTCTGAGGATCTTTTAACTTCTCTGACAAGGATATCAACCCTTGAACAATTGAATAACCTTCTTAGCTAGCCTCACAGTCTTGTATAGCTCTTGATTGGTAATCATACCTCTTAATCTCCTGCATACATGTCAATGAAATGCAAATGATAATGCTAATGTGCATGAAATGAAACATAAGCTAGGTAAAGAAATGTTGGGCAAATTTTGGGGTGCAACAGCTGCCCCTATTCAAACGGTTTGGACCTGACTGGGTGAGAAGCGAACAACTCTCAAACAATCAAGGTAAAAGATGGTTGAATACCAACAAACCCTGAAATTTTCCAACTGCACAAGTACACGGTACTCGGATGGGAACTAATATTCGGAAACTGAAATAATAGCTGCACGACAACTAGCTGGAGAAATACTGATCTGAATCTCCGTCAGGATGATTCTCTAATTTATCTGATATCATTGTGTCCTCAAATTATCGAGGGATCACCGGTTGCACGGTAACTGGTGATTTGCCGACCGTACGTGTAAACGGTACTCCGATTGGTAGGAACATCTTCGATACTGAGCATGACAGTTGCACGGCAACTCTACTGGGGAATTGGTCACACAGTAATCGGTGAAGGGTCTAATCTCTATCAGGATGATCATCTGATTTTGCTGTAGATCTTCGTCCTCAAGTCATCAAGGTATCACCGGTTACACGGTAACGGGTAATGGATGGTTGATCACGCCGTCAAGCGTTCTGCGTCGTAGCAGAAGAATTCCTTATCGTCGCCTATGGACTCATCATGTCGCTAGGCACGTCGACAACATCTTCGTTGGACTTCATTAGTAAGTCAATAAGGGATCACCGATTATTTGGGAACTGGTGAATGGCTACTTTCAAATCTCCGTCAGGATGATCATCAGATTTCACTGCAGCTTCTTCCTCAAGTCATTAAGGGATCACTGGTCACTCGGTAACCGGTGATACATAGTTGGTATTGTCGTCAGGAATTCTGCGACACTGCGGCAGAAGAATTCCTCAGGACTCATCAGGTTATTTAGGAACTTTTGACAACCAAGTTAATTATGCCGTCGGGCATTCAAAGAACATCTCGGGCGTCAGCCGGACTTTGTTAGCAAGTCTGAAATAGACTCCTCGGTCAATCATGAACCCAATAGGGATATCTATTCTTTCACCGTCGGGCGCTCCGCGTCAGCTGGGATAACTGCTTCGACATCACAGTTGGACTTCGTCAGTTAGTCTTCAAATGGAATCCTTAATCCATCACGGACCAATAAGGATATGCAATCTTTTTGCCGTCAGGCACCCTGCGTCAGCTAGGAGAACTGCTTTGACATTGCAGTTAGACTTCATCAATAAGTCTGGGGTTTTGGCACCACTGCCGGACTTCAATCATCAAGTCTTTAAGGGAATTTCAACTTCTCTGTTGAAACCATGCTAGGGATGACACATCTCCGTTGGGGATTCTGGAGAACTATCAAGTAACTCTGCTTCAGTGATCCAGAGATCATTTTGGATGAATTAACTCTGCTGAGGACTTCAAGAATCATCTTGGACAAACAACTCCGTCGGGGACTTCAAGAATCACCCTGAACCAATAGCTCTGCTGGAGATTTCAGGATTCATCCTGCACAAACACTCTGCCGGAGACTCTAAGCATCAACTTGAGCAACCAACTCTGGCGAATTCACTGGGGATTTTAAGAATCATCTTAAGCAACCAACTTCGATGTGGAATTCAAGAGTCATTTTGAGCAAACCATTCTACGAAGGAACACCTGCAAAACAAGAACGGTAACGACCTAGCTCATGTTTCCTATGCATATGCTTCGACAATGGTGCAATGCTCCACACGGTGGAAATGCTACGCATTTAGGGTAAATGATATGCAATCATGCAAAATGCTATGACCCCATCAGCAAAATAAATGCTGAAGGGAAAATCCTCTTGTCAAGGGGAAATAACCACTCTAGTGGAGAGGAGGAGTCATCCTGCCGAGGAGAAGAAGTCACACAAATCTCAATTGGATTCCGCCTGGGGAAACGAACTTTAGTCGACTGCTGCAGGGGAACAAAGTTCTACAAGAACCTGAACCTGTTCAACCAGGTATTCAAACCATAAACTGTCGAGGAAACGATATCAATCGCAGAAATAAACTGCACGGCATTCACAGCAAAACTTTCCTGGAGATAACGACTCCGGTGGGGAAATACAGCATCAGCTATTCAGCACTCTACTGCTATTCAGCACTCTACTGGGGAAAACCAATCATGGCCCAAACGGCTTCCAAGGACTCGACTCTCTTGGGGAACTGCAAACTCGGCTGAGAAGGGCAACCAAACGATGGAATCACTCATACCTGCCGAGGAGAGTACAACTCTATGGGGAATTTCAATTCTTCTGGAGACTTCAGTCTGCGCTATTAAGGGCTGAACACATGTGAATAGTCTCCTACGAGAAACTGCACCCTGACCCAGTGCTGGGGAAATAAACCCAAATCCGCTTGTCAGGGAAAACTTTGATCCTAAACCGTTGGGAATGTACAATCAATCTGCCGGGGATATCAATCTCGCCCTGCTGAGGATAATCTTGACCCTACTATGATAAAGGACAAGTGCATTCTCAACTTGCTGCAACCTCAAACAGCTGAGGAGAGTCAATCTTAACTGTACATCTCTGCTGAAGAAAATTTCCTGATTTAACAACATCACCCCCTAAGGGAATACAGAACACCAATCATGGAGAATTGAGACCACTCGAGCCTCGTGTCAGGGAACGTGATAGCACATGTCACCGGGAATATGGGCCCAGGTACAATTAGGCTTTTTCTAGTTTAGGGATAGGTTTATGGTGATAGGGATTTATTTCTGGTTACCAACAAAAGTGGATTTGAAGGGGACATACTAGACGAGAACTAGCATTCGAGGGTAGACTACCAAACGAGAACTGGTGGCAAAAGGGTTTAAGTTGTCAGACGAGAACTGACTTCTAGGTTTTGGATATCAGACGAGAACTGATTTCTGGTTTGCCAAATGAGAACTGGGCTTTAAAACTGCGTTAGCCAGACGAGAACTGGTTAAACAGTGGGTCAAGGAAAAGGCGACCAGACGGGAACTGGTTTAAAAGCTTACACGCACTAGACGAAAACTGGTATTCTGAGAAAGGCGGACCAGGCGAGAACTGGTTACAGGTTTTCCAGACGAGGACTGGGCTTTGGGGGTTTGCCAAGCGAGAACTGGGCTTTGGAAATGACTTTGGTTACACGGTAAGTAACAAGTTTAGGCTGTAGGATAACAATCCAATGGCAGCAAGGCTTCTTCAGAAGGTTCAGGTTTTTTGGTAGGGTAATGACACGATTCCCCGACACTCAACTCTTACTAGGGTGAGCAAACTTGTATGAACAACTTGCCCCAGTGCAATTCAACTTGCCCCAATCCGACTCTTGGGAAAATTCATTCTGAATAGAAAGAAGCTTGCCACGAGGCGACCTCGAGATGGCTTGCTCCGGCATCTGTACAACGGAAGGATTCATCCTTAATTAACCAACTCTTAGAATGGTTGGTTTCAATATACTTCTGAAGTAGCTTGCCCCTGAACGAGCGTTGAGCGACTTAACATGCTCTGATTGAACACTGGAGGGATCTGCCCTCGACTTACAGAAACTCTGGGGAATTACCCCTGATTGGGTCTCGAGAAGATTCACTTCTGATCAGCTGCTTCTTGAACAAACTGTCCCATAATCAACCGATGCTTCAGGACTTGTTGTTGCACCCCAAAATTTGACCAACATTTATTTACCTAGCTTATGTTTCATTTCATTCACATTAGCATTGTCATTTGCATTTCATTGACATGTATGCAGGAGATAAAAAGGTATGATTACCAATCAAGGGATACACAAGACTATGAAGCTATCCAAGAAGGTTATTCAAGTGTTCAAGGGTTGATATCCTTGCCAGAGAAGATAAAAGATTCTCAGAGAGAGTGGTTGAAACCAAGGTTGTGTGCCTCCTAACTTGAGAGTTGGGGGAGCTACTCAGATGATTCTGAAGTCAAGAATGTGGACTTGAATCCTTGAGAGAGCTTATGAGATGTCTTGAAAGCCATCATGAAGCCTAGACAGGTCATTGTGCAAGATTAAGAAGCCCCAGCCATGAGTGGTTTAATTAGGGTTTGACTGGGTCAACCCTAAGTCAACTGATGATTTGAAGAAGGATGAGACCTAATTCAAAGGCCATGTGATCATGGATTGATGCATTGAGATGTTATAAGGATGATTCCAAGGTGAACTCATCATGATTGAAGAGTTTGAGAAGTTTCAAGCTAGGGTTTCTAAGGCTTGACAGTGTAAAATCCCCTAGTTTGACCCCTATCTTCAAGGCAGTTTAGCCCAAGATGTGATTGTCATCTCATCTTTCCCCCAACATGAATGTTGTAGAGCTTGAGCTTAGATTTAATTTGAGTACTAGAAGTCCTTGATAGGATTTATAGAACTCAAGTTATGACTTTGACAAGTTACAGGTCATCTGAGGTATGTGAATCTAGGGCCTTGAAAGTTACCCAACTTGCATCAAACTTTTTCCCTAGGAGGGTGATTCCTATGAACTTTTGGTCAACATGAATGTTGTTCCTTATCCTCTTAGCTTTCTAGAGAGTACTATAAGTCCTTGATAGGATTTGTAGAACTCAAGTTATGACTTTGACAAGTCAAGGGCATTTTGGTCATTTAGAGATTACAGGTCATTTCAAGTATAAGGCCATAACTCCTATTTCCAAGCTTCAAATGGAAAAATGTTCAACATCAAACTTGTTCAAAATGATGTTTTAAGGCTATTAAGGAGGTCATGAGATGTTGTAAATGCTTGTAGCTCAAAGTTGCAAAAATGACCTAAAATAAGGGTATAAGTTAAATAAACCAAAGTTGGAAATTGATATTTTCAACCTACACATCCAAACCATGGCATGTAATATATCATTTTGACTCTAGAAAACATTTTAAGAACATTGGTTTAGCCACATTTTTGATTTGAGATTCAATTTGTGGACTTGCTTTGAAAAGTGATTACTTGCATATTAAGTAACATGTGCAAAACATAGAATCAAGGCATGAGCAAGGCCCTTTGCAAGCTAAACACTTTCAAAATGTCACTAGGGGAGAAATTGGAAGTCAATGAGATTGGTTTCAAGCTGTTTGCAGCATTATGCATAGCATGGCATATGGTTGAAAATCTCATGACATGAGAAGTGGAAACTCTCATTAGAAGGATCTAGAGGGTTCTAGATCATTCATACATCATCTATATATTGAGTAGAGGTGATCCAATGCAAGGGTTAGTGATGATTGAAGGAGAGAGCATAGATTGAGATTGAGATTTCTTGGCTTGCAATTGAATTCGGTTTCACAAAATTCTTCACTTTCCATCCATTTTCTTGATTGAAACTTCTTCCATGGATGCTAAGGAGTGATTCCATATCATAATCCAAGAGAATTCATGGCTGAATCGTGTAGGAGCAATTGAATTTTTCCACCTGCAACTCACCATCGGATTTCAAGATTCAGGAGCTTTCAACCAGTTCTTTTGCATACAGAAGCAAGGAGAGGGTTCATTGATCGTGTCTGAAAGATTGGAGAGCTTGAATTGGAGGTTTAGTGCATTTGTTCATCCAAGATTTTCAGGTTGGTAACTTTCTTCCTCTAGCATGAATTAGGTAGAATCAAGATGAATTAAGGTGTTAGTTGCATTGTAGAACGGTGTAGGAAGGTTTTCAGACCATTAATTTGAGAATTAGTGACCAATTTAGGGTATTACCATTTTTGGTTGAGAATTGGATATGGTGAATCTTTAGGATTTAGGTTGAATTAAGGGCATGAATGAGTTCGTGAGGGAATTTGGGATAAGTTTCATGTATTGACCATTTGCAATGGAGGATCCTAGAGAGAATTAGGGTTGAGGAAGATGACCGGAGCACCATCGGTGGTGGCCGGAGCTGGGCGCGAAGTTCAGAGGTTCAAAAGGTAGGAGATGACTCTAGGACCATCAGATCTTGGTTTTACTTGGACTAGGACCCTCATCCAACGACCACGTTTTAATTCAATTTGTGAAGGAGTTCTGATTATGAAACGCACCGTTTCATTTAATCAGTGGTTCTGGGCTTAGTGGAAAGACTGATATTCACACCCCCCTGATGGCCCAACCCATAGTTTGAACTGTGTGTCATTACTATTTGCACCGTGCGTGTGTTATTTTTGTTTGATTTTCATTATTTTTTTCATTTTATTCATGGTTCTTGGAAAATTCATAATAAATTGAAAATTAATCCAATTAATCCCATTCTTTTTGCATTTTACTCATGATTGAGTCTAGTATTTTTTAGAAAAAAAATATTTTCGTTTCATGCTTTTTCTGATTTAATGGGAATTTTACATTTTAATTGATATTAAAATGGTTATGTTTGATACCTAATTTTGTGGAATTTTGTGTGATCATGTGTTGATGATTTTGATCCTAATTTTTTGTGTGTGATTAGGTTAGACATGTATGATCCCATAGAATTTTTCTCACATTTTTGTGACGGAAATAGGTGTGCTTTCTAGATTGAGATTTAGGTGCTTCCTTTTAGGGTTTAGGTTTAGTACCTCATAATGTAGAATTTATTTCTAGGTCTAATTTGATGGTTTGATCTCTGAAATTAATATGGTAGAGTCATGATTGACCTAGGTTCCCATAGTCATTTTTGTAGGATTTTACAATTAGTTTTAGTATTTTAGTTAGGACTAACTTTAGTACTAGGTTTTAGGTGATCCTAACTTACTAATTCAACTAGTTTAACTTCTTTAGTCCCCTTAGAGTAGGGTTTTGCTTTGTTTGCCTTTGGTTGAGTTGAAGACAAGTTGAAGACAAGGTGAGGTTGCTTGAAGTTGCTTGAAGTTGCTTGGAGCTTTGGAATTGCTTGTGCCTGAAGGTGTCTGAGGAAGAGTTAGGAGGTAGGAGACATACGGAGAGCCTTATAGTTAGAATGATTTCTTTCACAAATATGGAAAACATCTTGTGCTTCCATTCCTCCCAATGACTAAAAGTCCTTCTAAGATATTCACATCCCCCCTTTGGAGGGATGAGTGGCTTTATCTGGGAAGTAGAACTTTGAGAGAACCAGTCTCTCATAATGATGAACCCTTACAGGCTTCCTTTGGTTATCTTCACCTGCAGCGGGTTTCTGAACGTGCCTTTGATAGGCAGGAAGGGCTGCATAAACTATAATCCGTCTTTGCTGGTCCGACAGTTCGCGTATGCTTTGAGAGCTCCGCCGAAGGATGAAGAGGTGCAGGAATCTCTGTACCTCACTGGTCTTCTAGAAGGGGATGTGTTATCTAAGCTTCAGTGCGCTTGGAATGGTATCAGTAAGAGGGGAAAACCATTGTTGGGGAGAAGCAATAGCCAAGCCTACCCTCCGTACGTGACATGGATTAGAGCCAGAGGAGATGCTATAGGGATGTCGTTTCTTCCTGCCAAGCCAGAAAGCCCTCCAGCGATCGAAAAGCCTACCATCGTGCCCATTCAGCAGCATAATCAGGTGTTAGCTGAGCGAGATGAATTGAAGAGGGAAAATGAAGAACTGGAGAAAGAATTGGCTCAGCTCCGAAGTGAGAGAAACGAAGCCGTTCATTCCTTCAAGAGGCAGACAGAACTGGTGAACCATTTGGGGACAGATTTGACTAAGCAGATAGTCGAGCGAGAACGCATGGGTCGAGACTTCAAAGCTGTCAACGATGTACTGGCCACGAAGAAGCAACACTTGGACGAAGCATATCGGAGGATATCCAAGTTTAACCAGCACTGGAAGGCCTTCCTAGCCAACAGGAAAGAGCGGGAGGATAAGCTGATGCAACAGATTTCCAAGCTGAAAGCCCAGGTGAAGGCCAGTGAGAAGAGGTTTGATGAAGAAACCGCTTGCAGATATGCCGCTGAAGGCCATCTCAACAAAGCTCTCGCTAACCTGAGGGAGTGCAAACTGACGTTTGAGTCCAAGAAACGGAAGCTAGAAGATTTTTTCGGCGAAGGAGCATGGGAAGATTCGGTCGAAGGTCTTCAATATACCATTATGCAGAGGGAGTTACTCGTCAAAGGGTTGCTCACTCGGCCTGATCATCCAGAAACGAAGGGGTTGTTAGAAGAGTTTCGCGCCCGTGGCCGTACTTGACTATTTGTATTCCTTTTGTTTGATCATCGTTGTATGCTGACCATCACCAGGCTTGTTGGTTGAGGTCATGCTATTGATTGATCTTGTATTCACTGATGTTGTGTACCGCCTTGATGGGCTTTTTTTCGTATATATGAGATGTTATTTCCATGACTGGACTCGGACTTCTTATTCTCAGCACCGGCACTCAGGCACTAGGATCGGGGGAAATCTCCCTAACACACAGACACACGTTTGCATTTGCATGAAGCATTCGCATCACGAGCACTTTGTTGTTTTTCCTAACCCTTTTGTGTTTTCAGGTTGTTTCAGGTTGTGCCAGGATTGATCAGAGACCTATCCACCGCTATCCGACCAGAGCAAATCAAACCAGGATCATGGAGCAAGTGCAAACTGATGTTCAGGAACTCCGCGAAAGAATGGATCGCTTCATGGAGCTCATGCGAGCGGTCGCCAATGGCCAGGATCAGCTCAGAACTTTGGTTCAGCCTCTGATTTCAAGGGTCGATAGCAATGGCGTACTCCATGGTGGGACCGTGCCTACTCCTCCACCAGTTGAAACTCCTCAGAATGGCGTCCCTGTGACCGGGGGGAATGGCAGTGCCAACGGCAATGTGATAGCTAGCATGGGACTCAACGGCAATACGACGGGCGTTGGTAATGGGAGTCTTGAAGCTAACGTCAATGTTGGACTGGGCAACGGAAATGCAGGTGTTGGGAATCTGTTCGGGCCTCAGTCGTGGTTAGAAGACCGTCAAGACGATGTGTTCTCTCAGAGAGGTGCTGAAGGGGAGCTGACTGCTAAAGCACGACTAAGGTTCAAGGCACTCGAGGATAAGATGAGAAACATCAAGAACCAGAACACCCTGGGTGTTGATATGTCCAAGTTGGGACTGATTGCTGATTTCAAGGTGCCTCCCAAGTTCAAGGTACCTGACTTTGAAAAGTATAAGGGAACCACTTGCCCTCGCGTCCACCTGAGATCATATTACAGAAAAATGTCAGCTCATTCTGATGACGAGAAGTTGTTGATGCACTTCTTTCAGGACAGTCTGTCCGGACCCTCCCTCGAATGGTACATGAGTCTGGAACCTACCAGTGTGCGCACGTGGAAGGACCTTGCTGAAGCATTTGTGCAACACTACCAATACAATAGCGACTTGGCCCCGAACCAAGTCCAACTGCAGAATCTGTCGCAAAGGAACAACGAAGGGTTCAAGGAATACACCCAGCGGTGGCGTGAGTTGGCAGCCAGGGTTCAGCCGCCAATGGTTGAACGTGAGCTTGTGCAGATGTTCGTAGCCACCCTCCCAGGGGTTTACTACGAGAAATTGGTCAGCAGCATGTCCGGAACCTTCTCAGATCTCATTATCACGGGTGAGCACATTGAAAATAGGATCAAACTCGGGAAAATTCAAGGTGATTCGTCCTCGGCTGGAGGCGGAAAGAAACCTTATAGTGGCAAAAGACGGGAAGGAGAAACAAGCGCCATGACCAACGCTTGAAGGAAGGGTAAAGGCCCTCACCAACAGGTAGCTAGTATAACTATCTCGGAAGTTCAACAGCCACAGCAGCAGCAGCAGCAACCGAATCAACAAGGGTACAGAAAGTATCAGAATAGGGGACCTCTGTCGAGCCGTCACCTCGAGACACCGCCCATGTTGTACGCGCAACTATTACAGACTTTGCTTCAGCTATAGTTGATCCAGAAGAGAACCTTGGCTCCCTTGTGTTGCACCCTAAAATTTGCTCAACCTTATTCACTTGGTTTATGTTTCAATATCATTAGCATTTGCATATAGAGGCATGTACATAGTCTAATCATCTGCATAGCATAAGCATAGCAAGTCATCCAACAGGGGACCAATCATTATTCTCATCTCTAGAGGCCTATCAAGAGGTTATTATCCTAATTCAATCTCATTCAAGTCACCAGAAAAGAATTTGAAAGTGGGAGAAGTCAGTGGATCAAGCATTGAGTCTATCTCCTAACTGAGGATATCTGGGGCTCATCAAGGAAAGTGTGAGCTGTGGGCTGAGCATGGGGAGTATCTAGACATCTTGGAGGACTTAGAAAGTCATTTGGAGAAGGAAATAAGTCATTGGTGAAGTCACAAGTATTGCAGTTGAAGACAGTCAACTAGGGTCTCATCTGGGTCAACCCTGGGTCAGATCTAGGTCAATTGATTGATTGAAAGCCATTGAGGTCTATTGGAGAGATGTGGGGTTCATCATTTGACATGAAGAATAAGGATATGATGATATGCTAAGAATAAATCAAGAGAAATCAAGGAGAAGAGGAGTTTCTAAATTAGGGTTTCTATGTAAAATCCCCTAGTTTAGGTCAAATTTCCAAGCAAGATAAGTCAAAGTGAAAGCTTCAAATGGATCCTTGGCCAACATAAAACTTGTAGAGGATCTCAAGGCCTTTAATTTGAGTGGTGGAAGACATCAAGGAGATTTATAGAACTCAAGTTATGGTCCTTGCAAGTTACAGGTCATCTGAGGTATCTGAAATTTTGTCTGTGAAAATGACTTGACTTCCAAGCAATTTTTACCCCTCAAGGAGATTTAAAATGAATTTCTGGTAAACATAAGAATTGTTCCACATTGTCTTAGCTTTCTAGAATGGTATAGTATGCCTTCATATGATTTGTGTAACTCTACTTATGGTCTTGGCAAGCAAAGGGTATTTTGGTCATCTGAGAATTACAGGTCATTTCAAGCCTATGCCCAAAACTCCTACAAGGAAGCTTCAAATGGGAAACTTCACAACATAAAACTTGTTCCAAATGACATTTTGAGTCTAGAAAAGTGACCATGAGAGATTGGAAAGATTCATAGCACAAGGTTTCAAAATTGTTGGATTTAATGAATAAAAATGGACTTAAAAATGAGATTTTTCATATTTTGGCCAAATGAGGTGAAATTATAGGTCATTTTGAATGGAAAGATCATTTTGAGAACATTGGCTAAAGTAGAATTTTGAGATTGGTTCATATTTTGGGAGTTATTCATGGTTACTTGTAATGGAAGATACATAAACCAAATCCAAGGGAAATCACACATGGGAAGTTTCTCCAAGCTTCTAGGAGTTTCTAACCTCACCTATATATTGATATGAGTAACTCCATGCCATGGTTGGTGATCTCATTTTACTCATAAACACAAGTTTCATACATTTTCTCCCACTTGCAAAATCAATTCAAACTCTTCCAAATTCTCATCATTTTTCCCCATTCTTGATCTGGCATTCATCATCATCATCCCTAGATCAGAATTCATACAATCATTTGGTAGAATTGAGGTGGATTCGAGTTGTGCAAGTTCAACATTCAAGAAACACAAATTTTGGAATTGAGAGATTCAAAGCTTTGGAGTCATACTTGTTGCATACAGAAGTCATCACCAAGGTCACTGATCAGTTTCTCATCATTTCAAGCATTGGATCAAGAGGATTCCATAGCTGTTTTCATCATCACACCAGGTTGGTAACTTCATTCGAATTGCATGATTTAGTGAGAATTATAGGGAATTGTTAGTATAGATTGGTTAGGATAAGTAAGATGATTGATTTTTGTAAGTTTGGGTAAGTCTCATGGATGTTGATCATGGTGCACTAATTCTGTTAGAAATCATAACATCACGAATAATGCAAGATAATCTTGGATATATGGCTTGTTAAGGTCAGCATGGAGTGTAGATGAGTTTAGGACAAGAATTGGTGAGCTTTGGATAAGTTGATGACAGGTGTTAATGGTGGATTCCATCTGTTATGTGCATCGGGTTCCATTGTTGCTTGAGTTTTAGGAGGAGTTATGGTTATGGTTGTGTAGAGGAGAAAGAATAGAGCAACTTTGCTCTTTGTATAGAAGGAATCCATGGAGAGATGAGGGAGAACAGAGGAGTGTAAAGTTCATGCATGGCTAGGGTTTTCAGAGGTTAGGGTTAGCTGGAGGTTGAAGATGACTCGTGGGCCACACGATTGCCTTTTGACTATTGACTGGGAATTGGAACCAACGGCCACGATTGAATGGACAAACGGGGGGAAAGTTCAAACATCAAAATGCCCCGTTTCATTTATTTTTCTGACTGGGCTCAACTTTGGCTTGCTAATAACACCCTCCCCACCGAGGCCCAATCTATAATGAACTGAAATGCTTGCTATTCGCACCGCTTCTTCGTTTTTTTTAATTTTTGTTGGCTTTCTGATTGCTTCCTGGGCCTTGCGTATCTTGCTACTGACACCCCCACTGCCTGGCCCATCTCTTAATTTCAACTGGTTTTTATTACTTTCTGTACCCCTTTCCATTTAATTCATTTCATTTTATTTCAAAAAATATTAATTCTTTAAAAAATCATAATAAATCCTAAAATGCATATTTTCAATTGGTTCTTTTTGCATTATTTTCTTAATTTGGTCAAGAAAATTATCATACAAAAAAATTAATAGTTCCTTTTATTTTCATATTTTTGGCATATTTTTCTTTTAATTAGGTGTAAATAATATTTTGTTTAGTACATGAATTTGATAATTTTTGTTCTAATAGATGCTTTACTATTTTTAATCCATTCTTTTTAGGTTGATTAATAGACATTGTTAGCTTGTACATACCATTTAGTTCATATTTTTAGAAATTAATTTTAGGTGATTAGTTTAGGTGTGAACAACATGAATAAAATTAGGGTTTAAGTGATGACTTAGGAGAATTGAATCATTTCCCTTAGGACTTAGAGATTGAATATGTTAGATATGGGACTATAGGGACTATGGGTAGTTATTAGATCCCTTAGAAATCACTAGGATTCCCCTACTGCTATTGGTATATTACTGTCTATATTTGATTGATTGGTGTGGTGTGCCCTCTGGGGATTATTGTTTGTCTGTATGGGTATTGGGATTGCTTGGGGATTGGGAGAGCTGGAGACCTGTGATGATGAAGCCATTGGAGATCCAGAGCTTGAAGACCAACTTCCAGAGTTGAAGAGGAGATTCTTGCTAGCAGCTGTTGAGGAGATTAGGGTTTAGGAGCTAGGCAGAGCTCTAGATTAGAAAGCTTGTTTCTCAAACATGGAATGCCTTGTCTGCATCCATCCTTTCTCTATGATTCAAAGTCTCTTTCAAATACCCACATCCTTCCTTTGGAAGGATCAGTGAATGTATTTGAAAGATAGAACTTTTGAGGGAAAATTATCTGTATAATGTTAACAGTTGATGAACCACCCTTGGTAGGTAATTGACTGCCTAACATTCATTCACTTCATCTGGTTGACTGATATCCCTCTTAGGAGATTGAGACTTGAAGAAAAGCCATTGCAGATGGAAGATTGATGATCAAGACCTTGCTGGAAAGCTGTGGAGATGGAGATTGATACTTGCTGAAGCTTGTAGCTAATTGGAGATGACTGGAAGACTGGTGTGATGCAGAGCTGCTGTGGCTGTTTATTTTTTCTGCTGTTATTCATTCTTGATGTATTGATTGGTTTTCTGGACTGTATTGTTTGTTGTTTACCCTGTTGGGTTGAAAGTGAAGTCTGTTCACTTTTGCCTATTGTTTTCTAGGTTCGAGGTTGAGTGGGACTCCCTTGCCTAGCTTGTATTGATGCATCCATGCATTTTACTGTTTTACTGTATATATCTGCTATTGTTTCTGTTTCCGTCTATTCCCTTAGGATCTCTGTTTCTCTCTGTGCAAGAGAGGAGCATGATAGACATTAGGTCTTAACCCATGCATGATAACATTAGGTTAGTTTGATTCCCTTTGCAACCGTAGGTTAGAGTTCTGTCTCTTCTTTCTCAAAACAAACAGAAAAACACAATAAACATTTCAAACACAATAAAAGACATTTCTTCCGTAAAAGAATGTGAACTCATCAAAACGTCATTTTTTGTCCGCTTGGACTGCTAATCAGAAAAACCTTTTCAGAAGGAATAAAATCAATCAAGACAAGCTTGTGTCGTATGTGGCCCGAACTACGTTTGCTCTGATCTTTCATGCTGTATGAAAGTATGTAGGCATAGGATGCGATATCCTAGCGAGCAACCTTCCCCTCCTTTCCCGTAGGTAGGCGAACTACGTTGACTCTGATTTCTCGTTCCAGACGGGAATACGTAGGCATAAAGTGCGATACTTTGCCGAGTCATTTTATCTTCATTTTATTTTTCTTTTAACCCTTTAACCCTTAGTTTAGATAGAATAACAATCCATACCCGAAAACAAGCGTGGATCCCGTCGAGTACGAAGGACGTGAGGGGTGCTAATACCTTCCCCTTGCGTAACCGACTCCCGAATCCAGGTTTTGGTTGCGACGACCATACCTTTCCCGTGTTGTGCGAGGTTTACTCTGAGCTTTTCCTTTCTCTCCCGTGGGATAAATAACGCACGGTGGCGACTCTTCTGTTCAGCCGGCACCAATTTTCGCAGTAGCGACAGCTGGCGACTCTGCTGGGGATCCAACGTCCCCTGGCTGCTAAGGACTGCGATAGTTCTTATGCATTTGGGATCCAACGTCCCTTAAGAGAGTCAATCCTAACGCTTGTTTTCCCGTCGAGGATTTTGTATGGATTTATATTTCTGACCTTTATTTTCAGCATTATATATATTGTTATTATTGCTGTATTGGGTTGTGATGGGTGGTTCTATGATTGAGAGATAAGCCGGACCTAGGCTTGAGTGCACCTAGAATTAGAGTAGAAAGTAGTGGGCGCGTGCCGGCTTTGCTTGCATTAGTGTCTCATGAAATCTACACTCGGACGAGGTTCTTCTGGTTGGCTTCTTTTTCTACCCTTTGGGTCGAAGGGGTTGTTGGTCAGCTGAATTGTCGACTCCGGGGACCGATCATTTGGAAGTTGGCTAAGTGAGGCCTCTTCAGGATTTGATGATGCCACTCCTTCTAGGAATCGTATCATCAACCCTGAAAGTCTGTGACGCCGACGACCGCATAGGATGCCGTACCTTTGTCAGTTGCTAGGACATCCACCTGTGAGAGGGTTTGGGGTTATGCAGGTAACTAGACCTTCAGACTACCGGTTTATTTCTTGATCAGAGATCTTGGGTATTTATGGAGAGTTATGAGGTCTGTCAGAGACCATTTGGAGATGTGTTATGAGGTCCTTCAGAGACCAGTTGGATAGTCCTGAGGTCTGTCAGAGACCAGTTGGAGATGTGATTTGAGGTCTACCCGAGACCAGTTGGAATTATGGTTTGAGGTCTGTCAGAGACCGTTGTTGGAGCTTTGTTCTAGGTCTATCTGAGACTAAGGTTTGAGGACTTCTATAGAGTCTATCTGAGACTTCTTGATATGGTTCAGGCTATTCAGCTACGGCATTTGGTCCCTGTTGCATGTTACTTGCATTGCATTGTTTGAATACCCATTATCATTGCATCCCATTAACGTGTGTCTGTGTTGCAGGTGCATTTGCATATCCTCCGATTCTAGTGCCCAGACTTCTGAGTATTGATTATGGCTGGTTTGAGGAAGACAGTTGCATATAAGCTGCCGACACCTGATATTACTTCTCTGCTTGGTCTGATATCTCTTGCTGATGAGGAAGTTAGGAGAAGCTTCAGAATGAGTCATGGGAGATTACTGAGATTAGTCTGCAAGCCCACTACTGATGAGATGAACGGGTTGTACACCTTGATGCAGTTCTATGACCCCGCATTGAGATGTTTTACGTTTGCTGACTTCATTCTAGGGCCCACCATTGAGGAGTATGTGGAGTTTACTGAGTTACCCGTGCAGAACAAGGTTCCCTTTATTCACTCTGCTGCTGAGCCCAGGTTGGAGGACTTAGCCAAAGCTTTGCATATGGACGCTGCAGAACTGTTAGTGACTTCTTGGCTTGGGGTTTCAGGTTTCTCTCTTGATTTCCTGGTTGGCAAAGCTCAGGAGTATGCCAAGAGCGGATGTTGGGTGGTTTTCAATGCTATTTTGGCCCTATGCATTTATGGGATTGTGCTGTTTCCTAACTTGCCCAATTTCGTAGACTTGGACGCTTTCCATCTATTTGCTGCCGACAATCCAGTGCCCACATTGATCGGAGACTTCTACCACTCCTTGCACTACAAGAATGAAAACAGGAGGGGAAAGGTTGTTTACTGTTGTGCTCCTTTGTTGAATATGTGGTTCAAGAGTCATCTTCCCATGAAGGGATCCTTTGTGGAAAGTGCAACCACCGCTAGCTGGTCAGAGCGCCTGATGAGGCTATCTTCCGAAGACGTTGAGTGGTTTGATCGAGACCTGCTAGGGTCTGAGCTTATATTCAGTTGTTCTGGGTACCCTAATGTCCCGCTGATAGGAAGAAAAGGGTGCATCAACTACAACCCATCTCTGTTGGTCCGTCAGTTCGGATATGCGCTAAAGAACCCACCAAAAGAAGAAGAAGTACAGGAATCTCTGTACTTCACCGGAGACTTGAAGGGGGAGTTGTTAGCCAAGCTGCAGCATGCCTGGACGCGTATTAACCGAAGGGGGAAGCCGTTGTTAGGGAAGAATGACTGTCAGGCTTATGCACCTTACAGAGTTTGGATTCAAGAGAGAGCAAGTCAGTTGCGGATGCCATTTCCAGATGCACCAATCCTTGTTCCCATTCCGGTAGCAGAGCCCACTACTGTTTCTAGGGAGGCCTACGAGCAAGTTGTGAAAGAAAAAGAAGCCTTGATGAAGATCAACGAAGGGTTAGAGCAGGAGCTAGCCCAGATACGCAGTGAGAAAAACAAGGCCGTGCATGCTTTCCAATAGCAGACTGAGCTAATGAACAGATTAGGGGCTGGGTCGACTGAGGAAAGGAAGAAGCGCGAACGTCTAGGGCAAGAGTTCAGAAGCTCCCATGACATGCTGGAATCCAAAAAGAAAGCGCTCGGCGCAGCACACCGAGAGATCTCTTCTTGCAATAAGACTTGGAATGCCACGCTCACCAACAATAAGAAGAGGGAAGATAAGCTGAAGCAGCAAATTTCCGACCTCGAAGAGCAGTTGAAGGCCATCATCAATAAGTGCGAAGAAGAAGTGATGTCCAGGTATAGTCTCCAGAAGGCGTTGAACAAGGCTATTGAAGGCAGGAACGAAGCCATGTCTCAGAAGCGGAAGTTAGAAGATTGTTTCGGAGAAGGTACATGGGAAGAAACTGCTGGAGACGTGCGGCGTGTTCTCAAGAGAAGAAACCAACTTGTTGAAGGGCTGCTTGCTCGACCAAGCCATCCGGAGACCAAGAAGTTGCTAGAAGAGTACCAGACTTACGGGAGCGTTTGATCATGTCGTGTAGTAACTTGTATGCTTTATTTGCATAGTGCTGACCATCACCAGGATTGTTGGTTGAGGTCATGCCTTCTCTTTGTACTCTCAGTGACATTGTATTCTTGGCTTATTGGTTTCTCAACAATATATGAGGCTTTCTATGATTCAACTCCGATCTTTGTATTGCTAGCACTGGCACCTTCACACTAGAATCGGGGAATGAATTTCCCTAATGCACAGACTCACACATTGCATTTCATTCATATTCATATTGCATTACAGGTAATCTTTGGATGGTGTCTTATTTCCTGCTCTGTACCAGGTATTTTCAGGATTGCAGATCAACACCCACACAGATACTCCACTCGCACCAACTGTCGAAGAATCATGGATCAAATGCAGAACGAGATGCAAGATGTGCGCGAGAAGCTAGCTCTCTTTATGCAGACCATGGAAGCTATTGCAAAAGGTCAGGAGAATTTGCAAGCCATGGTCCAACCTCTGTTGGCCCGAAATGCTGGTCACGGTAATGAGGATCATCAGTCTGTGCGAGTCGACACTGGTCATGGAGATGGCACTCCCACGCCAGTGGCTCCACCCGTAGTCAATATACCTGCTGTTAATGTCAACAACGCTACCGCTGCTGGGAATGGTAACGTCGGAATTGGGAACGAGACTGCTGTCCATAACGTTGGGCTTGGGGATATCAACTTGGGTGATAATATGGGAGGCAACGGCTTTGGCAATGCTGGATTCGAGTTCAACGATCAGGGATTCGATAATGCTGGGAAATATGGTTTCAATGCTCAAGGCTTTGGGCAAGATGGTTATGGTGTGGCCAATCAGGGTTACGGAGGTTTCGGAAATGGAAACGGCGCTGGGTTAATGGCTTTTGGGTCTGCTGGAGGTGTTCAAGGGTACGGCAACAGAGGCCGAGGCCCAGTGATGAATCAGATTAGAGCTGGCCGCAATAATGGATATGATGGGTATGGAGCTGGGGATGGTATGTGGCAAGAAGATCAGCAGGAGGACGCTTTCTCCGGCGGAGGTTTCAAAGGGCCGATGGATAACTCCCAGAAGATCAGAATGCTAGAAGAGCAGATGAGGGGAGTCCTGAACCAAAGTGATGTGGGCTTAGACATGGCAACAATGGGCCTAGTACCTGGCTTGAGGGTGCCAATCAAATTCAAAGCTCCTACGTTTGATAAGTATAAAGGGGACACCTGTCCGAAAGTGCACGTGCGTGCTTATTACAGAAAGATGTCTGCGTACTCAACTGATGAGAGAATGCTAATGCATTTCTTTTAAGATAGTTTGTCAGACCCTTCCCTAGAGTGGTACATGGGGTTGGAGCCAACTAATATCAAGACATGGAAGCAATTGGCAGAGGCATTTGTAGCTCACTACAAGTATAACAGCGACTTGGCACCCAACCGGGTCCAATTGGCAGGGCTGTCTCAGAAAAAGGATGAGAGCTTTAAAGAGTACGCGCAAAGATGGCGCGACATGGCTGCTAGGGTCCGTCCTCCTTTAGAAGACAAAGAAATGAATGACATGTTCGTCGACACATTCACAGGCATGTTCCATGACAAGTTGTTTCATACATCTCTGGCCAGTTTCTCAGATTTGATTCTGATGGGAGAAAAGATTGAACGTAACATCAAGCAAGGAAAATTCCAAGTCGAGGAATCAACTGCATCTGGCAGTAACAGGAAGGCTTTTGGTGGGCACCGTCAGGGCGAGGCAAGCGCAGTGTTTGGAGGCCGAGGCAGAGGCTGAGGCAGAGGTCGGAACCAATATCATCAGCCTCAGCAGGTGGCGAGTGTTACTATCCCATATCAGCAACAACCACTTCAACAACAACAACTGTTTCAGCAGCAGCCAATGCAGCAGCAGCAGCAGCAACAGCCACAGCAGGGGGCACAGCAGGCTCAGCGAAGATTCCAGGGTGGTAAACCAAGAAGAGTGTTTGAGAAGCCTCCCTCAACCTATGCAGATTTGTTGCAGACATTGTTGGGTTTGAACCTGGTAGAGAAGAGAACTCTGGCACCGACAACGGGAACTCCCCCGTATGGTTATGATGCAAGCAGGCACTGTGAGTTTCATTCTGGGGCTCCGGGCCACGATATAGAGGGTTGCCATGCCTTTAAGCATGTTGTGCAGGATCTTTTGGACAATAAGGCTATCAATTTCAGAACGGCAGGGCCGAATATAGTGCAGAAACCCATGCCTAACCATGGGGCGAACGCCGTTCTGACTGAGGCCGGGTTGAATCTGGTTATGAATGTCGACGATTTAAAGACGCCGCTGAGGGAGATAAAAAGCAAATTGTTGCAAGGGGGTGTTTTTCCCGGATGCGACGAGTATTGCTTAGAATGCTGGACCCTAGCTGGGGGGTGTGATAATTTGAAGAAAGGCATTCAGGCTTTAATTGATGGAGGCACATTGCAGTTTGACCGAGCAGCAACTGAAGAGCCTGCAGGGGCAGTAGCAGATGATCAGAGTGATGTGGCCACTGTAACGATTCCTCGAAAGACAATCACTATTGCAGCACCGGTCCAACGACCACCGATCACCATAACTAAGGCCGGACCGATCCCGTACGAGAACACAAAAGCAGTCCCCTGGTCATATGGGTTGGAGGTGTATTGTGACGGGATAAAGATTGATGTTAATAAGCAGCCAGCCGAGACTGTAGATAACGTTGTTGGTTCAGGAGGTATGACAAGGAGTGGTAGGATCTTTATGTCACCTGAGGTTGAGGCCGAAAGATTAGCGAAAGGAAAGGGAAAGATGGTTGAGAATGTCCCAGTGCAAGCAAGCGATAAAGAAGCGGCATCGAAGGATGTAGAAGAGTTCATGCGCTTGATTCGAAAAAGTGATTACAAGATTGTGGAGCATCTGCAACAGACGCCATCCAAAATATCCATCTTGTCATTGCTCTTGTGTTCGGAAGCTCACAGAAATGCTTTGTTGAAAGTCCTGGATACTTCCTTCGTACCCCAAGACGTCTCTGTAAATCAGCTGGAAGGAGTGTTGGCACATGTGCATGCAGGCCACAGCTTAGGCTTTACCGACTTCGATTTGACCCCGAAAGGGAGAGATCATAATATGGCGCTGCACATATCTGTCGAATGTAGAGGATCAGTAATGTCGCATGTATTGGTCGACAGCGGATCGTCTCTGAATGTGATGCCCAAGAAGGCGATGATGAAGCTGGATGTCAGAGGAATCCTGGGCACGCCCAGTGACTTGGTAGTCAGAGCGTTTGATGGCACGCGAAGAACAGTCTTTGGATCGATAACATTGCCTCTACAGGTGGGGCCGGAGGTGTTCGCCACTGAATTTTATATCATGGACATCCAGCCCGCATATAGCTGCCTGCTCGGACGACCGTGGATTCATGGGGCTGGAGCAGTCACGTCTACCCTGCATCAAAAGTTGAAATATATGGTCGGAGACAGCGTAGTCACCGTATGCGGAGAAGAAGACATCCTGGTCAGCCATCTGTCGTCATTTAAATATGTGGAGGTCGACGGAGAGATCCACGAAACACCCTGCCGGGCATTTGAAGGTTTGCGTATCAAGGACAAAGGTCCCGGGCCGAGCAAAGTGTCAGAGATAGCCGTCTCGTCGTATAAAGAGGCTCAAGCTCTGGTGGAGGCAGGAGAAGCAAAGGGCTGGGGCAAAGTGCTGGATATTCCGGTGAAGATGGACCGGTTCGGGCTGGGTTACCAACCATCGTCGTCAGCAACTGCTGTGGGGGCACCCCGTTTCAGAGGGCCGATAACCATCTCTGCCAGTGGAGTATGTCATGAAACCATCAATGCTGCTTCGGAGTCTGACGAAGGAGACAGTGACTGTGATATGGATGCCTGGATTCAGCCAAGCACACCAGGACAGGGACTGTGCAACTGGTCTATTCAGGAGCTTGTTCCTGTGGCTCTTAAACAGTAATGCTTTGCTTTATTAATTGTTGAATAATCTGATGTCTTGCCCGGGGCATCGTGATTTGCTTAGGGCTGTGTTGTTATGAACATTGTGTGTTAATCATTAAATAAATGGCGTTTTTTTTCATGTGCAAATACTGTAATCTCTGTCTTTCTTGTTTTTGTATTTTTCAATAAAATGGCAACGCGGTTATTCGCTTTATACGCATTTTGAAGCACTTAACCATTCCTTTTGCAGGATAATATCTTCAGATGACATTCTTGAACCACCTATGACTCGTCCCGACTTTGAGCACCCGGTATTTCAGGCCGAAGAAGAGGTTGTCGAAGATAGTGACGTTCCTGAAGAACTGTCTTGGTTGGTGAAGCAAGAGGAAAGAGTCATTCTGCCTCACGAAGAGGTCATCGAGATTATCAACTTGGGGTCGGAAGGGGTTGAGAAGAACATTCGTATCAGAGCCGCACTGCAGAGCGATATCAAGCGAAGGCTGGTTGAAATGCTCCGAGAGTATAGTGATGTATTCGCTTGGTCGTATGAAGATATGCCAGGGCTCGATACAGATATGGTTGTGCACCGTCTGCCGTTGAAAGAAGAATGCCCGCCGGTCAAGCAAAAGCTTCGCAGAACTAGACCAGATATGGCAGTGAAGATCAAAGAAGAAGTTCAAAAACAGTGGGATGCTGGTTTCCTGGCTGTGACAAAATATCCCTCATGGGTCGCTAACATCGTACCAGTGCCAAAGAAAGATGGTAAGGTTCGAATGTGTGTGGATTATAGGGATTTGAACAAAGCGAGCCTAAAAGACGATTTTCCACTTCCTCATATCGATGTGCTAGTTGATAACACTGCTCAATACTCCGTATTCTCCTTCATGGATGGTTTCTCAGGCTATAATCAGATTAAAATGGCGCCAGAGGACATGGAGAAGACTACTTTCATAACGCCTTGGGGAACATTTTGTTATAAAGTGATGCCCTTCGGATTGAAGAATGCTGGGGCAACATATCAGCATGCAATGACGACTCTTTTTCATGATATGATGCATAAAGAGATCGAAGTTTATGTTGACGATATGATTGCCAAATCCCAGACGGAGGAAGAGCATCTGGTAAATCTGCTGAAGTTATTTAAAAGGCTTAGGAAGTTCAGGCTGAGACTGAACCCTAACAAATGCACCTTCGGGGTGAGATCGGGTAAGCTACTGGGGTTTATTGTAAGCAAAAGAGGAATAGAGGTCGATCCTGCTAAAATAAAAGTGATTCAAGAAATACCGACGCCTAAAACAGAGAAGGAGGTGCGCGGGTTTTTAGGGAGGTTGAACTACATCGCTCGGTTCATCTCTCACCTAACGGCCACGTGTGAACCATTGTTCAAGCTGTTGAAGAAAGATCAAGCTGTAACGTGGAAAGAAAATTGTCAAAAGGCGTTCGATAAAATAAAGCAGTATTTGCAGGAGCCTCCTATTTTGATACCCCCAGTGGCAGGCAGGCCCTTGATTATGTATTTGACAGTTCTTGAGGGAAGCATGGGTTGTGTTCTCGGTCAACACGACGAGACAGGAAGAAAAGAGCATGCGATCTACTACTTGAGTAAGAAGTTCACAGATTGTGAATCTCGATATTCAATGCTTGAAAAGACTTGTTGCGCGCTAGCCTGGGCCGCCAAGCGTTTGAGGCAATACATGCTGAATCATACAACCATGCTCATCTCGAAGATGGATCCTATCAAATATGTGTTCGAAAAGCAGGCATTATCAGGGAGAATTGCCCGTTGGCAGATGGTCTTGACTGAATATGACATTCAATATGTCTCGCAAAAGGCTATAAAGGGGAGCGTGCTGTCTGAGTATCTGGCGGAGCAGCCTATTGAAGATTACCAATCGATGAGGTTTGATTTTCCTGACGAGGATATCATGTACCTAAAGATGAAAGATTGTGAAGAGCCGTTGCCAGACGAAGGGCCAGAGTTGGGTTCCAAATGGAAGATGATATTTGACGGAGCTGTGAATGCTTACGGTAGCGGAATAGGGGCAATCATCACTACGCCACACGGGTCGCACATCCCGTTTACTGCCCGATTGACCTTCGTCGTTACTAATAATGAAGCCGAGTACGAAGCTTGTATAATGGGGCTTGAAGAAGCCATTGATTTGCGAATCAAGAATCTGGACGTGTACGGAGACTCAGCTCTGGTGGTGAATCAGATCAAAGGAGAGTGGGAGACACGACAGCCCAAGTTGATACATTACATGAATTATGCAAGGAGATTGTTGCCTTTCTTCGACAAGGTTGAATTGCATCACGTACCGCGGGCAGAGAATCAAATGGCTGACGCTCTCGCCACTTTGTCTTCCATGTACAAAGTCAACTTCTGGAACGAGGCTCCCCGAATCATTATCTCTCGGCTTGACAGACCAGCTTTCGTATTTGCTATTGATGAAGCATCCAACGACAAACCGTGGTATTTCGATATCCTTAATTTTCTGAAGAACAAAGAGTATCCGGCTGGGGCATCCAGTCAAGATCAGAAGACTCTCAGGAGATTAGCGGGTAATTTCTATTTGAATCCGGACGGTGTCTTATACAGAAGAAACCACGATTTGGTGCTGTTGCGTTGTGTAGACGAAAAAGAGGCGAAGTTGCTCATGGAGGAAATACATGAAGGTACCTTTGGTACGCATGCTGGTGGGCATGCTATGACGAGAAAGCTGCTGCGGGCAAGTTATTTTTGGCTGACTATGGAGACTGACTGTTTCAAGTTTGCGAGGAAGTGCCATAAGTGCCAAATCTATGCTGATAAGATCCATGTGCCTCCGAGTCCTCTGAATGTGATGTCATCGCCATGGCCATTCTCGATGTGGGGAATCGATATGATTGGAAAGATCGAGCCGACAGCTTCTAACGGGCATCAGTTCATCCTAGTAGCAATCGATTATTTCACCAAGTGGATAGAAGCAGCGTCTTACACAAACGTAACTAAGCAAGTGGTGGCCAGATTCATCAAGAGAGATATCATTTGCCGATATGGGATCCCCGAGCGGATAATCACTGACAACGGTTCAAACCTGAACAACAAAATGATGAAGGAGCTCTGTCAGAATTTCAAGATCGAACATCACAACTCCTCCCCTTACCGACCCAAGATGAATGGCGCTGTCGAAGTGGCTAATAAGAATATCAAGAAGATCGTACAGAAGATGGTGGTGACCTATAAGGACTGGCATGAGATGCTACCTTTCGCTTTGCACGGTTATCGTACGACGGTACGCACATCAACCGGGGCAACCCCGTTCTCGTTGGTATACGGAATGGAAGCAGTACTACCGTTGGAAGTTGAGATCCCTTATCTGAGGGTATTGCGAGATGTTCAGCTAGACGAGGCAGAATGGGTGAAAGACAGGTTGAATCAACTGAGTTTGATGGATGAGAAGAGGCTAGCTTCTCTAGCATACGGTCGTTTGTACCAGAGCCGAATGAAGAAAGCATATGATAAGAAGATACATCCGCGAAGCTTTCAGATGGGCGACCTTGTGCTGAAAAGGATTCTCCCGCCGCAAGCAGATCACAGGGGCAAATGGACCCCCAACTACGAAGGGCCATACGTTGTCAGGAAAGTCTTTTCAGGAGGGGCTTTATTGTTGTCCACCATGGACGGTGAAGACTTCACGTCGCCTGTGAACTCGGACGCAGTTAAAAAATACTTTGCTTGAAAATTGACCCGCTGGACAGAAAAAGAGAGTCCAGGCAAAAATGGGGCATCCTGGCGAACCAAAAACAGAATGAAAGGTTCGGGCAAAAGTTAGGGATAAAATTGAAAAAATGTACACCCGCGAAGTTGAAAACCTACACTGGGCGGCTTCGGCAAAAAAGGGTATCCCGGTGAACTGAAAACCCGTAAAGGGCGGTTCACGCAAAAGTTAGGGATTTGAGAAGCAAATGACTGCGGTCCGAATTTGATACTACGTTGAGCATTGGTGCGGGAGAATATACCTGAAGGGTCGATTATCAGATACAATCTCTTCGGAAGTGTGGATATCGGGAAAGCATTAGAGTCGGGCGAGTCATAGGAGGATCAGCTCGTGGTGTTCATCTGCATCCCGTTGCCGACATGTGTACAAATTTAATTTGTCAAACTATTTATGCTTCTTGTGCATACTTGTGTATCTGCTTCGCGTAGCTTCCTCTTTTCAGGAGTTACATCCCGTGTACAAAACTCCGCCCATTCAGGGGCCCAATCAATAAAATATGTTATTCAGTACTTGATGCTGGTTCTTTACTGTTTTGTGCATGATAAAACGCCTAAGTATTGAAACTAGCATGTGTATAACATCACTGGCCCTTGCCAACAATTGCTAAAGCTTTGAATTAACTGAAAATAACATCACTAACCTGAATCGATTTGGTTGCATAGGCTTGTCTTGTCTTGTTTGTGTTGTTGCAGGTTTCATGGCCGTACGAGGAAGATGATCAAAAGATTGCGGTAACGAAAGACTCGACCCCCACGCAGGTCGTGCATGTTCGTCCGGAAGAGAGATCGAGTTCCCCAGCTAGTCGTAGTTTACCCAAAGGACATTATCCAGCAAGGTCGTTTTCTCTTAGCAGAATTGACGATTCAAAGATTGTAGGCCGTAGTCAGACAGTATGGTGTCCCCCAGGAGGATTCCTTATCTCAAGCAGAGTGGGTTTAGCCTCAGAAGATTAATATCGGTGAGCTGTATTCAGACAAGTTCATCTTTCCCCGCAGGGTCATTTACTCTCCCCTAGCGGAATCAACGGATTTTCCCCAAGAGAATTGTCTCATCCCCAGTGGAGTTCTCTTTTCCTCAAGTATTTTCATTCCTCCCAGTGGAACTCGAAGATTAAGACTCTCCCCGGAAGAGTTGGTGTGGGTCCTGGCATTTATTTTGTCAGAATACCGTGTGACATCCGGTCACTCTCCAGCAGAAGTCCAATCATACCAAGCGCATCTGCTATTCTCCAGCAGAGTTATATTCCCCAGCAGGGTGTTACTTCAGCGAGGTGTTTGGTTTAAGTTCCCCATTTCCTAGCTGAGTCGGCTACACTCTTCCAACATTTATTTTGCTGAATGATTCTGTAGCACCTGGTTACCCCCAGCGGAGTTGGCGTTGTCTTCAGCATTTATTTTGCTGAAGCGGTTTCTGTATCCCAACAGTTCGAGTCTGCATTTGCATCGGCATGTAGTGTCATGCTTGCATCCACCAAATAAATATGTGTAGCATTTCCATGTCGAATGGAGCATTGCGTCATTGTCAAACATATAAACCAGGTTGGCTAACCGTTTGTTTTCAAGTGTTGTTTCCCTTACAGGTGGAGAGACATCTTGCTCAAATGAATTACCAAACATTCAAGATCTCGACGTGAGACATTCAACGAAAATGTCAGTTTTGGCATTATTCCCCACAGAGTTATCATGATAAATTTCTCTTTGTCCCCGAGCAGAGTTATTTGTGTAAATGTCTCTTGTTTTCCCCGCCAGGATTTCTTGTTGAAGTTTCTCCAGTCCGACCAGCGGATTGTTTCCTTCAGAGTTGTTGTTACGTCAGCATTAAAAGGTTTCACGAACCAGAATTTCAGAGGCTACCGCCGGTTATCAGAACAGGTGTCCGGAAGTTTGGTTTCCAAATATCCCCAGTAGAGTCAGCCTCAAAGTTGCTGTAACATCAGTGATAAGAAGTTGGCGGACCAATGGAAGGATGAATCCTAACGTGGACGGGTTTATTGACAGGTTTTTGCGCTAAGAGAAGTGGAGGTCCTGACGTGGACATTTCCTCGGTTTGACGATATGTGTTAGTCCTAACGTGGACGGATTTGATTTCTTGGTATTGATCGAAGATGGAGTCCTGACGTGGACAAAGTTGGTTACTATTCGTATTGGTGTCCTGACGCGGACCAGTATTTCCAGCAGATAGCGTTATTCGTGATGGTGAAATGTGCGTCCTGACGAGGACAAGTTTGTAGTTCTTTGTGATAACAAGATGCGAGAGTCCTAACGTGGACAAATTTATCCTTCTTCGTGTTGTTGGCAAAGTATGAGTCCTGACGTGGACACAGTCGTATTTCCCCAGCAAGTAGAAGACGTGCAAGTCCTAACATGGACAGGTTCTATTATTTCATCAGATGAAGATGTGAGTCCTGACGGGGACAAGTTATTTCCCCAGCGGGTCGAAGGTGCATGAGTCCTGACGTGGACAATTCTTCAGCAAGCCAACATGTGAGTCCTTACGTGGACAAATCGAAAGAAATTTGATTCCTTACGTGGAGAAATGGTGATCCCTTACGTGGAGAGAGGGGATTCCTTACGTGGAAAGGCAATGTATTCCTGACGTGGAAGAGTTTAGTCCTAACGTGGACAGATACAAAGAAAATTTATTCCTTACGTGGAAAGATGGAGTCCTTACGTGGACATATCAGATTCGTTCCTTACGTGGAAAGGTGGGTCCTTACGTGGACGGAGTTGGTTTCCTTACGTGGGAAGATTGAGTCCTTACGTGGACATATCAAGTCTGAGTCCTTACGTGGGCAGATTGAGTTTGTATTCCTTACGTGGAAGAATGAGTTATTCCTTACGTGGAAAGTTTAGTCCTGACGTGGACAGATTCAGATCAGGTTGGTTTCCTTACGCGGAAAAGATGGAGATTCCTTACGTGGAAAGTTGGGTCCTAGCGTGGACAATGGTTATTCCTATCATGGACAAGAATTTACTCCTAACGTGGACGATTTATTCTTGATGAAAAAAGACAAGTCATCCCCAGCACGGTCGCTAATGGATCAGTTGATTGCCGTAACAGTCATATCCAGGCAGTGAATGTCGTTCCCCAGGCAGTGGTGCAGTTTATTTATGCGGTTGGCAAATTTCTGGGTTCTTAGTATTCAACCGCCTCGTACCGCGAATGTCTGAAGACTCCGGGCTCTTCACCCAATCGGGTCCAAGTCGCTTGAATAGGGGCAGCTGTTGCACCCTAAAATTTGTTCAACCTTATTCACTTGGTTTATGTTTCAATATCATTAGCATTTGCATATAGAGGCATGTACATAGTCTAATCATCTGCATAGCATAAGCATAGCAAGTCATCCAACAGGGGACCAATCATTATTCTCATCTCTAGAGGCCTATCAAGAGGTTATTATCCTAATTCAATCTCATTCAAGTCATCAGAAAAGAATTTGAAAGTGGGAGAAGTCAGTGGATCAAGCATTGAGTTTATCTCCTAACTGAGGATATCTGGGGCTCATCAAGGAAAGTGTGAGCTGTGGGCTAAGCATGGGGAGTATCTAGACATCTTGGAGGACTTAGAAAGTAATTTGGAGAAGGAAATAAGTCATTGGTGAAGTCACAAGTATTGCAGTTGAAGACAGTCAACTAGGGTCTCATCTGGGTCAACCCTGGGTCAGATCTAGGTCAATTGATTGATTGAAAGCCATTGAGGTCTATTGGAGAGATGTGGGGTTCATCATTTGACATGAAGAATAAGGATATGATGATATGCTAAGAAGAAATCAAGAGAAATCAAGGAGAAGAGGAGTTTCTAAATTAGGGTTTCTATGTAAAATCCCCTAGTTTAGGTCAAATTTCCAAGCAAGATAAGTCAAAGTGCAAGCTTCAAATGGATCCTTGGCCAACATGAAACTTGTAGAGGATCTCAAGACCTTTAATTTGAGTGGTGGAAGACATCAAGGAGATTTATAGAACTCAAGTTATGGTCCTTGCAAGTTACAGGTCATCTGAGGTATTTGAAATTTTGTCTGTGAAAATGACTTCACTTCCAAGCAATTTTTACCCCTCAAGGAAATTTCAAATGAATTTATGGTAAACATAAAAATTGTTCCTCATTGTCTTATTTTTCTATAATGGTATAGTATGCCTTCATATGATTTGTGGAACTCTACTTATGGTCTTGGCAAGCAAAGGGTATTTTGGTCATCTGAGAATTACAGGTCATTTCAAGCCTATGCCCAAAACTCCTACAAGGAAGCTTCAAATGGGAAACTTCACAACATCAAACTTGTTCCAAATGACATTTTGAGTCTATAAAAGTGACCATGAGAGATTGGAAAGATTCATAGCACAAGGTTTCAAAATTGTTGGATTTAATGAATAAAAATGGACTTAAAAATGAGATTTTTCATATTTTGGCCAAATGAGGTGAAATTATAGGTAATTTTGAATGGAAAGATCATTTTGAGAAAATTGGCTAAAGTAGAATTTTGAGCTTGGTTCACATTTTGGGAGTTATTCATGGTTACTTGTAATGGAAGATACATAAACCAAATCCAAGGGAAATCACACATGGGAAGTTTCTCCAAGCTTCTAGGAGTTTCTAACCTCACCTATATATTGATATGAGTAACTCCATGCCATGGTTGGTGATCTCATTTTACTCATAAACACAAGTTTCATACATTTTCTCCCACTTGCAAAATCAATTCAAACTCTTCCAAATTCTCATCATTTTTCCCCATTCTTGATATGGCATTCATCATCATCATCCCTAGATCAGAATTCATACAATCATTTGGTAGAATTGAGGTGGATTCGAGCTGTGCAAGTTCAACATTCAAGAAGCACAAATTTTGGAATTGATAGATTCAAAGCTTTGGAGTCATACTTGTTGCATACAGAAGTCATCACCAAGGTCACTGATCAGTTTCTCATCATTTCAAGCATTGGATCAAGAGGATTCCATAGCTGTTTTCATCATCACACCAGGTTGGTAACTTCATTCGAATTGAATGATTTAGTGAGAATTATAGGGAATTGTTAGTATAGATCGGTTAGGATAAGTAAGATGATTGATTTTTGTAAGTTTGGGTAAGTCTCATGGATGTTGATCATGGTGCACTAATTCTGTTAGAGATCATAACATCACGAATAATGCAAGATAATCTTGGATATATGGCTTGTTAAGGTCAGCATGGAGTGTAGATGAGTTTAGGACAAGAATTGGTGAGCTTTGGATAAGTTGATGACAGGTGTTAATGGTGGATTCCATCTGTTATGTGCATCGGGTTCCATTGTTGCTTGAGTTTTAGGAGGAGTTATGGTTATGGTTGTGTAGAGGAGAAAGAATAGAGCAACTTTGCTCTTTGTATCGAAGGAATCCATGGAGAGATGAGGGAGAACAGAGGAGTGTAAAGTTCATGCATGGCTAGGATTTTCAGAGGTTAGGGTTAGCTGGAGGTTGAAGATGACTCGTGGGCCACACGATTGCCTTTTGACTATTGACTGGGAATTGGAACCAACGGCCACGATTGAATGGACAAACGGGGGGAAAGTTCAAACATCAAAACGCCCCGTTTCATTTATTTTTCTGACTGGGCTCAACTTTGGCTTGCTAATAACACCCTCCCCACCGAGGCCCAATCTATAATGAACTGAAATGCTTGCTATTCGCACCGCTTCTTCGTTTTTTTTTAATTTTTGTTGGCTTTCTGATTGCTTCCTGGGCCTTGCGTATCTTGCTACTTACACCCCCACTGCCTGGCCCATCTCTTAATTTCAACTGGTTTTTATTACTTTCTGTACCCCTTTCCATTTAATTCATTTCATTTTATTTCAAAAAATATTAATTCTTTAAAAAATCATAATAAATCCTAAAATGCATATTTTCAATTGGTTCTTTTTGCATTATTTTCTTAATTTGGTCAAGAAAATTATCATACAAAAAAATTAATAGTTCCTTTTATTTTCATATTTTTGGCATATTTTTCTTTTAATTAGGTGTAAATAATATTTTGTTTAGTACATGAATTTGATAATTTTTGTTCTAATAGATGCTTTACTATTTTTAATCCATTCTTTTTAGGTTGATTAATAGACATTGTTAGCTTGTACATACCATTTAGTTCATATTTTTAGAAATTAATTTTAGGTGATTAGTTTAGGTGTGAACAACATGAATAAAATTAGGGTTTAAGTGATGACTTAGGAGAATTGAATCATTTCCCTTAGGACTTAGAGATTGAATATGTTAGATATGGGACTATAGGGACTATGGGTAGTTATTAGATCCCTTAGAAATCACTAGGATTCCCCTACTGCTATTGGTATATTACTGTCTATATTTGATTGATTGGTGTGGTGTGCCCTCTGGGGATTATTGTTTGTCTGTATGGGTATTGGGATTGCTTGGGGATTGGGAGAGCTGGAGACCTGTGATGATGAAGCCATTGGAGATCCAGAGCTTGAAGACCAACTTCCAGAGTTGAAGAGGAGATTCTTGCTAGCAGCTGTTGAGGAGATTAGGGTTTAGGAGCTAGGCAGAGCTCTAGATTAGAAAGCTTGTTTCTCAAACATGGAATGCCTTGTCTGCATCCATCCTTTCTCTATGATTCAAAGTCTCTTTCAAATACCCACATCCTTCCTTTGGAAGGATCAGTGAATGTATTTGAAAGATAGAACTTTTGAGGGAAAATTATCTGTATAATGTTAACAGTTGATGAACCACCCTTGGTAGGTAATTGACTGTCTAACATTCATTCACTTCATCTGGTTGACTGATATCCCTCTTAGGAGATTGAGACTTGAAGAAAAGCCATTGCAGATGGAAGATTGATGATCAAGACCTTGCTGGAAAGCTGTGGAGATGGAGATTGATGCTTGCTGAAGCTTGTAGCTAATTGGAGATGACTGGAAGACTGGTGTGATGCAGAGCTGCTGTGGCTGTTTATTTTTTCTGCTGTTATTCATTCTTGATGTATTGATTGGTTTTCTGGACTGTATTGTTTGCTGTTTACCCTGTTGGGTTGAAAGTGAAGTCTGTTCACTTTTGCCTATTGTTTTCTAGGTTCGAGGTTGAGTGGGACTCCCTTGCCTAGCTTGTATTGCTGCATCCATGCATTTTACTATTTTACTGTATATATCTGCTATTGTTTCTGTTTCCGTCTATTCCCTTAGGATCTCTGTTTCTCTCTGCGCAAGAGAGGAGCATGATAGACATTAGGTCTTAACCCATGCATGATAACATTAGGTTAGTTTGATTCCCTTTGCAACCGTAGGTTAGAGTTCTGTCTCTTCTTTCTCAAAACAAACAGAAAAACACAATAAACATTTCAAACACAATAAAAGACATTTCTTCCGTAAAAGAATGTGAACTCATCAAAACGTCATTTTTTGTCCGCTTAGACTGCTAATCAGAAAAACCTTTTCAGAAGGAATAAAATTAATCAAGACAAGCTTGTGTCGTACGTGGCCCGAACTACGTTTGCTCTAATCTTTCATGCTGTATGAAAGTATGTAGGCATAGGATGCGATATCCTAGCGAGCAACCTTCCCCTCCTTTCCCGTAGGTAGGCGAACTACGTTGACTCTGATTTCTCGTTCCAGACGGGAATACGTAGGCATAAAGTGCGGTACTTTGCCGAGTCATTTTATCTTCATTTTATTTTTCTTTTAACCCTTTAACCCTTAGTTTAGATAGAATAACAATCCATACCCGAAAACAAGCGTGGATCCCGTCGAGTACGACGGACGTGAGGGGTGCTAATACCTTCCCCTTGCGTAACCGACTCCCGAATCCAGGTTTTGGTTGCGACGACCATACCTTTCCCGTGTTGTGCGAGGTTTACTCTGAGCGTTTCCTTTCTCTCCCGTGGGATAAATAACGCACGGTGGCGACTCTTCTGTTCAGCCGGCGTCGATTTTCGCAGTAGCGACACCTTGACAGGGGCACCTCCACCAGGTTATGACGCGAATGCAACTTGTGAGTTTCACTCAGGGGCACCAGGCCACACAATAGAAAATTGCAAAGCCTTCAAGCACAAGGTGCAGGACATGGTGGACGCTAAGATCATCAACTTCTCTGATAATGTGCCAAACGTCACGAAGAACCCTATGCCGAACCATAGGGGAGGTGGAGTAAACGCCATTATCGAAGATGAGAACTTGGATTTTTTGACTGACGTCAGAGATCTGAAGACGCTGCTTAGCTTCATTAAAGCTAAGCTGATGAAAAGAGGTTTCTTTCCAGGTTGCGAAGAGCTATGTATGGGCTGTGCGACGAGTCCTGATGGATGTGAACAGCTGATAGAAGGGATTCAAAGTCTGATGACCGAAGGGATCTTATAGTTTAGCCGAAGGGCCGAAAGTGGGTCGGGAGAGGTAGTGCTGAAGCAAGATGATGAGATCGCCACCATTACCATCCCTCGCCAGACGATAACTATTTCTGCACCCAGGCCGCCTACGATTACCATCACCAAAGCTGGGCCGATACCCTTCGAAAGCACCAATGTTGTCCCATGGCATTATGGGGCGGAAGTCTACTGCAATGGACAGAAGTTGGAGCTAGAACCGTTCGGGTCGTCTGTGGAGAACCTGACGGGCGTTAGCGGAATTACTCGCAGTGGGAGAGTGTTTGCACCACCTGAGGTCGTGGCGGACAAAGCGGACAGAGCTGATGCAACTGATAAAGGTAAACGTAAAGTCGTTGAAGAGATCCCTTGCGGGGTAGAAAAAGACTTACTCGTTAAAGACGCCGAAGAATTTATGAGGTTGATTAAAAAGAGTGACTACAAGATCGTGGATCATCTCCATCAGACACCCTCAAAGATTTCCATCCTGAATTTGTTGTTGTGTTCTAAAGCACACCGCAACGCACTGCTGAAGGTGTTGAACGCCGCATATGTACCGCAGGAAATATCGGTAAACCAGCTAGAAGAGGTCATAGCCCACGTGAATGCTGGAAATGGGTAAGGGTTCACTGACCTAGAGCTGACGCCGAAGGGGAGGAACCACAATAGCGCCCTGCACATCTCGATAGAGTGTAGGGGAACGATTATATCTCACGTTTTGGTGGACACGGGGTCGTCACTCAATGTTCTTCCGAAGAAGGCATTAATGAAGTTAGATACTCGCGGATTGATTTGCGCACCCAGTGATCTGGTTGTGAAGGCGTTTGATGGAACCAAACGCCATGTTTTCGGGGAGGTGACGTTGCCAATCCAAGTCGGGCCGGAAACATTCGACGTGATCTTCTACATTATAGACATCATGCCTGCCTACATCTGTCTCTTAGGCCGGCCGTGGATCCATGCTGCTGGAGCCGTGACCTCCACGTTGCACCAGAAACTCAAGTATGTTGTCGGAGGTAGCATCGTGACCATTTGCGGCGAAGAAGACATAATGGTGAGCCATTTGTCGTCCTTCAAGTATGTTGAGATGGATGGGGAAATCCAGGAAACCCTATGCCAAGCGTTCGAAGCCGTTAAAGTCAAGGACGTAGCGCCTGCAATCACTGAAAAGCCAGAGATGACTCTCTCTTCCTTCAAGGAAGCCCGGGCCGTTGTTCAAGCCGGATCTACCCCAGGCTGGGGGCGAATTTTGGAGATACCTAACAAGCAAGACAAGTTTGGGTTGGGATATTCTCCTGGAGATGAAGCCTCCTCTTCTAGCAGTGCGTCGCGAGGTAAAGGGCCGATCCAGTTTACCAGTGGCGGGGTGATATTTGAAAGCATCAATGCGGTGTCTGAAGACAGCGGAGATAGCGACTGTGACCTAGACTCTTGGATCCAGCCAAGCTAGCCAAGCGAGAGCCTCAACAATTGGTTCGTCAAGGACATCATCCAGATGACAAGTGAAGAGTAATGATTTACTTTTTCCAATCATTGTACAACCCTATGTCCTACCCGGGGCATAGTGGTTTTATTGTCAGGGCCTTGTTTGATTATGTACATGCATTTTATCAATAAATCAAAAGGCGTTTTTCTTCGTATTCAAATATTGCGATCTCTGTTATTCCTGTTTTATATTTGTTTCAAAAAACAATAAAATGGCAATGAGGTTTGTGCTAACCTGCATATCCTTGTTTTAAGCTTAACCCATGTTATTGCAGGATCCACATAACAGATGACATCGACTCTGGACCTTCTACGACTCACTTCGACTTTGATTGCCCGATCTATCAAGCCGAAGAAGAGATTGATGAAGACGAAGACCTTCCTGAAGAGTTGGCCCGCTTGTTGAAACAAGAAGAGAAAGTTATTCTGTCTCACGAGGAAGAGATTGAGATCGTGAATCTGGGTTCAGAAGAACTGGTCAGGAACGTCAGGATAGGGGCTGCATTGCAGAGTGATGTCAAGCAGAGATTGGTCGAGATGCTAAGAGAGTATAGTGACGTCTTTGCTTGGTCATATGAAGATATGCCCGGACTTGATACTGACATTGTGGTCCATCACTTGCCGCTGTGAGAAGATTGTCCTCCCGTTAAGCAGAAGCTTAGGAGGACGCGACCAGTAAGATTAAAGAAGAAGTGCAGAAACAGCTTGATGCTGGCTTCTTAGCGGTCACTACTTACCCTCCGTGGGTCGCCAACATAGTACCTGTACCGAAGAAGGACAGTAAGGTACGAATGTGCGTCGATTATCGGGATTTGAATAGGGCGAGCCCTAAAGATGATTTCTCACTCCCTCATATCGATGTGCTGGTCGACAATACAGCTCAGTTCTCCGTGTTTTCGTTCATGGATGACTTCTCCGGCTACAACCAGATCAAGATGGCGCCGAAGGACATGGAGAATACTACGTTTATCACCCCCTGGGGAACATTTTGCTATAAGGTGATGCTTTTCGGTCTGAAGAATGCAGGGGCCACTTACCAACGAGCAATGGTAACTTTGTTCCATGATATGATTCATCATGAGATTGAAGTCTATGTTGATGACATGATTGCGAAGTCCCAAACAGAGGAGGGACATCTGGTCAATTTGCTGAAGCTTTTTGAGAGGCTTAGGAATTTCAGGTTGAGGCTGAATCCTAACAAGTGTACTTTCGGAGTACGGTCCGGAAAGTTACTGGGGTTTATCGTGAGCGAAAGAGGCATCGAGGTTGATCCTGCGAAGATTAAAGCAATACAAGAAATGCATGTCGCTACTGCGAAAATCGGCGCCGGCTGAACAGAAGAGTCGCCACCGCGCGTTATTTATCCCACGGGAGGGAAAGGAAACGCTCAGAGTAAACCTCGCACAACACGGGAAAGGTATGGTCGTCGCAACCAAAACCTGGATTCGGGAGTCGGTTACGCAAGGGGAAGGTATTAGCACCCCTCACGTCCGTCGTACTCGACGGGATCCACGCTTGTTTTCGGGTATGGATTGTTATTCTACCTAAACTATAGGTCAAGGGTTGAAAAAGAAAATAAAATGAAAATAAAAATGACTCGGCAAAGTATCGCACTTTATACCTACGTATTCCCGCCTGGAACGAGAAATCAGAGTCAACGTAGTTCGCCTACCTACGGGAAAAGAGGGGAAGGTTGCTCGCTAGGATATCGCATCCTATGCCTACGTACTTTCATACAGCGTGAAAGATCAGAGCAAACGTAGTTCGGGCCACGGAAGACACAGGTTTGTCTTGGTTGATTTTATTCCTTCTGAAAAAGGTTTTTCTGATTAGCAGTCCCAGCGGACAAAAATGACATCTTGATGAGTTCTCATTCTTTTACGAAAGAAGTGTGTTTTATTGCTTTTGAAATCTTTATTGTGTTTTTCTGTTTGTTTTGAGAAAGAAGAGACAGAACTCTAACCTATGGTTGCGAAGGGAAACAAACTATCCTAATGTTAACATGCATGGGTTAAGACCTAGTGTCTATCATGCTCCTCTCTTGCACAGAGAGAAACAGAGATCCTACGGGATAGGCAAAAACAGAAACAATATCAGATATACAATAAAGCAGTAAAATGCATGGATGCAACAATACAAGCGAGGCAAGGGAGTCCCACTCAACCTCGAACCTAGAAAACAATAGGCAAAAGTGAACAGACTTCACTTTCAACCCAACAGGGTAAACAGCAAACAATACAGTCCAGAAAACCAATCAATACATCAGCAATGAAATACAACAACAAAAAGAAACAGCATCAGCAGCTCTGAATCAGCATCTGGCTTCAAATAATTTCCAATCATTCATGGGCTTCAACAAGCATCAATCTCCATCTTCATGATCTTCAGGTAAGGGCTTTGATCATCAGTCTTTTATCTGCAATGGCTTTTCTTCAAGTCTCAGGCTCCAGGATGAACATCAGTCAACCAAATGAAGTGAGTGAATGTTAGACAGTTAATTACCTACCAAGGGTGGTTCATCAACTGTTAACATTAAACAGAAAGTTTTCTCTCAAAAGTTCTATCTCTCAAATATATTCACTGATCCTTCCAAAGGAAGGAGGTGGATATTTGAAAGAGACTTTGAATCATAGAGAAAGGATAGAGGCAAACAAAGCCATCTATGTTTGAGAAGCAAGCTTTCTAATCTAGAGCTCTGCCTAGCTCCTAAACCCTAGTCTCCTCAGCAGCTGCTAGTAAGGACCTCCTCTCCAACTCTGGCAGTTAATCTTCAATCTTTGGATCTCCAATGGTCTTCATCTCCTCAAGTCTTCAGATCCCCCAAGTCCCCAGACAATCCCAATACCCAAACAAACAAGCAATAATCCCCAGAGGGCACACCACACCAGCCAACCAGATATACAGTATATTAATAGCAGTAGGGCAATCCTGACTTTTTCTAAGGGATCTAATAACTACCCATAGCCCCTATAGCCCCATAACTAAACTAGTCAAGCCCTAAGTCCTAAGGGAAAAGAATCAAGCATCCTAAGTCATCACCTAAAACCCTAATTTTGCCCATGTTATTCACACTTACACTAAGCACCTAAATTTAATTTCTAAAAATGGGAACTAAATTGAATCTACATGCTTAATGTCTAACCTAAACAACCTAAAAAGAATGGATGAAAAATATTGAAGCAATTAATAGAACAAAAAAATATCAAAATCATGTATGAAATGAATTTATGTAAAATGTTATTTATTTAGAAAATATGGGAAAAATATCAAATAAAAAATAAAATGCAATTTTTATTTTTTATAATTTTCTAGACATCCTAAAGAAAAATATGCAAAAAGAATGAATTAAAAATGATGATTTTTCTATTTATTATGAATTTTTAAAAAATGAATGAAAAATGAAAAGAAAATAAAAAGAAAATATAAAGAAATAGTTGAAGGGGGTGAGAATAGTAAGCAATTCATGTTCAGCGCGTTGGGCTTACTAAATTGGGGGGTGTGAATAGCTATCTGAGCCCAATTCCCCCCCATAAGTGAAACAGTGCGTTTTACTCTTTAAAATTTCCCACCAGAATGAAGTTTTAATCGTGGCCGTTGGATACTTCCCCCAGGTCAAAGGTCCAACCTCAATCGTATGGCCACCAACCCTTCTTCAACCTCCAGCATTTTAGGGTTTCAGAACCCCTTCCCATGCACGATGATTCCATCTCCTCATGCCCTCTCCACACGCCATGAAAACGCACGATGTAAAAAACAAAACTCCTCCATTCCTTTCCCTCTACAAGCCTATGACCATAGCTTCCATTAAAAATCACACAATCAGCCAATTCGAAGAAGGTAACAGATGGGAACCACCATTAGTGCCTGAGATGAAACCTCTCCAATTCTTCACCAAACTCATCCTAAGCTAATCTACACTTTCTCATGATCATAACATGCTAGTTTACTAACATTTTCGTGCCTTAATCCAAGAGTTAAGAACCTCAACAGAATCACTACCTCATGTTCAAACTTCAAGAAACCTCTCTAAACTCACCATAACTAGTCATCTGCCTATGCTCAACCGTTCTATGCTATCAAAACCCGAAGATTCTACCTAAACTAAGCAATTCGAACAGAAGACAAACCTGGTGTAATTCCTTGATACAGGTGCTGAGATCTTCAAATCAACTTCTTGTGATGAAGGGAATGTGATCAGTAGGCTTGGTGATTCCTTCTGTATGCAACAAGTGTAGTTCTAAAGCCTTGAATCACTCAATTCCAAAGTTCATGCCTCTTGGATGATAATGGTGAATGGTTCAATTCCTTCCTCAATTTGACAAAAGAAAGTATGGATTCTGATCCTTGTGAGATGATAATGAAGATTGAATCAAGAATGTTGAAGTTTGGTGAGAAATTGATGGAGTTTGAGAAGCTTATGCAAGAATGAGAAAATGGATGAAAATGGAGATTTTGGACAAATGGGAGCACCAACCCTTGCATGAATCAGCTTGCATGAATATATAGGTTGCATTAGAACCTCCTAGAACATTGGAGAAGTTTCCCTTACACTTTTCCTTTTCAATTTGGATTATGTTACTTCCAATTCAAGCAACCATGAATAACTCTTAAATTATGACCTATACTCAAAATTCCATTTTAGCCAATGTCTTTAAAATGCCTTTTCCATTCAAAATGACCTATAATTTTGCATCATTTGGCCAAGATATGAAAAATACCATTTTTTAAGCCATTTTTCTTCATTAAATTCAACAATTTTGAAACCTTGTGATATGAATCTTTCCAATCTCTCATGGTAACTTTTCTAGACTCAAAATGTCATTTGGAGCAAGTTTTATGTTGTAAGTTTTTTCATTTGAGGCCTCCTTGTATGAGTTTTGGACATAGGTTAAAATGACCTGTAATTCACAAATGACCAAAATACCCTTTGCTTGCCAAGACCATAAGTTGAGTTCCACACATCATATGAAGGCATACTATACCATTCTAGAAATCTAAGACAATGAGGAACAATTCTTATGTTGACCAAGAATTCATTTGAAATCTCCTTGAGGGGTAAAAATTGCTTGGAAGTCAAGTCACTTTCACAGACAAAATTTCAGATGCCTCAGATGACCTGTAACTTGCAAGGACCATAACTTGAGTTCTATAAATCTCCTTAATGTCTTCCACCACTCAAATTAAAGGTCTTGATATCCTCTACAAGTTCCATGTTGGCCAAGAAGCCATTTGAAGCTTGCATTTTGACTTATCTTGCTTGGAAATTTGACCTAAACTAGGGGATTTTACATAGAAACCCTAATTTAGGACCTCCTCTTCTCCTTGATTTCTCTTGATTTCTTCTTAGCATAACAACATATCCTTATTCTCCATGTCAAATGATGAACCCCACATCTCTTCAATAGCCCTTAATGTCTTTCAATCAGTCAATTGACCTAGAGTTGACCCAAGGTTGACCCAGATGAAACCCTAGTTGACTGTCTTCAACTGCAATACTTGTGATCACACCAATGACTTGTCTCCTTCTCCAAATGACTTTCTAAGTCCTCCAAGATGTCTAGATACTCCCCATGCCTTCAATTCACAGCTCATACTTTCCTTGATGATCCCCAGATACCCTCAGCCAGGAGATAAATGAACTGCTTGACCCATTGACTTGATAGCTTTCAAATTCTTTTCTGATAACTTGAATGAGATTGAATCAGGATAATAACCTCTTGATAGGCCTCTAGAGATGAGAATAATGATTGGTCCCCCTATTGTATGACTTGCTATGCTTATGCTATGCAAATGAGTAGCCTATGTACATGACTCTATATGCAAATGCTAATGACATTGAAACATAAACCAGGTGAATAGGGTTGAGCAAATTTTAGGGTGCAACAGCTGCCCCTATTCAAGCGACTTGGACCCGATTGGGTGAAGAGCCCAGAGCCTTCAGACATTCGCGGTACGAGACGGTTGAATACTAGGAACCCAGAAATTTGCCAACCGCAGAAATAAACTGCGCCACTGCTTGGGGAACGACATTCATCAGCTGAATTTAATTGTTACGGCAACCCCTTGATCTCGTGCGACCGTGCTGGGGATTCTTCTCATCATCCTGAAAAAGATTGAATTATCGGAAACTTCGTCCTTTGCTTGTCCACGTCAGGACTCTATCTGCTGTCAACTCGGAAAAACTTCAACAACTTTGCTAGGGACGGCTCGTCTGCCTTCTCGTCAGAGATAAATCGTCCACGTTAGGAATAAACTCTTCCACGTTAGGAGTAACACCATCCACGTTAGGATTAAGACTTCGCCTGGATCCGTCCACGTCAGGACTAAACTCTCTAGGTTATGAATACTTCGTCCACGTCAGGACTCACCCTTCCACGGTAGGAATACATGTCCATGTCAGGACCCACCTTTCCACGTAAGGAATACATTGCTTTTCCACGTAAGGAATCAATCTTTCTTTCCACGTAAGGAAACCATCTATCGTCTTGATTTGTCCACGTAAGGACTCAACTTTTCCACGTAAGGAATAAACTTCTTTCCACGTAAGGAACACAATTTCTTTCCACGTAAGGAATACAATTTCCTTTCCCTGTTAGGCATACTTATTCTTCCGAATCCGTCCACGTCAGGACTAAATTTTCCACGTAAGGAATCTACCTTCTTCTTCCACGTTAGGAATAACTTCTTTGATCTGTCCGCGTCAGGACCAAACTCTTCCACGTCAGGAATAATCTCTCTCTTTCCACGTCAGGAATCAATCTTGATATGTCCGCGTGAGGACTCAATCTTTCCATGTAAGGAATAAACTCGTATTTCCACGTAAGGAGACTGAAACCTCTTTTCCCACGTAAGGAATAGATTCGTCCACGTCAGGACCCATGTTTCGTCTTGATTTGTCCACGTAAGGACTACATCTTCGACCCGCTGGGGAAATAAAAACTTGTCCACGTCAGGACTCACGTCTCCTCTGCTGAGAAAATAAAACTTGTCCACGTCAGGACTCACTTCCTCCTTGGTCCCAACCCACAAACTTCTTAGCACTGACGTGACAGCGACTTTGAGGCGGACTCTATTGGGGATATCTGGAAGCCATACTACCGGATGCCTGTTCTGATGACCGGAGGCAACTTCTGAAATTCTGATTCATGAAACCCCTTGATGACAAATAACTCTGCCTGGGAATAAAGAGAAACTTATCCTGATAACTCTGTGGGGAATGCGGCCGAAACTGACATTATCATCGGATGTCCCGTGCCGAGATCTTGAATGTTTGGTAGTTCATTTGAGCAAGAGTTCTCTCCACCTGAACTGCTAGGGTACAGAAACTGCTTCAGCAAAATAAATGCTGAAGATAATGCCAACTCCGCTGGGGATAGCCAGATGCTACAGAATTATTCCAGCAAAATGAATGCTGGAAGGGTGAAGTCAACCCTGCTGGGAAATTGGGAACTTAACCCAAAAACCGTGTTGGAGTAACCCCCTGCTGGGGAATAGCAGGTGTGCACGGTATGATCAGACTTTCTGCTGGGGAGTGAACTGATATTACGCAGTATCCCTGACAAAATAAATGCCAGGATCCACCACCACCTCTGCTGGGGAGAGTCTTGATCTTCGAGTTCCACTGGGAGGAAGGAATACTTGCTGAAAAGAGATCTCCACTGGGGATGGGACGATTCTCTCGGGGGAAAATAACTGACTCCACTGGGAGAGAGTGAATGACCCTGCGGGGAAAGATGAACCTGTCTGAACACGGCTCACAGATATTAATCTTCTGAGGCTAAACCACTCTGCTTGAGATACACTGTCTGAATACAGCCTTACGATCTTGGAATCGTCAATTTTGGATGAACGACTTTGCTGGATAATCCTTTTGCACAGGTTACGACTAGATGGAGAGTTCGATCCTTCTCCAGGAAGAACCTGCATGACCTGCGTGAGGGCTGAGTCTTTAGTTATTGCAATCTTTTGATCATCTTCCTCGTACGGTTATGAAACCTGCAACAACACAAACAAGACAAGACAAGCCTATGCAACCAAATCAATTCAGGTTAGTGACGTTATCTTTAGTTAATTCAGAGCTTTAGCAACTGTTGGCAAGGGCCAGTGACGTTATACACACGCTAGTTTCATCAAACTTAGGCGTTAATCATGCACAAAACAGTAAAGAATAGTGTCCAGTACTGAATAACATATTTTATTGATTGGGCCCCTGAATGGGCGGAGTTTTGTACACGGGATGTAACTCCTGAAATGAGGAAGCTACACAAAGCAGACATGCAAGTATGCACAATAAGCATAAATACTTTGACAAATTAAATTTTGTACACATGTCGGCAACGGGATGCAGATGAACACCATGAACTGATCCTCCCATGATTCGCCCGACTCTAATGCTTTCCCGGCATCCCCACTTCCGAAGAGATTGTATCTGATAATCGACCCCTCAGGTATATTCTCCCGCGCCAATGCTCACTGCAGTATCAAATTCAGACCGCAATCATTTGCTTTTCAAATCCCTAACTTTTGCGTGAACCGCCCTTTACGGGTTTTCAGTTCACCGGGATACCCTTTTTTGCCGAAGTCGCCCAGTGTAGGTTTTCAACTTCGCGGGTGTACATTTTTTCAATTTTATCCCTAATTTTTGCCCGAACCTTTCATTCTGTTTTTGGTTCGCCAGGATGCCCCATTTTTGCCTGGACTCTCTTTTTTTCTGTCCAGCGGGTCTATTTTAAGCAAAGTATTTTTTAACTGCGTCCGAATTCACGGGTGACGTAAAGTCTTCACCGTCCATAGTGGACAACAACAACGCTCCTCCTGAAAATACTTTCCTGACAACGTATGGCCCTTCGTAGTTGGGGGTCCACTTGCCCCTATGATCTGCTTGCGGCGGGAGAATCTTTTTCAGCACAAGGTCGCCCGTCTGAAAGCTTCGCGGATGTATCTTCTTGTCGTATGCTTTCTTCATTCGGCTCTGGTACAAACGACCGTATGCTAGAGAAGCTAGCCTCTTCTCATCCATCAAACTCAGTTGATTAAACCTGTCTTTCACCCATTCTGCTTCGTCCAGCTGAACGTCTCGCAACACCCTCAGAGAAGGGATCTCAACTTCTAATGGTAGCACCGCTTCCATTCCGTATACCAACGAGAACGGAGTTGCCCCGGTTGATGTGCGTACCGTCGTACGATAACCGTGCAAAGCGAAAGGTAGCATCTCGTGCCAATCCTTATAGGTCACCACCATTTTCTGAACGATCTTCTTGATATTCTTATTGGCCGCTTCGACAGCGCCATTCATCTTGGGTCGGTAAGGGGAGGAGTTGTGATGTTCGATCTTGAAATTCTGACAGAGCTCCTTCATCATTTTGTTGTTCAGGTTTGAACCATTATCCGTGATTATCCGCTCGGGAATCCCATATCGGCAAATGATATCTCTCCTGATGAATCTGGCCACCACTTGCTTAGTTACGTTCGCGTAAGACGCCGCTTCTACCCACTTGGTGAAATAATCGATTGCTACTAGGATGAACCGATGCCCGTTAGAAGCTGTCGGCTCGATCTTTCCAATCATATCGATTCCCCACATCGAGAATGGCCATGGAGATGACATCACATTTAGAGGACTCGGAGGCACATGGATCTTATTGGCATAGATCTGGCACTTGTGGCATTTCCTCGCAAACTTGAAACAATCAGTTTCCATGGTCAGCCAAAAATAACCTGCCCGCAGCAGCTTTCTCGTCATAGCATGTCCGCCAGCATGCGTACCAAAGGTACCTTCGTGAATTTCCTCCATGAGCAACTTTGCCTCTCTTTCGTCTACACAACGCAACAGCACCAAATCGTGGTTTCTTCTGTATAAGACGCCATCCGGGTTCAAATAGAAATGGCCTGCTAACCTCCTGAGAGTCTTCTGATCTTGACTGGACGCTCCAGCCGGATACTCTTTGTTCTTCAGGAAATTAAGGATATCGAAATACCATGGTTTGCCATCAGATGCTTCATCAATAGCAAATACATAAGCTGGCCTGTCCAACCGAGAGATAGTGATTTGGGGAGCTTCATTCCAGAAGTTGACCTTGTACATGGAAGACAAAGTGGCCAGGGCGTCAGCCATTTGATTCTCTGCCCGCGGTACGTGATGCAATTCAACCTTGTCGAAGAAAGGCAACAATCTCCTTGCATAGTTCATGTAATGTATCAAGTTGGGCTGACGTGTCTCCCATTCCCCCTTTATCTGATTCACCACCAGAGCTGAGTCTCCGTATACGTCTAAATTCTTGATTCGCAAATCAATGGCTTCTTCAAGCCCCATTATACAAGCTTCGTATTCGGCCTCATTATTGGTAACAGCAAAGGTCAGTCGGGCAGTAAACGGGATGTGCGACCCGTGTGGCGTGGTGATGATTGCCCCTATTCCGCTACCGTAAGCATTCACAGCTCCGTCAAATATCATCTTCCATTTAGAACCCAACTCTGGTCCCTCGTCTGGCAACGACTCTTCACAATCTTTCATCTTTAGGTACATGATATCCTCGTCAGGAAAATCAAACCTCATCGATTGGTACTCTTCAATAGGCTGTTCCGCCAGATACTCAGACAGCACATTTCCCTTTATAGCCTTCTGCGAGACGTATTGGATGTCATATTCAGTCAAGACCATCTGCCAACGGGCAATTCTGCCTGACAACGCCTGCTTTTCAAATACATATTTGATAGGATCCATCTTCGAGATGAGCATGGTTGTATGATTCAGCATGTACTGCCTCAACCGCTTGGCGGCCCAGGCTAGCGCGCAACAGGTTTTCTCAAGCATCGAATACCGAGATTCACAGTCTGTAAATTTCTTACTCAGGTAATAGATCGCATGCTCTTTTCTCCCTATCTCGTCGTGTTGACCGAGAACACAACCCATGCTTCCCTCAAGAACCGTCAAATACATTATCAAGGGTCTACCTGCCACTGGGGGTATCAGAATGGGAGGCTCCTGCAAATACTGCTTTATTTTATCGAACGCCTTTTGACAATTTTCGTTCCATGTTACAGCTTGATCTTTCTTCAACAGCTTGAATAATGGTTCACACGTAGCCGTTAGGTGAGATATGAACCGAGCGATGTAGTTCAACCTCCCTAAAAACCCGCGCACCTCTTTCTCTGTTTTAGGCGTCGGCATTTCCTGAATCGCTTTTATTTTAGCAGGATCGACCTCTATTCCTCTTTCACTTACGATAAACCCCAGCAGTTTACCCGATCTCACCCCGAAGGTGCATTTGTTAGGGTTCAGTCTCAGCCTGAACTTCCTAAGCCTTTTAAACAACTTTAGCAGATTCACCAGATGCTCTTCCTCCGTTTGGGATTTGGCAATCATATCGTCAACATAAACTTCGATCTCTTTATGCATCATGTCATGGAAAAGAGTCGTCATCGCGCGCTGATATGTTGCCCCAGCATTTTTCAAACCAAAGGGCATCACTTTGTAGCAAAATGTTCCCCAAGGCGTTATGAAAGTGGTCTTCTCCATATCCTCCGGCGCCATTTTAATCTGATTATAGCCTGAAAAGCCATCCATAAAGGAGAATACGGAGTATTGAGCAGTATTATCAACTAACACGTCGATGTGAGGAAGTGGAAAATCGTCTTTTGGGCTTGCTTTATTCAAATCTCTATAGTCCACGCACATTCGAACCTTGCCATCTTTCTTTGGTACTGGTACGATGTTGGCAACCCATGAGGGATACTTTGTCACAGCCAGGAAACTAGCGTCCCACTGTTTTTGAACTTCCTCTTTGATCTTCATTGCCATATCTGGTCGAGTTCTGCGAAGCTTTTGTTTGACCGGCGGGCAATCTTCTTTCAGTAGCAGGCGATGCACAACCATGTCTGTATCGAGCCCTGGCATATCTTCATACGACCAAGCGAATACATCACTATATTCTCGGAGCATTTCAACCAGTCTTCGCTTGATATCACTCTGCAGCGCGGCTCCGATACGAATATTCTTCTCAACCCCTTCCGATCCCAAGTTGATAGTTTCGATGACCTCATCATGAGGCAGAATGGCTCTTTCCTCTTGCTTCACCAACCAAGACAGTTCTTCAGGAACGTCACTATCTTCGACAACCTCTTCTTCGGCCTGAAATACCGGGTGCTCAAAGTCGGGACGAGTCATAGGTGGTTCAAGGATGTCATCTGAAAATGTTATCCTGCAAAAGGAATGGTTAAGTGCTTCAAAATGCGTATAAAGCGGATAACCACGTTGCCATTTTATTGAAAAATACAAAACAAGAAAGACAGGGATTACAGTATTTGCACATGAAAAAACGCCATTTATTTAATGATTGACACGCGATGTTCATAACAACACAGCCCTAAGCAAATCCTGATGCCCCGGGCAAGACATCAGATTATTCAACAATTAATAAAGCAAAGCATTACTGTTTAAAAGTCACAGGAACAAGCTCCTGAATAGACCAGTTGCACAGTCCTTGTCCTGGCGTGCTTGGCTGAATCCAGGCATCCATATCACAGTCGCTGTCTCCTTCATCAGACTCCGAGGCAGCATTGACGGTCTCATGACATACTCCACTGGCAGGGATGGTGATTGGCCCTCTGAAACGGGGTGCCCCCACGGCAGGAGTTGATGACGACGGTTGGTATCCCAACCCGAACCGGTCCATCTTCACAGGAATGTCCAGCACTTTGCCCCAGCCCTTTGCTTCTCCTGCTTCTACTAGAGCTTGAGCTTCTTTGTACGATGAGACGGCTATTTCTGGCACTTTGCTCGGCCCAGGACCTTTGTCCTTGATGCGCAAACCTTCAAATGCCTGGCAGGGCGTTTCGTGGATTTCTCCGTCGACCTCCACATACTTAAACGACGACAAATGGCTGACCAGGATGTCCTCTTCTCCGCACACGGTGACTACGCTGTCTCCGACCATATATTTTAACTTCTGATGCAGGGTGGACGTGACTGCCCCCGCCCCATGAATCCAGGGTCTTCCAAGCAAGCAGCTGTACGCAGGCTGTATATCCATGATATAAAACTCAGTTGCAAACACCTCCAGCCCCACCTGCAGAGGCAACATGATCGATCCAAAGACTGTTCTCCGCGTGTCGTCAAACGCTCTGACTACCAAGTCACTGGGCGTACACAAGATTCCTCTGACATCCAGCTTCATCATCGCCTTCTTGGGCAGCACATTCAAAGACGATCCGGTGTCAACCAATACGTGCGACATTACTGACCCTCTACACTCAACAGATACGTGCAGCGCCATATTATGATCTCTTCCCTTTGGGGTCAAGTCAAAATCAGTAAAGCCTAAGCTGTGGCCTGCATTCACATGCGCCAACACTCCTTCCATCTGATTCACGGAGACATCTTGGGGTACAAAAGAAGTATCCAGGACTTTCAGCAACGCATTCCTGTGAGCTTCCGAACACAACAGCAATGACAGGATAGATATTTTGGACGGCGTCTGCTGCAGATGCTCCACAATCTTATAATCACTTTTTCGAATCAAACGCATGAACTCTTCTACGTCTTTCGATGCCGATTCTTTGTCACTTGCTTGCACCGGAACGTTCTCAACCACTTTCCCTTTTCCCTTTGCTAATCTTTCAGCCTCCACTTCAGGGGATATAAAGATCCTACCACTCCTTGTCATACCTCCCGACCCAACAACATTATCCACAGTCTCGGCTGGCTGCTTATTAACATCAATCTTTATCCCGTCACAATACACCTCCAACCCATATGACCATGGGACTGCTTTCGTGCTCTCGTACGGAATCGGCCCGGCCTTAGTTATGGTGATCGGTGGTCGCTGAGCGGGTGCTGCAATAGTGATCGTCTTCCGAGGAATCGTTACTGTGGCGACATCCTTCCGATCCTCTACCACTGCCCCTGCGGGCTCTTCAGTTGCTGCTTGGTCAAACTGCAATATGCCTTCATCCATTAAAGCCTGAATGCCTTTCTTCAAATCATCACACCCCCCAGCTAGGGTCCAACATTCTAAGCAATACTCGTCACATCCCGGGAAAACGCCCCCTTGCAACAGTCGGCTCCTTATCTCGCTCAGCGGCGTCTTTAAATCTTCCACATTCATAATCAGATTCGACCCTTCCTCAGTTAGAATGGCGTTGGCCCCATGATTAGGCATGGGTTTCTGCACTATATTCGGACCTGCCGTTCCGAAATTAATAGTCTTATTGTCCAGAAGATCCTGCACAACATGCTTAAAAGCATGGCAACCCTCTATATCGTGGCCCGGGGCCCCAGAATGAAACTCACAGTGCCTGCTTGCATCGTAACCAAACGGGGGAGCTCCCGTTATCGGTGCCAGAGTTCTTTTCTCTACCAAGTTCAATCCCAACAATGTCTGCAACAAATCTGCATAAGTTGAGGGAGGCTTCTCAAACACTCTTCTTGGTTTACCACCTTGGAATCTTCGCTGAGCCTGTTGTGCCCCCTGCTGAGGCTGCTGCTGTTGTTGCATTGGCTGTTGCTGGACCGGCTGTTGTTGCTGGAGTGGTTGTTGCTGGTATGGGATAGTAACACTCGCCACCTGCTGCGGCTGATGATATTGGCTTCGTCCCCTGCCTCGGCCTCGGCCTCGGCCTCCAAATACTGCGCTTGCCTCGCCCTGACGGCGCCCACCAAAAGCCTTCCTATTACTGCCAGATGCAGTCGATTCCTCAACCTGGAATTTTCCTTGCTTAATGTTACGTTCAATCTTTTCTCCCATCAAAATCAGGTCTGAAAAACTGGCCAGAGATGTGTGAAACAGCATGTCATGAAACAGACCTGTGAATGTGCCGACAAACATGTCATTCATTTCCTTATCTTCTACAGGAGGACGGACCCGGGCAGCCATATCGCGCCACCTTTGCGCGTACTCTTTAAAGCTCTCTCCCTTCTTCTGCGACAGTCCCGCCAACTGGACCCGATTGGGTGCCAAGTCGCTATTATACTTGTAGTGAGCTACAAATGCCTCTGCTAATTGCTTCCACGTCTTGATATCAGTTGGCTCCAACCCCATGTACCACTCTAGGGAAGGACCCGACAGACTATCTTGAAAGAAATGCATTAACATTCTTTCATCAGTTGAGTATGCAGACATCTTTCTGTAATAAGCTCGTACATGCACTTTTGGACATCTGTCTCCTTTATACTTGTCAAACGCAGGAGCTTTGAATTTAATTGGCACCCTTAAGCCAGGTACCAAGCCCATTGTTGCCATGTCCAAACCCACAGCACTTTGGTTCAGGACTCCCCTCATCTGCTCTTCCAGCATTCTGATCTTCTGGGAATCATCCATCGGCCCTTCGAAACCTCCGCCGGAGAAGGCGTCCTCCTGCTGATCTTCTTGCCACATACCATTTCCAGCTCCATACCCATCATATCCATTATTACGTCCAGCTCTGATCTGATTCATCCCCGGACCTCGGCCTCTGTTGCCGTACCCTTGAACACCTCCAGCAGGACCAAAAGCCATAAACCCTGTGCCGTTTCCATTCCCGAAACCTCCGTAACCCTGATTGGTCGCACCATAGCCATCCTGCCCAAAGCCTTGAGCATTAAAGCCATACTTCCCAGTGTTATCGAATCCCTGATCGTTGAACCCGAATCCAGTATTGACAAAGTTGTTGCCTCCCGTATTATCTCCCAAATTGACATCACCCAGCCCAACGTTATGGACAACAATCTCATTCCCAACTCCGACGTTACCATTCACAGCAGCGGTAGCGTGGTTGACATTAGCAGCAGGTATATGGACTACAGGTGGAGCCACTGGCGTGGGAGTGCCGTCTCCGTGAACAGTATCGACCCGTACGGACTGATGATCTTCATTACCGTGACCAGCATTTCGAGCCAACAGAGGCTGGACCATGGCCTGCAAATTCTCCTGCCCTTTCGCAATAGCTTCCATGGTCTGCATAAAGAGAGCGAGCTTCTCCCGCACATCTTGCATCTCGTTCTGCATTTGATCCATGATTCTTCGACAGTTGGTGCGAGTAGAATAGCGGTGCGGGTGCTGATCTGCAATCCTGAAAAGTACCTGGTACAGAGCAGGAAATAAGACACTTATTCAAAGATTACCTGTAATGCAATATGAATATGAATGCAATGCAATGTGTCTGTGCATTAGGGAAATTCATTCCCCCAGTTCTAGTGTGAAGGTGCCAGTGCAGTGACAGTGCTGACAATAGGAATATCGGAGCTGAATCATAGAAAGCCTCATATATTGTGGGGAAAACCAGAATACAATGTCGCTGAGAGTACGATAAGAAGGCATGACCTCAACCAACAATCCTGGTAATGGTCAGCACTTATGCAAATAAAGCATACAAGTTACTACAAGTTACTACATGAAATGATCAAATCCTCCCAAAAGTCTGGTACTCTTCTATCAGCTTCTTGGTCTCTGGATGACTTGGTCGATCGAGCAGCCCTTCAACAAGTTGGTTTCTCTTCTTAAGAACACGGCGCACGTCTTCAGCAGTTTCTTCCCATGTTGCTTCTCCGAAGCAATCTTCTAGCTTTCGCTTCTGAGACACCGCTTCATCTCTGCATTTGATTGCCTTGTTCAGTGCATGCTGGACACTATACCGGGTCATCACTTCTTCCTCACACTTCTTGATGCTAGACTTCAACTTTTCTTCGAGGTCGGAGATTTGCTGCTTCAGCTTATCTTCTCTCATCTTATTGTTGGTGAGTGTAGCATTCCAAGTCTTGTTGCAAGAGGAGATTTCTCGGTGTGCCGCGTCAAGCGCCTTCTTTTTGGCTTCCAGCATGTTATGGGAGCTTCTGAACTCTTGCCCCAGACGTTCACGCTTTTTCTTTTCTTCGGTCAACTCAGCCCCTAACCTGTTTAACAGCTCACTTTGTTGTTGGAAAGCATATACGGCCTTGTTTTTCTCACTGCGCACTTGAGCTAGCTCTTGCTCTAACCCTTCGTTGATCTTCATCAAGGCTTCCTTTTCTTTCACAACTTACTCGTAGGCTTCCCGAGAAACAGTAGTTGGCTCTTCTGCCGGGACGGGAACAGGAATTGGGGCATCTGGAAATGGCATCCCCAACTGACTGGCTCTCTCCTGAATCCAAACTCTATAAGGTGCATAGGCCTGACAATCATTCTTACCTAACAGTGGCTTCCCTTTGCGGTTAATACGTGTCCAGGCATGTTGCAACTTGGCTAGTAACTCCCCCTTCACGTCTCCGGTGAAGTACAGAGATTCCTATACTTCCTCCTCCTGAGGTGGATTCTTCAGTGCATATCCGAACTGACGAATGAATAGAGAAGGGTTGTAATTGATACACCCTTTTCTTCCTATCAGCGGCACATTAGGGTACCCAGAACAGCTGAAGATGAGCTCAGATCCCAACAGGTCTCGATCAAACCACACAACGTCTTCGGAACATAGCCTCATCAGGCGCTCTGACCAACTGGCTGAGGTTGCACTGTCCACAAATGGTCCCTTCATGGGGAGATGACTTTTGAACCACATATTTAATAGAGGAGCACAGCAGTAAACAACTTTTCCCCTTCGGTTTTCGTTCTTGTAATGCAATGAGTGGTAGAAGTCTCCGATCAACGTTGGCACTGGGTTGCCTGCAGCAAACAGATAGAAAGCATCCAGATCTACAAAGTTGGGCAAGTTAGGAAACAGCACGATTCCATAAATGCATAAAGCCAAAATAGCATTGAAAACCACCCAACAACCGTTCTTGGCGTACTCTTGAGCCTTGCCAACCAGAAAATCTAGAGAGAAACTGGGAACCCCGAGCCAAGAAGTCACCAACAACTCAGCAGCATTCATATGCAAGGCTTTGGCTAAGTCCTCCAACTTGGGCTCAGCAGCAGAGTGAATAAAGGGAACCTTGTTCTGCACGGGGAGCTCAGTAAACTCCACATACTCCTCAATGGTAGGCCCTAGAATGAAGTCAGCAAAAGTAAAGCATCTCAATGCGGGGTCATAGAACTGCATCAAGGTGTATAGCCCGTTCATCTCATCAGCAGTGGGTTTGCAGACTAATCTCAGTAATCTCCCGTGACTCATTCTGAAGCTTCTTCTAACCTCCTCATCGGCAAGAGATATCAGACCAAGCAAAGAAGTAATATCAGGCGAAGGCAGCTTATACGCAACTGTCTTCCTCAAACTAGCCATAGTCAATACTCAGAAGTCTGGGTACTAGAACCGGGGAATATGCAAATGCACCTGCAGCACAGACACATGCAACAGGGACCAAATGCCGTAGCTGAATAGCCTGAACCATATCAAGAAGTCTCGGATAGACTCTATAGAAGTCTTCAAACCCTGGTCTCAGATAGACCTAAAACAAAGCTCCAACAATGGTCTATGACAGACCTCAAACCATAACTCCAACTGGTCTCTGGCAAACCTTAAGACTCCCAACTGGTCTCTGACAGACCTCAGAACTCTCCAACTGGTCTCTGACAGACCTCAGAACACATCTCCAAATGGTCTCTGACAGACCTCAGAACTCTCATAAATAGCCAGGATCTCTGATCAAGAAATAACCGGTAGTCTGAAGGTCTAGTTACCTGCATAACCCCAAACCCTCTCACAGGTGGATGTCCTAGTAACTGACAAAGGTATGGCATCCTATGCGGTCGTCGGCGTCACAGACTTTCAGGGTTGATGATACGATTCCCAGAAGGAGTGGCATCATCAAATCCTGAAGAGGCCTCACTTAGCCAACTTCCAAATGATCGGTTCCCGGAGTCGACAATTCAGCTGACCAACAACCCCTTCGACCCAAAGGGTAGAAAAAGAAGCCAACCAGAAGAACCTCGTCCGAGTGTAGATTTCATGAGACACTAATGCAAGCAAAGCCGGCACGCGCCCACTACTTTCTACGCTAATTCTAGGTGCACTCAAGCCCAGGTCCGGCTTCTCACTCAATATCAGAACACCTGTCACACCCCAATACAGCAATAATAAACAATATATATAAAGCTGAAAATACAAGGTCAGAAATATAAATCCATACAAAATCCTCGACGGGAAAACAAGCGTTATGATTCACTCTCTTAAGGGACGTTGGATCCCAAATGCATAAGAACTATCGCAGTCCTTAGCAGCCAGGGGACATTGGGTCCCCAGCAGAGTCGCCAGCTGTCGCTACTGCGAAAATCGGCGCCGGCTGAACAGAAGAGTCGCCACCGCGCGTTATTTATCCCACGGGAGGGAAAGGAAACGCTCAGAGTAAACCTCGCACAACACGGGAAAGGTATGGTCGTCGCAACCAAAACCTGGATTCGGGAGTCGGTTACGCAAGGGGAAGGTATTAGCACCCCTCACGTCCGTCGTACTCGACGGGATCCACGCTTGTTTTCGGGTATGGATTGTTATTCTACCTAAAATATAGGTCAAGGGTTGAAAAAGAAAATAAAATGAAAATAAAAATGACTCGGCAAAGTATCGCACTTTATGCCTACGTATTCCCGCCTGGAACGAGAAATCAGAGTCAACGTAGTTCGCCTACCTACGGGAAAAGAGGGGAAGGTTGCTCGCTAGGATATCGCATCCTATGCCTACGTACTTTCATACAGCGTGAAAGATCAGAGCAAACGTAGTTCGGGCCACGGAAGACACAGGTTTGTCTTGGTTGATTTTATTCCTTCTGAAAAAGGTTTTTCTGATTAGCAGTCCCAGCGGACAAAAATGACATCTTGATGAGTTCTCATTCTTTTACGAAAGAAGTGTCTTTTATTGCGTTTGAAATCTTTATTGTGTTTTTTTGTTTGTTTTGAGAAAGAAGAGACAGAACTCTAACCTATGGTTGCGAAGGGAAACAAACTATCCTAATGTTAACATGCATGGGTTAAGACCTAGTGTCTATCATGCTCCTCTCTTGCACAGAGAGAAACAGAGATCCTACGGGATAGGCAAAAACAGAAACAATATCAGATATACAATAAAGCAGTAAAATGCATGGATGCAGCAATACAAGCGAGGCAAGGGAGTCCCACTCAACCTCGAACCTAGAAAACAATAGGCAAAAGTGAACAGACTTCACTTTCAACCCAACAGGGTAAACAGCAAACAATACAGTCCGGAAAACCAATCAATACATCAGCAATGAAATACAACAACAAAAAGAAACAGCATCAGCAGCTCTGAATCAGCATCTGGCTTCAAATAATTTCCAATCATTCATGGGCTTCAACAAGCATCAATCTCCATCTTCATGATCTTCAGGTAAGGGCTTTGATCATCAGTCTTTTATCTGCAATGGCTTTTCTTCAAGTCTCAGGCTCCAGGATGAACATCAGTCAACCAAATGAAGTGAGTGAATGTTAGACAGTTAATTACCTACCAAGGGTGGTTCATCAACTGTTAACATTAAACAGAAAGTTTTCTCTCAAAAGTTCTATCTCTCAAATATATTCACTGATCCTTCCAAAGGAAGGAGGTGGATATTTGAAAGAGACTTTGAATCATAGAGAAAGGATAGAGGCAAACAAAGCCATCTATGTTTGAGAAGCAAGCTTTCTAATCTAGAGCTCTGCCTAGCTCCTAAACCCTAGTCTCCTCAGCAGCTGCTAGCAAGGACCTCCTCTCCAACTCTGGCAGTTAATCTTCAATCTTTGGATCTCCAATGGTCTTCATCTCCTCAAGTCTTCAGATCCCCCAAGTCCCCAGACAATCCCAATACCCAAACAAACAAGCAATAATCCCCAGAGGGCACACCACACCAGCCAACCAGATATACAGTATATTAATAGCAGTAGGGGAATCCTGACTTTTTCTAAGGGATCTAATAACTACCCATAGCCCCTATAGCCCCATAACTAAACTAGTCAAGCCCTAAGTCCTAAGGGAAAAGAATCAAGGATCCTAAGTCATCACCTAAAACCCTAATTTTGCCCATGTTATTCACACTTACACTAAGCACCTAAATTTAATTTCTAAAAATGGGAACTAAATTGAATCTACATGCTTAATGTCTAACCTAAACAACCTAAAAAGAATGGATGAAAAATATTGAAGCAATTAATAGAACAAAAAAATATCAAAATCATGTATGAAATGAATTTATGTAAAATGTTATTTATTTAGAAAATATGGGAAAAATATCAAATAAAAAATAAAATGCAATTTTTATTTTTTATAATTTTCTAGACATCCTAAAGAAAAATATGCAAAAAGAATGAATTAAAAATGATGAATTTTCTATTTATTATGAATTTTTAAAAAATGAATGAAAAATGAAAAGAAAATAAAAAGAAAATATAAAGAAATAGTTGAAGGGGGTGAGAATAGTAAGCAATTCATGTTCAGCGCGTTGGGCTTACTAAATTGGGGGGTGTGAATAGCTATCTGAGCCCAATTCCCCCCCATAAGTGAAACGGTGCGTTTTACTCTTTAAAATTTCCCACCAGAATGAAGTTTTAATCGTGGTCGTTGGATACTTCCCCCAGGTCAAAGGTCCAACCTCAATCGTATGGCCACCAACCCTTCTTCAACCTCCAGCATTTTAGGGTTTCAGAACCCCTTCCCATGCACGATGATTCCATCTCCTCATGCCCTCTCCACACGCCATGAAAACGCACGATGTAAAAAACAAAACTCCTCCATTCCTTTCCCTCTACAAGCCTATGACCATAGCTTCCATTAAAAATCACACAATCAGCCAATTCGAAGAAGGTAACAGATGGGAACCACCATTAGTGCCTGAGATGAAACCTCTCCAATTCTTCACCAAACTCATCCTAAGCTAATCTACACTTTCTCATGATCATAACATGCTAGTTTACTAACATTTTCGTGCCTTAATCCAAGAGTTAAGAACCTCAACAGAATCACTACCTCATGTTCAAACTTCAAGAAACCTCTCTAAACTCACCATAACTAGTCATCTGCCTATGCTCAACCGTTCTATGCTATCAAAACCCGAAGATTCTACCTAAACTAAGCAATTCGAACAGAAGACAAACCTGGTGTAATTCCTTGATACAGGTGCTGAGATCTTCAAATCAACTGCTTGTGATGAAGGGAATGTGATCAGTAGGCTTGGTGATTCCTTCTGTATGCAACAAGTGTAGTTCTAAAGCCTTGAATCACTCAATTCCAAAGTTCATGCCTCTTGGATGATAATGGTGAATGGTTCAATTCCTTCCTCAATTTGACAAAAGAAAGTATGGATTCTGATCCTTGTGAGATGATAATGAAGATTGAATCAAGAATGTTGAAGTTTGGTGAGAAATTGATGGAGTTTGAGAAGCTTATGCAAGAATGAGAAAATGGATGAAAATGGAGATTTTGGACAAATGGGAGCACCAACCCTTGCATGAATCAACTTGCATGAATATATAGGTTGCATTAGAACCTCCTAGAACATTGGAGAAGTTTCCCTTACACTTTTCCTTTTCAATTTGGATTATGTTACTTCCAATTCAAGCAACCATGAATAACTCTTAAATTATGACCTATACTCAAAATTCCATTTTAGCCAATGTCTTTAAAATGCCTTTTCCATTCAAAATGACCTATAATTTTGCATCATTTGGCCAAGATATGAAAAATACCATTTTTTAAGCCATTTTTCTTCATTAAATTCAACAATTTTGAAACCTTGTGATATGAATCTTTCCAATCTCTCATGGTAACTTTTCTAGACTCAAAATGTCATTTGGAGCAAGTTTGATGTTGTAAGTTTTTTCATTTGAGGCCTCCTTGTATGAGTTTTGGACATAGGTTAAAATGACCTGTAATTCACAAATGACCAAAATACCCTTTGCTTGCCAAGACCATAAGTTGAGTTCCACACATCATATGAAGGCATACTATACCATTCTAGAAATCTAAGACAATGAGGAACAATTATTATGTTGACCAAGAATTCATTTGAAATCTCCTTGAGGGGTAAAAATTGCTTGGAAGTCAAGTCACTTTCACAGACAAAATTTCAGATGCCTCAGATGACCTGTAACTTGCAAGGACCATAACTTGAGTTCTATAAATCTCCTTAATGTCTTCCACCACTCAAATTAAAGGTCTTGAGATCCTCTACAAGTTCCATGTTGGCCAAGAAGCCATTTGAAGCTTGAATTTTGAGTTATCTTGCTTGGAAATTTGACCTAAACTAGGGGATTTTACATAGAAACCCTAATTTAGGACCTCCTCTTCTCCTTGATTTCTCTTGATTTCTTCTTAGCATAACAACATATCCTTATTCTCCATGTCAAATGATGAACCCCACATCTCTTCAATAGCCCTTAATGTCTTTCAATCAGTCAATTGACCTAGAGTTGACCCAAGGTTGACCCAGATGAAACCCTAGTTGACTGTCTTCAACTGCAATACTTGTGATCACACCAATGACTTGTTTCCTTCTCCAAATGACTTTCTAAGTCCTCCAAGATGTCTAGATACTCCCCATGCCTTCAATTCACAGCTCATACTTTCCTTGATGATCCCCAGATACCCTCAGCCAGGAGATAAATGAACTGCTTGACCCATTGACTTGATAGCTTTCAAATTCTTTTCTGATGACTTGAATGAGATTGAATCAGGATAATAACCTCTTGATAGGCCTCTAGAGATGAGAATAATGATTGGTCCCCCTATTGTATGACTTTCTATACTTATGCTATGCAAATGAGTAGCCTATGTACATGACTCTATATGCAAATGCTAATGACATTGAAACATAAACCAGGTGAATAGGGTTGAGCAAATTTTAGGGTGCAACAATGCCAGTGCCAAAAACAGAAAAAGAAGTTCGTGGTTTCCTGGGCAGAATAAACTACATTGCAAGGTTTATTTCTCAGCTCACGGCCACGTGTGAACCGATGTTCAAACTACTAAAGAAAGATCAGGCGATTATCTGGAATGAGGATTGCCAGAAGACATTTGATAAGATAAAACAGTATATGCAGGAACCTCCAATCTTGATACCCCCAGTGGCCGGACGACCTTTAATCATGTACTTGACAGTTCTTGAGAATAGTATGGGGTGTGTTCTCGGTCAGCACGACGAGACGGGCAGAAAGGAGCATGCCATTTACTACTTGAGTAAAAAGTTCACAGATTGTGAATCTCGTTACTCGATGCTGGAGAAAACGTGTTGTGCACTTGCCTGGGCTGCCAAACGTTTACGACAGTACATGCTCAATCACACCACTATGCTAATTTTGAAGATGGATCCGATCAAGTACGTCTTCGAGAAGCAAGCGCTTTCGGGTAGGATTGCCAGATGGAAAATGGTGTTGACAGAATATGACATTCAGTACGTTTCCCAGAAGGCCATCAAGGGAAGCGTATTGTCTGAATACCTGGCCGAACAGCCGATCGAAGATTATCAGCCGATGGAATTTGAGTTCCCTGATGAGGATATCATGTTTCTCAAAGCGAAAGACTGCGATGAACCGTTGCCCGACGAGGGTCCAGATAGGAAATCCCAGTGGAAATTGATATTTGACGGGGAGGTTAATTCTTATGGAAGTGGCATTGGGGCAATCATCACGACTCCCCACGGATCCCATATACCGTTCACTGCGAGACTGACGTTTCCAGTCACCAATAATGAAGCGGAGTATGAAGCATGCATTATGGATCTAAAAGAAGCAATTGATTTGAGAATCAAGAACATTGACGTATATGGTGACTCGGCGCTTGTGATTAACCAGATTAAAGGGGAGTGGGAGACTCGTCAATCGAATTTGGTGCCGTACATGAATTATGCCAGAAGGCTGCTTCCGTTCTTTGATCGAGTGGAACTCCATCATGTGCCCAGGGCTGAGAACCAGATGGCTGATGCCTTAGCCACGTTGGCTTCGATGTATAAAGTCAATTTTTGGAATGAAGCTCAAAGAATTGTCCTTTCTCGTCTTGATAGACCTGCATTCGTCTTTGCGATCGAGGAAGCCTCCGACGGCAAGCCATGGTTTCATGACATTCAGACCTTCCTTATGACTAAGGAGTATCCTGCGGGAGCGTCAACCCAGGATAAGAAGACTCTGAGGAGGCTGTCTGGAAATTTCTATCTCAATCCTGATGGAGTTTTGAATAAGAGAAACCACGATCTCGTGCTACTCAGATGTGTAGATGAGAAAGAGGCGAGTATGCTCATGGAAGAAGTCCATGAAGGAACATTTGGTACGCACGCCGGCGGACATGCTATGACAAGAAAGATCCTGAGAGCAGGATACTACTGGCTGACGATGGAGTCAGATTGCTTTAAATTCACGAAGAGATGTCATAAATGCCATATCTATGCTGATAAAGTTCATGTGCCGCCGTGCCCGTTAAATGTCATGTCCTCCCCATGGCCGTTCTCCATGTGGGGCATCAACATGATAGGAAAGATCGAGCCCACTGCATCTAACGGTCATCGCTTCATTCTAGTAGCTATCGACTACTTCACCAAGTGGGTGGAGGCAGCCTCATATGCTAATGTGACCAAGCAGGTGGTGGCTAAATTCATAAAGAGGGACATCATCTGTCGTTACGGAATTCCCGAGCGGATCATTACGGATAATGGTTCGAATCTGAATAACAAGATGATGAAGGAGCTGTGCCAGAGTTTCAAGATTGAACACCACAACTCATCTCCTTACCGGCCGAAGATGAATGGCGCCGTTGAAGCGGCCAATAAGAACATAAAGAAGATTGTTCAGAAGATGGTTGTGACCTATAAAGATTGGCACGAGATGATGCCATTTGCACTGCACGGTTATCGTACAACGGTATGTACATCAACCGGGGCAACTCCTTTCTCCTTAGTGTACGGTATGGAAGTTGTCCTACCATTAGAAGTTGAGATTCCTTCTTTTCGAGTTTTGGTTGACGCGAAACTCGACGAGACAGAATGGATTAAGAATCGGCTAAACCAACTCAGCCTGATGGACGAGAAGAGATTAGCATCGATTGCGTATGGTCGTCTGTACCAAACCCGAATGAAGAAAGCTTATGATAAGAAGGTGCGTCCTAGAAGCTTTCAGACGAGTGATCTTGTCCTGAAGAAGATTCTTCCTCCGCACTCCGATCACCGGGGCAAGTGGACTCCCAATTACGAAGTTCCGTACGTCGTCAGCAAGGTCTTTTCGGGAGGAGCGTTGTTGTTATCCATGATGGATGGCGAAGATTTTGCATCCCCGGTGAACGCGGACGCAGTTAAAAAATACTTTGCTTAAAAATGACCCGCTGGAAAGAAAAAGAATATCCGGGCAAAAATGGGGCATCCCGGCGAACCATAAAAAAGGAAAAAGGTTCGGGAAAAAATTAGGGATATAAATCGAAAAATGTACACCCGCAAAGTCGAAAACCCGGATGGGCGACTTTGGCAAAAAAGGGTATCCCGGTGAATCGAAAACCCGGAAGGGCGATTCAGGCAAAAGTTAGGGATTTGAAAAAGCAAATGACTGCGTTCCGCGTATGGACTCTCATTGTTTAGTGGTTTGGAAGACCTGAGGGCCGTTTATCTGAATCAATCTCTTCTGAAGCTGAAGCGTCAGAGAAGTATCGAAGTCGAGTGGGTCATAGAGGGATCAACTCATGGTATTCGTCTACGCCCGTTGCCGACATTTGTATATACTGATGTATATTTATGTTTATATTTGCGCAGCTTCCTCATTCCAGGAGCTTGCATCTGTTGTAAAACATTTTTACCCATTCAGGGGTTCGTTATCAATAAAATGTATACTATTCAGCAATTCTGTTTGTCTGTTTAGCATTTATCTGTTTTGTTTGCGAAAAAGAACGCCGATGTTTTTGATAAAATGCGCATACATAAACTTACTGGCCTAGGCCACTGATTGTTGAAACAATGAATTACTTGAACATTGTCGCAAGATGATAACCTTGATAGGTCCCTTTGAGAAGGGTATCTTGTCTGTTTGTTTGTGTTGCTGCAGGTGTAGCATATTCCAGGCAGTGCGCCGTGTGCGTCCCCAAGCAGGATGATTCCTCCGTCTCCAGCAAAGTTCAGTAGTCGCTCCCCGCAGAGTCTGAACATGAGATCGTAAGCATTGACATGTGTTTCCCCAGGCAGAGAAGATTCTCTCTCCAATCAGATGTATCCTGAAGGAACGACATCTCCCCAGCTGAGTCATTCACTGAAGTGTGCAGCAAGTGGAAGTTCCAGACTGAAGTCTCCAGTTGAAGCATGATGATTTCTTCTTCCCCAGCCGAATTCGCAGATCCCCGAGAGAGCCGAGTCCTTGGGAGCAGTTCGGGCCATGATTGGTTTTCCCCAGTAGAATGTTGAATAGCTGATGCCATATTTCCCCGCCGGAGTCGTTATCTCCAGGAAGGTTTGGCTGCGAATGTCGTGCAGTTTGTTTCCGTGATTGACATCGCTTTCCTCAGCAGGTTCAGGTTCTCGTAGAGCTTTATTCCCCTGCAGCAGTCAACTGGAGTTTACTTCCCCATGCAGAGTCCGATTGAGATCGGTGTGACCTTTTCTCCGTGGTTCTTTCTCCTTGACAGGAGGATTCTCCCTTCAGCATTTATTTTGCTGATGGGATCGTAGCATTTTGCATGATTGCATAACACTTACCTAATAATGCATAGCATTTCCACCGTGTGGAGCATTACGCCATTGTCAAAGCATATGCATACGAAACATGAGCTAGGTCGTTACCGTTCTTGTTTTGCAGGTGTTCCTCCGCAGAGTCGCTTGCTCAAGATGATTCTTGAATTCCCCAGTAAAGTCGTTTGTCCAAGATGATTCTTGAATTCTCCAGCGAAGTTGATGGCTTAAGATGATTCTTAAAATCCCCAGTGAAGTCGCCAGAGTTGGTTGCTCAAGTTGATGCTTAGAGTCCCCGACAAAGTGTTTGTTCAGGATGATTCCTGAAATCTCCAGCAGAGTTATTGGCTTAGGATGATTCTTGAAGTCCCCACGGAGTTATTTGTTCAAGATGATCCTTGATTTCCTCAGCAGAGATGATTTACCCAGAATGATTTCCGGACCCCCGAAGCAGAGTTACTTGACAGTTCTTCAGAAACCCCAGCGGAGATGTGTCATCCCCAGCAGGTTTCTGAACAGCGAAGTTGAAACTTCCCTTGAAGACTTGATGGTTGAAGTCCAACCGTATTCACGAAGCAGTTCTATCAGCTGATGCGGAGTGCCTGATGGCAGAAGTTTGGATATCCCTAATTGGTTCATGATTGACCGAGAGTGCTATTCCCGACTTACTGACGAAGTTCGGCTGACGCCCAAAAAAATTCTTTGAATGCCCGATGGCATGATTAACTTGATTGATGACCTGATGAGTCCCGAGGAATCTTGATGCCCAACGGCATGATCGACCATGTATCACCGGTTACCGTGTGACCAATTCCCCAGCTAGTTGCTGTGCAGCTAATATTTCGGTTTTCGAAGATTTGTTCCCATCAGAGTATCGTGTACTTGTGCAGTTGGCAAATTTCCGGGTTTGTTAGTATTCAACCATCTCGCACCTTGATTGGTTGAGAGTCGTTCGCTTCTCACCCAGTCAGGTTCAAGCCGTTTGAATAGGGGCAGCTGTTGCACCCCAAAATTTGACCAACATTTCTTTACCTAGCTTATGTTTCATTTCATTCACATTAGCATTGTCATTTGCATTTCATTGACATGTATGCAGGAGATCAAGAGGTATGATTACCAATTAAGGGCTACACAAGACTATGAAGCTAGCCAAGAAGGTTATTCAAGTGTTCAAGGGTTGATATCCTTGTCAGAGAAGATAAAAGACTCTCAGAGAGAGTGGTTGAAACCAAGGTTGTGTGCCTCCTAACTTGAGAGTTGGGGGAGCTACTCAGATGATTCTGAAGTCAAGAATGTGGACTTGAAGCCTTGAGAGAGCTTATGAGATGTCTTGAAAGCCATCATGAAGCCTAGACAGGTCATTATGCAAGATTAAGAAGCCCCAGCCATGAGTGGTTTAATTAGGGTTTGACTGGGTCAACCCTAAGTCAACTGATGATTTGAAGAAGGATGAGACCTAATTCAAAGGCCATGTGATCATGGATTGATGCATTGAGATGTTATAAGGATGATTCCAAGGTAAACTCATCATGATTGAAGAGTTTGAGAAGTTTCAAGCTAGGGTTTCTAAGGCTTGACAGTGTAAAATCCCCTAGTTTGACCCCTATCTTCAAGGCAGTTTAGCCCAAGATGTGATTGTCATCTCATCTTTCCCCCAACATGAATGTTGTAGAGCTTGAGCTTAGCTTTAATTTGAGTACTAGAAGTCCTTGATAGTATTTATAGAACTCAAGTTATGACTTTGACAAGTTACAGGTCATCTGAGGTATGTGAATCTGGGGCCTTGAAAGTTACCCAACTTGCATCAAACTTTTGCCCTAGGAGGGTGATTCCTGTGAACTTTTGGTCAACATGAATGTTGTTCCTTATCCTCTTAGATTTCTAGAGAGTACTATAAGTCCTTGATAGGATTTGTAGAACTCAAGTTATGGCTTCGACAAGTCAAGGGCATTTTGGTCATTTGGAGATTACAGGTCATTTCAAGTATAAGGCCATAACTCCTATTTCCAAGCTTCAAATGGAAAAATGTTCAACATCAAACTTGTTCAAAATTATGTTTTAAGGCTATTAAGGAGGTCATGAGATGTTGGAAATGCTTGTAGCTCAAAGTTGCAAAAATGACCTAAAATAAGGGTATAAGTTAAATAAACCAAAGTTGGAAATTGATATTTTCAACCTACACATCCAAACCATGGCATGTAATATATCATTTTGACTCTAGAAAACATTTTAAGAACATTGGCTTAGCCACATTTTTGAGTTGAGATTCAATTTGTGGACTTGCTTTGAAAAGTGATTACTTGCATATTAAGTAACATGTGCAAAACATAGAATCAAGGCATGAGCAAGGCCCTTTGCAAGCTAAACACTTTCAAAATGTCACTAGGGGAGAAATTGGAAGTAAATGAGATTGGTTTCAAGCTGTTTGCAGCATTATGCATAGCATGGCATATGGTTGAAAATCTCATGACATGAGAAGTGGAAACTCTCATTAGAAGGATCTAGAGGGTTCTAGATCATTCATACATCATCTATATATTGAGTAGAGGTGATCCAATGCAAGGGTTGGTGATGATTGAAGGAGAGAGCATAGATTGAGATTGAGATTTCTTGGCTTGCAATTGAATTCGGTTTCACAAAATTCTTCACTTTCCATCCATTTTCTTGATTGAAACTTCTTCCATGGATGCTAAGGAGTGATTCCAGATCATAATCCAAGAGAATTCATGGCTGAATCGTGTAGGAGCAATTGAATTTTTCCACCTGCAACTCACCATCGGATTTCAAGATTCAGGAGCTTTCAACCGGTTCTTTTGCATACAGAAGCAAGGAGAGGGTTCATTGATCGTGTCTGAAAGATTGGAGAGCTTGAATTGGAGGTTTAGTGCATCTGTTCATCCAAGATTTTTAGGTTGTTAACTTTCTTCCTCTAGCATGAATTAGGTAGAATCAAGATGAATTAAGGTGTTAGTTGCATTGTAGAACGGTGTAGGAAGGTTTTCAGACCATTAATTTGAGAATTAGTGACCAATTTAGGGTATTACCATTTTCAGTTGAGAATTGGATATGGTGAATCTTGAGGATTTAGGTTGAATTAAGGGCATGAATGAGTTCGTGAGGGAATTTGGGATAAGTTTCATGTATTGACCATTTGCAATGGAGGATCCTAGAGAGAATTAGGGTTGAGGAAGATGACTGGAGCACCACCGATGGTGGCCGGAGCTGGGCGCGAAGTTCAGAGGTTCAAAAGGTAGGAGATGACTCTGGGACCATCAGATCTTGGTTTGACTTGGACTAGGACCCTCATCCAACGACCACATTTTAATTCAATTTGTGAAGGAGTTTTGATTATGAAACGCACCATTTCATTTAATCAGTGGTTCTGGGCTTAGTGGAAAGGCTGATATTCACACCCCCCTGATGGCCCAACCCATAGTTTGAACTGTGTGTCATTACTATTTGCACCGCGCGTGTGTTATTTTTGTTTGATTTTCATTATTTTTTTCATTTTATTCATAGTTCTTGGAAAAATCATAATAAATTGAAAATTAATCCAATTAATCCCATTCTTTTTGCATTTTACTCATGATTGAGTCTAGTATTTTTTAGAAAAAAAATATTTTCAATTCATACTTTTTCTGATTTAATGGGAATTTTACATTTTAATTGATATTAAAATGGTTATGTTTGATACCTAATTTTGTGGAATTTTGTGTGATCATGTGTTGATGATTTTGATCCTAATTTTGTGTGTGTGATTAGGTTAGACATGTATGATCCCATAGAATTTTTCTCACATTTTTGTGATGGAAATAGGTGTGCTTTCTAGATTGAGATTTAGGTGCTTCCTTTTAGGGTTTAGGTTTAGTACCTCATAATGTAGAATTTATTTCTAGGTCTAATTTGATGGTTTGATCTCTGAAATTAATATGGTAGAGTCATGATTGACCTAGGTTCCCATAGTCATTTTTGTAGGATTTTACAATTGGTTTTAGTATTTTAGTTAGGACAAACTTTAGTACTAGGTTTTAGGTGATCCTAACTTACTAATTCAACTAGTTTAACTTCTTTAGTCCCCTTAGAGTAGGGTTTTGCTTTGTTTGCCTTTGGTTGAGTTGAAGACAAGTTAAAGAAAAGGTGAGGTTGCTTGAAGTTGCTTGAAGTTGCTTGGAGCTTTGGAATTGCTTGTGCCTGAAGGTGTCTGAGGAAGAGTTAGGAGGTAGGAGACATAGGGAGAGCCTTATAGTTAGAATGATTTCTTTCACAAATATGGAAAGCATCTTGTGCTTCCATTCCTCCCAATGACTAAAAGTCCTTCTAAGATATTCACATCCCCCCTTTGGAGGGATGAGTGGCTTTATCTGGGAAGTAGAACTTTGAGGGAACCAGTCTCTCATAATGATGAACCCTTACAGGCTTCCTTTGGTTGTCAATAAGCTGTTTATCATTTCCACTCATCCTGTTAAATCAATTGTCTTCTGGTTTGAGTATCTTGAAAGATGTTGGACTTGAGTTTGAATATGAGAACTTCATTGAAGAGTGTGGAAAAGGATGATTCCTTGAGCATTGCCATTGTAGCTGAAGCCTGAAAAGCAAGAAGAACAAGTTGATACTTGAAGATCCAATGGAGATGGAGTGAAGAGCTGAGGCTTAAAGAATTGAAGGATGAAGTTGACACTTCTAAGTGATTGAAGATTACTCTGAGAAGATGAAGCTTGTAGGAGAAGAAGACCAAGTTGATACTGGTAAGGCAAAGAAAGCTGAAGCTTGAGAACTAAGTTGATACTTATGAAGAGGATTCAATTGAGATTGAGTGTAGAGCTGAGGCTTGAGGAATGAAGGATAAGTTGACACTTACATTGATGCTTGGAGAGCCTGAAGGAATCAAGTTGATACTTGTAGTTAAAAGTGAAGCCTGAAGGTAGAATTGACTGAGGAGCTGAAGCTTGGAGAAGAGAGAGCAAGTTGATACTTGGGTTTGATGGATTGAAACCTTGGAAAAGCAAGTTGATACTTGTTAGTGAAGTTGATAGCCTTGAAGGGTGATTAAAGTCTGAAGACTGGGTTGCTGTTAGAAGAGCTGAAGCTTGGAACTGAAAGAGGGAGTTGTTGATCTGCTTTCTTGTCTGTTTTCTTTTTTGTGCTGATGTGTCTTGTTTGAATTGCTTGATGCATTAGAATAAGTTCATATTTAGACTGACTTTAATCTAGGAGCATGATTGCACTAGAGGTTGAGTTGTTCCCTCTGCTTGTATTGTTACTGTATGGCTTTGCTTGCGGGTATTCGGTAGAGCCCTGCTCCCTTGCCCATGTGGTTTATTTTGCTTGATAGCATTTTATGTCCTCTGTATGTTTGCAGTTGTTATTCTATTTTGCTTGATAGCATGTTATTTCTTTCTGTATGATTACAGTTATCCATATCTGGCTTGAGGTTGAGATGAGCTTGTGGAGGCTGCTGCCCCACACACATTTCCTCCCTCACTTGCATTGCATGCATTTTATTTACAGCTGTTTACTGTTTAAGCTGATGCTTTATCTGTTTCTGTGTATCATTGACATGATCCCTTAGGAATCTCACTTCCTTTGATAAGGAAGTGATGATTAGAACTTTAGGTTGAAACTTATGCATGATAACTTCTAGGAGATCCCTGTTTCAAACTTCAACTATAGGATGAATCCTTGGCATGACAACAGTAGGACTTGATAGTCTCCCCGTAGTTGAGCCTGCTCTCTTCTCATCTCAAAACAGTTTAAGATACAGTAATCATGAATGATTTCTTTCGTACGTTACGAGCCTTAAGATATCTGAGAAAGGATTGTTGGAGAGTTTCTTTTCAACAGTCCGGATGTTTAGTATGGCACCCTTTGGGTGACATGCGACGCATTCACTCTCAGGTCATAGTCTTTAGTGCGATTGAAATTGCAAACACAATAAAAAACAGTTCTTCCGTAAAAGACAGAAAACAAACTTCAAACCTTTTTGCCCCGTGGGCCCATAATTCCAAAGAAGCTTTTCTGAAGAAAAGAGTGTCGTTAAACTTCAGCGCCAACGCGAACAGGCTTTGTCCCTAACTGCTGGAACTGCTGTTTAACCCCACTCGATAAAACAGATGAATCTGAATTCCCGTAATCCGTATTATCCCGAACTACGTAAGCTCTGATCTCTCATAACTGTTGAGAGTACGTAGGCACAATACTGATGTATTGGCGAGCCACCTTCCCCGTAACCTGTAGTAGGCCGAATTACGTTGACTCTGATTTCTCATTCTCTGATGAGAATATGTAGGCATAAAGCGCGACGCTTTGCCGAGTCATTTTCTTTTCTTTTCAGACCAGCCTTGATAGGTAGATAGATAAACCAACTCGTCCAGTAAACATAACAAGCGTGGATCCCATCGAGTACGATGGACGTGAGGGGTGCTAATACCTTCCCCTTGCGTAACCGACTCCCGAACCCAGACAACGGTTGCGATGATCTTGTCTTATACCTTTTCGTCAGGTTTTTCCGATCGTTTCCTTTCCCGTTCTGAGGGATAAATAACGAAAGGTGGCGACTCTTCTGTTTTGCCGGCACCTTATTTTCGTGGAAGCGACAGCTAGCGGCTCTGTTGGGGACTTGATAGTTTCCTGGGATCCAACGTCCCGTATGCGAGTCAGTTTGGGGATCCAGCATCCCCTGCGAGAGTCAATCCTAGCGCTTGTATGATTACTCGTTGGGTTGTGTTTATTTATCGCATTTTTATTTCCGGCACTTTATTTTTCAGTATGATATGATTATCTGTGCTGTTGTGGGAGGGGCATTCTGATGAGTGAGAAGCCAGACCCAGGCTTGAGTGAACATAACATTAGTTGTGGAAATTAGTGGGCGCGTGCTTGCTTGGCAGGCACTAGTGTCTCATGAAATCCACGCTCAGACGAGGTTCTCCCAGTTGACTTCTTTTTCAACCCTTTGGGTTGAGGGGGTTGTTGGTTTGGAGGATTATCGACTCTGGGGACCGATCATTTGGGATTCAGCCGAGTGAGGCCGCTTCATGAGCTGGTGATGCCACACCTTCTGGGTATCGTATCACCCCTCTTGTATGTCTGTGACGCTAATGACCGCATAGGATGCCGAACTTGAGTCAGTTTAGGTCCATACCTGTGAGCAGGGTTGGGTTTGTTGCAGGAAACTTTGACCTTCAGACTACCTGGTTTTCTTGATAGTGAATCAGTTTTGTTGGTACCGGAGGTTCTCATCATCAGATATATGATTGTTCTTGACAGAGCAGAGCTTTGGTCCTGTATCAGAGGACCTTATATTCAAAGATGTGTATTTGTTCTTGATAGAGCAGGTTTTGATTGGGATCAGAGGGTCTTATTATCAGATGTTTGTTCTTGACAGAGCAGAGTTTTGGTCCTGTATCAGAGGACCTTGTCTTTAGATATATGTGTGTTCTTGACAGAGCAGATTTATGATTGGGGTCTGAGGATCTCATCAGCAGATGTATGGTTGTTCTTGACAGAGCAGAGTTTTGGTCCTGTATCAGAGGTCCTTATCATCAGATGTGTGTTCTTGACAGAGCATATTTTTGGTCATGTATCAGAGGTCCTTATTATCAGATGTTTGTTCTTGACAGAGCAGATTTATGGTCCTATGTGTGTGTGTTCTTGACAGAGCAGATTTGTGGTTCGATACCAGGATTTCCTTCTTATCAGAGAAAGTGGTTGTTCTTGATAGAGCAGGATTATGGTTTTGTTGATGCAGAATCTCCACAGCACAGTTGCCTTGATCTCCTGCTGCATGATTGCATTTTACATTGCTTTGCATACCCATTTGCATTTCATTAACGTGTGTCTGTGTTGCAGGTACCGTTTTCCCCGATTCAGGATTTTTGGCCTTCTATTATAGTGTTATGGGTTCTCTGAGGAAGACCGTGGCTTACAAGCTCCCTGCCCCTGATGTGGTCCAGCTGACTGGTTTGATTGCTTTAGCTAGTGATTCTGTGAGAGACGAGTTCAGAAAATCTTACGGCAAATTGCTCAGTTTGGTTCGTAAACCTTCTGCGTTCGAGTTGAATGGGTTGCATGCTCTGCTGCAGTTCTACGATCCTCCGTTGAGATGCTTTACTTTCCAGGATTTTGTTCTCGCACCCACGCTAGAGGAATATGCTGATTTGTTAGGTGTGCCTATCAAGAGGCAGATGCCCTTTGTTCACATGGATGCTGAGCCTGACCTGGCTAGTCTAGCTCCCTCACTTCATCTGGATGCCTCCGAGTTGGTGTTGTCTAGTTGGAACAAGATTCCTGGTTTCTCCTTGCAGTTCTTAGTGGGAAAGGCTCAGCAGTGCACCAAAGACGGATGTTGGGTCGTGTTCAACGCCATTCTCGCTCTGTGCATATATGGCATCATTATGTTCCCCAATATGCCGATTTTGTAGACTTCGACGCCTTTCGCATCCTTGCTTCAGGGAATCCAGTCCCTACCTTGATAGGAGATGTCTACCATTCCATCCACTACAAAAACGAGAACAGAAGGGGTAAGAACGTCTCGTGCTGTGTGCCCCTGCTTTATAAATGGCTTGATAGTCATCTGCCCAAGAGGGGTCCCTTTGTTTTGTCTGCAGCCACAGCTGAGTGGTCTGAGCGTTTGATGAGTCTATCAGCGGAGGATATTGACTGGTTTGACAGAGATAGGTTGGGTACCGAGATTATCTTCACCTGCAGCGGGTTTCCGAACGTGCCTTTGATAGGCAGGAAGGGCTGCATAAACTATAACCGTCTTTGCTGGTCCGACAGTTCGCGTATGCTTTGAGAGCTCCGCCGAAGGATGAACAGGTGCAGGAATCTCTGTACCTCACTGGTCTTCTAGAAGGGGATGTGTTATCTAAGCTTCAGCGCGCTTGGAATGGTATCAGTAAGAGGGGAAAACCATTGTTGGGGAGAAGCAATAGCCAAGCCTACCCTCCGTACGTGACATGGATCAGAGCCAGAGTAGATGCTATAGGGATGCCGTTTCTTCCTGCCAAGCCAGAAAGCCCTCCAGCGATCGAAGAGCCTACCACCGTGCCCATTCAGCAGCATAATCAGGTGTTAGCTGAGCGAGATGAATTGAAGAGGGCAAATGAAGAACTGGAGAAAGAATTGGTTCAGCTCCGAAGCGAGAGAAACGAAGTCGTTCATTCCTTCAAGAGGCAGACAGAACTGGTGAACAAGTTGGGGACAGATTTGACTAAGCAGATAGCCGAGCGTGAACACATGGGTCGAGACTTCAAAGTTGTCAACGATGTACTGGCCACGAAGAAGCAACACTTGGACGAAGCGTATCGGAGGATATCCAAGTTTAACCAGCACTGGAAGGCCTCCCTAGCCAACAGGAAAGAGCGGGAGGATAAGCTGATACAACAGATTTCCAAGCTGAAAGCCCAGGTGAAGGCCAGTGAGAAGAGGTTTGATGAAGAAACCGCTCGCAGATATGCCGCTGAAGGCCAGCTCAACAAAGCTCTCGCTAACCTGAGGGAGCGCAAACTGACGTTTGAGTCCAAGAAACGGAAGCTAGAAGATTTTTTCGGCGAAGGAGCATGGGAAGATTCGGTCGAAGGTCTTCAATATACCATTATGCAGAGGGAGTTACTCGTCAAAGGGTTGCTCACTCGGCCTGATCATCCAGAAACGAAGGGGTTGTTAGAAGAGTTTCGCGCCCGTGGCCGTACTTGACTATTTGTATTCCTTTTGTTTGATCATCGTTGTATGCTGACCATCACCAGGCTTGTTGGTTGAGGTCATGCTATTGATTGATCTTGTATTCACTGATGTTGTGTACCGCCTTGATGGGCTTTTTTTTCGTATATATGAGATGTTATTTCCATGACTGGACTCGGACTTCTTATTCTCAGCACCGGCACTCAGGCACTAGGATCGGGGGAAATCTCCCTAACGCACAGACACACGTTTGCATTTGCATGAAGCATTCGCATAACGAGCATTTTGTTGTTTTTCCTAACCCTTTTGTGTTTTCAGGTTGTTTCAGGTTGTGCCAGGATTGATCAGAGACCTATCCACCGCTATCCGACCAGAGCAAATCAAACCAGGATCATGGAGCAAGTGCAAACTGATGTTCAGGAACTCCGCGAAAGAATGGATCGCTTCATGGAGCTCATGCGAGCGGTCGCCAATGGCCAGGATCAGCTCAGAACTTTGGTTCAGCCTCTGATTTCAAGGGTCGATAGCAATGGCGTACTCCATGGTGGGACCGTGCCTACTCCTCCACCAGTTGAAACTCCTCAGAATGGCGTCCCCGTGACCGGGGGGAATGGCAGTGCCAATGGTTGAACGTGAGCTTGTGCAGATGTTCGTAGCCACCCTCCCAGGGGTTTACTACGAGAAATTGGTCAGCGGCATGTCCGGAACCTTCTCAGATCTCATTATCACGGGTGAGCACATTGAAAATGGGATCAAACTCGGGAAAATTCAAGGTGATTCGTCCTCGGCTGGAGGCGGAAAGAAACCTTATAGTGGCAAAAGACGGGAAGGAGAAACGAGCGTCGTGACCAACGCTCGAAGGAAGGGTAAAGGCCCTCACCAACAGGTGGCTAGTATAACTATCCCGGCAGTTCAACAGCCACAGCAGCAGCAGCAACAACCGAATCAACAAGGGTACAGAAAGTATCAGAATAGGGCACCTCTGTCGAGCCGTCACCTCGAGACATCGTCCATGTCGTACGCGCAACTATTACAGACTTTGCTTCAGCTACAGTTGATCCAGAAGAGAACCTTGGCTCCCTTGACAGGGGCACCTCCACCAGGTTATGACGCGAATGCAACTTATGAGTTTCACTCAGGGGCACCAAGCCACACAATAGAAAATTGCAAAGCCTTCAAGCACAAGGTGCAGGACATGGTGGACGCTAAGATCATCAACTTCTCCGATAATGTGCCAAACGTCACGAAGAACCCTGTGCCGAACCATAGGGGAGGTGGAGTAAACGCCATTATCGAAGATGAGAACTTGGATTTTTTGACTGACGTCAGAGATCTGAAGACGCCGCTTAGCTTCATTAAAGCTAAGCTGATGAAAAGAGGTTTCTTTCCAGGTTGCGGAGAGCTATGTATGGGCTGTGCGACGAGTCCTGATGGATGTGAACAGCTGATAGAGGGGATTCAAAGTCTGATGACCGAAGGGATCTTACAGTTTAGCCCAAGGGCCGAAAGTGGGTCGGGAGAGGTAGTGCTGAAGCAAGATGATGAGATCGCCACCATTACCATCCCTCGCCAGACGATTATTTCTGCACCCAAGCCGCCTACGATTACCATCACCAAAGCTGGGCCGATACCCTTCGAAAACACCAATGCTGTCCCATGGCATTATGGGGCGGAAGTCTACTGCAACGGACAGAAGTTGGAGCTAGAACCGTTCGGGTCGTCTGTGGAGAACCTGGCGGGCGTTAGCGGAATTACTCGCAGTGGGAGAGTGTTTGCACCACCTGAGGTCGTGGCGGACAAAGCGGACAGAGCTGATGCAACTGATAAAGGTAAACGTAAAGTCGTTGAAGAGATCCCTTGCGGGGTAGAAAAAGACTTACTCGTTAAAGACGCCGAAGAATTTATGAGGTTGATTAAAAAGAGTGACTACAAGATCGTGGATCATCTCCATCAGACACCCTCAAAGATTTCCATCCTGAATTTGTTGTTGTGTTCTAAAGCATACCGCAACGCACTGCTGAAGGTGTTGAACGCCGCATATGTACCGCAGGAAATATCGGTAAACCAGCTAGAAGAGGTCATAGCCCACGTGAATGCTGGAAATGGGTTAGGGTTCACTGACCTAGAGCTGACGCCGAAGGGGAGAAACCATAATAGCGCCCTGCACATCTCGATAGAGTGTAGGGGAACGATTATGTCTCACGTTTTGGTGGACACGGGGTCGTCACTCAATGTTCTTCCGAAGAAGGCATTAATGAAGTTAGATACTCACAGATTGATTTGCGCACCCAGTGATCTGGTTGTGAAGGCGTTCGATGGAACCAAACGCCATGTTTTTGGGGAGGTGACGTTGCCAATCCAAGTCGGGCCGGAAACATTCGACGTGATCTTCTACATTATGGACATCATGCCTGCCTACATCTGTCTCTTAGGCCGGCCGTGGATCCATGCTGCTGGAGCCGTGACCTCCACGTTGCACCAGAAACTCAAGTATGCTGTCGGAGGTAGCATCGTGACCATTTGCGGCGAGGAAGACATAATGGTGAGCCATTTGTCGTCCTTCAAGTATGTTGAGATGGATGGGGAAATCCACGAAACCCTATGCCAAGCGTTCGAAGCCGTTAAAGTCAAGGACGTAGCGCCTGCAATCACTGAAAAGCCATAGATAACTCTCTCTTCCTTCAAGGAAGCCCGGGCCGTTGTTCAAGCCGGATCTACCCCAGGCTGGGGGCGAATTTTGGAGATACCTAACAAGCAAGACAAGTTTAGGTTGGGATATTCTCCTGGAGCTGAAGCCTCCTCTTCTAGCAGTGCATCGCGAGGTAAAGGGCCGATCCAGTTTACCAGTGGCGGGGTGATATTTGAAAGCGTCAACGCGGTGTCTGAAGACAGCGGAGATAGCGACTGTGACCTAGACTCTTGGATCCAGCCAAGCAAGCCAGGCGAGAGCCTCAACAATTGGTTCGTCAAGGACATCATCCAGATGACAAGCGAAGAGTAATGATTTACTTTTTCCAATCATTGTACAACCCTATGTCCTACCCGGGGCATAATGGTTTTATTGTCAGGGCCTTGTTTGATTATGTACATGCATTTTATCAATAAATCAAAAGGCGTTTTTCTTCGTATTCAAATATTGCGATCTCTATTATTCCTGTTTTATATTTGTTTCGAAAAACAATAAAATGGCAATGAGGTTTGTGCTAACCTGCATATCCTTGTTTTAAGCTTAACCCTTGTTATTGCAGGATCCACATAACAGATGACATCGACTCTGGACCTTCTACGACTCACTTCGACTTCGATTTCCCGATCTATCAAGCCGAAGAAGAGATTGATGAAGATGAAGACCTTCCTGAAGAGTTGGCCCGCTTGTTGAAACAAGAAGAGAAAGTTATTCTGCCTCACGAGGAAGAGATTGAGATCGTGAATCTGGGTTCAGAAGAACTGGTCAGGAACGTCAGGATAGAGGCTGCATTGCAGAGTGATGTCAAGCAGAGATTGGTCGAGATGCTAAGAGAGTATAGTGACGTCTTTGCTTGGTCATATGAAGATATGCCCGGACTTGATACTGACATTGTGGTCCATCACTTGCCGCTGTAAGAAGATTGTCCTCCCGTTAAGCAGAAGCTTAGGAGGACGCGACCAGATATGGCCGTTAAGATTAAAGAAGAAGTGCAGAAACAGCTTGATGCTGGCTTCTTAGCGGTTACTACTTACCCTCCGTGGGTCGCCAACATAGTACCTGTACCGAAGAAGGACAGTAAGGTACGAATGTGCGTCGATTATCGGGATTTGAATAGGGCGAGCCCTAAAGATGATTTCCCGCTCCCTCATATCGATGTGTTGGTCGACAATACAACTCAGTTCTCCGTGTTTTCGTTCATGGATGGCTTCTCCGGCTACAACCAGATCAAGATGGCGCCGGAGGACATGGAGAATACTACGTTTATCACCCCCTGGGGAACATTTTGCTATAAGGTGATGCCTTTCGGTCTGAAGAATGCAGGGGCCACTTACCAACGAGCAATGGTAACTTTGTTCCATGATATGATTCATCATGAGATTGAAGTCTATGTTGATGACATGATCGCGAAGTCCCAAACGGAGGAGGGACATCTGGTCAATTTGCTGAAGCTTTTGGAGAGGCTTAGGAAGTTCAGGTTGAGGCTAAATCCTAACAAGTGTACTTTCGGAGTACGGTCCGGAAAGTTACTGGGGTTTATCGTGAGCGAAAGAGGCATCGAGGTTGATCCTGCGAAGATTAAAGCAATACAAGAAATGCCAGTGCCAAAAACAGAAAAAGAAGTTCGTGGTTTCCTGGGCAGAATAAACTACATTGCAAGGTTTATTTCTCAGCTCACGGCCACGTGTGAACCGATGTTCAAACTACTAAAGAAAGATCAGGCGATTATCTGGAATGAGGATTGCCAGAAGGCATTTGATAAGATAAAACAGTATATGCAGGAACCTCCAATCTTGATACCCCCAGTGGCCGGACGGCCTTTAATCATGTACTTGACAGTTCTTGAGAATAGTATGGGGTGTGTTCTCGGTCAGCACGACGAGACGGGCAGAAAGGAGCATGTCATTTACTACTTGAGTAAAAAGTTCACAGATTGTGAATCTCGTTACTCGATGCTGGAGAAAACGTGTTGTGCACTAGCCTGGGCTGCCAAACGTTTACGACAGTACATGCTCAATCACACCACTATGCTAATTTTGATCGAGTGGAACTCCATCATGTGCCCAGGGCTGAGAACCAGATGGCTGATGCCTTAGCCACGTTGGCTTCGATGTATAAAGTCAATTTTTGGAATGAAGCTCAAAGAATTGTCCTTTCTCGTCTTGATAGACCTGCATTCGTCTTTGCGATCGAGGAAGCCTCCGACGGCAAGCCATGGTTTCATGACATTCAGACCTTCCTTATGACTAAGGAGTATCCTGCGGGAGCGTCAACCCAGGATAAGAAGACTCTGAGGAGGCTGTCTGGAAATTTCTATCTCAATCCTGATGGAGTTTTGTATAAGAGAAACCACGATCTCGTGCTACTCAGATGTGTAGATGAGAAAGAGGCGAGTATGCTCATGGAAGAAGTCCATGAAGGAACATTTGGTACGCACGCCGGCGGACATGCTATGACAAGAAAGATTCTGAGAGCAGGATACTACTGGCTGGCGATGGAGTCGGACTGCTTTAAATTCGCGAAGAGATGTCATAAATGCCAGATCTATGCTGATAAAGTTCATGTGCCGCCATGCCCGTTAAATGTCATGTCCTCCCTGTGGCCGTTCTCCATGTGGGGCATCGACATGATAGGCAAGATCGAGCCTACTGCATCTAACGGTCATCGCTTCATTCTAGTAGCTATCGACTACTTCACCAAGTGGGTGGAGGCAGCCTCATATGCTAATGTGACCAAGCAGGTGGTGGCTAAATTCATAAAGAGGGACATCATCTGCGGAATTCCCGAGCGGATCATTACAGATAATGGTTCGAATCTGAATAACAAGATGATGAAGGAGCTGTGCCAGAGTTTCAAGATTGAACACCACAACTCATCTCCTTACCGGCCGAAGATGAATGGCGCCGTTGAAGCGGCCAATAAGAACATAAAGAAGATTGTTCAGAAGATGGTTGTGACCTATAAAGATTGGCACGAGATGCTGCCATTTGCACTGCACGGTTATCGTACAACAGTATGTACATCAACCGGGGCAACTCCTTTCTCCTTAGTGTACGGTATGGAAGCTTTCCTACCATTAGAAGTTGAGATTCCTTCTTTGCGAGTTTTGGTTGACGCGAAACTCGACGAGACATAATGGATTAAGAACCGGCTAAACCAACTCAGCCTGATGGACGAGAAGAGATTAGCATCGATTGCGTATGGTCGTCTGTACCAAAGCCGAATGAAGAAAGCTTATGATAAGAAGGTGCGTCCTAGAAGCTTTCAGACGAGTGATCTCGTCCTGAAGAAGATTCTTCCTCCGCACTCCGATCACCGGGGCAAGTGGACTCCCAATTATGAAGGTTCGTACGTTGTCAGCAAGGTCTTTTCGGGAGGAGCGTTATTGTTATCCACGATGGATGGCGAAGATTTTGCATCCCCGGTGAACGCGGACGCAGTTAAAAAATACTTTGCTTAAAAATGACCCGCTGGAAAGAAAAAGAATATCCGGGCAAAAATGGGGCATCCCGGCGAACCATAAAAAAAGAAAAAGGTTCGGGCAAAAATTAGGGATATAAATCGAAAAATGTACACCCGCAAAGTCGAAAACTCGGATGGGCGACTTTGGCAAAAAAAGGGTATCCCAGTGAATCGAAAACCCGGAAGGGCGATTCAGGCAAAAGTTAGGGATTTGAAAAAGCAAATGACTGCGTTCCGCGTATGGACTCTCATTGTTTAGTGGTTTGGAAGACCTGAGGGCCGTTTATCTGAATCAATCTCTTCTGAAGCTGAAGCGTCGGAGAAGTATCGAAGTCGACATTTGTATATACTGATGTATATTTATGTTTATATTTGCGCAGCTTCCTCATTCCAGGAGCTTGCATCTGTTGTAAAACATTTTTACCCATTCAGGGGTTCGTTATCAATAAAATGTATATTATTCAGCAATTCTATTTGTCTGTTTAGCATTTATCTGTTTTGTTTGCGAAAAAGAACGCCGTTGTTTTTGATAAAATGTGCATACATAAACTTACTGGCCTAGGCCACTGATTGTTGAAACAATGAATTACTTGAACATTGTCGCAAGATGATAACCTTGATAGGTCCCTTTGAGAAGGGTATCTTGTCTGTTTGTTTGTGTTGCTGCAGGTGTAGCATATTCCAGGCAGTGCGCCGTGTGCGTTCCCAAGCAGGATGATTCCTCCGTCTCCAGCAAAGTTCAGTAGTCGCTCCCCGCAGAGTCTAAACATGAGATCGTAAGCATTGACATGTGTTTCCCCAGGCAGAGAAGATTCTCTCCCCAATCAGATGTATCCTGAAGGAACGACATCTCCCCAGCTGAGTCATTCACTGAAGTGTGCAGCAAGTGGAAGTTCCAGACTGAAGTCTCCAACGGAATCGAGATTCCCCATAGAGTCGTACTCTCTCTAGGAAGCAGGATGATTTCTTCTTCCCCAGCCGAATTCGCAGATCCCCGAGAGAGCCGAGTCCTTGGGAGCAGTTCGGGCCATGATTGGTTTTCCCCAGTAGAATGTTGAATAGCTGATGCCATATTTCCCCGCCGGAGTCGTTATCTCCAAGAAGGTTTGGCTGTGAATGTCGTGCAGTTTGTTTCTGCGATTGACATCGCTTTCCTCAGCAGGTTCAGGTTCTCGTAGAGCTTTATTCCCCTACAGCAGTCAACTGGAGTTTGCTTCCCCATGCAGAGTCCGATTGAGATCGGTGTGACCTTTTCTCCGTGGTTCTTTCTCCTTGACAGGAGGATTCTCCCTTCAGCATTTATTTTGCTGATGGGATCGTAGCATTTTGCATGATTGCATAACACTTACCTAATAATGCATAGCATTTCCACCGTGTGGAGCATTACGCCATTGTCAAAGCATATGCATACGAAACATGAGCTAGGTCGTTACCATTCTTGTTTTGCAGGTGTTCCTCCGCAGAGTCGCTTGCTCAAGATGATTCTTGAATTCCCCAGTAAAGTCGTTTGCCCAAGATGATTATTGAATTCTCCAGCGAAGTTGATGGCTTAAGATGATTCTTAAAATCCCCAGTGAAGTCGCCAGAGTTGGTTGCTCAAGTTGATGCTTAGAGTCCCCGGCAGAGTGTTTGCTCAGGATGATTCCTGAAATCTCCAGCAGAGTTATTGGCTCAGGATGATTCTTGAAGTCCCCACGAAGTTATTTGTTCAAGATGATCCTTGATTTCCTCAGCAGAGATGATTTAGCCAGAATGATTTCCGGACCCCCGAAGCAGAGTTACTTGACAGTTCTTCAGAAACCCCAGCGGAGATGTGTCATCCCCAGCAGGTTTCTGAACAGCGAAGTTGAAACATCCCTTGAAGACTTGATGATTGAAGTCCAACCGTATTAACGAAGTAGTTCTATCAGCTGATGCGGAGTGCCTGATGGCAGAAGTTTGGATATCCCCAATTGGTTCATGATTGACCGAGAGTGTTATTCCCGACTTACTGACGAAGTTCGGCTGACGCCCAAAAAACTTCTTTGAATGCCCAATGGCATGATTAACTTGATTGATGACCTGATGAGTCCCGAGGAATCTTGATACCCGACGGTGTGATCGACCATGTATCACCGGTTACCGTGTGACCAATTCCCCAGCTAGTTGCCGTGCAGCTAATATTTCGGTTTTCGAAGATTTGTTCCCATCAGAGTATCGTGTACTTGTGCAGTTGGCAAATTTCCGGGTTTGTTGGTATTCAACCGTCTCACACCTTGATTGGTTGAGATCCGTTCGCTTCTCACCCAGTCAGGTTCAAGCCGTTTGAATAGGGGCAGCTGTTGCACCCCAAAATTTGACCAACATTTCTTTACCTAGCTTATGTTTCATTTCATTCACATTAGCATTGTCATTTGCATTTCATTGACAAGTATGCAGGAGATCAAGAGGTATGATTACCAATCAAGGGCTACACAAGACTATGAAGCTATCCAAGAAGGTTATTCAAGTGTTCAAGGGTTGATATCCTTGCCAGAGAAGATAAAAGATTCTTAGAGAGAGTGGTTGAAACCAAGGTTGTGTGCCTCCTAACTTGAGAGTTGGGGGAGCTACTCAGATGATTCTGAAGTCAAGAATGTGGACTTGAAGCCTTGAGAGAGCTTATGAGATGTCTTGAAAGCCATCATGAAGCCTAGACAGGTCATTATGCAAGATTAAGAAGCCCCAGCCATGAGTGGTTTAATTAGGGTTTGACTGGGTCAACCCTAAGTCAACTGATGATTTGAAGAAGGATGAGACCTAATTCAAAGGCCATGTGATCATGGATTGATGCATTGAGATGTTATAAGGATGATTCCAAGGTCAACTCATCATGATTGAAGAGTTTGAGAAGTTTCAAGCTAGGGTTTCTAAGGCTTGACAGTGTAAAATCCCCTAGTTTGACCCTTATCTTCAAGGCAGTTTAGCCTAATATGTGATTGTCATCTCATCTTTCCCCCAACATGAATGTTGTAGAGCTTGGGCTTAGCTTTAATTTGAGTACTAGAAGTCCTTGATAGGATTTATAGAACTCAAGTTATGACTTTGACAAGTTACAGGTCATCTGAGGTATGTGAATCTGGGGCCTTGAAAGTTACCCAACTTGCATCAAACTTTTGCCCTAGGAGGGTGATTCCTATGAACTTTTGGTCAACATGAATGTTGTTCCTTATCCTCTTAGATTTATAGAGAGTACTATAAGTCCTTGATAGGATTTGTAGAACTCAAGTTATGGCTTTGACAAGTCAAGGGCATTCTGGTCATTTGGAGATTACAGGTCATTTCAAGTATAAGGCCATAACTCCTATTTCCAAGCTTCAAATGGAAAAATGTTCAACATCAAACTTGTTCAAAATGATGTTTTAAGGCTATTAAGGAGGTCATGAGATGTTGTAAATGTTTGTAGCTCAAAGTTGCAAAAATGACCTAAAATAAGGGTATAAGTTAAATAAACCAAAGTTGGAAATTGATATTTTCAACCTACACATCCAAACCATGGCATGTAATATATCATTTTGACTCTAGAAAACATTTTAAGAACATTGGTTTAGCCATATTTTTGAGTTGAGATTCAATTTGTGGACTTGCTTTGAAAAGTGATTACTTGCATATTAAGTAACATGTGCAAAACATAGAATCAAGGCATGAGCAAGGCCCTTTGCAAGCTAAACACTTTCAAAATGTCACTAGGGGAGAAATTGGAAGTAAATGAGATTGGTTTCAAGTTGTTTGCAGCATTATGCATAGCATGGCATATGGTTGAAAATCTCATGACATGAGAAGTGGAAACTCTCATTAGAAGGATCTAAAGGGTTCTAGATCATTCATACATCATCTATATATTGAGTAAAGGTGATCCAATGCAAGGGTTGGTGATGATTGAAGGAGAGAGCATAGATTGAGATTGAGATTTCTTGGCTTGCAATTGAATTCGGTTTCACAAAATTCTTCACTTTCCATCCATTTTCTTGATTGAAACTTCTTCCATGGATGTTAAGGATTGATTCCAGATCATAATCCAAGAGAATTCATGGCTAAATCGTGTAGGAGCAATTGAATTTTTCCACCTACAACTCACCATCGGATTTTAAGATTCAGGAGCTTTTAACCGGTTCTTTTGCATACAGAAGCAAGGAGAGGGTTCATTGATCGTGTCTGAAAGATTGGAGAGCTTGAATTAGAGGTTTAGTGCATCTGTTCATCCAAGATTTTCAGGTTGGTAACTTTCTTCCTCTAGCATGAATTAGGTAGAATCAAGATGAATTAAGGTGTTAGTTGCATTGTAGAACGGTGTAGGAAGGTTTTCAGACCATTAATTTGAGAATTAGTGACCAATTTAGGATATTACCATTTTCGGTTGAGAATTGGATATGGTGAATCTTGAGGATTTAGGTTGAATTAAGGGCATGAATGAGTTCGTGAGGGAGTTTGGGATAAGTTTCATGTATTGACCATTTGCAATGGAGGATCCTAGAGAGAATTAGGGTTGAGGAAGATGACCGGAGTACCACCGGTGGTGGCCGGAGCTGCGTGCGAAGTTCAGAGGTTCAAAAGGTAGGAGATGACTCTGGGACCATCAGATCTTGGTTTGACTTGGACTAGGACCCTCATCCAACGGCCACATTTTAATTCAATTTGTGAAGGAGTTGTGATTATGAAACGCACCGTTTCATTTAATCAGTGGTTCTGGGCTTAGTGGAAAGGCTGATATTCACACCCCCCTGATGGCCCAACCCATAGTTTGAACTGTGTGTCATTACTATTTGCACCGCGCGTGTGTTATTTTTGTTTGATTTTCATTATTTTTTTCATTTTATTCATGGTTCTTGGAAAATTCATAATAAATTGAAAATTAATCCAATTAATCCCATTCTTTTTGCATTTTACTCATGATTGAGTCTAGTATTTTTTAGAAAAAAAATATTTTCAATTCATACTTTTTCTGATTTAATGGGAATTTTACATTTTAATTGATATTAAAATGGTTATGTTTGATACCTAATTTTGTGGAATTTCGTGTGATCATGTGTTGATGATTTTGATCCTAATTTTGTGTGTGTGATTAGGTTAGACATGTATGATCCCATAGAATGTTTCTCACATTTTTGTGATGGAAATAGGTGTGCTTTCTAGATTGAGATTTAGGTGCTTCCTTTTAGGGTTTAGGTTTATTACCTCATAATGTAGAATTTATTTCTAGGTCTAATTTGATGGTTTGATCTCTGAAATTAATATGGTAGAGTCATTATTGACCTAGGTTCCCATAGTCATTTTTGTAGGATTTTAAAATTGGTTTTAGTATTTTAGTTAGGACTAACTTTAGTACTAGGTTTTAAGTGATCCTAACTTACTAATTCAACTAGTTTAACTTCTTTAGTCCCCTTAGAGTAGGGTTTTGCTTTGTTTGCCTTTGGTTGAGTTGAAGACAAGTTGAAGACAAGGTGAGTTTGCTTGAAGTTGCTTGAAGTTGCTTGGAGCTTTGGAATTGCTTGTGCCTGAAGGTGTCTGAGGAAGAGTTAGGAGGTAGGAGACATAGGGAGAGCCTTATAGTTAGAATGATTTCTTTCATAAATATGGAAAGCATCTTGTGCTTCCATTCCTCCCAATGACTAAAAGTCCTTCTAAGATATTCACATCCCCCCTTTGGAGGGATGAGTGGCTTTATCTGGGAAGTAGAACTTTGAGGGAACCAGTCTCTCATAATGATGAACCCTTACAGGCTTCCTTTGGTTGTCAATAAGTTGTTTATCATTTCCACTCATCCTGTTAAATCAATTGTCTTCTGGTTTGAGTATCTTGAAAGATGTTGGACTAGAGTTTGAAGATGAGAACTTCATTCAAGAGTGTGGAAGAGGATGATTCCTTGAGCATTGCCATTGTAGCTGAAGCCTGAAGAGCAAGAAGAACAAGTTGATACTTGAAGATCCAATGGAGATGGAGTGAAGAGCTGAGGCTTAAAGAATTGAAGGATGAAGTTGACACTTCTAAGTGATTGAAGACTACTCTGAGAAGATGAAGCTTGTAGGAGAAGAAGACCAAGTTGATACTGGTAAGGCAAAGAAAGCTGAAGCTTGAGAACTAAGTTGATACTTATGAAGATGATTCAATTGAGATTGAGTGTAGAGCTGAGGCTTGAGGAATGAAGGATAAGTTGACACTTACATTGATGCTTGGAGAGCCTGAAGGAATCAAGTTGATACTTGTAGTTAAAAGTGAAGCCTGAAGGTAGAATTGATTGAGGAGCTGAAGCTTGGAGAAGAGAGAGCAAGTTGATACTTGGGTTTGATGGATTGAAACCTTGGAGAAGCAAGTTGATACTTGTTAGTGAAGCTGATAGCCTTGAAGGATGATTAAAGTCTGAAGACTAGGTTGTTGTTAGAAGAGCTGAAGCTTGGAACTGAAAGAGGGAGTTGTTGATCTGCTTTCTTGTCTGTTTTCTTTTCTGTGCTGATGTGTCTTGTTTGACTTGCTTGATGCATTAGAATAAGTTCATATCTAGACTGACTTTAATCTAGGAGCATGATTGCACTAGAGGTTGAGTTGTTCTCTCTGCTTGTATTGTTACTGTATGGCTTTGCTTGCGGGTATTCGGTAGAGCCCTGCTCCCTTGCCCATGTGGTTTATTTTGCTTGATAGCATTTTATGTCCTCTGTATGTTTGCAGCTGTTATTCTATTTTGCTTGATAGCATGTTATTTCTTTCTATATGATTACAATTATCCATATCTGGCTTGAGGTTGAGATGAGTTTGTGGAGGCTGCTGCCCCACACACATTTCCTCCCTCACTTGCATTGCATGCATTTTATTTACAGCTGTTTACTGTTTAAGCTGATGCTTTATCTGTTTCTGTGTATCATTGACATGATCCCTTAGGAATCTCACTTCCTTTGATAAGGAAGTGATGATTAGAACTTTAGGTTGAAACCTATGCATGATAACTTCTAGGAGATCCCTGTTTCAAACTTCAACTATAGGATGAATCCTTGGCATGACAACAGTAGGACTTGATAGTCTCCCCGTAGTTGAGCCTGCTCTCTTCTCATCTCAAAACAGTTTAAGATATAGTAATCATGAATGATTTCTTTCGTACGTCACGAGCCTTAAGATATCTGAGAAAGGATTGTTGGAGAGTTTCTTTTCAACAGTCCGGATGTTTAGTATGGAACTCTTTGGGTGACATGCGACGCATTCACTCTCAGGTAATAGTCTTTAGTGCGATTGAAATTGCAAACACAATAAAAAACAGTTCTTCCGTAAAAGACAGAAAACAAACTTCAAACCTTTTTGCCCCGTGGGCCCATAATTCCAAAGAAGCTTTTCTGAAGAAAAGAGTGTCGTTAAACTTCAGCGCCAACGCGAACAGGCTTTGTCCCTAACTGCTGGAACTGCTGTTTAACCCCACTCGATAAAACAGATGAATCTGAATTCCCGTAATCCGTATTATCCCGAACTACGTAAGCTCTGATCTCTCATACCTGTTGAGAGTACGTAGGCACAATACTGATGTATTGGCGAGCCACCTTCCCCGTAACCTGTAGTAGGCCGAACTACGTTGACTATGATTTCTCATTCTCTGATGAGAATACGTAGGCATAAAGCGCGACGCTTTGCCGAGTCATTTTCTTTTCTTTTCAGACCAGCCTTGATAGGTAGATAGATAAACCAACTCGTCCAGTAAACACAACAAGCGTGGATCCCATCGAGTACGATGGACGTGAGGGGTGCTAATACCTTCCCCTTGCGTAACCGACTCCCGAACCCAGACAACGGTTGCGATGACCTTGTCTTATACCTTTTCGTCAGGTTTTTCCGATCGTTTCCTTTCCCGTTCTGAGGGATAAATAATGAAAGGTGGCGACTCTTCTGTTTTACCGGCACCTTATTTTCGCGGAAGCGACACTTGTCCTCAGACTGACTGATTCCAAACTCACTAGAAGTCAATGCCCCAAATTCACCGGGCTTCGCAGTATACCATTCTGATCCAGACTGCTAACGATTCAGTCCTGACTGACTATTCCCTGTTGGAATTCCTTCATATCAACTACTGACCTGCAATTAAAATTGTCTATTCACGAATGGTAATTTTAATGCAGTGTTCATGCAGATTTTGAAAAAAAATATTGTCACTCATTTACGTGTCATGATAGTGAGTGACAAATGAACCAACAGTTCAAACATAGTGCTGATTTGATTAGTGAAAAACACAACAAGGATATGATTAGCAAATCATGTAGGAGTCAGGTTACTCAACCTCATCGTAATGCGCTTTCAGAATAAACCCTGCCTCAATTAGGTCTTTTAAGGGTTGTATCGTGGTCGGGTTCACGGTTCTTGAAACAAGGGATATTAGGCTCAAGTCATGATTCGTACCCACCCCTTCTACGTGATGATCTCCGATCCTAATGTTCAGTTAACCTGGCACCAGCGCTCGCCTCTTCGAGGAATGTTAGGAACAATGGTTAAGGAACTCGCAAGGTTTTCGGAGTGACAGTTAATCCTCTTTCGTTTTCGGTGTCTGTATCCACACGACTTGGTCCTTGTTTGAGGATTTTTCTGTTGAGATCCTTTCACTTTATTCTTTTGATTCCCTAATTTTTTCCTGGACTGACTCTTTTGAGTTCTTTTCGATTTCTTTTGAAGTCCAGCGGGATGCCCTAGTTTTTGCCTAAGTATTTGCTTTCCAGCTATTCTTTTCTTTTTACTTAGCAGACTCTCTCTTTTTTCTTTTTCTTTTGCTCGGAACAAGTCGTGTGACACTGGTTGTCTTGCTTGCTCCGAAAGGGTTGTAACTGTCTCACTCCTGATTGGTGAGGTTTAACCATTGTGGTTGACGAGGTACGACCTCTTGAGAGGAATAAACTGTGATTGGTCCTCGAAAGGCAACACTCCTCTATAAGACTTGAATGCTCGGTCAAGCTAACTGATGACTACCCTGCCCTAGGTTAAGATGAGAGGGTTTAAAAGTCCAAAAGAAACTCCTACTTCTCGGCTCGAAGTGGTTGACTAGGGACTAACTCCTTATATCTCCAGTGTTTAGGGGATTTGAAACAATGTCTATACATCATAGGCAGGGTTTTATCCGAAAGCATACGATCCTCGGTTACGAGTATTCAGTTTCGTCATCCTCCCTCCAATCTTTACTAATCATAGTGATAAAGTGGAGTGAATAAAATGCAAGTGTCAGTGCAATGCAATAAATGAGTGACAGCGACATGATTAATTCAAAAAATGCATAGTCACTTTATCAATATTACCATTCGAAACAAACAATGTTTAACAACAAGTAGTAATTAACAGAAAGGAAACTACAGATGCAAATGATAAAAAGTATGAGGACTGCCAATGCTGAGGATGTCTTCCTGTCTGGACCACTGGCCTTTGGAAATAACCCTTTGAATCTGCAAGCTCAGACAGCTAAGAGGTTGTCATGCACAACCAAAACTCCTTCTAGAAAGGAAATGCACCCTTTGTCGATTAACTGTTGCACTTTTGCCTGAAAAGCTTTGCAATCTTCAGTTGAATGCCCCGGGGATCCACCATGGTATCCACACTGAGCATGGGGATTGTACCCCGGAGGGTAAGACTCTGGCACGGGCTTAAGAGCTTTAGGTTCCACCAAAGAATTCTGAATCAAATGTGGCAGAATCTGGATATACAACACAGGCACTGGATGAGAAGGAGCGTTCCTCCGTTCCAAGTTGTTACGAGGTCGGTTCTGATTCTGACGCTGATTCTGATAACCTCAGCCACGGGCTCGTGGATTTACAAGAGGAGCGACATAAGGTTCCCGATGTGGTGCCCTAGGCACAATTATATGTCCAGAATAACGAGACACAGAGGATACTGACTGCCGAGAAGACGAAGAACTAACAGATTTCACCGATTCGTCTTGAGGATACCTAACATCTGTCATGACTGCATTGACCACAGTTTCATCTTCAGTTTGAAAGCTACAGAGAGATTCGGTTTCACCAACCTGACTGCTCAAAACATTCTGAATTCTTCCAGTCTTTACACCATACTCGATGCGCTCTCCTGCCCTTACCAATTCAGAGAAATTTGGTGCAACTCCAAGCATTCTTTTGAAGTACGGGCTCTGCAAGGAGTTTACGAACATGCCTTTTAACTCTCGTTCTAGAAGTGGTGGTTGCACTCTAGCAGCAAATTCTCTCCATCTCTGAACATACTTCCTGAAAGGTTCATTGTTCCCTTGAGACAATTCTTGCAGCTGCATGCGACTAGGAGCTACATCAAGATTGTAGTCGTACTGTTTCAGAAAGGCATTGGCTAAATCCACCCATGATTAGATCTGGTTACCCTCTAACTGTATATACCAACTCAGAGATGCCCCAGTCAGACTATCCTGAAAGCAGTGAATCATCAACTTGTCGTTGTGCACAAATAAGGTCATTCTTCGGCAGAACATCACCAAATGTTGCTTCGGGCAACTATCTCCTTTGTACTTTTCAAACCTCGGCGCTCTGAACTTTGGAGGTAACACTAGGCCAGAAACCAGACACATGTCTACAGCATTGGGATTAACAACATCTTTAACTTCCAAGGCTTTGAATCTTTCATCCAACACACGAAACCTTTTAGCATACACGAGAGCTAATGGGTCTTCAGTCTTTGCTATCGGGACCTCTCTCCGGGAATTTGGCACAGGGAAAACAACACCCTGATAGTCTGAGGTATCAATAGAAGGAGAGCGTTCACTTCGGACAACAAACTGCTCATGTAGATCTCGGTCTTCAATAGAAGGTTGTACAAGTCGAGTTGCAGTAAGGTTGTTCACTTGCGGAAAGTCTTCATCAGGCATAGAACCATACAGAGGATTGGATGTCACAGTGAAACCTGACAAGGTATCAACAAACTGGAAGTTGCTCTCTGACATAGCTACCAGCAACTTTCAACTGACTTCACTGCTTGATTCTGCTCAATTCTGCTTCAACCCCTTGGTCGTCCTCTAACAATCAACCCTTGCTCGGACCAAACACCGGAGAATCACCCTCTAAAGCAAAACAAAGACTGGATAAGAGCTCTGGCTAGCTGGAGAATGATATGCAATATGATGCAAAGATGCTTATGCAAATGCAATACAAGATGCAGCAAACACAGGATCACAGCCCCCACAAAGCTCTGATTACTGTTGCGCTGATGACGGGATAAGTCTGCTCTGACGAGAGAAAACCAAAATACCGGGTAGGCTGGAAGTCAAGTTACCTGCAAAAACCCTCCCACTCACGGGTATGGACCTAAACTGACACAAGTTCGGCATCCTATGCGGTCATCAGCGTCACAGACTTTCAAGAACGATGGTACGATACCCATAAGGTGTGGCATCATCGTCTCTTGAAGCGGCCTCACTTAGCTGAATCCAAAATGATCGGTTCCTAGAGTCGACAATCCTCAGATCCGACAACCCTCGAGTCCAAAGGACCGATAAGAAGTCATCAAAGAGAACCTCGTCTGAGTGTGAATTACATGGGAACTGATGCAAGCAAAGCAAGCACGTCCACCACTAATCCACTCTAATACTATGTATATGCTCTCAAGCCTGGGTCTGGCCTATCACTCATCAGAATGCCCCTCCCACAATAGCACAGATAATCATATCATACTGAAAATACAGTGCGGGAAGTAAAATGCGATAAATAAACAGAACCCAACAGGTAAACATACAAGCGCTAGGATTGACTCTCGCAGGGACGTTGGATACCCAGATTGACTCGCATAAGGGACGTTGGATCCCCAGGAAACTATCAAGTCCCCAGCAGAGTCGCCAGCTGTCGCTACCGCGAAAATAAGGTGTCGGCAAAACAGAAGAGTCGCCACCTTTCGTTATTTATCCCTCAGAGCCTTATAGTTAGAATGATTTCTTTCATAAATATGGAAAGCATCTTGTGCTTCCATTCCTCCCAATGACTAAAAGTCCTTCTAAGATATTCACATCCCCCCTTTGGAGGGATGAGTGGCTTTATCTGGGAAGTAGAACTTTGAGGGAACCAGTCTCTCATAATGATGAACCCTTACAGGCTTCCTTTGGTTGTCAATAAGTTGTTTATCATTTCCACTCATCCTGTTAAATCAATTGTCTTCTGGTTTGAGTATCTTGAAAGATGTTGGACTAGAGTTTGAAGATGAGAACTTCATTCAAGAGTGTGGAAGAGGATGATTCCTTGAGCATTGCCATTGTAGCTGAAGCCTGAAGAGCAAGAAGAACAAGTTGATACTTGAAGATCCAATGGAGATGGAGTGAAGAGCTGAGGCTTAAAGAATTGAAGGATGAAGTTGACACTTCTAAGTGATTGAAGACTACTCTGAGAAGATGAAGCTTGTAGGAGAAGAAGACCAAGTTGATACTGGTAAGGCAAAGAAAGCTGAAGCTTGAGAACTAAGTTGATACTTATGAAGATGATTCAATTGAGATTGAGTGTAGAGCTGAGGCTTGAGGAACGAAGGATAAGTTGACACTTACATTGATGCTTGGAGAGCCTGAAGGAATCAAGTTGATACTTGTAGTTAAAAGTGAAGCTTGAAGGTAGAATTGACTGAGGAGCTGAAGCTTGGAGAAGAGAGAGCAAGTTGATACTTGGGTTTGATGGATTGAAACCTTGGAGAAGCAAGTTGATACTTGTTAGTGAAGCTGATAGCCTTGAAGGATGATTAAAGTCTGAAGACTAGGTTGTTGTTAGAAGAGCTGAAGCTTGGAACTGAAAGAGGGAGTTGTTGATCTGCTTTCTTGTCTGTTTTCTTTTCTGTGCTGATGTGTCTTGTTTGACTTGCTTGATGCATTAGAATAAGTTCATATCTAGACTGACTTTAATCTAGGAGCATGATTGCACTAGAGGTTGAGTTGTTCCCTCTGCTTGTATTGTTACTGTATGGCTTTGCTTGCGGGTATTCGGTAGAGCCCTGCTCCCTTGCCCATGTGGTTTATTTTGCTTGATAGCATTTTATGTCCTCTGTATGTTTGCAGCTGTTATTCTATTTTGCTTGATAGCATGTTATTTCTTTCTATATGATTACAATTATCCATATCTGGCTTGAGGTTGAGATGAGTTTGTGGAGGCTGCTGCCCCACACACATTTCCTCCCTCACTTGCATTGCATGCATTTTATTTACAGCTGTTTACTGTTTAAGCTGATGCTTTATCTGTTTCTGTGTATCATTGACATGATCCCTTAGGAATCTCACTTCCTTTGATAAGGAAGTGATGATTAGAACTTTAGGTTGAAACCTATGCATGATAACTTCTAGGAGATCCCTGTTTCAAACTTCAACTATAGGATGAATCCTTGGCATGACAACAGTAGGACTTGATAGTCTCCCCGTAGTTGAGCCTGCTCTCTTCTCATCTCAAAACAGTTTAAGATATAGTAATCATGAATGATTTCTTTCGTACGTCACGAGCCTTAAGATATCTGAGAAAGGATTGTTGGAGAGTTTCTTTTCAACAGTCCGGATGTTTAGTATGGAACTCTTTGGGTGACATGCGACGCATTCACTCTCAGGTAATAGTCTTTAGTGCGATTGAAATTGCAAACACAATAAAAAACAGTTCTTTCGTAAAAGACAGAAAACAAACTTCAAACCTTTTTGCCCCGTGGGCCCATAATTCCAAAGAAGCTTTTCTGAAGAAAAGAGTGTCGTTAAACTTCAGCGCCAACGCGAACAGGCTTTGTCCCTAACTGCTGGAACTGCTGTTTAACCCCACTCGATAAAACAGATGAATCTGAATTCCCGTAATCCGTATTATCCCGAACTACGTAAGCTCTGATCTCTCATACCTGTTGAGAGTACGTAGGCACAATACTGATGTATTGGCGAGCCACCTTCCCCGTAACCTGTAGTAGGCCGAACTACGTTGACTATGATTTCTCATTCTCTGATGAGAATACGTAGGCATAAAGCGCGACGCTTTGCCGAGTCATTTTCTTTTCTTTTCAGACCAGCCTTGATAGGTAGATAGATAAACCAACTCGTCCAGTAAACACAACAAGCGTGGATCCCATCGAGTACGATGGACGTGAGGGGTGCTAATACCTTCCCCTTGCGTAACCGACTCCCGAACCCAGACAACGGTTGCGATGACCTTGTCTTATACCTTTTCGTCAGGTTTTTCCGATCGTTTCCTTTCCCGTTCTGAGGGATAAATAACGAAAGGTGGCGACTCTTCTGTTTTACCGGCACCTTATTTTCGCGGAAGCGACACTTGTCCTCAGACTGACTGATTCCAAACTCACTAGAAGTCAATGCCCCAAATTCACCGGGCTTCGCAGTATACCATTCTGATCCAGACTGCTAACGATTCAGTCCTGACTGACTATTCCCTGTTGGAATTCCTTCATATCAACTACTGACCTGCAATTAAAATTGTCTATTCACGAATGGTAATTTTAATGCAGTGTTCATGCAGATTTTGAAAAAAAATATTGTCACTCATTTACGTGTCATGATAGTGAGTGACAAATGAACCAACAGTTCAAACATAGTGCTGATTTGATTAGTGAAAAACACAACAAGGATATGATTAGCAAATCATGTAGGAGTCAGGTTACTCAACCTCATCGTAATGCGCTTTCAGAATAAACCCTGCCTCAATTAGGTCTTTTAAGGGTTGTATCGTGGTCGGGTTCACGGTTCTTGAAACAAGGGATATTAGGCTCAAGTCATGATTCGTACCCACCCCTTCTACGTGATGATCTCCGATCCTAATGTTCAGTTAACCTGGCACCAGCGCTCACCTCTTCGAGGAATGTTAGGAACAATGGTTAAGGAACTCGCAAGGTTTTCGGAGTGACAGTTAATCCTCTTTCGTTTTCGGTGTCTGTATCCACACGACTTGGTCCTTGTTTGAGGATTTTTCTGTTGAGATCCTTTCACTTTATTCTTTTGATTCCCTAATTTTTTCCTGGACTTACTCTTTTGAGTTCTTTTCGATTTCTTTTGAAGTCCAGCGGGATGCCCTAGTTTTTGCCTAAGTATTTGCTTTCTAGCTATTCTTTTCTTTTTACTTAGCAGACTCTCTCTTTTTTCTTTTTCTTTTGCTCGGAACAAGTCGTGTGACACTGGTTGTCTTGCTTGCTCCGAAAGGGTTGTAACTGTCTCACTCCTGATTGGTGAGGTTTAACCATTGTGGTTGACGAGGTACGACCTCTTGAGAGGAATAAACTGTGATTGGTCCTCGAAAGGCAACACTCCTCTATAAGACTTGAATGCTCGGTCAAGCTAACTGACGACTACCCTGCCCTAGGTTAAGATGAGAGGGTTTAAAAGTCCAAAAGAAACTCCTACTTCTCGGCTCGAAGTGGTTGACTAGGGACTAACTCCTTATATCTCCAGTGTTTAGGGGATTTGAAACAATGTCTATACATCATAGGCAGGGTTTTATCCGAAAGCATACGATCCTCGGTTACGAGTATTCAGTTTCGTCATCCTCCCTCCAATCTTTACTAATCATAGTGATAAAGTGGAGTGAATAAAATGCAAGTGTCAGTGCAATGCAATAAATGAGTGACAGCGACATGATTAATTCAAAAAATGCATAGTCACTTTATCAATATTACCATTCGAAACAAACAATGTTTAACAACAAGTAGTAATTAACAGAAAGGAAACTACAGATGCAAATGATAAAAAGTATGAGGACTGCCAATGCTGAGGATGTCTTCCTGTCTGGACCACTGGCCTCTGGAAATAACCCTTTGAATCTGCAAGCTCAGACAGCTAAGAGGTTGTCATGCACAACCAAAACTCCTTCTAGAAAGGAAATGCACCCTTTGTCGATTAACTGTTGCACTTTTGCCTGAAAAGCTTTGCAATCTTCAGTTGAATGCCCCGGGGATCCACCATGGTATCCACACTGAGCATGGGGATTGTACCCCGGAGGGTAAGACTCTGGCACGGGCTTAAGAGCTTTAGGTTCCACCAAAGAATTCTGAATCAAATGTGGCAGAATCTGGATATACAACACAGGCACTGGATGAGAAGGAGCGTTCCTCCGTTCCAAGTTGTTACGAGGTCGGTTCTGATTCTGACGCTGATTCTGATAACCTCAGCCACGGGCTCGTGGATTTACAAGAGGAGCGACATAAGGTTCCCGATGTGGTGCCCTAGGCACAATTATATGTCCAGAATAACGAGACACAGAGGATACTGACTGCCGAGAAGACGAAGAACTAACAGATTTCACCGATTCGTCTTGAGGATACCTAACATCTGTCATGACTGCATTGACCACAGTTTCATCTTCAGTTTGAAAGCTACAGAGAGATTCGGTTTCACCAACCTGACTGCTCAAAACATTCTGAATTCTTCCAGTCTTTACACCATACTCGATGCGCTCTCCTGCCCTTACCAATTCAGAGAAATTTGGTGCAACTCCAAGCATTCTTTTGAAGTACGGGCTCTGCAAGGAGTTTACGAACATGCCTTTTAACTCTCGTTCTAGAAGCGGTGGTTGCACTCTAGCAGCAAATTCTCTCCATCTCTGAACATACTTCCTGAAAGGTTCATTGTTCCCTTGAGACAATTCTTGCAGCTGCATGCGACTAGGAGCTACATCAAGATTGTAGTCGTACTGTTTCAGAAAGGCATTGGCTAAATCCACCCATGATTAGATCTGGTTACCCTCTAACTGTATATACCAACTCAGAGATGCCCCAGTCAGACTATCCTGAAAGCAGTGAATCATCAACTTGTCGTTGTGCACAAATAAGGTCATTCTTCGGCAGAACATCACCAAATGTTGCTTCGGGCAACTATCTCCTTTGTACTTTTCAAACCTCGGCGCTCTGAACTTTGGAGGTAACACTAGGCCAGAAACCAGACACATGTCTACAGCATTGGGATTAACAACATCTTTAACTTCCAAGGCTTTGAATCTTTCATCCAACACACGAAACCTTTTAGCATACACGAGAGCTAATGGGTCTTCAGTCTTTGCTATCGGGACCTCTCTCCGGGAATTTGGCACAGGGAAAACAACACCCTGATAGTCTGAGGTATCAATAGAAGGAGAGCGTTCACTTCGGACAACAAACTGCTCATGTAGATCTCGGTCTTCAATAGAAGGTTGTACAAGTCGAGTTGCAGTAAGGTTGTTCACTTGCGGAAAGTCTTCATCAGGCATAGAACCATACAGAGGATTGGATGTCACAGTGAAACCTGACAAGGTATCAACAAACTGGAAGTTGCTCTCTGACATAGCTACCAGCAACTTTCAACTGACTTCACTGCTTGATTCTGCTCAATTCTGCTTCAACCCCTTGGTCGTCCTCTAACAATCAACCCTTGCTCGGACCAAACACCGGAGAATCACCCTCTAAAGCAAAACAAAGACTGGATAAGAGCTCTGGCTAGCTGGAGAATGATATGCAATATGATGCAAAGATGCTTATGCAAATGCAATACAAGATGCAGCAAACACAGGATCACAGCCCCCACAAAGCTCTGATTACTGTTGCGCTGCTGACGGGATAAGTCTGCTCTGACGAGAGAAAACCAAAATACCGGGTAGGCTGGAAGTCAAGTTACCTGCAAAAACCCTCCCACTCACGGGTGTGGACCTAAACTGACACAAGTTCGGCATCCTATGCGGTCATCAGCGTCACAGACTTTCAAGAACGATGGTACGATACCCATAAGGTGTGGCATCATCGTCTCTTGAAGCGGCCTCACTTAGCTGAATCCAAAATGATCGGTTCCTAGAGTCGACAATCCTCAGATCCGACAACCCTCGAGTCCAAAGGACCGATAAGAAGTCATCAAAGAGAACCTCGTCTGAGTGTGAATTACATGGGAACTGATGCAAGCAAAGCAAGCACGTCCACCACTAATCCACTCTAATACTATGTATATGCTCTCAAGCCTGGGTCTGGCCTATCACTCATCAGAATGCCCCTCCCACAATAGCACAGATAATCATATCATACTGAAAATACAGTGCGGGAAGTAAAATGCGATAAATAAACAGAACCCAACAGGTAAACATACAAGCGCTAGGATTGACTCTCGCAGGGACGTTGGATACCCAGATTGACTCGCATAAGGGACGTTGGATCCCCAGGAAACTATCAAGTCCCCAGCAGAGTCGCCAGCTGTCGCTACCGCGAAAATAAGGTGTCGGCAAAACAGAAGAGTCGCCACCTTTCGTTATTTATCCCTCAGAGCGGGAAAGGAAACGATCGGAAAAACCTGACGAAAAGGTATAAGACAAGGTCATCGCAACCATTGTCTGGATTCGGGAGTCGGTTATGTAAGGGGAAGGTATTAGCACCCCTCACGTCCATCGTACTCGATGGGATCCACGCTTGTTGTGTTTATCTGACGGGTTTATTTACTATCTACCTATCAAGACTGGTCTGAAAAAGAAAAGAAAAATGACTCGGCAAAGCGTCACACTTTATGCCTACGTATTCTCATCAGAGAATGAGAAATCAGAGTCAACGTAATTCAGCTAACTACGAGATACAGGGAAGGTAGCTCGCCAATACATCAGTATTGTGCCTACGTACTCTCAACAGATATGAGAGATCAGAGGTTACGTAGTTCGGGATAATACGGATTACGGGAATTCAGATTCATCTGTTTTTCCGAGAAGGGTTAACAAACAGTTCCAGCAGTTTGGTGTACACAGATCGACCCTTGGAGACTTAGGCGTTACCATTTGCGGTAGAACTGGGAGTTAACGACACTCTTTTCTTCAGAAAAGCTTCCTTTGACTTATGCGCCCACAGGGCAAAAGGTTCGAAGTTTGTTTTCTGTCTTTTACGGAAGAATTGTTTTTTAGTTGTCTGTAGTTTGTACAGCACTAGAGACTATGACCTGGGAACGAATGTGTCGCATATCGTCCAAAGGACGTATACTAAACATTCTAGACGATTGAGAGGAGACTGCTCAATTATCATTACCCAAGTAGCTTAAGGCTCGTAACGCGCTTATACTAACTTGCCTTTATTACGTTTTTTACTGTTGTTTGAGATGAGAAGAGAGAACAGGCTCAACTAAGGGGAGACTATCAAGTCCTAATGTTGTCATGCCAAGGATTCATCCTATGGTTGAAGTTTGAAACAGGGAGCTCCTAGAAGTTATAATGCATAGGTTTCAACCTAAAGTTCTAATCATCACTTCCTTATCAAAGGAAGTGAGATTCCTAGGGGATCATGTCAATGATAAACAAGAACAGATAAAGCATTAGCTTAAACAGTAAACAGTAAACGACTGTAAAATGCATGCAATGCAAGTGAGGGAGGAAAGGTGTGTGGGGCATCAGCCTCCACAAGCTCATCTCAACCTCAAGCCAAGTATGAATAACTTCAATCATAAAGGAAAATAAAATGCCATCAAGCAAATCACAAACCACACAGGCAAGGGAGTGAAGCTCTACCGAATACCAGCAAGCAAAGCCATACAGTAAAAATACAAGCAGAGGGAGAAACTCAACCTCTAATGCAATACAAGCAAGGGGAGAACCTCAACCCTTAGGATGCTCTTAGGCTTATTCAACTACATGACCTAATCTAAATGCATCACACCAATCAATTCACATCAATACAGTTGCACAGAAAGAAAACAGACAGTCAAGAAAGCAAATCAACAGCTTCCCCAACTTCACAACAAAGCAATCTTCTGACAGCAGTTCAGTCCATAGTCTGTAACTGTTCTTCAAGTCCATCATCTTAAAGAGAATGAAAGGTACTCCATCTTCAAGCTTCAATCTTCAATAGGCTCCACCAAGAATGAAGAGAATCATCATCAAGAATATTGGTTGATAATGGGAAGTAGACAGTAAACCAAAGGAATCCTGTCTGACACTCAACCAGATATCAGAGAAAGGCATCCTCAAAAGTTCTACTCATTGTAAATGTCACACATCCCTCCAAAGGAGAGATGAGACTTAAACATGAGGACTTCGAATCATAGGATGAGAATGGAATGGGAACAAAACCAACCATTATTTAAAGAAATATCTATTTCTAAAGCTCTCTCCTAAAGCCCTAATTTCCTAAGCTATTCAAAGCTAACAAAAATGAAGGAAAAACTCCAATCCAAGCTCCACCAGCCACTTCACACAAGCTCCATCAAGTCCATGATGTCTTCCAATGAGATCCAGAAGCCCACTATGCAAGGAAGTCCAATTTTGAGTCCATTCTACATCAATCATCAACATTGAAGCACCAAATGAACAAACAAGTAGAATATTCTATCAAAAATACCAAAACACATTCTAAAAATCTGATTATTTTTCTATGGGAACATGCATTCACTAATAACCTATAGTTAAAAAATCATGACCTAATTCAATCTCTAAGTCCTCCAATAAAATCCTAAGTTGAAAGGTATCACTAAAGAGATCCACTAAAAATCACTCCTAAACAACTATACTAAAAGCATTTTTAAAATCATTTAAAAATCATGATAAAAATCACAAGGAAATCTCAATATGTATATAACAACAATCAAAAGGAATGAAAATTTCATCCCATGCTAAAAGTCATCAATGAAATCAATCAAAAGGAAAGACTATGTTATGAATATGTTAAGACTAGCCTAAGTATTAATTCAATCTAAAATACCAAAACTAATTCTAAAATCCTAGGAAAACTTCTAGGGGAATCTAAGAATGTTATGTGTCTATAGTAGAAAAACCAGAGCCTAAACCTATGCTTAAAGGCACTAAAGAAATCACACACCAAAAATGGTCAAAAGGGAAATCAGGTGGGGAGTCCTCTAAAGATCTAGTTCAAAACAGAACCTAAAGCTACCTAAAAATTAACCTAAAAATTTCTGGGAGTTCCTTAATATGCCTATAACAAACTAGCAAAGAATTAAGTCCAAATTCTATACCAAACTCCAGAACAAAAATTGGCAAGAAACTATGCAGTTTTTGACATTTTATTATCCAACTAAAGAAGAAAAACGAAATCAAATTGAAAATTAAACGAAACTAAAATCCAATTGCGCACAAAGATCATAGACATGATAAATATCATCCCATAATTCTATCATATTTTTCTAAGCATTTTTTCTATTTTATATGAATTAAAATCAAACAGCACACAAAACAGAATTTTAATGCCATTAAAAAACAACAATCAAATGGTTAAATTAAATCGAAAAACTAACCTACGGATCGGAGATTTGATTCGGTGATCGTTGATCAAGTGAATTTGCAAAGATCCGAACAAGATTATATGGAAAACTTCAAGATCCACAATAATTCTTGCAAGAAGATGAAGATCGAACACTTCAAATCCGAATTGCTCCGAATAAGTGCTTCCAACTTACACTCCAATATCCAACTTCAATTTGCACGAAAATTGATTATGAATCTTGATCCGATAATGATGATGACTGGAGGTTTATTCTCAAGATTCCATTGATTTCAATGAAAAATCAATGGATCCGATGACAAGGAGGTATGGGTGAGAGTTTGGAGAATGAAGAAAATTGCGAGAATTGAGAGAGTGAGAGAATTCTTGAAAATGAAAAATAAAAATTGTGAGGAGTTTTTTTCCTTTGGTTTGGAGTAGATCACTTAAGTACTTCTTAGACTTGGATACCAAGGTAAGGTTTGGACTTTGGCTTGTGAAAGTTGGTTTGGAGCTTAATGGTATGATTTTGGGATATGTAACTTATTCATGAAGTCACAAATTGGAACACCATGAACCAAGCCCCAAATGAAAATTATAATAATGTCAAAGTGTTTAGAATATCATTTCCAATCAAAATGAGTACAAATTTGGCTTGAAATCATTCAATTACCAATTGTTTTGAATTTTCACCTTTTAATTCATTAAAATGGCCTTTATGTGAATTTTCTTCAACCAATGCTTGATATAATCCATATCAATGGACTCTTGATACTTGGACAAGCTAAAAAAATCATTTTGAGCAACTTTCATGTTGAACAAAAATCCATTTGAGGCTTGCAAGATGGTGAAATTGACTTATAATTCAAAATGACCCGTAATGTCCAAATACCAAAAACACCATTGACTTGTCAAAGCCATAACTTGAGTTCTACATATCCAATCATGGACTTCTAGTACTTTTTAGAAAGCTAATAGAATAAGGAACAACATTCATGTTTACCAAAAGTTCATAGGAATCATCCTTCTAGGGAAAAAGTATCATGCAAGTTGGGTAACTTTCAAGCTCCAAATTCACATGCCTCAGATGACCTGTAATTTGTCTGGCTCATAACTTGAGTTCTATAATCCCTATCAAGAACTTCTGGTACTAAAATTAAAGCTAAGATCATGATATACAACAATCATGTTGGGGTCAAGATGATATGACAATCATATCTTGAGTTAAATAGTCTTGAAGTCAGGGGTCAAACTAGGGGATTTTACACTGTCAAGTCTTAGAAACCCTAGCCTGAAACTTCTCAAACTCTTCAATCATGATGAGTTAACTTTGGAATCATCCTTATAACATCTTAACGCATCAATCCATGATCACATGGCTCTTGGATTAAGTCTCAACCTTCTCCAAATCATCAGTTGACTTAGAGTTGACCCAGTCAAACCCTAATTGCACCAATCATGGTTGAGGCTTCTTAATCTTGCACAATGACCTGTCTAGGTCTCAAAGTGATCTTCAACACTTCTCATGATCTCTCTCAAGACCTCAAGTCCAACTTCATGGCTTCAGAATCATCTGATGGCTTTCCACAACTTTCAAGTTAGGAGACACACATACTTGGTTTCAATCACTCTCTCTGAGGATCTTTTAACTTCTCTGACAAGGATATCAACCCTTGAACACTTGAATAACCTTATTAGCTAGCCTCACAGTCTTGTATAGCTCTTGATTGGTAATCATACCTCTTAATCTCCTGCATACATGTCAATGAAATGCAAATGATAATGCTAATGTGCATGAAATGAAACATAAGCTAGGTAAAGAAATGTTGGGCAAATTTTGGGGTGCAACACATTCAAACAGGCAGGGTGAATAAAACAATTCATAAAAATCAATGTATGAAAATCAACATATAAATGTCATCATAATCATATTCAACCTTCATATTCATCAATAGGCCTCGAAGACCACAACATCATAATTCATACAAAAAGACTCATAAATGCAGATGCGACACAACTCAATGCATGTGGTACCAATCATTACAGCTCGATGGACACTGGGCCATCAACCCTCCATAGATCCCCATCAATAGGATCTATTCTACTAGAGAACCAGAGCGCGTCAAAATACTTCACATCCACACAATGGGGTTGAAGCCAAAGTAATCGAGGTCCTGATTTGAAGTCCGGATGCACATGAATGCATGATGCACACGTCAACAATCATCCTCATAATAACAGCATAGGTGCATCATCATTCATCATAGTCATCATCATCACAATCATTATCATGTCTCATGTCATCGTATAATTCATCAAAGTCATGGTAATATCATCATAATACATCATCTAAACCATCATGTAATCATATACATATCACATGTTAATCACATAAAAATCATAGTTACCACAAGGTAACTCATCACAGAAATCACAAAATTAAACATCAATGCATTGCTGCACACGATCAACATACGTGAAACTCTGCTACATTCACTGGCATGTTCACTAGGTGAGTCTGGGAACAACATGGTTCGCTAGGCAAACAGTGCGATGACAGCAAAATCTGCTACACACCAGAACATAAATCCACTCAAATGCCCATACGATTCATTTACCCAATTCCCCTAAAACATCCCTAAATCATCCCTAAGGTCCTACGGCAATAAAGGCACAAAACCTATAGTTTATTAGGTCAATCCTGTAACATACTCATGTCCTAAATCACAATTTTTCCTTCAATTACACCCTAAGGCATTAGAGTTACTCACTATCCAATATTCTATCCCTACAGGGTCTGACATATAACAATTCAAGGTTTTTGGCCACGAAGGCCTAAGGTTACTATTTCTCATATCCATGCGTTAACAGTCAGGAATACTTACCACTAACCACAACCATCAGGGTCCTCACCATCAATTTCCCCCTTTTCCCACATTCGACCCAAAATCCCTTCAACCTAAAATCATCCATAATTACATTGAAAGGCACACATGGAAAATCATGAAAAGCTATACTCCCCATACCTTAGTCGATTCAAGGCCTTCACGATTATCTCCGGGAATCTTCTGATCCAATCTTCTCCTCAGAGCTCTCTGGCCACAATAATTTTCACGGTTAACAAATGAATCCTAATTCCCTTCAGAATTCTATTTTGTCAAACCTAGACTTGGGCCTCACAATTTGGACTTTTCTCTTATTACCCTTACTAACTCCTCCAAATGCCCAAATTACCCTTATTTCATTTATATTTATTTTAAATAATTTAAATTAATATTATATATTATTAATCAAATAAATAACCCAAAAATGTACATTTTTCCAATAATCCACAAACTATCGAAAATCACTGAAAAATGAATATTCTTATTTAAACAATTAAATAAAATATTCCAATTAAATTTGGTGTGTTACAAATTGCATCATAAATAATTCATTAAAAGGAAACCTAGAACCATAGTGATTAAAAACCTCTCATCACTAGCCCATCATGAAATACACCTAATTGGCGGTCCTTTCTCCCTCTTACCTTAGATTTTCCAGCAAAATTTCTTTAAAGCTCTTTAGTGGAGTTCTTCTTATGCCCTAGTATTTGCCTCATTCTCTTCTCACAAATTCTGAATTTTACATAAAAACTCTTCAACCCTCTTACTAACCTTTTTTTATCATTAACCTAATCTCCCTCAATTGAAAACTTCTAATAATACCCTCACTTACTCTCTTATTTACCACCATGTCTTTCTTGGCTCTAATTTTATTTTAATAAAAATGACTAATAGTATTCTCCTATTAAGGCTTTTCTCCCATTACCCCAAGTTGCTCTCTAAATCCCCTCATTCCTCTTTATATCTCTACCAACTTTTATTTTTCTCCAATTTCTTATTTTATTATTAGTAAAAAAATCAAATTATTATAATTATTTTCAAATTTATTCTACCGTTACATCACACCCTATTATTTCTACCATAACACATAATCAAATAATTTATTTTAGGTCACACCAGCATCAAATAATTGAAAACAAATCCAAATAAATCAATTACATAATTTAATCAAATTTCAGGTTGTTGCGGTGGAAATAGGATATCAAACTAGTAATTAGTTTGAATCGCAATTCTTAATTCACAACCGCTCTTTGATTTATCCGAAGGAAAAGGTCAAAAGAGGGAAAACCTATTTTTGCATTGCAAACACAATGCGGGAGAGACCTAGGTAAGGGGTTGGTTAAACTTAGGGAAGGTACTAGCACCCTAAACTTTTGTAGTACTCTACAAAAACCTTTTGTTTATTGTATGCTTTTTTATTTTATTATCTGTTTGATGTATATATACTGAGCTAAGGGATAAAGTGACCTAAAGAGACCTAAGGGCTAGTCCTAAGTTTACTCGGCAAGATTCGCATCTTGTGCCTACGTATCCTGGATAGGGAATGAAATTAGAGTAATCGTAGTTCCCCTCGAAAGGGAGGTTAGAAACATCTTGACTGTGGTCAAGGTTTCAATGGGGAGTCAACGTATCTTAAGGACACGCTTACGTGGAGTTTTGAAACTCCTATTTCTATGTTGAAAAGTTGAATTAAAATTAGGGTTGAAATTAGGGATTCCACGGCGGGAAACCCTAAAACAGAGTACGACGACTCTTTGACCTAAAAGGTAGGGTAAAGGGTATTTTCGTCCACGATGGGACGCCTAGACTAAATAGGGTTTGAAATATTCAAAGGGTTAGGATTATTAACTCGGCGGTCAAACGGCTAGACCTAATTCCTTCGGAAGGAGGAAATTAACGGTAAGAACATGTAAAATGGCAAATTATTATATGACAGAAATTAAAGTGCGGAAAGTAAAGAAAGCGTCGCGACGATCACTCGCGTAAATTACAAATCCTCAAAAAAATAAAAATAAAATACACTGCAACCATGGCCTCGCGTAAATTACATTCATGGAACAAAATAAATTGAATAAATATTAATAGGAATTTAAGTATAATCTGGGGAGAAAACAGAGAACAAGGGTTAGACAGAAATATGGCAAAGAATGAAACAATTAATACGTAAAGAAGGGCAAAAATGAAATTTGGAAATTTTTATTATTGTTTTATTTAACATTAATATTATTTAAAAAAAAGAATTTTATTCTTGATTTAAAAAGAAGTTCGAATAGGGTTAGAAAAAAAGAAAAAATAAATAAAAAGAAGAAGAGAAAAAAAAAATGCACGAGGTTGGGATCGAGCCTAGGACCTCTAGTTCACATGTTCTCCTCCCTTGCTAGTTGAGCTACACTGATTAGTTTTTAATAATATATAAAATAAATATTATATAAAAAACAAAAAATTCAAATACGAAGACTCGCGCGCAGGGAGTCGTCTTCCTCGCGTGGATTAACCATGCTTTTGCCCACGCTTTTCACGCGTTGTCGTACGCCTTTGCCCAAGGTTTTCACGCGTTGCCGTACTCCTTTGGCCACGGTTTTCAAACGTTGCCATAGCACCTGAAATCAAATATCTCAAAATACGCAAAATAAATTAGTTCTAAGACCATGGATCAATTGGAATAAAGCTTCTGAGCACGCCTATGCCCTTGGTTTTATCCAATTGCTCCTAATTTGCAAAGCCCCAATTTGAAGCTCCAAACCCTAACAATGGCATCTCGTGTTTCATACCTTTAAGCTTCAATTAAACAACCCAAAAACGTCATACACAATCATACCAACACAAATATAATCATAAAACGTTTATGATGCATGAATCAAGACAATCAAAATTTGAAAAAAAACGCAAACCATCAAGGGTGATTTTGTGATTATGAGTGTTTCAGACCTGCAAATGCCTTGTAACACACAGTTTTTTCAATGAGTTCTAGAGTTTCTTGGCTGCCCAAAATCGTCCCCCCTTATGATAAGTCGTGAGAACGACTGCCGTTTTTTTTTGTCGCCTTCCCCCTTTTCTCAAATACAACTTATGTTTATATATGTATCAAAATAGGATTAACTCTAACCTAATGCCCACTTTAAAGCCCAACTTAAATAATTAGTTAAAACTAAATAAAATTTAAACAATTTAAAATAAACTGCCCAAAATCGTCCCCCCTTATGATAAGTCGTGAGAACGACTGCCGTTTTTTTTTGTCCCCTTCCCCCTTTTCTCAAATACAACTTATGTTTATATATGTATCAAAATAGGATTAACTCTAACCTAATGCCCACTTTAAAGCCCAACTTAAATAATTAGTTAAAACTAAATAAAATTTAAACAATTTAAAATAAACTTAAAATTCTATTTATTTATACTAAACATTAAAAATATTATAAAAAGAATAAAATATTTTCTAATATTTTAATTTTATGATTTTTGGATGTTTTTATGAATAATATGGAAAAAAGTGAAAAAATAATATTTTTTAAAAAAATAATTTAAATAAAATACGAAAATAATAATTAAATAATAAAAAAAACTATTTTTGTTATTTTTTTATGAAAATAGAAAAGTTAGAATAAAAATAAAAGAAACAAAACAAAAAGTGAAGAAGGTGGGATCTGAACTGTCGACCTCTCACACACACAACTCTTTACACACAGTCTCTTGCCAATTGTGCTATTTTATTCATTCAAAATAAAGTGGCACTAGAAACCCTGTAAACTAAAAGAGCGCGCCACATGATATTTTCTTGCAATAATCAAACAACTGCACAACCCGTTAGTGGTTAGTTTAAACACAATGCAAAATGAAATGGGATACAAGATGAAATGACTAATCTTAGGGCAAAATTTGGGGTATTACAGTTGCCCCTATTTAAATAGCTTCACCAGATGATTTGAGCGACGAAGGCTCGAGAAATCATGGTGGAGGGATTTAAATATAGATAACCGAAAATTTTAGATACAGTAATATGCAATGCTATGGACAAAACGGAAATAAACTATAATGCTGACAATGCCATGAATCTAATATGATGTGTATGATGGAATGATAAATGCAAGGATGCAGACGACACGACGCCATAGGGGACAGACACGACCTATACACACTAGGGAATACGACACACTGAGTGACGGTACGACACTGGGAAATTTTAAAATGACGGCCAATTGGCACGAACACGACCAATTTTCACTTTCAGAAAGGGAATGGTACGAACAAGATCCTCAATGGAGATGGCACCGATGAGACGGCCTCCACTGGGAAATATCTGAGAGTAATTAATCAACAGGTTCAGGCGTGACCGGCTGATACTCTAGAGTACAAATAAAACTGGATCTGCACGACGGTAGGATCGATTAACAAGATGCTGGAGCATTGAGCAAAGAATAGCATCCCAGCTTCGAGAAACTTTCCCTTGTGACAGGATCGAACGAAATTTCCAGGAATCCGTAAAAATATACAAGGTAAAAACCGGATGTATGCCAAAATAAATGGACTTTAATGGGACATGTCCTGATAAGCTTCCTCGAGAGAGAATTTCCACTTATCTTTGGAAGGGACTTACATGTCAAACCAGATAAGCTCTCAGATAAAGAGATTGTTTCTTATCTGGGGATAATAGATGAAAAATTGATTGATGAGCTCCGTTGGAGGGATTGTCACTCATCGGATACATAAACCTCTTTATATTTAAGGTCGGCGCCCGGAGTATGATTCAGATTCTTCTTTTACTAAAGGATAAAACGAACTTCCTCATACCTCAAGGTCGGAGCCCTGAACATGATTCAACTCCCTCTTTTACTAAAGGGTAAAATGAACTTCTTCGTACTTCAAGATTCACACTCTCTTGAATATGATTCAGCTCCTTCTTTTACTAAAGGGTAAAATGGTCCACGGCGGGAAGCCTAAGTATGAGTACGGCGACTCAACGTCTTAAAGTTTAGGGAAATATATGTCCACGGCGGGACGCCCAAGCATGAGTGCGGCGACTCAATGTCTCAAGGTTTAAATGATATGTCCACGGTGGGACACACAAGCATGAGTACAACGACTCAACTTCTTAAAGTTTACATGATATGTCCACGACGGGACGCACCAGCATGAGTACAACGACTCAACGTCTTAAGGTTTGATGTAGGTGATACGCTCTTCGGCTGAAAACTGTTGCTAGTCATCGTAAAGATAGGGTACGTTTCTCAGGCAAAAACCGTTGCATACTGCTCGTTTGTAAAATGTAGTGGTAGGCTGTAAAATGTTCTTCTTGAAAGATAGTGCAAAATAAATGCACGTCCTAGTCAGTTCGGCGACAGACAGGACAAAAGCTCATTCTAGAATCGAGCTAGAAAGACACTATGAAACAAGACTCCATGGAGGGAATGAACTCAAATGGGGATTATCTTATCCTAGCGAGGAAAGATAACGGAAATAACCATAGTCCACGAAGGTTGAACTCTGTGGGGGTTAGTTGGAAACAAACAGTATTTTATGCTTAGGGCTGACGATCTACTTGGAGAGAACGGACAAACCTAGCTACCTGGTGGCAACGACAAAGATGACGACAAATAGAAAACATGCAGATGCTAATGCGTATGTCATTGCGTATAAGAATGTGTATGGTAATGTGTATGAAAAATGTCATGCAATGAGCATGCAATGCTTAGACTCATGCATATGCTGACAAAACAGATGAGAGAGGAGACATGAGAGGGAATAAACATCTCGACGGGAATATCCTGGTGACCTCTGTAACGGTACCTCTGGTAGGACCAAATCTGGCTTCGAAGTCCTAACTTCCCTGGGGATAAAATATCATGACTTCCACATGGGGATACGACTTCACTGGAGAGTACGATATCATGACTTCAACTGGGGATTGTTATCACGAACCATAATCAGCCCAAGAACTCTTAGGGTCAGAGACTTCCGGGGATAAAATAAATATCTGTGGTATGGGGAAGATATGGAGCTAGGCAGCTTCATGAGTATAGCGTAGCAACTTCCTGGGAATAATACCTCGGCTTCCTGGGGAAAAGGTACATCCAACTAGGGATAACATATATCAAACTTCCCTACAGAGAGTTCGTCGGACTTACTGGGGAGAAATCAACAGGCATTCCTGGGGACAGTATCTTGACTTCTTGGGGAACACATGGCAATCTCTTGGGAAGTAACCTTAAGGAAGGTAATGCAATTTCACCGAGGAACAGATGCCTCTACTGAGAATGGATCTTCAAGAACATATATCACTTGGAGGATATTGGGGATATCTCTGCAGTCTTGGGAGTCACTGGGGATTTATTGGATGGACCCCAAAAGTGTTGTCAGCTTAAAGTCTCGCTGGGGACTATCACCGGGAAGATACTGGTAACGAACAAATGCTTATACAACAATGAGACTTACCGAGGAGCGAAGAGATCCTTTACAGATTTCCATGAGTCAAAGTAACTTTCATTTCCAAGTGTATCTTCGAGAAAATAATTTTAAAATTTTTGAAAACACTTTTCACGTTCAAATTTTATTAACAAAAGCAAATTGCATAACAAGATAAAATGGAGATAACGTGAACAAGGAAATTGAATTAGCAAAAGGAAAATTTTATTGAAGAATGGTAGCTTGCTAAAGGCATAGCTCCATGGAAAATTACAATTTGAAATTGGCAACATGGGAAAGGTTATATTGAATCCACCGACCTACTGACCCTAACGACTAAGACTACCCACAACCTTGCTTTTGAAGAGAGCGATGGGATTTGAAAATGGATTTCTGTAAATGCGTCTGCAATGCTCGGTGTCGTCCGATGTAGTGAAATGCCTTTGTTCCTAACTTTTGCCTGGACCGCCCTTTCGGGTTTTCAATCCACCGGGACGCTCATTTTTGCCTAAGCCGCCCTTTCGGGTTTTCAACTTAGCGATCCATATTTTTTTTTTTTATTATTTTTTCTTTAGGCATAATATTTTCGGACTGCATCGGAATTCACAGGATGTGCGAGCTCTTCTCCATCCATTGTTGTAAGAATTAGCGATCCTCCAGAGAAGACTGTCTTAACAATGAATGGGTCGCCGTAATTGGGCATCCATTTTCCGCGCATGTCTTTGTGAATTGGCAAGGTCTTCTTGAGTACAAGTTCTCCTTGTTGAAACTCACGGATTCGGACTTTCTTGTCGAAGGCTCTCTTCATCCGTTTCTGGTATAGCTGACCATGGCACATAGCTGTCAAACGCTTCTCGTCGATGAGGTTCAGCTGGTCAAATCTGTCTTGAACCTATTCAGCTTCATCTAGATTGGCTTCCCTCAATACCCTTAAGGAAGGTAGCTCAACTTCAACGGGGAGGACGGCGTCCGTTCCATATACTAATGAAAAAGGGGTTGCCCCTGTTGAAGTTCGGACTGTAGTTTTGTATCCATGCAAAGCGAACGGTAACATCTCATGCCAATCCTTATAAGTCTTGACCATCTTTTGTAGGATCTTCTTGATATTTTTATTTGCGGCTTCAACAACTCCATTCATCTTAGGACGGTAGGGTGACAAATTGTCGTGCGCGATCTTGAAGTTGTCACATAATTCTTTCATAGTCTTTTTATTCAGATTGATACCATTGTCGGTTATGATTCGGCTCAGAATTCCGTAGCGGTAGATAATTTCTCTCTTAATGAATCGAGCAACAACTTGCTTGGTCACGTTGCATAGGACGCAGCTTCTACCCATTTAGTGAAGTAATCAATAGCAACTAGAATGAACCGGTGACCATTAGAAGCTTTCGGCTCAATTTCCCCAATCATGTCAATGCCCCACATTGAGAAAGGCCACGGTGAAGTCAAAACATTCAACGATGTCGGAGGTACATGCATTTTGTCGGCATAAACCTGGCACTTGTAACATTTCCTAGCGTATCGGATGCAGTCTGATTCCATAGTTAACCAGTAATATCCAGCCCTTAAGAGTTTCTTGGACATGGCGTAACCGTTGGCATGAGTTCCGAACGTCCCTTCATGAATCTCCTGGATTAACATGTCTGCTTCACATTTATCAACATATCTAAGTAGAACCATGTCGTGGTTTCGTTTGTATAGTACGTCATTACTGATGAAGAACTTGGATGCCAGTCTTCTCAAAGTCCTTTTGTCAAGATAAGAAGCATCTGCTGGATACTCTTGCGTGAGCAAATAATTCTTGATGTCATGGAACCAAGGCTTTTCATCAGTTTCATCTTCTTCAATCATCAAACAGTAGGCGGGTTCAATTTTACGCTCGCTTCGAATGAGTGGCGCTTCATTGACAAATTTGACCTTCCACGTGGATGCTAGCATGGCTAAGGCGTCAGTAATATGATTCTCAGACCTCGGAACATGTTCGGACTTGATCTCATCGAAGTATTTAATCAACTCCCCAATGTAGGCTTTGTAAGGGACTAGCTTCTCATTCTTGGTTTCCCATTCACCTTTCACTTGATATATAACCAAAGCTAAATCTCCGCTTACTTCAAGAAGTTTGATCCGGAGGTCAATAGCTGCTTCAAGGCCAAGGATGCAGGCTTCATATTCGGCGACATTGTTTGTGCATTCAAACTCTAACCTTGCTGTAAATGGGATATAACCAACTTTTGGATTCATCAAAACGGCGCCTATGACATGCCCACTGTAATTGGAGGAACCATCAAACATCAATTTTAACCAGAGACCCGGTTCGGGACCTTCCTCGGGCTCTAGCTCTGGCTCTTCGAAATCATTTACCCACATAATGTCTTCGTCTGGAAAGTCAAACTTAAGAGGCTCATAATCTTCGACTGGTTTGTCTTCAAGGTAATCTAACAAGATACTTCCTTTGACAGCTTTCTGAGGTATGTACTGGATGGCATATTCTGATAATAACATGTGCCAACAAGCAAGCCTCCATGTCTGAGCCGGCTTTTCGAAAATGTACTTTATTGGGTCCATCTTCGAAATCAACAAGGTAGTATGACACATCATATATTGCTTGAGACGCCTAGCATCCCATGCTAGCGCACAACAAGTCTTCTCCAAAAGTGAGTATCGGTTCTCACAATCAGTAAACGTCTTGCTTAGATAGTATATTGTGTGTTCCTTTTGTTCGGTCTCATCGTGTTGCCCAAGTACACAACCCATATACTTCTCATGAACAGTGAGGTACATAAATAACGGTCTTCCATGAATAGGAGGCATCAAGATAGGAGGCTTTTGTAAGTAGTCCTTGATCTTTTCAAAAGCCCGCTGACAATCAGGATTCCAATCAACGGTCTGCCCCTTGCAAAGCAACTTGAATATCGGCTCACAAGTAGCAGTCAGGTTAGATATAAACCTGGAGATGTAGTTCAAACGTCCAAGAAAACCTCTGACTTGGGTTTTAGTCTACGGAGCCGGCATGTCTTGAATGGCTCGAACTTTATCAGGGTCTACCTCGATTCCTCGTTGGCTGACGATGAAACCAAGTAGCTTTCCAGATCTAACACCAAAAGTACACTTAGCAGGATTTAGTTTCAACTGATATTTTCAGAGTCGTTCAAACAGTTTCAACAGATGAATCAAATGTTCCTCTTCGTTATGAGATTTGACAATCATATCATCCACATACACTTCGATCTCTTTGTGCATCATGTCATGAAAGAAAGTCTTCATAGCACATTGATAGATTGCCCCTGCGTTCTTCAAACCGTAGGGCATAACTTTGTAACAGAAGGTTCCCCAAGGAATGATGAATGTAGTCTTTTCTCTGTCGGCGGGATCCATCTTGATCTGATTGTAATCGGAGAAACAGTCCATGAATGAGAAAACTGCAAAGCTGGCTGTATTATCGACAAGTGTATCAATATGAGGCAAAGGGAAATCGTCTTTTGGACTAGCCTTGTTCAGATCCCTGTAATCTACACACATTCTGACCTTACCGTCCTTTTTGGGCACAGGAATAATGTTGGCAACCCAATCAGGATACTTCACAACCGCAAGGAAACCTGCATCCAACTGTTTCTTAACCTCATCTCGAATCTTCAAAGCCATGTCAGGTCTCGTTCTTCGAAGTTTTTGCTTGACAGGCGGACATTCTGGCTTAAGAGGTAGCTTGTGAACTACAATATATGTGTCTAAACCGGGCATGTCTTGATACGACCATGCGAACACGTCAACATAATCCTTCAACAGCTTGACCAATCTCTGCTTGACCTCTGCCCCAAGTACTGCACCAATCTTGACCTCTTTCTTGTCTTCATATGTGCCAATATTAATCAAATCTACCTGCTCCTTGTGCGGTTGAAGCTCTGTGTACTCGTACTCAACCAATCTCGTCAGTTTCGCGGGTACTTCAAAATCTTCCTCACCCTCATCTTCAGCTTGGTAAATGGATGAATCCCAATCAGGAGAGACAATAGAGTCATCGGATTCAACAAGGGTTGTAATGTCACTGCATGTTGAAAGGCTTATTTTTATTAAATGTTCAATGAAAATGCAAGATAAAATGAAAATGCTTTTAGTTTGTAGTTTTTGAAAAAGATTGCCAAATTCATTTTAAAAAGGTGAAAACGAAAAAACGCTAATGAAACAAGATGGAACAGGAACAAAATGCATTTACTAATAATCGTTTGAAATGAAAGGTGGCCCTACAAAGCGATCCAATAGCCTTGGGCAGAGCTATGGATTTGAAAACACATATGAAAAATTAAATTACTTTGACAATGGAAAAATGACTGGAATCTCTATAGCCTCCCAGCTGCTTAAAGCTGCATCACTCTTGAACACTAGGCTGCTCAGGTCTTCATCTTCGTCATCGTTGCTGATGGCATCAACTTGAAAACCTCCGTGAACAAACACTTCTTGGAAAACCTTCAGACGCCCTTTGACAGATGCGGACACTTTCTCATGAGTTGGTCTGTAACCCAACCCGTAGTGGGCAGTCTTCGTCTTAATATTGATTACTTCTCCCCAACCTTCAGGAATGCCCTTGTCGATTGTTGATCTGGTACTCTTCAACGATGCAAAAGATGGATTACTCTGGACTCCTGCAATTTCTTCGACTTCCACTAAAACGGCATTAGCAATTTCGAGTGCTTGGAATGAAGTTTCTAAAGCGTCTTCATCAGCCTCAATATACCGGAACGACGATAAGTTGCTAACCATTAAATCCTCCTCACCATGTATAATAACCAGCTTACCATCAACTACAAACTTCATATTTTGGTGCAAGGTAGAAGTCACTGCCCCAGTGACATGGATCCAAGGTCTTCCAAGCAAACAACTATAATTGGGATTGATATCCATGACTTGGAAAGTGAAATTGAAAACATGCGGACCAATCAGAATCCGAAGTTCCACCTCTCCAATCACAGCTCTATGAGAACTATCAAAATCCTTGACAATCAACGATGTAGGCTTCACCATGGTCTCTTTATAGGTCAACCTGCTAAGGACCCTCTTGGGTAGGACGTTCAAAGATGAACCGGTATCCACAAGCACCCTGGCTAAATTATCCTCTTGACACTTCACTGATATGTGCAACACACGATTGTGATTTGGACCCTCTTTAGGTAGCTCTTCATTGCTAAAGCTGAGAATATTACAGGCGGTAATATTGGTGATCACACTATCAAACTGACCGGTAGTAATATCTTGAGCGACATGAGCTTGCATCAATACTTTCTGCAAAGCAGCTCTATGAGCGGGTGAATTTAGTAACAGAGATAGAATAGAGATCTTTGTAGGAGTTTGATGAAGCTGATCAATAACTTTGTAGTCGCTTTTCCTGATGATCCTTAAGAATTCAGCATCTTCATCATTATTGGCTGCCTCTTTATATTTATATCTGGCAGGCACAACAGTGTTACTAGTTGTCTCTTTAGGTGGAGCCTCATCAAAACGGGGAGTGTACACGCGACCACTGCGGGTCATCCTGCTTGCCCCAGCTATATTAGTCACACTTTCACCATCAATCTTCACTTCTTCTCTTGGAATGACCTTCCCAGATTCTTTGTCAATCACGGTTACATCATACTTCCAAGGTACTGCTTTGGGATCACTGAATGGAAAAGCACTTGGCTTTTGGATTATCAACGGTTTAGGCTGGTTCACTGTTGGGGTGATAGGAGTCGGTATACTAAACTCTGGCATGACAGAATTCGGTGCTGGCAGATTAAACATTGGCCTCCTACCCCTTGGTTCGGGCATATTGAAGGTAGGTTCAATTGTAGCTATTTCTTTCGCCTGGTTAACTACTTGCAGCAAACCATCATCAATCAATCTCTGTACGTCTTTCCGAACCATAGCATAACCTTTATCACATCCTTCACAGCTCGTACAACCGATATGGGAGACAGATACTAGGCCTGCTTCAAACAGCTTTGAATGGAATGCCTTGAGCAGAGTCTCAATTTGAGCTACATCAAGGATAAAATTCTCTTCAGACGAAGTATCAATGGCATTAACAACCCCATGGTCAGGCAAAGGGTTACTTTTGACATTGGGCGGAGGATCGTTGAACGACAAAATCTTCTTTTCCATCAGATCCCTCACAAGGTTTTTCAAAGCATAACAGTTCTCCAAATCGTGTCCGGGCGCACCCTCATGAAATAAACAATGAGCGGTGGTGTTGTGGTTGGATGGCAAAGGATTTGGAGGCGGTCCCAAAGCTCGAGTAGTGACCAAACCTCGTTGCACTAAGTAAGGATACAACTCGGTGAACGTCATTGGAATCGGCGGACAAGTCTTGTATAGTCTCCTTGGAGCATTCTGGCGAGGTGCCTGATTCCTCGATTGTTGATTTGCCGGAGCGTTGGACGCTTGCTGAAAGTTAGGAGAAGGTTGTTGATAAACCAGAGGAGGATACACAGGAGCCTGCGGCATAGGCTGGTAAACAGGAGCTTAAGGAGCTTGCTGACTAAAGGATGGTGCGACAGCGGCTACATACGGAGGTGGTGCATACTGAACCGGGTAACCCTGGGGTTGGGCATACTGTGGAGGATATTGATACTACTTATTCCTTCTCATATCTAAAGACACAGCATGAGTCTCTCCTTCCTTCTTTTTCTGAGGATTGACTGAAGTCTTCTTGGCTTGGTCCTTCGAACTCGTACTGCTAGAACCACTAGACATCTTTCCACTCTTCATAGCCATTTCAACCTTTACTCCAACAACAACAATATCAGTGAAATTCATGGTTACACTACCCACCATCATTTCATAGAACTCAGGACGAACCGTGTCAACAAACCAATCTGCTAATTCCTTGTCGGTCAACGGAAGTTCAACCTGAAAAGCAATTTCCCTCCATCGCTGGGCATATTCCTTAAAGGTCTCAGAACTTTTCTGTGTCATACTCAACAGTTGACGCCTGTCAGGAGCTAGATCCATATTGTACTTATAGTGCTTAATAAAAGCATCTGACAAATATTGAAAAGACTTGATGCGAGACTGGTCCAATGTCAAATACCACTTTGACGAAGCACCTTTCAGACTGTCTTGAAAACAGTGGATCATCAGCTTATCATTTTCCATGTGAGCAGCCATCCTGCGGTAGTACATTATCAAATGGATTTTCGGACAAGTAGTCCCTTCATAGCAGTCAAAGTTCGGAGTCTTAAACTTTGGCGGAATAACTAAACTGGAAACCAAACAGATGTCTCTAGCGGCAGCACCGAAGATCTGGTCCCCCTCCATCTTTCTAAGTATTTCATCAATAGTAACAACTTCCTCGCGAAGCCTATCACGTGGTTGGTACCCTCCATCATCATCATCCAGAATTTCATAAACAGGCTCATTAAGATAAGGCTGCACATGAGTGCGGACATTAGCTTGTGTGAAAGTAGGGACTACCTTGTGAGGCTCAGACACCAAAGGCACGGTCTGTTGGACATTCTGTATAACAGGAACGGCTTGTTGAACTGATGTGGCAACAGGAATAGCTTGCTGAGCTGAGGTAACAACAGGAGGATGTATGAAACTCTACGGAAGACCATAAAGAAACTGATTCTCAACAGAAACAACCGGAGGATCCACGGAAGCAATAGGGTTAATCTTAGAAACCACAGTAGTCTGAGTATCCATCTTTGCATTGATAACCTGGAGCAATTCCATAATTGTTCCTACATTCCCTCGAAGGTCTGCTAGCTCATTGTTAACTCAATCCATCTCTTGAGCGTGTTCTTCCATCCTTCTTCGAGTTTGAGCTCTAGTATTGTATCGACTCAGGGTGACAAAACTGGAAGGCGAGAGAACTGAGTATGAGAAACCGAGAGACACATGTAATGCAAAGATATGATGCGAAATGCGAACGAAATGATTTCATGGAATTCAAGTATTTACGAGCATTGCGGGATAATGAAAAAAATTTATTGATTGAAAAATGGATTACAAATAATAGTCTCAATGAAAATAACCAACTAAAATTCTAGAAAGCCCTAAGGAAGCATTATTCATGACTTTGACGATTAGGCGGAGAGTCGGAGGAAAATAAATCCTCGTAGAGTCTTCTCTTCTTGTAGGAGGGTGCCTCTTCATTCCTTGACTGAAGTTGTTTCTGAAGTTCTTCGTACTCGCTGACCATCATATGGTATTTGTCCTTCCATGTTTCTGCTTCATGCTAAGCCTTCTTCAATTCAATCTTCAATGTTTCCGCTTCGGACATGAAATATTGAACAGGTTCCTCTCTTGGAGGTAGAGGCTCTTGGCGAGGATAGGGCATCTTCAACTTGATGGCTCGTTCTCGGACCCAACGAAGATATGGTTCCATAGACACACAATTCGTCCTTCCTAGACTTGCTTTACCTTTCTTATGCAAATGACGCCAGAAAGAAACAATCTAGTCTTGAAGTTCTTTATTGTCTTTGAAAAAGATTTTCTCCACCTGAACACTTTTAGGTGGTTCCTTCAATCGATAACCTAGTTATCGGCGGGCTAGAACCGGGTTGTAGCTGATCCCTGCATTAAATCCAAGCAAAGGTACGTTGGCAAAGTCTCCACAACCATCAATAATTAGTATTCCATCGTACACACGGCTATACCAATCGATATCTGAGTGGGTTAGGTCCATAACCCTTTGTGACCAAAGTCTTTTGTCAAGACCCAGAAAAGGAGCAGACTTGGGCAAGTGCGAAATAAACCACTTGTATAACAAAGGAACACAACATGTAATCATCCCTCCGCCATGGAAATTTTGGAGATGCACGGAATGATAAGTGTTACCCAATAAAGTCGGCATCGGATTTCTCATCATGAAGATTTTGATGGCGTTAAGGTCAACGAATCCTTCAAAACTCGGGAAGAGTAACACTCCATAAACAAGTAAGGCGAAGATTGCCTCAAATGTATCCTTGCTCATATAAGCGTAGTATCAAGATTTCTTGATTAGGAAATTTGTAGGTAACCCAAGAGTTCCACCTTTGGAGATCATGCTGCCCTTGATGTTGGATGCCTTCAAGCATGTAGCCTTAAAGGTGTCTTGCTCATTAGGGTCCTTTTCCAAGAAAGGGAAGGGCGAGTCCTCCAAAATAGGTAAGCCAACCAAATAAGAGTACTCTTCTAAAGTAGGCAACAACTGATAGTCGGGGAAGGTGAAGCAATGATAATCCGGATCGTAGAACTGTAACAAAGTGGAAAGAAGTCCCTCGTCCATTCGGAGTCTCAATAAATCCAACAGCTTCCCATGCTTATTTGCAAACCTTCCATGGTCTTCAACCAAAGTTCCTAACTTCCTTAGGTCATCTAACTTAGGACTCTTGAAGGTATATTTCAAAGTATTTCTCCTTTTGTAATCCATGGTATCCTGCGATGTTCATAAATAAAGCTTGAATTCCATGAAATGTAATGCAAAATGATGCTTTATGGATGCAATGCACACATGTTCACAAGTCCTAGGTTAAAGGTATATGCCAGGAGTTAGGGTCTACCCATCCCAATAAGGTATGTACTAAGGTGAGTTGTACCTGCAGAACAAGGGTTCCAAAGCAGTGCCCAAAGTCATCAATCCATCTTTCGGATATTATCAATTTCCTGATTAACTCGGTGGTTAATAATATTCTCAAGAGGATCTCTTTTGAGTGTAGTATCGCGTAGCGACTATTTTGGGAATATTCCCTCATAGTCCTCGCATTACGTCCTAGATAAGGCCAAGGTGGTGTTAAGGTACTACAGTCCTCAATATCATAGACTCCAATCGACAATAGTAAAAGTTTTCACGAATACTCGTTCAACTGAACCATTTTCGAAAGGGTCTCAACTGAGTGGTGATTCTCAAGTTGGCTTGGTCGGGAACACTCCCTATAAGCCTCATCGAATATCTCACCTCCTAGAGTTTCTTGGCTGCCCAAAATCGTCGCCCCTTCTGATAAGTCGTGAGAACGGCCGCCGTTTTTTTTTTGTCCCCTTCCCCATTTTCTCAAATACAACTTATATTTATATATGTATCAAAATAGGGTTAACTCTAACCTAATGCCCACTTTAAAGCCCAACTTAAATAATTAGTTAAAACTAAATAAAATTTAAACAATTTAAAATAAACTTAAAATTCTATTTATTTATACTAAACATTAAAAATATTATAAAAAGAATAAAATATTTTCTAATATTTTAATTTTATGATTTTTGGATGTTTTTATGAATAATATGGAAAAAAGTGAAAAAATAATATTTTTTAAAAAATAATTTAAATAAAATACGAAAATAATAATTAAATAATAAAAAAAAAACTATTTTTGTTATTTTTTTTATGAAAATAGAAAAGTTAGAATAAAAATAAAAGAAACAAAACAAAAAGTGAAGAAGGTGGAATTCGAACTCTCGACCTCTCACACTCACAACTCCTTACACACGATCTCTTGCCAATTGTGTTATTTTATTCATTCAAAATAAAGTGGCACTAGAAACCCTGTAAACTAAAAGAGCGCGCCACATGATATTTTCTTGCAACAATCAAACAACTGCACAACCCGTTAGTGGTTAGTTTAAACGCAGTGCAAAATGAAATGGGATGCAAGATGAAACGACTAATCTTAGGGCAAAATTTGGGGTATTACACAGGTGTTACAACTAGACTCATGCTCTTCACAATCCTAAACTTAACTCTATATGCATGAGGTACCAACTCAACATTTGGTTCTTCATACGACCAGTGTCCCAATCTCTATGAACCTCGAGCCCCCACTCTGAGCTCCAAGCCCTCACTCAAGGCTTGGAACAAGCCGCTAGTCCCAACTCTGAACTAGCGAACAAGCCACTTTTAATTAATTTACACATGTGTTAAATGAAAGGTAACATGACGAAAATATTCTTCACTAAAAAATAAAACCTAATCCCCTTTCTCCTTCGAACCCTTAATCCCCTTTCTCGTTTCATCTTCTCCTTCGAACCCCTAATCCCCTTTCTCGTTCCATCTTCTCCTTTGAATGTGCCCCCTCATTGTCCTTCTCTCGTCAATCTAATCAAGAAAAATGAAAAACCCTGTTTGTTCAAACTCAAGCATGTGGCAGAAGAGGATCTAATTAATCTACCATTTGACTCGAAAGAAGAAGATGATAAAAAAGTTAGGAACGGTGGAGAAGAAGAGGATCTAGTTCATCGTGATTGATGTTTTATCGTAAGTGATGATTAATGGCATTCACGAGATCCTAAAGCAAATGGTTACTGGTAGTTTTAGAAAGGAGTGTTCACATGTTTACAGTTGTTTCCGGAGGGAATTCTTGGAGAAAAATCTCTCTAGATTAGGGTTACAAAAACTTAGTATCGACGATGTTCAGAAGATGCCATGGCAGGATATTGAAGACAAGATTAAAATATGGATTAAAGCTTCCAAGGTCGCTCTCAATATACTTTTCCCCAGCAAGCGACGACTTTGTGATCGCGTCTTCTTAGGATTCCCCTCCGCCGCGGATTTCTCCTTCATGGAGGTTTGTAGAGGATCCACCATTCAACTGTTGAATTTTGCTGATGTCGTTTCCATCGGAAGCTGTTCACCTGATCGGTTATTCCGAATCCTTGACGTGTTTAAAACATTTCTCAAGATTGATGATATAATGCATTCATCTTCCTCTTTGTTAGTGAAAATGGATTGGATAATGGAGCTATTAGAAAGCAATTTGGAAGCAAAATCTAGAATCTACAAGGACCCTTCTTTGTGCTATATTTTCTTGATAAATAATTGCAAGTACATTGTTCAAAAGGATGAAGATAGTGAGTTATGATAACTTTTAGTCGATGATTGGATCAAAAAAACACTGCGAAAATTTGGCAGTACCTTATGCAGTATCAGAGAAGCTCATGGAACAAGGTGTTTGGGTTTCTAAAGATGGAGAGCAGTGGCTCAATGCCACCTAATGCCATAGCAAACTATATGAAAGAGAAGTTGAAATTGTTCAACACGGTTATTAATGAAATATGGAGGGTTCAATGAAGGGTATTTTCATCCTGTTGCCTTTCATTTAACATACGTGGAAATTATTAAAATGAAAAAAAATAAAAAACACTGTCACGTCATCATTTTTTATGAGTTGGCCAGACAAAGGTTTAAAGAGAAATATTTTTCATATGTTAGGGCAATTCATGCAACTTTTTTTTACGGGTTTTTTTTCAAAAAGCACCTATATGGCAGGGGGAGAATAGATATTAACCATATTTTCAATGCATTAAAAATAACTCATACACATCTCATCATAACTTCACTTTATCACACTATTCACAAATTATACATATCTCATATATATGCATAATACAACTCAATTAATTATATCAAATAAATTAATCAACTCATACTCATAAAAAAACATCAACCAACAAAAAATCACTGACCGTACGACAATACCACCCTCAGAAACCAACATAGCAGGTCAGAACCTGCACTCTGACTTGATGACAGGTAACCTGTCACATGTAGGACCTCCAAACAATTAAAAAATAATACCCAAATGATTATAACCTAGTAGCATGTTAATTTCTATCAATCTAACATGTTATTACATTGATTCAACCACAAAACTCAGAATTTAATCATGTTTCAAAAGCCTCAATTTCACATCCAAACCCATGTTTATGAACACATAAGATATGCAATAACCACACCAATTATAGTACATGAATTTGAAATCAAAACATTTGAGAATTAAAAACATATATTCCTATTGGAGGTTAAGGGAAACCTATCTACTCTTTCATGAATTAAGCACCCATAAATGAAGAATCCCCCCTTACCTTGTAACTCCAGAAAAATTCAGCTAGCAAAATCCCTTGTTTTCACGTACTGATGTAAATCACACTCAAAACCTGGTTTTTGGTCTAACTTAAGAATATACATTATTTTATTTTAATTCCTCTAAATTTCACTTTTTTACCCAATTCAATTTAATTATCCTCCACTTACCACTAACTCTCTCAATTCCCAAAATTAACTTAACTCTACAAATTCTCTCTAATTTTAGATTAAATTATTAATTAAGTTAGTCAATTCCAATTAATCCAATTAATTAACACAAACACAACAAATACCATAACCGCCCAAAGATATGACATATTCGCAAAATAATTAGTTAAATAAAATACTACATTAAATTAAATAAATAATTAAATAAGTGAATATTTAAATCGGGGTATTACAACTCTCCCCACTTAAAAGAATTTTCGCCCTCAAAAATTACCTGACGAGAAAAGCTCTGGATTAAACTCTCTCATTCTACTGCTGAGCTTGCACATCACACTGCCACTAGTAGGACCTTACAAAACGACTTTCACTGAAGCGATATCCTTTCCTTGCAAGCTTTTCACTTCCCAATCCTCAATTTTTAATGGCAAAGTCTCAACTGTCACGTTCTCTCTAACTTGAATGTCATCCAACTATATCACATGAGACGGATCAGGAATGTATTTCTCAGTTGAGACACATGCAATACATCATGAAGATTCCAAAGGTATGGCAGCAACGCCACTCGATATGCCACCTCTCATACTATCTGAAGGATCTGAAATGAACCAATGAAACGTGACGTAAGTTTCTTAGACTTTAGCGCACGACCAGCATTAGTTACCAGAGTAAATCTCAAGAACACATGATCTCCCTCTTAGAACTTAAGTGTTTTCCTCCTTTTGTCATGATAGTTATTCTAATGACTATACGAAGATTTCATCTTCTCTTGGATCATCTTGATCTTCTCCATAGTTTGTTGAACTATCTCAGGTCCAAGCACCACATTCTCACCAGAATCATACCAATATAACGGTATCATATACCTCCTATCATAAAATTGCTCAAACGGCGTCATTCCAATGCTAGAATGGAAATTGTTGTTGTAATTGAACACTACCAACGACAAGTAATTGTCCTAGTTACCTCCGTGCTCCAAAACACAGAATTGTAGAAAATCCTCTGAAGACTGAATAGTCCTCTCCGTCTGACCAACTATCTAAGGATGATAAGAAGAACTCAACTTTAGTTTAGTACCCAACTAAATAACTTACCTACTTTCTTCTTCGTTCCTGGCCACTAAAACATTTTCTTCAAGTCTTGATACATCTTTGTGGAACCGAGATGAATACTATCACAACTCATATGACCTTCCTGGAGAATACTCTTCTTAAGCTCTTGCATATTTGACACATATACTCTATCTCTGAATCTCATCACACCATTCTCATTTATCCTAAAATCACCTCCTTTACCTTTATTGATTAGCACATATGGTCAACCAATCCCAAATTGACTTTTCTGACATCTATGATCACTTCAAGGATACCACTAGTCAGCTTCAACATACCTAATTTCACACTACCAGAAGTCTCTTCACATACTCAACTCATATCTCTGAACTGCTCAATCAAGTTCAATTTGAGCACCATCAACATCGACAAATGCAACGACTTCCTGCTCAAAGCATAGACTACAATGTTAACTTTACCAGGATGATAGCTCAAACCCAAATCATAACCTTTTAGGAATTCTAGCCATCTTCTCTATATTATATTAAATTCCTTCTTATTAAAGAGATACTTCAAACTTTTCTAATCACTGAACACCTCAAACCTGGAGCCAAACAGATAATGCTTCCAAATCTTCAACATGAATACCATTGGTGCCAACTTTAGATCATGCGTAGGATTGTTCCACTCATGAAATTTCAACTGTCTCAAAGAATAAGCTACAACCTAACCAGTCTGCATCAATACGCCACCTAGACCAATCCTCAAAGCATCACAATATACCACAAAGGGCTCACTTGGATTCGGAAAATCAAAACTAGAGTCGATGTCAATTTCTTCTTGAGTTCTTGAAAACTATCCTCACACTAAACACTTTATACATAAGCTTGACCATTTCGAGTCAACTCCGTCAAAGGAAATACCAACTTAGAAAATCCTTCAATGAACCTTTTATAATAACCAACCAAACCAATAAAATTTCTTATCTTAGTAATAGACTTTAAAGTCTCCCGTTGCAACACGACATCGATCTTCAATGGATCCACATCACTACCACCACTAGAAATTATGTGACCAAGGAAACTCACTTCTTTCATCCAAAACTCACACTTAGACAACTTCACATATATCATCTTATCCATCAAGGTCTATAGCACAACTCTCTGATGCTCCACATGTTCTTCCTTCGATTTTGAATATACTAGAATTTCGTTGATGAATACGACCACAAACTGATCTAAATACGAATGAAAAATTATGTTCATGTACTCCATGAAAACTTTAGGGTCATTAGACACACCAAATGGAATCACTGAATACTCATATTGAGCATACCTCGTTCTGAAAACATTCATCGGAATATCATCGGACTTTACTCAAATCTGATGATAACCCGAGCATAAATCAATCTTGATAAACACACAATCACCTACCAATTGATCCATTAAATTATCAATACTCAGAAGTGGATACTTGTTCTTAATGGCTACTTTGTTTAGCTGACGATCGTCATCACATAGTCTCATACTACAATCTTTCTTCTTGACTAGCAAAACTGGTGCTCCCCACTACGAAACACTTGGTCGAATAAAAGTTTTCTCAATAATATCCTCTAAATGTTTCTTTAGCTCACTCATCTTTGAAGCAAACATTATATAAGGAGCCATCGACACAGGACTAGTACCATGTACTAAGTTTATTATAAACTTCACCTCACGCTTTTGTGGCAAATCACTGATGTCATCTGGGAATACCTCAGGAAAATCACACACTACAGGTAGATATGTAATCATCCTTTTGCTTCCCCCACTGAAGAATGCAAGCACCATGAACACTTGAGAGCTCTCTGTTACACCCTAATTTTGATCCTGAATCGCCGAACCATACATATCATAGCATTTCCATCATTTGTGCATCGTATCCATTATTCATGTCATCTAACCATTATGCATATAAATGCGTACCTTTTGTTTTCATGTTGTCTAGGCTCAGATTTTGCAAGATCAAATCGAGGATCAGGCAAAGTTATTTGGTAAAGTGTATGTGCAATATTGGTTTGAAATTCAGTGAAAGTTTGACCTAATCTTGGTCGAACAATTGATTTGCTCCAGTATCAGGTTATGTAAAAGATTCTGAATCAGGGTTTTGTCTCTCAATAAGTCATTGTTTCATCCGTGTACGCTCAAGGTTATCGGGCTCTGGAAAAGGCAGTTTGTTGTAAGATGGATAATCATCAGAGGCAGTTCACTTTCAGTTAGGGTTTTGGTACAATGTCAACATAGTTCGTATATCAAGTCATCTGTGTCATTGGCCATTTTGAAGGCAAATGTGGATTGAACGCAAGTACTTGTGTTTGAAGATCAAGACTAGGCTTGGTGCGAAACTCAAGTTACTCATGAAATTAAGATGAGAATTCAAACTTTATATCGAATCCAAGTCCAATTCAAGATGGAATCAGGATGTGGTGTCACTTCTCATGGAATTGATTCAAAGTTTCAAATGCATTTTTGGCGTTTCAAGGGTGTTTTGTTGGTTCAAGTTAGGAGTTTCGCTTATTCAGGATTTGTTTCAAATGGTTCATTTGTTGGTCTTTTCTCAAGGTTTAAATCGAGCTTTCAGCTCACTTTCAGATTGATGATTTCACCTAGAGTTTATTCAAAGAATTTTGGACGATTCAAACAAGTTGAATCAATTCATTAGTCCAAATGCAAGGAAATAGTATCAAGTTACAACTTCTCTCAAATATCCAAATTTCAAATTCCATGCAAGATTTCAAGTTTCTTTTCAAAATTCCAAATTTCAATTCAAGATTCAAATTGCAAACTTCATCCAAAATTCAATTTCAATTCCACTTTCTCATTCCTATAATGAACACTTATCCAAATATCAATTTCCAAATCCCAATCTCATGTCAAGATCACATTTACAAGTTCATTTCAAGGTCATATCCGAAGTTTATTTCTTTGCCAGATTTCAAACCCATTCCATAAATTTATGAACTTTTTCTTCTCATGTCAAGATTACAAGTTTCATTTGTCATTCAAGTTCAAACCTAATTCCAATTTCAATTCAAAACTCATATCAAATTCAATTCAAGATTCAAGTTTCAGAGTCATATTGTTTTTTTCCCACTCAAGTGTCCAATTTCTTTTCAATTTCAATCAAGTTTCAAGATTAATTTCAATTAAAACTCAGGTTCATGTTCAAGTTTCAAGTAATTTTATTCCATCCAAATTTCAAATAGCCAAGTTACCATTCCGAGTTCCATGTAAGTTCCACTCAAGTTCAAGTTCATTGCGGTATACCATTTCAAAATTCAAATTCTCAATTCCAAACGTCGAATTCAGGTTTAATCCATGTCAAGTTGAAAATTATTTCCAAGTTTCCAATTCCATGACAGGTTACAAATTCAAATGAAAGTAAAGCCATACATTCATCATTAACACTATAAGTTTTCAAAAAATAAAAATAATAAGAGCATTGTTTTACAAGCTCCGTTGGACCATCAATATATGAATGTAATTACAACCAAAATTTGCAAATGAGCCAACGTGAATTTTGCATAATACCAAAACAGCAACCCCGACCGGTGACATTGAAGATATACCATAAGAATAGCCTTGTGTATTATCAATACTAGCTACAATTTTTTTGTGCTTTCTTATACAAGAATATTGCTCGGAAAAAAATGTCAGAAATATTTTCTTCCACAAGTACAAGTTGCCATGGGCCTACAACAGAGTACCAAAATTTCAACTACAGCAAAACAGAACATCCTGCTACTGCTAAGCCACTCCGAAACTTGCTTGCCACCAAGACACAAAACCTGCAGTGTTTGTACAAGGTAAAACAGACAACCCAAGCACACTAGACCGCACCATCAGCCTCACCTTCGTACAACCTACACAACATGCTCCGTAAATTTGTACAATAACCCCCACCCTGTTGCCACAACCGCACATGATTTTTCCAACACAATACCTGCCATAGGACAAAACACCAGAGTGTACCATTAAACTTAATGCATAATTTTTATGGTGTTAAAAGAGAGAAGAGGAATTCACAAGAGGGGTAGAAAAATTCTGAATATTAAAACTCTCTCTGCAATACAAACCTGGGTTTTCCTCTTTCTTAAATTCTACAACAAGAAAAAATCAACACCTTTAGCTTGCAACCACAATAACGACACATATCTCCAATCTCTTCTATAAAACATTCAAAAAACCACATACAACCCACCAACATACATAATACATAAACTGCATTGCCTCTTTCTTTCCTTTGCCATTTCTCCTTCACTTCAAGAACAAAGTCACACCAGATACAACACACTGCAACTTTCACGGTCAGCGAGCCACCACGTCTACTTCTTCCACCCATCAAACCACCAAGAGAAACCACCGGGAACAACACAAGCCCCTTCGCGTTCATAATGTCATCACCACCAATAATGCCTCTCGTTTGTTTTTGTTCACCAACAAAGAACCTGCAAAAAAAATCACACAAAAAAGTAGCAACAACAACGATTTGAATCAGAAGGGGAAGAGTCGTGAATCTGAAGTGTGATGGCAAGACGCAACCAAAAAACCCATCAAGAATCCAAATGAAACAGAAACCCACAGTATCATCACGCCTGTTATACCCTAAATTTTGACCCCTAGATTTCATTATCATTTTAGGATAATTTAGATTGTTTATCTAACCTTAACCTGTTTCAAGTTTGATCTTTGTCAAGATGTAAGTGAATTAGGGTTCCGTACAGTCAAGAATCGGGGTTTCTATGGCATGATCAGTCAATATTTTGGATTGATTCTCCATGAAGAAACTATCTACATCATCAAGAATACTATATTGGATTAAGTATGAATCCAATTTGAGGTTGTCACCCAAGGAAGAAGAACAGTATAGTTCAGGATCCCCGATTAGGGTTTATGATCAGAAAAGTCAACTGTGGTTTGAATTTTGATTTAAATGGCATTCCAATGGTGGAGTCATGGTCCATAAAGCTTATATGACTTATTGAAGTCCCCTCAAGAAGTATCAGGGCCTCAGAGAACCCAGAATACCAACAGTCAATTCAGAGGTTTTCGATCGTTCGGTTCGTCTGACTGAAAAGTCAACTAATTGACCAAAAGGGTTTTGACCCAAAATTGAAGCCAATTATGTTCCTAATGATATGTAATAACTAGTCATAGAGTTTGGTGACCATTGGATCAAGAATTTAGAAGTAATCGAAAAGTCAGGAAATTAGGGTTTTGAAAGGAGCAAGACCAAAACTTCCTAACCACACATCCAAATGGAGTGGTTCAAAGCTTGTTGGAAAGGTCTTGAGGATCCCTACAAAAGTGCCACAAAGACCAATGTTCAAAAAATGAATAGATTTTGAGTTCTGATCAAAAACAAGGCAAGAGGGGAAAAACACTTAGAGAAATTTCATGTTTTTGGCACTTTTAAGTCATGTTTTCAGCCAACTTCAAGGGGAGTTTTGACCTAGTTCCACTTGGAATTTAAATTTGTGTAAAACATGAAAGTTGTAGAGCGTGTTGAGGGATTTACAAAAAGTACAAGAACTCCTCCATAGAATTTGTGAGCTAGGAGAATCGAAGAAGGCAAGTTGGAGGTTTGTCATGTCACCAAGTCAAAAGCAACTCATGCCAAAGGATGCAAAAACCAGCCAACTTGTTCCTAACTACTTGGTTAACCCTTAATCTGATGTTTAAGAGGACTGATGGATGGAAATGCAAGAGGAATCTACAACAAAGCCAAAGTTTTGGTTAAAGGCATTATTTAATCAAGAAAAGTACAAAAGTACATCATGAAAGAGAAACATTTGGAGCAAAAACTGCTGCAGCATAGCAACACTGCTCTTGCCATCTCTCTAGTCACCTCATACAGCTTTATTACAGCCTGTCCTAGTGCTATAACACATTGGAAACAAGCTTGGCCATCAGAAGCAAGATCAAAGGAAGATTTGTTGTCATTTTCCCTCCAAAAGGCAAGGTTCAAGCAAAAAACTCCAATCTGCCCTCACCCTTGGTTCTTTTGATTTCCCTATAAATAGAGCCTCACCCTTATTCCAAAAGGAGACAAGATCTAGCAAGAATCAATACCAAAACCCTCTCTTCCACCTGTTTTCCTCCTTCTTGCAATCTAAGTAATTTACCTTAAAAACCTCACAATCTGCCTTGAGTAGAACTTGCTTCAAATCCATTTCTAGCCACTATACATCACCAACACTTCACACAAACCACAAATGATCCATTAAAGCTATTTCAACCAACACTTCCACCAGAAAACAACTAATTTCAAAAGTCAACTGTCAAACCTAAGAAGTTAGACTTTCTGCATCATTGAAATCATCTCCCTGTGTCGTGCATTTCCCACACTTTCAGCCCTTCAAACACTTCATATTTGAGTTGTTGTTGCTGTCCAGATCATTATCATTCATCTGTGCACTTGTTTTCAAGGTCTATCCCAAAGTTCTTTTGGTTACTTCTAGCCTAAGTTACTCAAATTGCCTAAGGAGCTTGCTTTGAGGAACTTGAGCTACTTGGACATTGCACTATAGGTGTGGAAAATCTATTAAAATAACTTGTAACTAAACTAAAAGCTTGGCAGGGGGAGCTTGCTTGGGAGGACTTCAAGAGGTAAGTGAACACTACCCTACATATGAGCTACCATGGCGATGTTTGATATACACAAGTTTAAACATGCTTGAAAGTAGGTTATGTATGAACCTGTTTGAATGTTATTTGCATGTGTTTGTAAAGTTATTTTGAGTTTGCTTGGTATGTTTAAAGATCTCACTCCATGTAATATATGTTGGCTCTGTCTATGATTGATGTGTTTGGTTGTATATAACCTCATTTGTAGACCATTGTAAGCATGTTTGGACACTGTTCAGGTTTAGAACCTTAGGTATTCGCAACAGCCATTTTGTTTTGCTCATCAATTCACCTAGAGCTCTCATTGTCAAGTGCAACACTATGTTGTTGTTTGAGACCGTTTTATGGATAATCATGAGCCTCATTTATATGTCATTTAGGTCATGTGTGAACTTAGTTTGTTTGTCAAGTTGTTATGTTTAAAAATTGTCATGAGTGTAGTTTACTAACGTGCTCAAGTTTCTGTCCATATGCCATATGTAAATCCTGGCTTGACATGAGTTTTGCTTGCTGGTAAACATCATGTGTAAGATGTTTGGAGTATGTTTGATTCTTAGGTTGTAGAATGTCATGTTTGGACAGGTTTGAATTCATGCTTTTGCACTTTTGCATCAATTAGATTCTACATTCAAGTTTTAAAATACAAACACTTTTAGAACAAATTAAGAGCACCATTGTATTCCTCATTCAATTTCAATCAAGTTAGACTTAAATTTTGTTAAAATCCATTATGTTTTGACTGAGTTTGCTTGGTTCACGTTTTTGAGTTTTCTTGCTTGACTTGACTTGGTTTTGTGCCCAGAAATTCATCACTGCAAGGGTTATGTTTATATGGGGTGGTTTGATACATTGGATGTATCCCCACCCAGTGGTTATGAGTTGTGCGCTTTATACACTCTTTGCCTTATCCACAGGAGTTCGATCCTTGTCAGGGACAACTCTTTTGCTTTTTTATGATTTTCATGTGTTTTTAAAATATCTTGATTCTTTCTCCTTGTGTTGTCACATGCATGCCATAGCTGGTATGGTATTGTTTTACACCTGTGAACTAAAGGGCGTGTGTTCAACCCTTGTGGAAGACATTTCTTCATTTTTACCACCTTTTTTCTTCATTTTTCTTCACAACTTGAATTTATCATAACTTATTCATTTTTCAACATTTTTGCACCATTATTTTTGCAAATTGTTCTTCATCATGTCTATTTTCAAATAGTGAGTGAAGAATTCAAGGATTCCTATCCTATAAATACTTTAGCTCATTTGAAAATCATGTTGTTTTTTAAGGTTTTCACCTTGTTGCTTTTGAAACTTTTCTCAACTATCAACTTGATTTATCTTGTAAGATTAATTTGTGTTTGATCCACATATTTTTGTTAACATGTTTGAATGATCTAAGTTGTTTGGTTCAAAGTCTTACCATGTTTAATCCTTTCTTTTGTGAATGCATCTATTGGAAATAACACTTTGAACTTTGTTTGTAAACCATAATATACCTCTTGATGTTGTAACCTCTTGAGCGTGTTCATTATGCCTATCTCTCTATTTGTTTATGTTTCTTTTTAGAACCATAACATGTTAGGATTGGCTTTTCCTTGTGTGTTTCCCCATGAAACCTTGAACTTATACTTTATTTGTTATAACACTTCTTGTATGCTTACTTGTTTGATTGTCATCAATATATGGTTGTTGGTCTTATGTTGTCACATTTGATCCCTTTTGATCCCTATAGTATGCTTGCCTCAAGTTGTAACTTGCTTGCATTTAAGCTTGTTTGAACTACATGTGTTGTTATTTGTCATGATGGTTGTTACCTCATTGTTCTTCATCTTTGTTTAGATTTTTAAAGTTGATCTTGCCTTATATGTTTGGTCTTGTAAGAACCTCTATCATGTTCCTTTTAGATATTGTGATATCTTTGGTTGCAACAATTTGACTTGATTCTGACCTTTGCTTGATGTTGTTACATGCTTGCATATCTTTTCTTGGTTGTTACCATGCTCTTTATATCTTCATCATGTTTAAATGAATGCTTATGTATGTTGTTAACTTTGTTAAGTTATTCCCTAAGTGATGGAACTTGTTAGTTCTCATCCAGTTGCCTCATATTTTTCCCATTCCAAAGGAAAGTCTCTATTGACCCTTGGGTCATGGATAGCTCATTACCCTCCCTTGACTTTGTTAAGTCATTTTGAACCATAACTTAGTTAAGTTAAAACCTATATTCATTATACTTTTGCTTTAAGTCTAAAAGACCTCCCCCTTGTTAGGAGTATCTTTCAATTAGAACTTTAAGATGGAGTTTTTTAACTCTATGTAAGGATCATTGTCATGATTACTTACTCCCCTCTTGGCTTTTGTCAAAGTCAATCCCCTTTGAGAGTGCAACTTAGAATAGAGAGTTTTGTTAAACTCTATATAAGCATTGTTATGTTTGTTCCCCTTTGAACCTTGATCAAGTGTTCATTTATCCCTAGTGAGGTGAACTATGGTTGCTCTGATTCTATCCTAGTTAGGATACGTAGGCAGAAGATGCGATATCTTTGCGAGCAAAATTAGAACTATCCTTAGGTTTTCACCTAAACCTCAAACCCTAAACTTGTACCCTAACCTTAAACCATAGCAAACATTTAGCAACATAGCATACAAAAGGTTCCTATAGAGTACTACAGATGTTTAGGATGTGAAATACCTACCCTAGGCATAACCAACCCCCGATCCCCGAATCTCTTAGCATTGTTGTTACATCGCACAAAAGGTCTTTGTTTCTTTAACCTTTCCTTTGGATAAATCAAAGTCCGATTGTGAATTTAATGAATTAAGATTCAAGTTAATCAATAGCTTGACATCATAATTCTAACCGCAACAACCCCCCAAACTTAAATGCTTTTGTGAACTCAGCCACCGAACGATATATCACACACCTCATAGCGACTCGCCTTAAAACTGGATTTCCTTTTTTCAAAATATTTCATGAAAAAACTACAACATAACTGGTCTCAGCTTCATTGATCTAGATCTAACCTCATAACCTTTGATTTGCTTCGAATCTACAACATCCACCATAGACACATCTTGACCCTATTCCAGTTTCGCTTGTGTTTACGGCCACAACCCAGCTAAACGTTTCTTCTAACTCCTCACCTTCAGCCTCTCCAACAACCATCATTGAAACACACAATCGCCCCTTCATCAGTGTTACCATCACCGATTCAACAACAAATATCACAACAGAACCAGTAATAATCATCTTTCACCGGTGCTCCCCCCGAAAAACTTAGAACATCATCGTCGCAGTGATTTAGAGGGAAATCAGAGAAGAGATCGCTGAGGATTAGATCGAGCAAAGGAGAAAGTGACACGAGGGTGAGACAGATCGAGAGAAGAACGGGATGAGAAAGAGTGAGAATCACGATAGAGAGAGAGAGAGAGAGAGAGAGAGAGAGAGAGAGAGAGAGAGAGAGAGAGAGAGAGAGAGAGAGAGAGAGAGAGAGAGAGAGAGAGAGAGAGAGAGAGAGAGAGAGAGAGAGAGAGACTTGAACAAATTGAAGTCGCGAGAATGATAATGATTTTTGCAGAAGAGGAGACTATTGAACACGATGTGGGGGTAAAAATATGAACCCTTCGTATCATTTGTTTTTTTTAAATTATTATTATTATTTTGATTTGTGTTAATTTATTTCCTGTTTTTCTTTGGACTCAATGTTAACTTTGGATTAAAGCCCATATGGCTTTTATTTATACCCCCATATCTAAATTGACCCATGTTTTTTTCGTTCATTTGATTTTTTTTAGATGCTAATTGTTTCTTAGCAAGTTATTGGATTAATTATGACATAACTAATTTTGGTGGATTGAATAAATAATTTTTTAATTAGTTTTTGTAAATATTTGTGATTTTTTTAGTTTATAGTTATTTAATTTTCTTGAGTTAATTTGAATTTTGAATTCATGATTTCTATAAATTGTGTACTGTTATGTCACCAAAATTTTGTATACGTTAATTGGATACGCGACTCACGTCTCGGTTACTATTGATCATTTTCACAAATTACTTGAACAAAAAAAGAGAGTTTAGAGTCTTCTATTCTCCCTCCCGATTCACTTTCCCAAATGTTTAAATATGAAGAGTCTTCTTCATAGTTGAACATTTTTCTTCTCAAAAACCTTTCCTCGATTCTACATCAAATTATCTTCATAAGAATCAAAATCAAATCTATTTTCTTAATCACTTAAATGAAAAAGAAAGAGAGTCAAGTCTTTGATTCACTTTCCCGATTGCTTGGGCCCGAAGAGCCTTTCTTAAGCTTCAAGTAATTGTCATTCACTTAAAATACTCTAGCTATATCAAAACTCTTTCATAATATAAGATGAAAACTGAGATAGTCAAGTCTTTGACTCACTTTCCTGATTACTTGGGCCCGAGGAACTTTTCTTAAGCTTCAAGTAATTTTCATCCGATTTAATATACTTTATCCACTTATCATTTAAAACACTTTCCAAACACAACCTCTGGTCGAAAAAGAGAGAGTCAAGTCTTTGACCCACTCTCCCAATTACTTGGCCCCGAGGAGCCTTTCTTAAACTTCAAGTAATCGTCATCCAAACAAAACGTTAACACATTTCATTCAACTTCTCGCCGCCGTGCGAACTGTTAAACCTTTTCATAAACATGAGATATGGTGTCTTGAAAACGATGCAAAATATTGCTTCGTCTGTAACCTATTTGAGTCGAAATAAGTGGCGTGTTTCCCATGAATGTTGATATTCGGAAATCCATTCAAAGTGATGCAAGCGTTCCCTCTCACCCCTTTGGGTAAAGCAATATTTTCTGTCGAAGGAGACTAAGTATCTTTCGATAAAATCAAACCAACATCTGTAGTCTGAACTACGGACACTCTGATTTCTCATTTATTAATGAGAATATGTAGGCATAGGATTGCGAGATCCTAGCGAGCAACCTTCTCTCTTGTCTCCCATAGTCCCACGAACTACAAATGCTTTGACTTTCCCATTATACGAGGGAATACGTAGGCACAAGCGCCCTAATCCTTGGCGAGCACCCTATTCTAAAAATCACCTATTTCTCCTTAGAAATCTAAACTCTTTTACCTTACCTTTACGCTTTATTTCCTTAGAAGAAAACAAACAATCTGACCTAACATTTCTCACGAATCGAATTAAGAGGTTTCCGTTGAATACAACGGATGTGAGGGGTGCTAATACCTTCCCCTCATGTAACCGACTCTCGAACCTAGAAGTTGGTTGCGATGACCATGCTCTTTCCCTAAAGGTATTCTCGATATTTTCCCATTCCATCTCGGAATGAATAAAGTTCGGTGGTGACTCTGTTTTCCGCGACCATTCGCAAAGGATCGTGCTTTTTTTGAGGTACAACACTCTCACTCAAGGACATCTCTACCTACCCTGCGGTCATGAAATACTCTCTTCAGAATTAAGAAACTGCACCGACCTATCGAAGAAATTGATAAACATATAGTTTAACTCTAACCAATTTATCCGTAGAATAACATCAAGCTAACTCAGAGGCAAACACACTAGATCCATTCCAAAATCTCTACCATAAATTATCATGGGACAATTCTGACACACCAACAAAGTAATCACTGACTCATTGGCAGGGGTATCGATGACCATGTTATAACATACATTTCTAACTTTAATGACCATGTTACCATGCGTCACACCCGTATCAATAATAGTAATCAAAGGAATATTATTGATAAAACACGTACCTCAAATCAAGTTATTTGATGTGGTAGCTTCTGCTCTAAACAACACAATAACCTTCCCTCTAGACTGAGCCTTCTTAGGTTTCTCACACTGAGTACTAATATGACCCATCTCTCCATAATTAAAAAAGTCAGATTATTACTCTTACAGTCAGCAGCGCAGTGACCTGGCTTCCCACACTTGAAGGAATTCACCATTATACTCTTTCACTCAGGAGCACGATGTCCAAACTCGCAACACTTAAAACACCTCACAGAAGTAGGAGCCTCTCCCCCACTTTTCTTTTTCTCATATGGCACTCTCTACTACCCTTTGTCGACTGGAGTACAGTACGACTTACCACGAATCTGACTCTTCCCTTTCCTTTTAGTAACACTTTGTAGTGAGTATATCGGGCTCTACTATCCTCGTTGTAAATTTCATACTTATTCACCAATACATAAAAATGTATGATCTTCTGATAACGAATAACTTGTTTGATCTCAGACGTAACCTATTCTCAAGCTTGACACACTTAAAACCCTCAGCGGCAACACTACTATAATCGTCAAATTTATGGTTACACATATCAAGGAATTCAATCTCATTCTTGTTACACACATCCCCAGCGAAGCACTTCTCATGAAATTTAACTCTGAACAAATCCCAAGTAACCTCAATATCAATAACCTCTAGCCTCTAACGTGTGTTATCCCACTAATCCTCAGCTTCCTCCGAAAACATGAGTACCAAACAAAACTTTCTACTCTTCAGTACAACCATTACTCAAAAAAATATTTTCAATCTCTTCCATCCATGCATGAGCACCCTCTGGGTCATACCTACCCTTGAACGTTGGTGGATTATTCCTCCAAAATTTTCCAAGTCCACTAAACTCATGACCCGCCTAATTATGTTAGCCAATCAATGCCTGAGTCACTGAATCCAAAGCATTAATAATAGCGCGATCCTTTCTTCCGTCCATTCCTCACACCATCAAATACAAATTAGAAGAAACAATGCATCGACAACATACACACACATGTCCCATACTAAGGAGACACTAACATGTCAAAAACCTGGCCGGATAAACCGACCTGCTCTAATACCACATGTAACACCCTAGTTCATGACTCGACAATTAAATAATAAAGCATGTATTAAACATCAATAATCATCACGTAGGATATTACTCGCACAATCCAAAACACTTTGAATCATAGAATAATGAAAAATAACTCATTTAATATGCAATGGAATTAAAAAAAATTGTTATAAAGGCCTCAACACTATTACTGGTTTAAAAATGGTTCATCGTAAAATAAAACAAAAATAGGAAGATGTTGAACATAAATAAATTTAGGGCAACCTTTTCCCCTTGTATTACGTCTTAGAGCGACTCCAAATATAGACCCGAACGACAAGCAACTAATGAGATCTAACACTGTCCTCAACCTCAAGCTTCTACTCATTAACCAAATTATTTGTATTCCAGAGGAGCAGAGACGCAATGACATAAAAAGGGTTGAGAGTACATTTAAATAATAAATTGTGCATAAAAGTTCAGGATAGACTCACACATTTACACAATCATCCACATAGTCATAAAAACGCACCCACGTCATATATTCACACCTTATTTACAACATAATAATTCAAGACATTCATTTAAAGTAATGCAACAAATTACTCGACTCATGCTTGTCACGGTCCCCACTCTGAATCAGACTCACAACTCAACTCTATATGCATGTGGTACCTACTCAACATTTGGTTCTTCAAATGAACCGGGTCTTAATCTCTGCGAACCCCAAACCCCTGTTGTGAGCTCCAAGCCCCTACTCAAGGCTTAGGACAAGCCACTAGTCCCCACTCTTAACTAGAGAAAATATCTCTTTCATAACAGTGACACATATGATGAATGTCATACAAAATTCAGTACAACTCCACTATGACTATACATGAATACTCAACTCAACAAATACAATACAATCCTACTCTGACTATAAACACATATATTTTTAATGCATCGACAATAATTCATACACATCTCATCAACACAATCATCATCACATCATAATTTCACTTTACCACAGTATTCACAAATCAAACATAACTCACATATATGCATAATACTTACTGCACTCCAATACTGTCATACCCCAATTTTGTCCGATCATTTTTACTATTATATGGATTATAGTCGCATTTTATTTCAAATAAATGAGATATCTCATTTAGTAGTAAAGTGAATATGAGGAGTACATGAAAAATGTCTCGGGTTCGAATCCCAGCTTTCCCATTTTTTAGTACATTTTTCTCTTTTCTCTTTTATTTCTATTTTTTTCAAAATAAATTGCATTTTTCTTTTATTAATTTTTTATATTATTTTTTTAAATTAATAATTTTTAAATAAATATTATTTTTCCATTTTATGCACTTTTTATTTAAAAAGAGTTAAAAAAATCCAAAAAAAAAGCATTAATATTATTTTTCCATTTTATGCACTTTTCATTTAAAAAGAGTAAAAAGAAAATAAAAAAAACTATTATTATCATATTGAATCCACTTTATTTCTAATGATTATGATGGCCCATTTGGTCAAAATTTGAATGTAAGGAGTAGCAGACAGGGGGGACATACACGAAAAACTTCCTCTGATACACAAAAAGCATCACAGGGATAACAAACATTATAATTTGAAGGTGAGAAAACTACACAAGAAGGGGGGTTGAATTGTGTTTTCTATTTTCTTAGTTTGCATCTGATCAGAGTTCAGAATCTAAATTGGTGTTCAGATTCTAGTTAATTCTTAGCAGCATAATATTAACAGAAGCAAATCAATAATAGCAGAAGACACAAAGATTTACATTGGTTCCCCTTCCTAACTGAGAGTAGTCCAGTCCCCTTGCTTCACAAGACATTTTCACTATAATCAAAACATGATTATAATCGTTTATGTATTCTGCATAAGACTTTTACACTTGCTCTGACCCAAGGTCCAAGACTTATGCTCAAACTCCTCACTCGAGACTTCATGCTCAGGTTCCATGAACCCAAGACTTCCTTGCTCAGACCCTCAGTCCAAGACTTCTAATCCAAGTCCCATGAAACGAGTCTTTGCTTGCACCACCCCTGGCCAAGACTTACTACTACGCTTCTATGTATTGAGCATTCATGCTCAATCCCCTCCGGCCCAAGACTTCTGCTCAAGGTTCATGAAATGAGCCTCCTCTTGCACCACCTCCGGTCAAGACGTACTGCTCCTAATTCCATGAACTGAGCTATCCTGATGAATCTGCACTGGCTCAAGACTTTCGTGTTTAATCAATCTATTTGATTAAGACTTTCACTGCTCAAGCATATAGCAAGAGACTTATGTGGCTCAAACATCTCGGCTTGAGACTCCCTTGCTTGTATCCAAATGATAAAAGACTTCTTCTCAATCAATTTATTGATTACGAATTTCACAGCTCAAGGACATAGCAAGAGAATTATATGGCTCAATCATCTTGGCTTGAGAATTCCTTGCTTGTATCCCAATGACACAAAACTTTTATCTAAATTGCTAAACAAGATCAAGAGAATAGAGAACAAGGTGTACATGATACAAGTATCAGAGGCATGAGAAATCACCATAACAAAGACCTAAAGCTCTTAAGATTTCTAAGATATACAATGTGTACGAAATCTTAAGGCTTTTACAATTACAACCTATATCAGAAAAATCTGCATAAACATTAAGTTGATAATTGTTGATCTTATTACTCCTTCTTTTGGTTGATCCTTGTTAAAGATCCAGTTTGAATCTTCAGCCATATTTATAGCTGTTTCATAAACTATTCGTTGAGAAGGTAACTTGACAAGAGTCTTTACTGCTACTCTAGAGTACAAGAGGTGTTGAAGATAGATACATCAGAAGATCTTAATCCAATGTGTAACATGGTTAAACTTTAATTCTTTAAGAGATTCTTTACTATTAGAGTTGTTGAGAGTAGATATCCATAAAGTATATCAACCTTTCTTGAGCCTTGCAATCTGTAGACTCTAGCTAACAAACTGATTTGACAATACAACTTGCTTTCTGCACTACGAACAACTTCAACTTTATCAGCAACTCTAAATGGTAACAGAAGCCAATTTTCATTCACTAAATATAGAGACAATAATGTTGCTTCTTCTGATGCTGAGGCCTTTAGCTTCAGAGTCTTCACCAGACATCACTTAGCAAGTGTTCTTCAGATTCTGCCATCAGAAGCTAGCAATGCATCAACTCACAAAGTGTGCTTAATGTAGAACAAATTTTGATAATAATATTTATAAGTATAAGAATCTGCACACATGTAACACATATTAATAAACCATTGTTCTTTCAATACTTTATTATCATCAAAACTCGAGGATATTATGTCATGAACAAATCTTGTTCTAACAATCTCCCCCTTTTTTATGATGACAAACACAAGTATTTAAAGGACAATGTTGGGAAGTTATAATTTTCTTTGCAACATTAGGGTATGAGGTTTGTAAGTTTCCCCTGAGTCTAATAGTCCAAAGTAGAGTTCTGTAGACATCATACTATGTACTACTCTCAAGAAAAAGTAATTTAGTTTTCTTAGTAACATCAGAGTCTGAGGTTTGTAAGCTCCCCCTAAGTCTAACTGTTCCAAAGTTGAGGTTTGTAAGCCCCCTAGTTCCATATTTAAGAAAACCAAAAATAATATTTTAACTTCCTTTGGCAACATCAGAATACGAGAATTGTAAGTTCCTTCTGAGTTTGATAGGTTAAGGTTGAGGTTTGTAAGCCCCTCCTTAGTTTTATGTACAAGAAAGTTGAAATTTGTCACTCGGGCAAGATAACCATAAAACAGAAATATATATATATATATATATATATATATATATATATATATATATATATATATATATATATATATATATATATATATATATATATATATATATATATATATATATATATATATATATATATATATATATATATATATATATATATATATATATATATATATATATATATATATATATATATATATATAACAAAATTATAAATGACCAATATGTAAAACTGAATAGGTACTCAATGAGTTCAATTTTTAATAAAATACTTACCATTATTTCTCCCCTTTTTTCACATCAAAAAGAAAAAAAAGAAGAAGAAAAGAATTACAGTCATAAATGCATCACAAGTCAACATTACAGGATCAGTTTCCAAGGAATTGAAAAACGATCAAGTAATATGGGGTCATTAAGGATTGTATAGTGCATGCCTAATGCTTATTGGTTATAACAATTTCAAGAATTAAGCAAAGGATTTTATTTAAATGTTTAGATTACCTAGAAGTTATTATAAAAGCAACCAAAATCTAGTTCATTTTTATCAACATTCACCACAGTTATGGAGGCATCAACTGAGAGTCATAAGACTTATATAGTAACAGAAATCTTCCAGAACTCTACGAGACAAGATGTCCAGAACCCTCAGAAGCCATCAATAGTTTTTTTGAAGACACTGAAGATACCCATGAAAAGACAAATAAGAAGAGGTTTAACAAGATGTTGCACCGCTTTGTCCCAGAAGAAGAGGAGGGGAATAATGGTGCAGATGAGCCAGATTATGATTATGGCAATAACTTCTGTTATAAGGCGCTGGATGACATAGATAGAGCTTAGTCTAAGATCAAACAAGTTTCTAATATTTTTATGTAATCCTTTTATGCTTGATTAATGAAAATAAGTTATTTTGACCAGTAAATATTATGCAATCATACAAACACTCATTCTATCCACTAAATAATATTTATGAGCATTAATGAAACTGACACCAAAAATGACAGTTAAACAAGTCAAATATAAAACTCATAGTTGTTAAAGAATCTTTAATAGGTTAGATTGTTATATAACATTTCCAAGGTATATCATTTAAGATATTGATAAGACTTAATCAATATAAAAATAACAGACACTTGAAATAATATATGTAATGCATATATATATATATATATATATATATATATATATATATATATATATATATATATATATATATATATATATATATATATATATATATATATATATATATATATATATATATATATATATATATATATATATATATATATATATATATATATATATATATATATATATATATAAGAACTCTTATCAAGCTTACTTTCATAATCACTTAATCTTCAAAACACCAAGATGTACAAGCAGAAGAAAATCAGGGTTCTAAAGAGAGATTTCAGAAAGACAAGCATACTAAATGCAGCAGTTCAGGAAAGTCAAAGCAAAGCAGTAGTTGAAGGATCTACTAACAAGCAGATGACTTCAAAAGCTCTCACCTTTTCAGCATCCTTTGTGAAGACACACAGAAGAAAAAGATCTTCTGGGTCCAAATGTAGAAATCAGTTGAGAAATGAGGCTTTGGAGTTTGTCAAGGAATGGAAAGATTACATAGATAATATGGACATGTCAGGTGATCCTAGGGAATACCTTAGGGACAATCCAACATACTAGAATGTCTAAATAATTTATAATCACATTCTTCTTATTAATGAAAAAGTTGCAAGCATTAAGTTCTTACTCCCAATAATTTTGATTCTCTTTGAACATCCATAAATAAATATAATCAACAGTTAATAGAACAACATCATGAACAAACATTGAATTAATAATAAGATAACTTAATACAAAGGTTCTAACAATTACAAGGCATAACTATGCAAAAATCTAACATCAGAATCTTTCATAGATAGCTTCAAGCTTGTCTCTCCAGATTTTAGACAAATCACCCTCTGAACTTATGATAACTCCATGTTGAATAAGTAATTCTGAAACAACTCGTCCAAAAGGAATAAATAAAATCTTTCCCTTGTGAAAGGAAGAAAAAGTATTCTTCAAATAGTCAAACATAACTTGAGGAAGATCAATCTGCAGGTCTGAATTGAGAAGTAGAAGCAGATATTTTTCAATAGGGTCCACTAGGTATAAATCCTTATCCTTAGGAAGTAAGTTTGAATTCAGAATCTGATTCCAAACAACAGCATCAGGATGAAGATTTAAGACCACTGATGTATTAAATGGATCTACAAATATACGCCAAGTTGGAAGATAGTGTTTCAAAACAAGAGTTCCTGGGATTTCTCCAATTTCCTCACAATTCATCACATTAGCAATCACTTTAGAGGTTAATGTTATAGAAATACCAGTTACTTTAGAAAGAATAAAACACTCAGAATTCAACTCAACAATGGAAGCATTAATCCAAAATTCTTTGATAAGATCTGGATAAGTGAAACCACAGAGCATCTCAAAGTATCCATTCCATCCTTTTTCACACACAATCTTGCAAAATTAAAAGCCTAACTTAAGTAACTTGTCAAAATCCACAAACTTTTCATTGATGACTACCAGTTGATTCAAAGAAGAATTGACTAGGAAACTCATCTCAAGTTTGGCTTTATCAGCACACGACCACAAGGAAAATAAAAAGAAAGAGAACTGAACAAGATTCCTAAAAGAATAAGAATCTTGTTAGAAGAAGGACAAAATGATGTTTCACAAGACATGGGATAGTGACAATAAGTATTCAAAAGAAAATATCACTATCCAAAGGTTCTTATCCAACAGATTTCTTAAATCCACTAGATGAATTTCACCTGTATGAAAATTTAAGTATTATAAAAGTCTTAGAAAAACCTTTTACTTAAATTATTTTATCAGAAGTAAAGAATCCTCTTCTGAATCTTAGATCTGAAAACTTTCAGAAGCTATCATCCATCAGAGTCTAGTAGAACTAGACTGAGAAAGAGAGATATCTTCTGTCAGTTATAAGTCTCTAAGATTCTATTCAGAGCCAACACTTCCTCTTGAAACAAGAGTCATAAGTGGTAGATGAATATTGAATTATTTCCTTTAACATCTAACAAACAGCAGCAACATCATAAAATGACTCAGGAAACTATTTCCATAAATATGGTCATCATCTAGCTTAATGAAATATTCAGTATAGGTAAATACAACAAAGTTTCTTCTTAAAGATTTCTGAAGATCCTTTCAAAGGAGCTTCTCTAGAAATCTAACAGAAACTTTGTATTAACACCTACATACATATCTCATTGAATCAAAAGATAAGCAAGAAAAGAACAAGCATACCCTTTTTTGTTATTTTCTCAATCAAACACGTATCAATATTCATACTTGACCATAGAGTCTGAACGCCGCTTTGAGTGGATTCTAATTCAATGATCGTTAAACTAATGACTCAACTACTCTCACCAAACTCAGTACCTCTAGCACTTGAGTTTGGGTTGTGGGCTATTCTTCCATCAAATGTAAACAACCTTTGATAAATGTCATGGAAGATTCCTCTGGTCCATTCTTTGATATCTGCAGCAAATACATTTAAATAAGGACACTCATATTTCTATGACACCATCCATAAATGTTCAGACAAGCTTTTCTCGCCTTATGCCACATTCATATAATAGTACCATGATTCATTACAGAGTTTTAGTCTAGAATAAACCATAATATGAACAAGATCTTGTTCTCAGCAGAATCATTAATTTCACTGTCTTGACTCAAGACAATGGGATATTTGATAAGTAAAGAACCAGATAAAGTTAGCTATCATAGAATGGCATAAAACAAATTAAAGCACCATCATCTAATTTCCTGCAGAACACAAATAAAAATTGAAGGTTTCTCATAGAATTGTCCTTTAATACAAATTCCATGATGACCCTCAATCGAGGAGTATTGGAGTATATTAAGATATCACCTTAAAGAGAAGACTCCTTATTATCAAATATTTGAAGTAAGATAGATTTGGAAAAATATCTTTCTCTTCAATACTTGATTTTTATTTTAGGACTCAGATGCTTCTTCATAAGCAGTAATGACTGGCAGAGCCAGATTACTCTTTTATCTGAATCATGCACTAATGTCATCTTTAGTGAAGATTAAATGATATTAGATTCTGTTAGTGTATCTCCTTGCTTCTAAATCTGGGAAATTAGTTGAAATACAAGTATTTCAGAAGCTTCTGAAGTTAGTCTTGTATCAAAAGATACGACAACCTATCCATCTGGTTAAGAAGTACTTCTGATAAGAAATATAAGTTTCTTATCATCAGACACTTCAAAGAACCAAGCTTTAGAAAAGGCAATCTGTTAGATAGTTTTTCATTATCTAATTTCATTTATTTTATTTGAAGATTTGCAAGACAAACCAACACACCACAATAAATTCAAGTTGTATAACTCCTTAAATAACTATGACCTCGGGTTTGAATCTAAACCAATCCTCTCAGAATTTTATTGATGGATAAGATGAAGTGTAACTGGACAAACTTCAAAAACCAACTCCCACAAATCTGAGCACAAGGATTCAAAGATAGTACGAGCATCAGACATATCAATGATGTTGATATACTCAGAAGTGAGATAGAGCACCTACTAGAATGCAACTATCTCTGAAGATATTCAATAAGCTTCTTCTGAGCTGATGATAGAGATTTTCACATAGATTATCTCTACACCATCAACTTCTATAGTAATAACTTTTTAAAATATATTCTATAGACCTTCATAACTCCTTTAATAAAAACCAATGAGTTAAAAATATGATTTACTTTTCCATCATTTAAATTCAGAGGAATCACCCTTTGAATATGGTAGGAAAAACAGTATAATATTTTTCATGTGGCACTTGATTCATTCGTGAAGGAAAGTTTTTGAGAGACATACTTTCTTATTGGATCATTATATGCACCACTATTAAGTGATATGAACAGACTGTGCTCTAATACCAATTGAAGGTGAGAAAAATGCACAAGAAGGGGGGTTGAATTGTATTTTCCGTTCTCTTAGTTTGCATCTGATCAGAGTTTAGAATCTAAAGTGGTGTTCAGATTCTAGTTAATTCTTAGCAGCAAAATGTTAACAGAAGCAAATAAATAATAGCAGAAGACACAAAGATTTATATTGGTTCCTCCCTTAACTGAGAGTAGTCCAGTCCTTTTGCTTCACAAGATATTTTCACAATAATCAAAACATGATTACAATCCTTTATGCATTATGCATAAGACTTTTACACTTGCTCAGACCCAAGGTTCAAGACTTCTGCTCAAGCTCCTCACTCGAGAATTTCTGGTCAAGTTCCACGAACCCAAGACTTTCTTACCCAAGCCCTCAACCTAAGACTTCTGCTCCAAGTCCCATGAAACGAGCATCCGCTTGCACCACCCCTAACCAAGACTTACTGTTACGCTTCCATGTACTTAGCATTCCTGCTCAAGCCCCTCTGGCCCAAGACTTCTTCTTAAGGTTCCATGAAATGAGCCTCCGTTTGCCCCACCCCTGGTCAAGACTTATTGCTCCTAATTTCATGAATTGAGATATCCTGCTCAAGTCACATTGGCTCAATACTTTCCTGCTCAATCAATTTACTTGATTAAGACTTTCACAACTCAAGCACATAGCATGAGACTTATGTGGCTCAAGGATCTTGGATCGAGACTTCCTTGCTTCTATCCCAATGATATAGGACTTATGCTCAATCAATCCACTTGATTAAGAGTTTCACAGCTTAATAACATGGAAAGAGACTTATGTGGCTCAAGCATCTTGGCTCGAGACTTCGTTCCTTGTATCCCAATGACACAAGACTTTTATCTAAACTGCTAAGCAAGCTCAGTAGAATAGAGAACTAGGTGTACATGATACAAGTATCAGAGGTACAAGAAATCAATATAACAAAGACCTAAAGCTCTTAAGATTTCTAATATATACAATGTGTAAGAAATCTTAAGGCTTTTACAATTACAACCTACATTAGAAAAATCTGCATAAACATTGAGTTAATAATTGTTGATCTTGTTACTCTTTCTTTCGGTTGATCCTTGTTAAAGATAGATACAAAAGTCGTTAAAGATAGATACACCAGAAACTAGTCATTGAGAAGGTAACTTGATCAAGAGTCTTTGTTGTTGCTCCATAGCACAAAATCCGTTAAGATAGATACACCAGAAGATCTTAATCCAATGTATAACATGTTTAACCTTTGAGTCTTCAAGAGATTCTATACAATTAGAGCTGTTGAGAGTAGATATCCATAAAACGTCTCAGCCTTTCTTTAGCCTTGTAATTCGTAGACTCTAGCTGACAAACTGATTTGACAATACAACTTGCTTTCTGCAATACGGACAGCTTCAGCTTTATCACCAACTCTGAATGGTACCAGAAGCCAACTTGCATTCACTAAGTATAAAGACAATAGCGTTGCTTCTTCTGATGTTAAGGCCTTTAGCTTTAGAGTCTTTGCCAGACATCACTTAGACAATGTTCTTCATATTCTCCTACCAGAAGCTAGCAATGCAGTAACTCTCAAAGTGTGCTTAATGTACAACAAATTCTAATAATAATATTTACAAGTATAAGAACCTGCACACATGTAACACACATAAAGTAAATCGTTGTTCTTTCAATACTTTATTAACATCAAAACCCAAGAAAAATATATCATGAATGGATCTTGTTCTAACATAATCCACTCCCTCTCACGCTCACATTAAACAATCCTGCATAGTCATGTGATCAACCACAATACATACATGAATCTGCAAAAAAACTAATAAACAAAATTCCACCAGAAAAATTCACATTAGATTCCTATCCATATTTTATCTTTTTCTATAGTTTACTTTATTTGTATTTTTTTTTGTTATTTAAATCATGTATAATATTCTAATCTAGTGAATGTTGTGACTAGTATTGATTTCATGTTACAATAAAAAACTATAAAAAAGCTATCCATGCTATTGTAACATAAGTGTAGCGGGGAAATTTGTGAGTGTAAACTATTGATTAACTTAACTAAAAAATGCAAGAGTTGCCCCCGCAATTTTATTTAATCCGAAAGGAAAGGAAAAAGAGCAAACAAAACCTAAAGAGTTATAGAACAAGAACAAATAAACAGAGACTGGGTAAGGGGGTTGGTTATGCGATGGAAAGGTGTTAGCACTCAAAGCGTTTATAGTACTCTATAGGAGCCCTTTGAAATATCTATACTTTTTGGTTTGAAAAAGGTTTATTTGAAAGAGATTGAGGAGATGAGAAGAGAATCATTTTTAATATTTTTGTGCTTGGAGAGGCTTATCGCTTCATGCCAACGTACCCACAAAGTCCAATATAGGATCAAAACCTCGTTGTTCGTGGTACAAATAACAAAAATGGTTTGTTTTGATTGATTTGAAATGTAACGACAAGTCGTCATTTTAAGGAGAAAACTATGACTAGTCACCTACAAGTATAAGACAACATTTGCATCACCTAAAGATAGAAGATTTCACTTGGATTAAAATTAACATATCTATCAATCAACATCTAAGTGGAAAATGTCAACATCTTAAATACTATGGGGAATAGGAGAATTATATCTCAACTATAGAAATGACTCATGTCTAAACTTTATGAAAAGTGCACAAAGGCACAAAAAGCTTGAATGAGGTGAAGTGTTTTTTATATCTTTTTTTGAAATTAGTTAAAGTATGATTAACATTGATTGACATTTATTAAAGAAAGCAAATTTTGAAAATCACTTGACCAAAAGTCAAGGTTTTATTGTGAAAGCGGTTTGAAGTTTGAAAACAAGAAAGTTTTATGAAAAAGGGAGAAGATTTTAAAATTTTAAGAAGGGGATGAGATGAAGTGACTACCCTAGAAAGCAAAATAAAATCTAGAGATAAGAAGGATCTAACCAAGTTGTAGCACACTTCATAGCTAGCAAAATAAGAATTTCATCCATCTTGAAGCATAAGCCAATAAGCAAGCCAAATAAAGGCAAAGATCCATAATACTCCAAGCATAGGGAAAGAGTCATAATTCTAAGCCCAAGGGTCTAAGAATAGTCCAAGAGCATAACCACAAAGTTAAGAGCACCAAGTTTTTTAGAGGTTCAATCCTTTATTAGTGTTTTGAGCAAAATATGGTCTAAATGGACAAAAGAAAAAGAGCGGAAACATAAACATGTGTCCAACGGATAAAGGAAAAATAAAGGAAGCATAAACAATAATATGATATGAGATGGTAAAAATGGAGCATAAAAATAAAAGAGAGATAGGGAGCCAGAAAGAAACATAAACAAAATTAGTACAATAATATTGTTAGTGAATTAGTAATTAGTTGTCAGAACAAATGATTAAAGATGGTTAACTCATGTTCTTAGGCCAAGGTTAATGAAGACTCATTAGAGGATTGATAAAATCAAAACCTTCTAACAACAAGTTTCATAGGTAATAGACCTAAGACAAATAATCAAGCATACTTAGATTTTCAAACATAAGTTTGAGCCATGAATGATCACTTTCTGATTACGGGACAATTTAGCGCTATGTTAAGCAATCATAATCGGGTTTATGTTATAACCACGACTATCTGAGGCCGATCAATAAAAATGTTAGTGTTAAGGCATGCTAGAGATGTGATATGTAGATAACTCTCCGAAAGCAATACCGCACGAAAAGAAAAATGGTAACGATCTCATCTTCATCAAGAACTTGAAATAAGTTCAAACGATATCGAAGACTTTCATCGATCAAAAGAAAGGAAGAAGAGGAGAGGGAATACGAAATTGAATTACAATTTCAAGATCATTCCATTATTAAGTTCATCCACTCATCTTGGTGAATTAAAGCACTAAATGTATCATTAACTCAAAGCACCTAAAATAAATTGAACAATTCACTTTAAAGATAGATTTGAATTAATGAATGTTTATCCAACTTCATCTACACCCTAAGTCCAATGAACTTAAAGAGGGAAAGAACCTTTAAAAGTGTATTCCAAGGCAAAAATCAAAAGTAAATGGAAGAAGAAGAAGAAGAAGAAAGAAACAAAACAGTCCCAAAACAAAGCCAAAAAGCCAAAGTGCTCATTGTGTAATCGATTACCACCAGGAGGGTAATCGATTACCACTGCTAAAACAACATCAAATTTACTTTTAAAATGATCAAAACTTGATCAATCATTTTTTCAAACAGGTCATGATCAAGTATGCAGTTGAGCCCGAAAATTCAAGTAAAATAACAGCAAACAATACCAATAGAACATAATTTGCAAGATCCGAAGATCAAGCAACAAGAATCAATAATAGATCACATTGTGAAGGATGTATTAAGAGCAACAATGGTGGATCAAGAAATTACCACTCCAAATCTGAAAATTCTTCAAATCAACTCTAAAAACCACAATCCAAAACCTTGATCTACTGAAATTGATGATGAAAAAGTGAATGGATGAAGGTTTAGGTCAAAGATTAGTAAGTTCTAATGATGAACTTACTAACTTTCAAAGGAAGAAAGAACTTTGGTGAATTTGGTAGTTGGAGAAAATTGAGAGTCAAGAAAGAATTTGACAAGGTGAATTTGCCTATCAAAAACTTGTGAAATGAGAGAAATAAAACCTCTATTTATAGGATTTAGGCTTGGAAAATTTGGTGGATTGAAATTTGGTTTGGAATCAAAATTTGGCTTGGAATTTGAATTTGGAGGGAAATTCAAGATCAAATGGTGATTAGTGAAGCTGTATGGTGGGAATTAATTATGATGAGGTATGAGAATTGTAATGAAGTGATATAGAATATTCTCATGATGAAACATTAGAATTTAGTGTCAAAAATGCTGCAGAATTTGAATTTGGCCAATTTTCACAAAATGCGCACAGGGTAATCGATTATCCTAATGCTGGTAATCGGTTACCACATTAAAAAATAGTGAAAATTTACCTTTTTAATGTGTTATCTTGGCGCTGACTCGATTCTTTTGTTTGTCAAAGAAGGCATGAAAATAAACACATGAACCTTGGAGTATCTTAAATAAAAGCCAATCAAATCATGGGAGACTCTTGATCAGATGATTTTGAATTGTTTGCAGATTAACTTTGACTTTTTCTAGATGAAATTTATTCGAGCTAAGGGACTGGTGATTGGTATCCTTAATCCAAATTCTTCCTGAAAAAGTTAGTGAAGGAAAAACAAATATTTTTTTGGATTTTGAATAGTTGTTAGTAATCATAAACATAAACAAATATCAAACAAACAAGAAAATAAGGGTGTCCGGTGAAGAACAAACCTGCAGAGGAATGCAAGATAACCAAACCTTGCGATCTTATTTGTGAAATGAGATGCAAATAATATGTGAGATTTTAGAGGTAAAAATTAGAGTATTACAATAAGCTACAAAAATTTTGTTTATTTTTTTTTCCTCATATTTAAGATTATAGGTATAAGATATGGTTAGTATGATTGCAAAAGTCCATTAATATTCTTAGCCTATTCTAATTCTCTAACAAACATTAAGTTAAGAGGATTCATTTATTTATTTATTTTAATGACTTTTTTTCTTTGTATTTAAGTCTCAATTTTACTATTAAGATTATTGCTTGTTTGATGAATTAATGATGTCTAATTATTATTTTTTATTTAAATTTTAGTCTGAAACATTTTCTAACATAAAAAATGTAAGAATAACTATTTTTTATAATAAAAATAATAATAAATACCAAAATTAATAAATATTATAAAAATTCGAAGAAAAAAAAAGTTTATTATAATAAATTAGTTTTAGTTATTTAATTTAATTTTATTATGTTTACTCATTTTATTAATTTACTTTAGGTTATTTGTAATTAATATAAAATAAAGATACACAAACAAAATGTTTCTTTTTTTATTATTAGAATATTTAATTAATAACAAATGATTAAACTTGTAATAAATCTAACTAAAAATCAAACAAAAATGAAAGACAAAAATACTTTTCACAATTAAAATCCATCATAATCTAAAACAAATTTTTTCGCCCCGGATGACAATACTCCCATTCATCTAATTCAAAACCAAGACAAATCATTTTCACAAACTAAAATCAACTAACCAACAAAAGTCAAACTACGTAGACCTTGACTTTCTTATCATTCAGTAAAAATACGTAGGCACAAGGTTGTGAAACCCTGGCGAATCCCTTAATTTAAAACTATTTTTCCCATTTTACCCTTTTGAACCTTTATAAATGAACAAAAGCACGGAACAAACAATGTGGAAAACATTAGCGAACACCCTTAACTCTAGGATATGAGAGGTTCTCATTGAGTACAACGGAGATGAAGGCTCCCTAACACCTTCCCTCACTTAATCAACTCCCGAACCCACATTCGGTTGCAATGACTGTCTTATCCTTTTTCTTTAGAATTTTATCATTATTTCCCATATTCCTTAGGAATGAATAAAATATGGTGGCGCCTCTATGATTTTTCCCGCCGTGACAAATACCACCCTCAAACACTAACACAGCAGGTCAGAACCTACATTCAGACTCGATGACGGGTAACCCGTTACAAGGATGACGCTTATCATCCTCCACAGAACCCCACACATATATTGTGACGACCTGGCAAGACTGCACTTGCCTGGAGGTCATGGAGACCTCCCCATCATTAGGCTGACCCTCGTCAGCGCTCTCCAGAGCATGACGCCCAAGATATCATTTGGGTGACGCTCGTCACCCTAGTGACAAAACCAAAAATACGTTCTGATATAACTAAACTTGAGAATTCACCCAAAATAACTCTAAAATAACTACAAACAATTATGAAATAATACCCACATGATTATAACCCAGTAGCATGTTAATTTATATTAATATAACATGTTATTACATTAATTCAATCACAAAACTCAAAATTTGATCATGTTTCAAAAGCCTCAATTTCACATTCAAACTCATGTTTATAAACACATAACATATGCAAAAACCACACTAATTACAAAACAAGAATTTGAAATAAAAACATTTTATAGATTAGAATTTAAAACATATATTTCATGTTTCAATACCCACAATCACACAAAATAAAGATATTCCTATTGGAGGTTAAAGGAAATGTCTATACCCTTTCATGAATTAAACACCCATAGATGAAGAATACTCCCTTACTTTGTAACTCCAGAAAAATTCAGCAAGCAAAATCTCTAAGCTTCCTTCTCTCAAGCCCTATCACTCTCCCTTCCAAGCTCTTTCTCCAAAATCCCTGATTTTCACGTACTAATGAAAATAAATCTCAAAACCTAGTTTTTGGTCTGACTTAAAAATATATAATATTTTATTTTAATTCTTCTAAATTTCACTTTTTACCCAATTCAATTTATTTTTCCACCACTCACCACTAACTCTCTCTTAATTTCCAAAATTGACCTAACTCTATTAATTAATTTAGTCAATTTCAACTAACCCAATTAATTAACACAAACACCACAAATAGTGTTATAGATTAACCATATTACATATTCATAAAATAATTATTTAAATAAAATAATTAATTAAATTAAATAAGCGAATATTTAAATCTGATACCACTTGTTAGAAGGTCCGGGAAGAATCCAAAGTGTCAATGAGTTAAACATTCAGGATTCAAGAGACATTGACACCATATATCTATTCAAAACCATAAGACAATGTGTGTATGGTTGTTTCTCTTATATATCCAATATTTCCTCCATTTCCAGTCGTTGTAGGACATAAACACTCACTCTTAAACCCATCAATTTCCCCTACATGTGTGAGTCACCCACATTACTATCTTTAGTTTATACTAGGATCCACTTCCGCTCTGCCACTAGCCTAATTGGGCTCTAATACCACTTGTTGGGGGGGGGGGGGGGGGGGAGTTCGGGGAGTGAAGCACCAGAAGGTTCAATGGACAAAATGACCATTGATCCAAGAGACTTTGACACCACATATCCACCCAAACCTTAAGACATCAGGAGTATGGACCCTTTCTCTTATAAATCCAATATTTCTCAATTTCTAGTTGTTGTGAGACTTAATCACTCACTCATAAATCTCAACATTATTTAAATTTAATATAAAATTTGACCGATTTTGGACTTGAATTTTAAGAAACCAACTTACTTGACTAGTAAGCTATGACCATTGCCAACTAAAACTTCATTTAGATAAGCACAAGAATGAGTAATTTTTAAGTTTGAAGGACAAGAGGTAATATGATGAGATATACCTAATTCAGCAAAACATGAAATTGTGTAAACTGCGGCAATTTAGTTTGGCGTTTAATAATAACTGCCACAATTTATGATAGATTATGAAAGTTTTATTATCGGACATAATATTAGTAATAAAATAGAGATTTTGATCATCGTTATTTACTTATTTTATTTCTAAAATAATTCAAAATTGTGTGTTATGTTTTCACAATTCTCCATTTCATTATTGAATTAAAAAAATTGTACAAATGAATTAAAAATAATAACCCTAATTAATGAGACTATGTTTTCCCTTTTCCTAACATTATCACTCACTTTATTTAATGTAACAATTTTCGTATTTATTCCCTTTTTAATCTATTTTTTCAATCCAAATCGAATGTTAACATTCATTTACCTAACAATCATTCACTATAAAAAATCATTCAAAATCAATCGATATTTACATAAAATCCTAACAATCCTTCAAAATTTTGAACCCTCATAATTCTAATTTGGGGTTATCGTGATTCCTTTCCACAATTCATAATTATTTGTTCTGCTATTCTGCCGCTCTATTGCTTTTTTTCTTAGGAAAATTTCAAGGTAAAATTTGTACTTCTATTTGTTATATCAATTTTTAAGCTAAGCTATTGATTTCTTTTTTTCTTCGATTAGTTTTAGAGTTTAAATTATGAATAATATTGTGTGAATCAGGATTAATTCGATGATTGTCAAGATAGTGATATAAACATGTATTTATACTGATTGTTACTGTGTTATTTGCATTCTATGATTCTTGAAAGTTGATATTGGTTGTTGTGTTGTTTGCATTATATGTGTTGTCACTTAAGCAAAAAGAAAAATATAATTTTAAATTTTACACTCTTATACTAAAAATAAGTGCAAATAATATGTGTTGTCACTTAAGCAAAAAGAAAAATATAATTTTAAATTTTACACTCTTATACTAAAAATAAGTGCAAATAAGAAATACAGTGATAATTTATAAATAAAGTGTAATTTTAAGTATTAATATGTGACAAATAAACACCCTATTTTCTTTAAACGGATGTAAATTCAAAGTATTATTATAATCAAATCTCTATTACTCTTGTTAAATTTAAAACGAATGTAAATATATATGAGCTGGAAAAAAAGTGCTTTCTCAAATATTATATTTTTATAAAAATATTTTTAATGAAATTAAAAAAAACAAAAACAAAAAACTTATACTTTTATTACTGAAATAAAATAATAAACGTCAGTTGCAAGATATTTTGTATCTACTAAAAATGCCCTATTTTGTAAATCAATACCTAAAATTTCAATATAGCATTTTTTCTCTCTAGGTATATTTCTTGCTTAATAAAATTAATATATATTTATCAGTTTAAAAAATAATCGTGAACGAAATTTCAGTCACCATATTTTTTTTTAATATTTTAGTTTTCCCTCTTTTTTTTAATTCCCTCCATTAGTTTCATCAAAAACAATATTTCCTCATTTTTTATTTTTCTTCTTCAATTAAAAACCCTTAATACCTATAATTCTAAAATTAAAATAAATAATAAGAAAATATATTATATTTTTTTCTACCCCTATTTTGTTTCTCTCGTGTTTCCTATGTTTTTTTGACCACTCTCGTTTCACCACCACCCAACTATTGTGAAAGCTAGATCTGACCACAACACAACGAGACCAAAGAAATAAAAACATTATTTGAGAACATATTCACGAAATATATCTTCTGGTCCGTTCATTTTTTAAGATGAGAAACTTCTTTGCCATCTTCCTCCTCAAATCTGGTGTGTTAAGGTGATTTACGACAATATCTACTCATTTTCATTCTTTCTTTCTCTTTAATTTCGTTTGTGGAGTTGTCTCCTTCAAAATTAATCTTCTATTATTATCTTGCTGGGTTTTATCTTCAATCCAAAAAATCTTAATTTTCATTTCAAACCCTAACTTTTATCTTTATTCTAAAAGTTAATACATTTGTGCTACCTTAGTACCAAACATACGAAGACTATATTTTTTTCCAGATTAAGAAGAATGTATTTAAAATGGAACGAGAGGAATATGTAGATAGTGGATTAATTGGAGTTTTATTGAACTTGTAGACAACCAAGATGTTTTGGAATTTATTGAAAAGGTTTTCTTCCCACTTTCTAATTTTTAAAGCACATGTGTTAAACTTTACTTGCATTTATAAATATTATATGCTTATATATGATTATTGAAACTTCTCTAAATCTTGTTAATTATGAATGTAATTATATATCAAGAGGTCTCCCTTGTTATATATTGAAACTTATGACTTATTATTATAGGCTTGCAATTGTTGCATCAGGGAGATCTTTTGTTTCAAAGATAACGAACTTACGTTACAAAATGCAATACACACTACAACATTTTTACTCTATAGCAACGTCCTGAAAACCGTTCTTAAAGACTAAAAGAACGTCTTGGTTTAGAACGTTCTGAAAACCGTTCTCATATGTAAAGGCAGCGGTTTTTTTAGATTTTGCAACGGTTGTTTTATATTGCTGTATATTCAAAATGTTGTAGTGAGATGGGATTACCTCCCAACTTTTTTTTTATTTTTAATTTTAATATAACTAAGTTTTGAAGTTATGTTGGTATCTTGGTTCCTGTAAGATAATATAGTAACAAGTTAATGAAAACTACACAAGAAAGGATGCATAGAGAAGATTCTAATTTTGAGATTTTACAACATGTGTTTGTACATCTCTTCTTGCAACGGGTGATTGTAACTAAACGCTCATTTAATTACAATTTATGACAAATTTTTTGGCATTAAACTTTGATTAAGCATGACAGTATTGAGCATGTACAAAATTTCAAAAAGGCATGTGTTAGCTCCAAAAGAAGGATGCATAGAGAAGATATTGATGATACATGAAGGCAAATTCTATATTTACTAGTATTTGTTAGACCAGATATGCATGAAAATAATGCTTACTGAATGTGTCCCGGTATACAAAAATATTTGATTGAATAAAATAGATCATAAATAAAATTAAATATAATATAATTATCAAATATTTTACACCAGTAATAACTAAAATATGATGTAATATAATGCAATTTTACACCCTTTAAATAAAATAGGATGTAAATTTGTTGACATTTATAATAAGCATTATTCACTTTATACTTGATTTTTATTAACAATTTACACCCATTTTTCTAAAAAAGAGTGTAATATATCTTATATTTACACCCGTTTTAAAACGAGTGTAAATTCGTTAAATATTTATCATCTTTTGAATTTACTTCCTCTAATAATGAGTATAAAATGTATTAAAAAACGGATATAAATTATTCTTACTGCACTATTGTGTTTTATTTGCACCCTATGATTCTTGAAAGTTGATATTGGTTGTTGTTGTATTATTTGCATAATATGATTTGTAAAATCTAATACTAGTTATTGTTTTTCCTTTCATAGTATAAACCCTCGTGCCTATATGGTGTGATATGGCCTATCCTTTTATGCATTGTTAATTTTCATGACTATAAATTGAGTTAGATTAATTAAGTTTTCGAGACAAATTATAAAATTATTTGGGTTTGATTTTTTAATTCATTAAAACTAATTCAATTCAATTCGAACATGTTAGTCATAGTACCAAGATTCATAAGATATAATAAAGAGGCTATCAAATCGGGGGCTCATGAATATGCTATAGTAGATGTGAGATCTTTAACCGTCACTAGATCTTCTATTAACAATTAATATAAAATAGAAGGAAAAAGAGAATTTTGTGGATATGTTTGAATTACTTACTATTTTAAATTTTATTACGATTGAAAAGCATAATGCTATTCCAGAATATTAAAGAAAAAAATTGTGGCGAAAAGTTTAAAAGATATTTTAGTATATATTTAAGAGAAAAATATTTAAATTAATATGAACATTGTGCAGTTTAAACAATGTTATTATGACTAATACTAGTAGTAAATTATATTTGTTTAAATTATGTAATCTGTAGTATATTACAGCAGTTTAAAATGATGTAATTAGGAGTAAATTAAGATGGTTTTAACTGACGTATAATTTGTAGATACTTATTTATATGTGAAATATATGGTGTCTAAACGTATAAAATGACAGTTAGCATGTCATTTATATTTTAACAACCACTATTTACCTAGAAATGTCCAAATTTATGTCCTTTTTGTTAATTGTGGTGGCTAAAACCTCAACAATCTTTTTGAATTAATCTCCATAATTCACACAATTTTTTGTAGTGAAATTTGAGACCCTAGAACTTGTGGATGCTAAAGATTATTTTGACGAGTCAATAGAGTAGTTGCTTGAGCAGCAGTAGAAACCTTATTCTTTTGACTCTTAAAACCATAACTATGACTAAGGGTGTAAGCAAATCAGAAAAACCAATTAAAACGAAAATCAAGACCAAATTAAACTGAAAAAAGCCTGTTGTTTTTCGTTCGGTTCAAAAACCAAACCAAACCAATAAAATTCGAGGTGGTTTGGTTCGGTTCTCGGTCTTAATTTTTAGAAACTCCCAAGCTGATTAACTGAACCGATTACTATAAATACCTACTTAATATTTTATTTAACTCATTATTAAGTCTAAATTTTGTATCAATCTAACTTTTCTTCATCTTTGTTTACACTCTATTCCTTTCATTAAAACATCCAGCCAAAACCAAACTCTAAACATAAAAAATAAAAACCATAAGCTACTAAAACTTGTTCTCACCAAACTGTTGCTCTGGCTACCCGCCACCACTGTTTCTCTTGCCAAATTCATTCTTATAGGTTATGAATGCCTTATTTGTATTCAAGTTCTCTTTGTTAGTTTTCATTTAATTTTTTTAGCTTTTTTGTTTCTTCTTCTTCGACGAATTTCCTTCTAGTCTTGTTATAAAATAGTTTTGATGTGTGTTTGATATGTGAAATATATTAATTTATGTGTATTGAAATGTTTTATTTTTATTGTTGTGTTTTATTTGTAACGATTTCGAATCCCTTTCCAACCTTCTCATGCCATGTGTCAACTTTTGTATTCGATGGTAAACTTATTTCATGTTGCAATGAAAATCATGACAATATTTCATATGGATTATGAACAACTTGTAAGTTGTTTGAAAAATATGATAGCAGAGATAGAGAATGCACAAATGAATATAATGTTTAAAAAAAAGTGTTGTAAACCGATCAACCAAACTAAACTGAACTGAACTAAATCCGTTAGTTTGGTTTGATTCCTTTTTAAAAATACCTAAAAACAAAACCAAACTTATAGAAATATCATCGGTTTGGACAATTGTTTGATAAAAAAAATGGTCCAAATCGAACCAATCACACCTCTAACTATGATTATTTAAGGAAGAGGTGTGTGCTTGAGGATTTAATGATGGAGGTTCAAAGTTTTTATCATATCATTGCCAATGACAGAGTGGTCATACTTATTGCAAAGTTTGCAATTTGGTTAATTCCCTGTGCTATGAACCTTTCTTCCATGAACCCTGCCTCAAATTAAGTGGGCTCTTCCACAAAAGTATTGATAAGAATCTAGTGCACCTCCATTTCTATTAGGAAAATTGTTGATTACAACTTGAGCAACATTAGAAGCTTCACTTGGAGTCGAAAGTTACTGGAAAAATGTGTCCAACTATGCTTCTTACATATATAGAAGTGCCTCAACATCAAATATATCGATTGATTTAACCAAGCCATAGATCATCATAATTAAAGGATTTTATTCTTCAAGGAGAGCTTGAAGAATTACATATATTTGAGCCCTTTGAGATATTGGATTACAAACAGTTAAGAAAGAATCATCTATAACATGAATTTGAAGGACATACTCAGAGATTGATAGGTTTCCTTTCTTGGTAGTTTCACTACTACGGAAAACATATACAACAATGGTTGAAAATGGGATAACATCACGCGCGACATGCCATTGAAGAACTCAAGCTTTCAGTTGTGAGTGAAAGTGTTTGTGCACCTTGTCCTATACTTCAAATGCATGTTTGCATAAGAGAACACGAGGTAACATAACCTCATAAATTTTAGATAAAAACCAAGTAAAAAATGCTTGGTCTTGAACAATCCAACACTCATAACTTCATATACAATATTAATCAACCTATCATTTGAAAGTTTTGAACATGTGAGGGATTTGAGATTTTACTGCCACTTTGTGAGATATAATGGCACATTCTATCTATTGATTTCACAGGAGAAAGTTATTTCTTGTAGTTTAATTGTGTTGTAAATGTGCCTTAAAACCTTTGTTGATGAAGAGAAACAAAATATATTTTGGAGATTGCATTTACTGCAAAAATCGAAAGTTTTAGAATGTCGGAGGAAAAGTCAGAAAAAAAATATCGGTCGGTGAATAATGACATCCGTATGGATGAATAGTGACTTTCGTATGGTGAATAGTATTGTTCGTACGGTGAATAGTTGTTGCGGTGAGAATTGGATATCAAGCTATTGAATTAACTTGAATCACAAGTCATGAAGTTCACCACCGATTTTTGATTTATCCAAAGGAAAGGGTAAAGATCGAAGAAAACCCTAAGTGCGCTATGCAACAACACAGCTAAGAGATCTAAGGTTCGGGGGTTGATTATACCTAGGGAAGGTGTTAGCATCCTAAGTATTTGTAATACTCTACATGAACCTCTTGTTAGTATTTGTGTTATCCTAAAGCTTACTTGCTATGGGAAAAGTACTAAGGTAAAGAACTAGGGTATATACAAAGTATGTACAAAGTATACTCACCAAGACATCGCATCTCGTGCATACGTATCTTGATGAGAATAGAATCAGAGCAGTTGTAGTTTCCCTCAATGGGGGTGAGAAACTCTTGATTGTGGTCAAGGTTCCAATGGGCAAAGTAAATGTCTGCGGTGAGACACCTACGTAGAGTGCAGCGACTCTAAACTAAGGTTAGGTTAAACGGGAACAGAAAATGTATGTGGCAGAACACACACAGAGTACGGTGACTCTAATCCTAGGGTTAGGATAAAGGATAAGTACCTAAAGTTTTCTAAATATGACATGGTAGTCAACAGGAAGGAATCATTTCCTTTGGAATTAGGAGAGGAAACAACTGAGGGACAAAGAGATAAAACTCGATCTCCAAGTCTAAGAGGAATAGCAATATACAGTAAAGACTCAGGCAATCAAACACTTCACACTATGCAAAAAATGGCCTTTAGCAGCGCTTTTTTTGACCTTTAGCAGCGCTTTAAAGCGCTGCCTAAAGTGGCGCTGCTAAAGGTAAAGGCAGCGTTTTTTTTATGGAAAAAGCGCGGCTAAAGGTATCACTTTTAGCAGTGCTTTTTTACCCCTTTAGCAGCGCTTTCAAAGCGCTGCCTATTCTCCCTCCCCCTCCCCCCCTGTAGCAGCGCTTTATGAAAGCGCTTTTGTAGACCACCCTTTAGTAGCGCTTTTTTAAAGCGCTTTCTTAGACCCCTCCTTTCCTAACCTATAGCAGCGCTTTTTTATGCATATTTTTCTCCCTTTAGCAGCGCTTTCTTGTAAAAGCGCTGTCTATACTTCACGTTTTTAAAAATTTTTTTTTGAAAAATCACATTTTTTATATATTTTTAGACAAACCTGCTTATAACAATTAAATTCCCTGCTTATAATTCAGGCCTTAAATATAACTTGGCCTTTAAACATTGTAATTCAACACTTGGCCTTTAATTCAACACAATATAGCTAAACATTGTATATTATACAATAACACTTTGCAATTTACACATAATTAACTCAAGTATAATTTACACATAATTTAAACATTGTACATTATACAATATATAATATACAATATACAATATACAATATACAATATACAATTTACACATAATTACAAATCCAATATACATTATAGAATTCTTAACTCAATCATAAATTGACACCATTCTTCCTTAATTTCTTCCAATTTTACTTTCGAGTACGTAGCGCATTTGAATTCATCAAAATACTACATAATATATCAGAACAAGCACGATTTAATACTAATTACTCAGATGAAATATTAGTTAATTATCAAAATGAATCATATAACTCATGAATTGATCCATACCATGGTTGGAATCTCTAATTGACCAGAAAGAATGATTTCCTTCATAAAGCGCAGTACAAAATATCCGCAGTCAATCCCACCACGCTGACGAGGACACTGTATTAGGAAAAAAGCGAACGGACATTTATCAGGATATATAGTTTAAATAGTTTTATAAGTAGAACCACTATAACAGTCAAACATAGGAAAATATACCTCCACTCTGATCCAGTTGATGTTGCTAGCCCTGCTTTTTGGCACTGTTGCATCTCTCTGTGCTCTGTATATTTGTATAACTCTAACATAATATAAACACATATTTAGAACAATGTCACATAATAAATAAACATATATAATTATTCAGAACACTATATATCATCACTTACGTATCAACCATGTTCTTCAGATTTTCATATTTGTTTGTATCGCCATCCAATGAATCTATATAATACACTATTTCTTTAATCGGATTAATTGCGACCAACAACCAGTGACCACTATAAAATAAGACAACAGTTTAGACGGAAATGTTATATAATATGGCAAAAATCGAACAATTATAATAAATGAATTTAGAATAAAAACTAACCCATGGCCAGTATTATATGGCAACATAAACAACTTCTCTGTATTCGCACCCATAAATCTCTGGACTGTGTACTCTTTGACTGCTTCTGGTGTCTGGTCTATTGTCCGTGAGTTGACACTGCTAGCAGATAAGAATGCGAATACTGAAGTCAAATCAGCGGGGACCAACAACTTGTCATACAAGCGCCTAAAAAAAATATAATCAACATTAGATTATTCAGTTAAACGAGCGAATTTTAAAATGTTCAATTATCTAATTAAAATGGATCGAAGTACCTGATGTAGGAATGCATAACCCCGACGCCCAATTCTAAATGTTTGAAAACCTGGTCGAAATCCTCCTTAGCAAGTGTTTCGGAATATTCAAAACCGAAAATACCTTGATCCATATGTATTAGACGGATGCCGCCCTCAGGCACGTCTGTTGTCCCTACATATGTTTGAAGGCACGACCTAAATTGAGGAACAAATGCTCTTTTTGTCTCGACCTTTTTTTTGGGCACCTTGGAAGTTTCAGGCATGTTTCCCTTGCTGACTTGTTGCGACTGCTGATCAAGAACCTAAAAGTCATATATAAGTTCAGTAAATAATTTATAATAAAATAATCACTTAAACTGTAGTACTAGTACCTGTAACTTTGATGCAGCTGAATCGGTATCCCGCACAATAATTTTATCATCTTTTGTTTTGGATTTTGTGGGAGTCTAAGATCATCATGTCAATAAGAAAGTGTAAATGTCAAAATAACTTTCATGTATGGGTAATAAAACATTGGAATATTACAAGGTTCAACCTACCCATCATCCATGAAAATGAGATTCGCCGGCCATGCTACATAAGCTCCTATCGCGTCTCCCACCACTGTTGCGTTTGATACATCGTCTGGCATAGGCAACAACGCCCCCCCCCCCCCCTCTAATGCAATATCAACAGATACTTTCAAAAATCCATCAGGGAGGGGTTTATGGTGAAGTAAGTCTCCCAGGGTGTTATGCACCTTTCCCTTGCCAACCATGCGATAAGTCGGCGACGATAAATATAGTCGACAAGGTGAAATGCCCTAAACAAATAATGATCAGTTAATGTGTCAATTAAGAAAAATGTGCTAAATTAATTTCAATGTAATATATACAATTACCTCTGGAAGCTTCTGCGGACAACCGATACTATCTTTGTCACTAGAAGCTTTACCGGCCTCTGGAGCGCGCCTTTCGGACATGTATCTCTCCTTATCCTTCTGTAATTCACGAATTTGAGCTTTCATTTCCTCCAAAGTAGCCATCACTTCTTTATTGGTTGGATTTTTTTCCTTGACTGCTTATACAGTTTGGATGGAGTGACACCAAATCCCTTGCCCCTCACACGCCCAGAGTACTCAGGAATATTCAACACCCGACTCAATAAACTCCTGCAATCATCGTCTTCAGCAGGAGTTATAGTCTGGGACAGGGACTCCTGAAATATAGATAAAAGCATATTTAAATATTTTATACACTTTGTTCAAAAACTAATGTTGCACTTACACATTGTTCAAACACTTGTTGAACTTCTTCTTGGACGGCTCCATCTCTTCCCACCCGGGCAGCCTTCCATACGACATGGTCCGGAAGAGATGTCACATCACTTTTCTCCTCTTCCAACTACGCATTTAGACGAACAATAAAGAATTATATCCTATTATGTATACTTACTATTTTTTGTAAATAGATCATATTAAGGCATATATATGCACTTACTAATTTTTGTTCTAAGCGTGCATATCCCAAACGCCCCTTTCTATATGGATAAGCAGGGTTTAATGCCCGTTCCTGATTTACGCCACTCTTAACCTGAAAAAACAAGTTTAAGTCATATCAGTTTGTTTGTGGAATAGGTATATATACTATACATTGTTCATGATAAGTTGTACTTACTTCAAATTCCTTGGTTCTTCGCTTCGCAACAAATGTCTCCCATTCTGCATCCGAAATCAAATCAGCGTACTTCGCTGGACGCTCCGACTCTACAAAGTTGCCATCAGAATCTTTAAGATATTTGTTGGTTAAAAACGCTCTAAATCCCCTCAAGCGTTTTCCGGCCAACTGAATACAATATTTTCTCCTAGAATCCTCAATATTAAAAGATCTCTGCAAACAAATACACATACATATAACATGTTAGTATAATTAATTTAAAGATGTAATTGTCAACATAATTAAAAATAATCAAATCTCATACTTGAATCTCGGTCCAAATTTTATCCTTAGCCGCTTCTAATGCAGGAAGTCTCCAGTTATCGCAAGTAATCGGAACTTGCGAACGTACAACTGCTCCAATATAACTTGTCAGCAGCGCACCATTAGGCTCAACCAACTGATCTCTTTCATTCCAATGGACATCGTACTTTACACCTCTATCTCTCGCACGGATGATACTTTTCATTATCATGCATCTTTTAATTTCGCCTTCAACGTCTTTGGGTGTTTCTTTTCCATCATGTGATGTTTCCTCGTTGCTGGCCATAATATACCTGTAATTCAGAATAACAACAACAACAACAAATATCAACAACAATAACAACATCTATATCAAATACAAACCATCTATACAAACCATCTATATAAACTATCTATATCAAATATAAACCAACAATAACAACATAAACCATCTATATAAACTATCAAATAACAATAACAAATATAAACCATCTATACAAACCATCTATATAAACTATCTATATCAAATATAAACCAACAATAACAACATAAACCATCTATATAAACCAACAATATCAAATATCAAATATAAACCATCTATATAAACCATCAAATATAAACCAACAATAACAACATCTATATCAAATACAAACCATCTATATAAACTATAACAAATACAAACCATCTATACAAACACAAACCATCTATATCAAATATAAACTATATCAAATACAAACCATCTATATAAACTATAACAAATATAAACCATCTATATCAAATATAAACTATAACACAAACCAACTATATAACACAATATAAACCATCTATATCAAATATAAACTATATCAAATACAAACCATCTATATAAACTATAACAAATATAAACCATTTATATCAAATATAAACTATAACACAAACCATCTATATAACACAAATATAAACCATCTATATCAACTATAACAAATACAAACCATCTATATAACACAATATAAACCATCTATATCAAATATAAACTATAACACAAACCATCTATATCAAATATAAACTATATCAAATACAAACCATCTATATAAACTATTTTACATCAACAACAACAACAATATCATATATATCTCATATATCATATTAACACAACAACAAATAACACAACAACAACAAAAACCATCATTGAAAAGATAAAAACCATCTATATCATCAGAACAACAATGGTGAAAAGATAAAAAAAAAAAACAAGAAAAGCAGAGTAAAGCTTCACGTACCGTAACAATGGTGGACCGGCAATGCAGACGGATGGATGAACTCAAAAACGGACGGTGAATGGTCGGTGATGGTCGGAAGGATGATTGGACGGAAGAAGTTGATGGTCGGACGATGAACAGTGGTTCGTTCGTTCGTTTTCGTTCGCCAGAGAAAGAAGAAATGTGTTGCGTGACTGTTCTGATTCTATTAAAATTCTGGAGGGTATTTTAAAATTATAATATGAATACCTATAGCAGCGCTTTTAAAGGCCTTTAGCAGCGCTTTTAAAAGCGCTTTCATAGGGTGCCTTATCAATTCCATATAGCAGCGCTTTCTTGTAAAAGCGCTTTCTAAGGGTCCCCCTTTAGCAGCGCTTTTGAAAAGCGCTTTCGTAGGCCCCCCCTTTAGCAGCGCTTTTTAAAAGCGCTTTCTTAGGCCCACCATTTAGCAGCGTTTTTTTAAAAGCGCTGTCTTTGGTAGGCGCTTTTTTTCTTTTTTTTTTTACTGGCCCTTTAGCAGCGCTTTTGTATAAAGCGTTGTCTTTCTATGCGCTGCTAAAAGTGATTTCTGGCGTAGTATCAATGGTATGACATTAAAATTAGAATTTAAACATAGCCAAAAACAACAAGAATTAGATCGAATATCAAGAATTAATGAAAAATATAGAAATGTCATGATTAAATTAAAAATAAATAAATAAATAAACAAATAAAATCAAATTAAACCAAAATCTATTAATTAATTAAATATCTAAAATCTAGTTAAAAACTAAATAACTAAATTCTAAAAAACTAACTAATTAAATTAAAATATAATTAAAACTAAAGATTAGTTAAAAAAATTAACTAGCTAAATCTTAAAAAACCTAATTAAGCTAAATTCTAACAAGACTAATTAACTAATTTCTAATTTAACTAAAACCAATTAACTAGACTAACTAAAACTAAAATAACTAAAATCTAATTAAATAATTAATTATGTTCTAGTCAAAAACTAAAGACATTAAAATCTAAAATCTAGTTAACCAAGACTAACTAATTAAATTGGTTAATTAAAAAACTATTAATAACTATGCTGGAAAGAAACTAAGGCCAACGAACGAAATGAGCATTAAAGCCCAAGACTGCTGCCAATGGAGCAGACCAAACTATGAGGATACATGGGTCGGGTTACCCAAAACCCAGTTCTCTTGAGATTAAGAAGAAAAAAAACTTAGAATCTAATCTTGATAGTCGTTCTCCTTTTTCTTCTCTATGCTTTCATCTCTATTCTCACCACGAAACAGACACCTCTCATAAAAAGGAAAACTCAATATGTATGTTACTCTCCCAACAAACACGAATCCTCAATGCTAACTCTCTCACCCTTTTTTCTCTTCAAAAATTTCTACAACAAATAAACAAAATTCCAACTCTTTCAAAGATTCAAATAATGTCCAAACCATACACGACTCTAAAATTATTGAGACAAAAATAACAAGATTGAAAGTGAAACCTCTTAGCCAAAAAAGAACTGAATCGGAAGTGAAGGTAGTGTCGATTGGGTTCCACGGTGGTGGTGTCGTTTTTCTATGCTCACCGCGTTGTTGATGGTGTGTAGCAGTTTAGTGGCAAATTGCGATTGTGTAGGGAGGGTCGTAGCAAGTTGTTGATGTTTTTTGAAATGAATAAAGGCGAATTTGAAGAGGAAGTTGGTAATGTAAGTATTAAGGAGGTGATACGTTTTTACGGTTCAAAAATAGAAGAGAATGGTATTTTTTTAAAAGGTTAGTTTTCAAGTCTTTTTGAGGTTTCTTCTGCCAATTTTCATTTTTTTTTTATTTTGAAGAGGGATAGGATCCCCTCAACAACAAAAGAGGGTAAGAAGAAATAGAGATTGTTGGTAAAAGGAAAAACCAAGCAAGGTGGCCTCTTTCTGTGCTCTTTTTTGAAATTCATAGTGGTGCCTGTGGTGTTGTTGTTTTTAGCACAGGTTATTGCAGGATTGTGTGGAACATTGTATTGGAGTTTTGTGGCTAGTATGGAATGAAACAGGGTCTGTGCGCAGAGACTTTGTTGAAGTAGGCTAGTAGTAAAAAACAGGTCCTTTTTTGGTGAATGAGTGCAGCATATGGTTTTGATTTGTAGTGATAGTATCAGAATTATGGATGATAGCAACAGGATTTCTTTAAGGGTAATTTGGCATTGTTTTATGAACTTTGTGATAAAAATAAATACAATAAAATAAATAACTAATAATACATAAATATAATAAATAATAATAATAATAATAATAATAATAATAATAATAATAATAATAATAATTAAGAAATAAATTTAAAATAAATTTTTAAAAGTAATAAAATGATGATTCTAAATAAAAACTTAACTAACTAAATTTAAACTAATTAATTAAACTAAAATATAAATTAAATTAAAATATAAACTAAATTAGAAATAACTAAAACTATACTAAAATATAAATTAAATTAAAATAACCACTAAAAACTATATATTAAACTAGATTGAAAAATAAATTAAATTAAATTATAAATAAGAATTAGAAAATAACCAAAAAGAGAAACTATATAAAAAAACAAACTAAATTTTAAAAAAAAAAATCAATTCTAAGTAATATTTAAAATAATAAAAAAATGGATTCTAAAATGGGATGATAAAGTCGAATAAAAAAACACGATCAATGATGAAATGAAATGTTTAACTAGAAGAATGCAAAATGACTAACTTAAACTAATATGAAATGATCAAAGGATCTGAGGGTAAAATTTGGGGTATGACAGTTGCCCCTATTTAAATATCCTCACTGGATGACATGAGTGATGAAAATCCTCATGAAATTATGGTGAAGGGTATTTAAATACAAATAACCGAAAATTTTGCCCTTAGATGCAATGACATGATATACTATGGACAAGAGAAAGTTATGCGATGCTGACATGCCATGAACTCTAGTATGATGAAAATGATGGGATGATAAAAATGTAAGAATGCAGACGAAACAAAAGTCAACAAGGATATATGCGACACAATGAGTAACCACTCACTGGAAAAAGACAACAGCACTAGAGAAGCACCAGTCATCATCCATGAGCGAAACTGGATGAAAAGGATCACATCATTCAGAAAATCATTGAATGAGGTGAGGGAAATCTAGAAAATATACTAAGGACGTTGAAACAAACATCAGAGACATTCAGAAAAGTATTGAATGAACTCGGGAAATAAAGATGAATTAGAAGTCGAGGTGGTCCTTATTGTCCTTTTAAGAACAATCAAACCAAGTCGACTTCTAATATATCCCACAAGTTATATCCTTCATTGAATCAAACTGAAAAAATATATATGAATTATTGAAATTCACATAAATATTTGTTCTGTTAAGACAATTGAGTTGTTAGTTATGTAGGAACTGGGTGTGAATTTGAACTCACAATATTTCACGTATTCATTGATAAAATTTCAATTATTAAATTACTTGATAAAAAATTTTACATATATTTTTTTAACAAAAAAATCTACCATAGTGAATAAGCTTCAAATACATTTAATTTCAAACTAAAAATCACATACATCATGCATTATTCAGCTTACTAAAAACATAAGATACAAATTAACTTCAAATTCAAAAAAATGAGAAGCCTATAATAAGTAAACTTACGCACACAATAGTCTAGAGTAATTAAATTAATATTCTATGCACCATTACATCTTTATTTGATCCTACATATGTTGATTATTTCACTACATTCAAAAACAAAAAAAAAAGTTTTTTCAGCTAGCTAGTTGGTTCATGACTTTAATTACTCAATAGATTGGGTGCAATCCAGCTTTAAATGTATCTTTTTCAAACCATATAACTTCCCACATCATATATATTTGTTTTGTGGAGATAAAGTATGCTCCGCCAGATGAATTATACCATAATTGATTTTCATGATATTATGGAAAACAATAAGATCAAATGATAATTTTGGAGTTGATCTAGTGGCAAAGATTTCGATTCTAAGATTGTATTTGTTTTAAGGTATTAAGTTCGAATCCTATTTTAAGTGGACCTGACTCGTTGTATCTCATCAAATTTAAGATTCTTAACAATATTTAAGATCAAATTGATGCACAGTTTGTAGACATAACTATTGTTGCAAATGGGGGAAACAATTGGATGGGGAATAAGTAGGAGAAGTTGCTAAAAATAGTAATTTGTCATTAATGATTAATAATAGATTACTCACTTATGCACAATGAAGGATATAACTTGTGGGATATATTGTCCTTTCTGCCAACTAATACAAACTTAATAAAATCAACAACTTATGTCAACCAAGTCAGGCCACCTTGTTGCGGCTTCCCTATTTTTACTATCATCTATAATTTATCATTCTTACCAAATATTTATGCCAATTAGTGTTTTTTTTATAAATAAAAAAATCATAATTATAAAAAGTATTTTTATAACACAAAAATAAAATTTATATTAATCAATTTTATTATTGCATTAACCATAAAAATATAGATTATTAATCACATATTTTATTTATTTATAATTCATTAACCAAATTTATTATTTCTTTAATCAATAAAATATTTAACATTAACCAAAAAAATTCTTAGATGGAAACAGTCATAAGAAATAGTTTTACACAGCCAATCATAATTTTTTTTATTAATTAAAAAATAAAAACAAAATTTGCTCTCTCCTTTATAATCACAACCACTTCACGAATTCAATTAAAAAAACAAATTAAGTTTTAAACAAATTTAAAATTTTCTCTCTACTTATCGAATTTTTCTAAGAATTTAGATTTAGGTATATTTTCATACAAGTATTTTTTCATTAACCAAATTTTAACATTAAAATATAAAATATACACTACGCCAGAAATGACATTTAGCAGCGCATACAAAGACAACGCTTTTAGAAAAAGCATTGCTAAAGAGGAATAAAAAAAAGAAAAAAATTGATAACCAAAGACAGCGCTTTCTCAGAAAGCGCTGCTAAATGGGGGTCCTAAGACAGCGCTTCTAAAAAGCGCTGCTAAAAGGGGGGTCTAAGACAGCCCAAAGGCAGCGCTTTTTAAAAAGCGCTGCTAAAGGGGGGTCCTAAGGCAGCGCTTCCAAAAAGCGCTGCCAAATGGGGGGTCTAAGACAGCGCTTTTTAAAAAGCGCTGCTAAAGGGGGGGGTCCTAAGGCAGCGCTTCCAAAAAGCGTTGTTGTAGGTATGGTCTACGAGAGCGCTTTTTCCATAAAGCGCTGCTATATGGGTTACATTAGAAGGTCTTTGAGAGCGCTTTTTAAAGCGCTGCTAAAGCTATTAAAAAGCGCTGCTATAGGTTTATTAGAATTAATTTAAAATACCCACCAGAAGTTTTATGAGAAACAGAACAGTCATATTACGTTGCTTTCTTTCTTTCTCTCTGGCGAACAAAGAGTGTTGCCCTATAAACCACCGTTGCCGTCCAACCGTCGCCGTCGCCCTCGTCTGTTGCATTTGCAGCCGTTCACCGTCCCTCTGCTCGTCTGCATTACATTTCCGCCATTGTTACGGTATTTGAAGTTTTACTCTGGTTTTCTTTTTTACGTATATTTTCACCATTGTTGCCGTAATCTTTAAGACAAACTGAATATGTTTTTATTATTTGAATGCAATCAAGTAAAGTCATTTTCTGTCATCTTGTTGTATGGATATCTACATGTTAAGTCTCTCTGTTGCATGTTATATATTTTGTATTTTAATCTACATGTTAAGTCTCTCTGTCATTGTTACGGATATTTTACATTACAAGCATGGTAACTAAATATTCACTTTCAAAGACATGTTTATGAAAGCATTTTATGAGCAAAAGTTTTCATTTAGCTCGTGATCATTAGTTGTTTGAAATATGAACTTAAGCAAAGGATTTTCATTTATATTAATTGACACGAAGTTGTTCACTGAAGATAACAATAATTGTCTATCACAAAGTTCTTTAAAAGTTTTCCTCTTGAAGTAACATCAGTAGAATGATGATTCAATATATCTAAAAACAAAAAAAAAAACATGTTATATTTAATAGTTAAAACATCCCTAAAGCTAAATTGAAAAGAGTTTTCTCTTTAGGTCATTAAAACAAAAATGAGATGGAGCAGCTATCTTTTTTAAATGATGGCCTTGATCAAACCATTGAGACAACATCTTCAGCATGCACATTACCACAATTTTTTAAATCAATCTCCTTCAGTTGGGTGCAGCTTTCAACCATGCACATCACTCCCTTTTTTGTGACACAATAACAACATCTTAGTAATAGTTGCAATAGTCCACAACAACTCTTTGAAATCTCATAGAGTGTTATATCATCAACACTTGTATTTGACAAGTTCACCACCTCCAATTGGTGAACTACAAAATTCATTTTAAGTTGTCTCACTTCATTATAATATGCCAAGTTCATTATAAAATGCCAACATGAATATGGTTTTATATGATATGGTTTTATATGTTATTATGGTTTTATATGTTGATGGTTTTATATGTTGATATGTTAGTATGGATTTCTCAATGATTATATTATATGTTATTATAGTTTTATATGTTTAGTTAGGATTTCTCAATATTTAGTAAGGGTGTCATTTTGGTTTAAGGATTATCTAGTATTTTTAATATGATTTGTTTTGGTGGATTATCTAGTATTTTTGTCTTGGTTAATTATTAATATGATTTTAATAAAATTTATATTTTGTCTGCTATAGGGGTTACCTGTGAAAAGCAAAGTTGTGATCGTTTCCAAGCATCCTATTGTGTAGCATTCTTAGAAGTTAGTGATTTCCTTACAGGTATTCTCTGTTTTGTTTAACTTTTATAGTTTAGTGTAGATTACTCAATTAGTATGGATAAAAAATGGATGTCTGGTAATCGATTGTCAAAAGAGTACGAGAATGGGGTATCGAAGTTCGTTAAGTTTGCTGTTGAACACGCCAAAGACCCCAGTAGGATCACATGTCCTTGCTTAGGATGCTGTTGAAAACGCTTGAGGGGATTTAGAGCGTTTTTAACAAACAAGTTTCTAAAAGATTCTGAAGGAAACTTTGTTGACTCAGAGCGTCCGATGAAGTACGCGAATTTGATTTCGGAGGAAGAATGGGAGACGTTTGTTGCAAAGCGAAGATCAAAAGAATTTGAAGTAAGTATAGAAAGGGAATCAATAGTATATACTTATTCCATGTACAGGAGTTCTGATAAACTTATTTTTTCAGGTTGTTAGTGGCGTAAATCGTCAACGAGCATCAAATCCCGCATATCCATACAGAAAGGGCCGGTTGGGATATGCACGATTAGAACAAAAAACAGTAAGTACATATAAATGCTTTAATATAATATATTTACAAAAAATAGTAAGTATATATAATGGGATACAATGCTTTATTATCCGTCTTAATGCGTAGTTGGAAGAGGAGAAGAGTGATGCGACATCTCTTCCGGACCATGTTGTATGGAAGGCTGCCCGTGTGGGACGAGATGGAGTCGTTCAGGAAGAAGTTCAACAAGTCTTTGAACAATGTGTAAGTACAACGTTATCTTTGTCAATAACTGATCAAAAGTGTGTAATATATTTATATATGTTTTTATCTATATTTCAGGAGACTCTGTCCCAGACCATAACTCCCGCCAAGGACAATGATTGCAGGAGCTTACTGAGTCGGGTGCTGAATATTCCTGAGTATTCTGGGCGTGTGAGGGGTAAGGGATTTGGTGTCACTCCATCCAAACTGTATAAGCAGCCAAAGAAAAAAAATCCAACCAATAAAGAAGTGATGGAGACTTTGGAGGAATTGAAAGCGCAAATCCGTGAATTACAGAAGGATAAAGAGAGATACATGGCGGAAAGACGCGCTCTAGAGGGTAGAGCTACTAGTGACAAAGATAGTACCGGTTGTCCACAGAAGCTTCCAGAGGTAATTGTATATATTACATTGAAATTAATTTAGCACACTTTACTTAATTGACACATTAACTGATCATTATTTGTTTAGGGCATTTCACTTTGCCGGCTATATTTATCGTCACCTACTCATCAAATGGTTGGCAAGGGAAAGGTGCATAACTTTCTGGGAGACTTACTTCACCACAAACCGCTCCCTTCTGGATTTTTGAAAGTATCTATTTATATTGCATTAGAGGGGAGTGTGTTGTTGCCTATACCAGATGATATTTCAGGCGCAACAGTGGTGGGAGACGCAGTAGGATCGTATGTGGCATGGCCGGCAAATCTGATTTGCATAGATGATGAGGTAGGTTGAACCTTTTAATACTCAAATGTTTTATGATTCATACATGAAAGTTATTCTTACATCTACATTTTCTTATTTACATGATGATCTTAGACTCCTACAAAATCCAAATCAAAAGATGATAGAATTATTACGCGGGATACCGATTCAGCTGCATCAAAGAAACAGGTACTACTACAGTTACATGACTATCTTGTTATACAATATTAATTACTGAACTTATATATGACTTTTAGGTTCATGATCAGCAGTCGCAACAAGTCAGCAAGAGTAAGATGCCTGAAACTTCCAAGATTCCCAGAAAAGCAATTGTTCCTCGATTTAGGATGTGCCTTGAAACATATGTCGGAACATCAGATGTGCCTGAGGGTGGCGTCCGTCAAATACATATGGAGGCAGGTATTTTCGGTTTTGAATATCCTGAAACAATTGCTAAGGAGGATTTTGATCAGGTTTTCAACCATTCTGAACTGGGCGTCGGTGTTATGCATTCATACATTAGGTACTCCGATCCATTTTTATTAAATAATTGAACATTTTAAAATTTGCTCGTTTAACTTAATATTCTAATGTTGATTATGTTTTTTTAGGTTCTTGTATGACAAGTTATTGGTCCCGAATGAATTGACTTCAGTATTCGCATTCTTATCTGCTAGCTGTGTCAACTCACGTATAATAGACCAGTCACCAGATATAGTCAAAGAGTACACAGTGCAGAGATTTATGCACGCGACTACGGAGAAGTTGTTCTTGTTGCCATATAACACTGGCCATGGGTTAGATTTTATTCTAAATTCATTTATTATAATTGTTCGATTTTTCCCTTTCTATATATACACTATGCCAAAAATGGCCTTTAGCAGCGCTTTTTTTGACCTTTAGCAGCGCTTTAAAGCGCTGCCTAAAGTGGCGCTGCTAAAGGTAAAGGCAATGCTTTTTTTTGTGAAAAAAGCGTTGCTAAAGGCATCACTTTTAGCAGCGCTTTTTTACCCCTTTAGCAGCGCTTTACAAAGCGCTGCCTATTCTCCCTCCCCCTCCCCCCCTTTAGCAGCGCTTTATGAAAGCGCTTTTGTAGACCACCCTTTAGCAGCGCTTTTTTAAAGCGCTTTCTTAGACCCCTCCTTTCCTAACCTATAGCAGCGGTTTTTTATGCCTATTTTTTCCCCTTTAGCAGCGCTTTCTTGTAAAAGCGATGTCTATACTTCACGTTTTTAAAAAAAAAATTTTGAAAAATCACATTTTTTATATATTTTTAGACAAACCTGCTTATAACAATTAAATTCCCTGCTTATAATTCAGGCCTTAAATATAACTTGGCCTTTAAACATTGTAATTCAACACTTGGCCTTTAATTCAACACAATATAACTAAACATTGTACATTATACAATAACACTTTGCAATTTACACATAATTAACTCAAGTATAATTTACACATAATTTAAACATTGTACATTATACAATATATAATATACAATATACAATATACAATTTACACATAATTACAAATCCAATATACATTATAGAATTCTTAACTCAATCATAAATTGACTCCATTCTTCCTTAATTTCTTCCAATTTTACTTTCGAGTACGTAGCGCATTTGAATTCATCAAAATACTACATAATATAACAGAACAAGCACGATTTAATACTAATTACTCAGATGAAATATTAGTTAATTATCAAAATGAATCATATAACTCATGAATTGATCCATACCATGATTGGAATCTCTAATTGACCAGAAAGAATGATTTCCTTCATAAAGCGCAGTACAAAATATCCGCAGTCAATCCCACCACGCTGACGAGGACACTGTATTAGGAAAAAAGCAAACGAACATTTATCAGGATATATAGTTTAAATAGTTTTATAAGTAGAACCACTATAACAGTCAAACATGGGAAAATATACCTCCACTCTGATCCAGTTGATGTTGCTAGCCCTGCTTTTTGGCACTGTTGCATCTCTCTGTGCTCTGTATATTTGTATAACTCTAACATAATATAAACACATATTTAGAACAATGTCACATAATAAATAAACATATATAATTATTCAGAACACTATATATCATCACTTACGTATCAACCATGTTCTTCAGATTTTCATATTTGTTTGTATCGCCATCCAATGAATCTATATAATACACTATTTCTTTAATCGGATTAATTGCGACCAACAACCAGTGACCACTATAAAATAAGACAACAGTTTAGACGGAAATGTTATATAATATGGCAAAAATCGAACAATTATAATAAATGAATTTAGAATAAAAACTAACCCATGGCCAGTATTATATGGCAACATAAACAACTTCTCCGTATTCGCACCCATAAATCTCTGGACTGTGTACTCTTTGACTGCTTCTGGTGTCTGGTCTATTGTTCGTGAGTTGACACTGCTAGCAGATAAGAATACAAATACTGAAGTCAAATCAGCGGGGACCAACAACTTGTCATACAAGAGCCTAAAAAAAATATAATCAACATTATATTATTCAGTTAAACGAGCGAATTTTAAAATGTTCAATTATCTAATTAAAATGGATCGAAGTACCTGATGTAGGAATGCATAACCCCGACGCCCAAGTCTAAATGTTTGAAAACATGGTCGAAATCCTCCTTAGCAAGTGTTTCGAAATATTCAAAACAGAAAATACCTTGATCCATATGTATTAGACGGATGCCGCCCTCAGGCACGTCTGTTGTCCCTACATATGTTTGAAGGCACATCTTAAATTGAGGAACAAATGCTCTTTTTGTCTCGACCTTTTTTTTGGGCACCTTGGAAGTTTCAGGCATATTTCCCTTGTTGACTTGTTGCGACTGCTGATCAAGAACCTAAAAGTCATATATAAGTTCAGTAAATAATTTATAATAAAATAATCACTTAAACTGTAGTACTAGTACCTGTAACTTTGATGCAGCTGAATCGGTATCCCGCACAATAATTTTATCATCTTTTGTTTTGGATTTTGTGCGAGTCTAAGATCATCATGTCAATAAGAAAGTGTAAATGTCAGAATAACTTTCATGTATGGGTAATAAAACATTGGAATATTACAAGGTTCAACCTACCTCATCATCTATGAAAATGAGATTCGTCGGCCATACTATATAAGCTCCTATCGCGTCTCCCACCACTGTTGTGTCTGATACATCGTCTGGTATAGGCAACAACGCCCCCCCTCTAATGCAATATCAACAGATACTTTCAAAAATCCAGCAGGGAGGGGTTTATGGTGAAGTAAGTCTCCCAGGGTGTTATGCACCTTTCCCTTGCCAACCATGCGATAAGTCGGCGACGATAAATATAGTCGACAAGGTGAAATGCCCTAAACAAATAATGATCAATTAATGTGTCAATTAAGAAAAATTTGCTAAATTAATTTCAATGTAATATATACAATTACCTCTGGAAGCTTCTGCGGACAACCAATACTATCTTTGTCACTAGTAGCTTTACCGGCCTCTGGAGCGCGCCTTTCGGACATGTATCTCTCCTTATCCTTCTATAATTCACGAATTTGAGCTTTCATTTCCTCCAAAGTAGCCATCACTTCTTTATTGGTTGGATTTTTTTCCTTGGCTGCTTATACAGTTTGGATGGAGTGACACCAAATCCCTTGCCCCTCACACGCCCAGAGTACTCAGGAATATTCAACACCCGACTCAATAAACTCCTGCAATCATCGTCTTCAGCAGGAGTTATTGTCTGGGATAAGGACTCCTGAAATATAGATAAAAGCATATTTAAATATTTTATACACTTTGTTCAAACACTTTGTTCAAAAACTAATGTTGTACTTACACATTGTTCAAACACTTGTTGAACTTCTTCTTGGACGGCTCCATCTCTTCCCACCCGGGCAGCCTTCCATACGACATGGTCCGGAAGAGATGTCGCATCACTTTTCTCCTCTTCCAACTACGCATTAAGACGAACAATAAAGCATTATATCCTATTATGTATACTTACTATTTTTTGTAAATAGATCATATTAAAGCATATATATGCACTTACTAATTTTTGTTCTAAGCGTGCATATCCCAAACGCCCCTTTCTATATGGATACGCAGGGTTTGATGCCTGTTCCCGATTTACGCCACTCTTAACCTGAAAAAACAAGTTTAAGTCATATCAGTTTGTTTGTGGAATAGGTATATATACTATACATTGTTCATGATAAGTTGTACTTACTTCAAATTCTTTGGTTCTTTGCTTCGCAACAAATGTCTCCCATTCTGCATCCGAAATCAAATCAGCGTACTTCGCTGGACGCTCCGAGTCTACAAAGTTTCCATCAGAATCTTTAAGAAATTTGTTGGTTAAAAACGCTCTAAATCCCCTCAAGCGTTTTCCGGCCAACTGAATGCAATATTTTCTCCTAGAATCCTCAATATTAAAAGATCTCTGCAAACAAATACACATACATATAACATGTTAGTATAATTAATTTAAAGATGTAACTGTCAACATAATTAAAAATGATCAAATCTCATACTTGAATCTCGCTCCAAATTTTATCCTTAGCCGCTTCTAATGCAGGAATTCTCCAGTTATCGCAAGTAATCGGAACTTGCGAACGTACAACTGCTCCAATATAACTTGTCAGCAGCGCACCATTAGGCTCAACCAACTGATCTCTTTCATTCCAATGGACATCGTACTTTACACCTCTATCTCTCGCACGGATGATTCTTTTCATTATCGTTATGCCTCTTTTAATTTCGCCTTCAACGTCTTTGGGTGTTTCTTTTCCATCATGTGATGTTTCCTCGTTGCTGGCCATAATATACCTGTAATTCAGAATAACAACAACAACAACAAATATCAACAACAATAACAACAAATGTCATATTAAACAACAACAACAAACCATCTATATCAAATATAAACTATATCTCATATTTATAATCAACAACAACAACAAATATCATATTAAACAACAACAACAACAATTTATATCAAATATACACTATATCTCATATTTCATATCAACAACAACAACAAATATCATATTAAACAACAACAACAACAACAATATATATCAAATATATATATATCTCATATTTTACATCAACAACAACAACAAATATCATATTAAACAACAACAACAACAATATATATCAAATATATATCTCTCATAATTTACATCAACAACAACAACAAATATCATATTAAACAACAACAACAACAATATATATCAAATATATATATCTCATATTTTACATCAACAACAACAACAAATATTATATTAAACAACAACAACCACAATCTATATCAAATATAAACTATATCTCATATTTTACAACAACAAACAAACAACAAATATCATATTTTACAACAACAACAAACAACAAATATCATATATCAAATATTAAACTATATCAAATATCAAATATATCTCAATAACACTAAAAACATCAAATATCATATATCAAATATCATATATTAAACTATATATATATATATATATATATATATATATATATATATATATATATATATATATATATATATATATATATATATATATATATATATATATATATATATATATATATATATATATATATATATATATATATATATATATATATATATATATATCAACAACAACAACAAAAACAATCAGAACAACAACAACAACAACAAATAACACAACAACAACAACAAAAAAAACTCAAATATCTCATATTTTACATCAACAACAACAACAATATCATATATATCTCATATATCATATTAAACCTTCAATATCATATTTTACATAAACCTTCAATATCATATTCTACATAAACCAACAACAAAAACCATCAGAACAACAACAGCAACAACAAATAACACAAAACCTTCAATATCATATTTTACACTAAACCTTCAATAACTCAGATAACACAAAACCTTCAATAAAAACAACAACAGCAACAATATAAAACCATCTATTATGTTCAAATACCATCTATATAAAACCATCTATATCATCAGAACAACAATGGTGAAAAGATTAAAAAAAAAATTTAAAAAAAAAAGCAGAGCAAGCTTCACGTACCGTAACAATGGTGGATCGGAAATGCAGACGGATGGATGAACTCAAAAACGGACGGTGAACGGTCGGTGATGGTCGGAAGGATGATCGGACGGAAGAAGGCGATGGTCGGACGATGAACAGTGGGTGGTTGGTTCGTGTTTTCGTTCGCCAGAGAAAGAAGAAATAGTTAGCGTGACTGTTCTGATTCTATTAAAATTCTGGAGGGTATTTTAAAATTATAATATGAATACCTTTAGCAGCGCTTTTAAAAGCGCTTTCATAGGGTGCCTTATCAATTCCATATAGCAGCGCTTTATACAAAAAGCGCTTTCTAAGGGTCCCCCTTTAGCAGCGCTTTTAAAAAGCGCTTTCTTAGGGCCCCCCTTTAGCAGCGCTTTTTAAAAGCGCTTTCTTAGACCCATCATTTAGCAGCGCTTTTTTAAAAGCGCTGTCTTTGGTAGGCGTTTTTTTTCTTTTTTTTTTATGGCCCTTTAGCAGCGCTTTTGTAAAAAGCGTTGTCTTTCTATGCGCTGCTAAAAGTGATTTCTGGCGTAGTGATATAACATTTCCGTCTAAACTGTTGTCTTATTTTATAGTGGACATTGGTTGTTGATCGCAATTAATCCGACGAAAGAAATAGTGTATTATATAGATTCATTGGATGGCGATACAACAAAATATGAAAATCTGAGGAACTTTGTTGATACGTAAGTGATGACATATACTGTTGTCTTTAATTATATATCTTTATTTATTATGTGACATTGTTCTAAATATGCGTTTATATTATGTTAGAGTTATACAAATATTCAGAGCACAAAGAGATGCAACGGTGCCAAAAAGGAAGGCTAACAACATCAACTGGATCAGAGTAGAGGTATATTCTCGCATGTTTCTACTTGATAAAACTATTTCAACTATATATCTGGATAAATGTTCGTTTGTTTTTTCCATTTACAGTGTCCTCGGCAGCGCAATGGTATTGACTGTGGATATTTTGTATTGCGCTTTATGAGGGAAATTATTCTTTCTAGTCTACTTGAGATTCCAGTCCTGGTATGGATCAATTCATTATATAAGTTATATAATTCATTTTGATAATTATCCGATACTTCATCTGAGTAATTAGTTTTAAACTTAAATCTTATTCGATCTGTTATATTATGTAGTATTATGATGAATTCAAGTGAGCTACTTACACGAAAGCAATATTGGAAGAAATTAAAGAGGAATGGTGTCAATTTATTCTTGGGTTGAGAATTGTATAGAGTTATCGGATTGGAAGACTTGTAATTATATGTGAATTGAATGTATTTGTGTTGTTGTAATTCTGAGGATCGAATTTTGTTGTAACATATTTAAACAGGTTTATGTGTATATTAAAATGTTTATGAACAAAGTCATGAGTTACATCCAAAGTTTTGAATTGTACATATAAGGTCAAAGTTTGAATAGTATATTTAAGGCCAAAGTTTGAATTTTATTTATAAGGCCAAAGTGCTGAAATAAAGGCCTTAATTATAAGCAGGTTTGTGTAATATAAGCAGGTTGTTGGTAAAATATACAAAACAGGGTGAATATTTTATAAAAAAAAAATTTTAAAATCTAGGACATTAGACAGCGCTTTTACATAAAAGCGCTGCTAAAGGTCACAAATATTACGCTACAAAAGCACTGCTATTGGTTTGGAAGGGGGGGGGGGGGTCTAAGGCAGCGCTTGTAAAAAGCGCTTCTAAAGGGTGGGCTATGGCAGCGCTTTTGCAAAAGCGCTGCTAAAGGGGGGGGGGGGGGGGGGGGGGTCTAAGACAGCGCTTTTTTAAAGCGCTGCTAAAGGGGGGATGGTTGGGGGATGGTTGGGGGAATTATGCAGCGCTTACAAAAGCGCTGCTAAAGGGCTAAAAAAGCGCTGCTAAAGGTGCTGCTGAAGGGAGCTTTTAGCAGCGCTTTTTCATTGAAAAAAAGCGCTGCCTTTACCTTTAGCAGCGCCACTTTTTGCAGCGCTGCTAAAGGCCAAAAAAAACGCTGCTAAATGTCTTTTTTGGCATAGTGATAATAACCAATTTTTACTCTCTATTAATCAAGTTATGATATTACATTATAAAATATATGAAATAAAATAAATAAGATTGATTAATAAAATGTAAAGACTGATTATTATATTTCATATTTAAATGTTAAAACATGGTTAATGTTATATAATTTATTGATTAATGAATTAGTAAATTTGGTTAATGAGTTATAAATAATAATCCGTGGTTAATACAATAATAAAATTAATTAATCACAAATTTTATATTTATGTTATAAAAATAATTTTAAAAATAAATACATTTTTTTATAAATATTATTTTTATTTATAAAAAATAAAAATACTGCATAAATACAATAAATAATATTTGATGTAACTATTGGGTAAAAAATCTATTCATGTGTATCTTCGTATCATTTGCACTCTTCCTATCCTTCACATATGATGAAAAATCAACATCATAATTCATAACCCTACCTTCCATTGTACTTTATACGTATTTTGTTTTCTAGCTATGTAGATACGTTCTCATTTACTCCAGCAAGGTGTGGGGGTCTTCATCTGTCAGGTTGAAATATAATGTGTGTCCTTTACAATGGACAAAATCGGACATGATAATTACTGAATTATTTTGATACACTCTCACATGATAATATATATGAATTATTGAAGTCCACATATTTAGTTTTTTAGGGGAAGATATTTATCCAAATTATTGTAAAGCTCATAAATATTAATCTTTAAATTGGTGCCTAATAATTGGTATGATCAGGCCATAATGTGTGATGCTTCTGCTTTTGCCATCCTTTAATTTCCAACTAAAAACCCCATACATCATGCATTATTGAGGTTACTAAAAACATAAGATACAAATTAGCTTCAAATTCAGAAAAAGGAGAAGCCTATAATAAGTAAACTTAGTCTAGAGCAATCTAGCTGGGAGAAAAAAAACATACAAACCATTCATGAACTAACTAAAGATCTAATACGCCATTACATATCTTCACTATTTCACTACATAAAGAAAAACTTTTTTCAACTACATGCAATTATGTTAGTTTGATATGACTTTAAATACCTAACAAATTGGGTGCAATCCAGCTTTAGATGTATCCTTTTCAAACCATATAGCTTCCCACATCATAAATATGTTTAGCGGAGACACAACAAGAAAAATGGCCATTGTGACACTCAAAAGGTCTCACTAAATGACAATTATTTCAAAGTAAATATTTGTAGTACTTTGAGTGGTGTGACGGTAAATTAAACGTCACAATAATTATTAACTAGAGTGTAATTTTTTTTACAATTGAAATGAATGTCACTGTATATTATATTAGTATTAAAATAATAGAAATTATACCTACGAATATTTTTCTTTTAACTGTCTCTCTAAACCTTTAATAAATATATTTTTTATTATATTAAAATATTAAGAATTTTACTAACATTAACATAAAGTTACTCAATTAAAATATTTTACAATACATTTTGAATCATGACAAAAGTAAATAACTAAAATTTTACTATTATACCACTTTCTATTAAATTCAAGTAAAAACATGAAGAGTTTAGTTTTATAATTTAATAAAAACTAATTTAAAAAAATCATATATTTAACATCTTAATATATATATATATATATATATATATATATATATATATATATATATATATATATATATATATATATATATATATATATATATATATATATATATATATATATATATATATATATATATATATATATATATATATATATATATATATATATATATATATATATATATATATATATATATATATAAACCCATGTTCCTATTTTCTATATTTGAACTTTTATATGAATTTTTTTTTCACGTATATTAATGTATTCACAATTTTGAATGTTGTTTCATGTCTTAACATCTAAAATCATGAAACTTTTTTTGAAATAATAAATAAATATTGATCAAAATCACTTTATAGAAGATTAAAAATTAGAGCTATCAAGTAAACAAAATGACTTGTATTTTTTTCTTTCACTTCAACATAATGTACAATGAATGTACACACATATTTTATGAATATAAAATATAACAAATTAAATGCAATTTACGAGATTAAACCTCGAATTTTTTTTTAAGTAGCAATGTATTAATTTTTATTTACCAAACAAATTAACATTTCAAAAAAAATACCAAAATGGCAATGTTTGAAAAACCATCAACAGACGTTCGCCAATTGGTTTGGCGAATTAGGCTAACAGCATCACAAGTGATTCGCCATTTGGTTTGGCGAAAGGGAGTATTTTGTGGGATTTCGCCAATTGACTTGGCGAATGAGAGTTATTTTAGGGTTTCTTGCATTTTCAATTTCCTTTTAATTATTATATAACATATTTTCGTTTTCATATTTTAAAATTTAATTGTTTTTTAATTTTAATTATTATTATTATTATTAACCATAAAATATATTAATTTATAATGTAATGAATATTAATATAATTAAAATATATTCGTAAACATAAAGTGATAATAAAATAAAATTATATTAATTTATAATGTAATTAAAAATACACGAACAAACCAATTGGCGACAGAGTGTATTTTGTGGCCATTCGCCACACCAATTGGCGAATTGGTTATTAGGGTTTTCGTTTTCATACTTTTTTGATTTAAGTTATTATTATTATTAACCATAAAAAATATAAATTTATAATCTAATTAATATTTATATAATTAATATTAATATTAATTTATAATATAATTTTTAATGTCATCTATAATATTAAAAAAATTAAGTTTAAAAGTTTAAATTATTTTATGAAATTATAAATTTAAAGTAAATTGGGTTGCTTGTTAAATCGCCCAGCTAGGGTTTTAAACTTTCCATATATATTTTTGGGGTGACATTCATCAATGGATGTATAGCCACCCCAGTGGTAATCACTTTGTCATCAAATGCACATTTCATCTTGGTAGCCTGGGTTCGATCCTTGAGGAAGATCAATCCTTTTGTATAATATGTTTTTACATTTTTTTGCATTTTATTTTCACTTGTTGTGATGTATTTGCGCACTAACTTATTGTTTTGTAGTTATCATTTTTTTTGGCTATAAATACGAGCTCAAACACAAGTTTTTTTTCACAACATTATTTTCTAAAAGACTAAAGCGGTAGTGCGGTTTGAGTTGAGCGGAGTCCATAATGTCTGCATTTCTGAATCAACGTTCTTCTTCTTCGTCATCAGCATCGGAGGAACCTTTTCCAACGTTTGATATAATGAAAAGAAATGCACTTGTGGTGTTTTCAGCAACAAAGCCTCCGATGAAGGTGCTCCTGTGGAATACGCAGACGTTGGAACACTTGCACAGGGAACTGAACCGCTGGCTAGAAGGGGATATTGCTCCAGGAGAAAAGATTAGGAAAATTGAGAGGTTGGTGGAGAAGACCGATAGAAACGGAGTTACTCGTGAATGGAGAAAAGTGGAAAATGATGTTGGCGTCCTTGTGATGATGTTGACACCAAAGGAGATAAAGTTGATGGTCGTGATATCGTAGACGCTCTGTTCCGGTGTTTTGGTGTATGTTTTTAATTTGTTGTTATGTTTGTTTAATTTATGAAAGTTAACTCTGCTTGTAATAGAAGGAAATTTGCAGTTACCTCTGCCTGTAATAGCATGAAATTTGATTTTAATCAAATGAAAGTTACTTTTGATTTAAATGGACACGTTTACAAATGAAACTATGATCTGCTGCTCGGACCAATGTTTGGACACGTCGTACGATTGTGTCCTGGTTGCCGACACGAACTACACAATCTCACTAGCTTATCCGAGGTATCCATCTCGGTTCGTATGCGCGTGCTGTTAGGCCGACCCTTCTTTTTTTTGCGCATCAAGTCATTATGCCAAACAATTTGGCCTTCGTATTCGGGCCAATAGTCCTCCTTTGCCAACACCTGAAAACTGCATGAGTAGACATTGCATAGACTTATGACTTGGTGAACTGAAGAAAGAAGGTTGGTTGGGTCCTGGCGCGCCTTCGAACAAGCTGCTATGACATGAGAGCAAGGCATTCGGAATGCTTGAAACTTTCCACAATCACACCAGCTCTTATCTAATTCAACACGATAACATCCCCTGGGCCTTCCTTCATTGTGATCTATAGCCTCGGCAACACTGAACCAACCAGCTGTACGGTCAAATATTGTGACCACGTGGGTGTTGGCTTTGGCAGCTTCGTCTTTCATGAATTTCATTGCAGTGTCACTGTACAGCTGACCCGATTGTAATACCGAACCCCACTTCACACGCCTGCTATCAAAAAGTGATCCCATCCTAAAATAGGTTGCCTTTACCAACGCAGTTATTGGGAGGTTTCGAATTCCCTTGAAAACAGAATTCATTGACTCGACGAGGTTGGTTGTCATGTGGCCCCATCGCACCCTGTAATACCCTAATTTTTACCCCTAAGATCCCACATTTCATTTGCATATCATTCCACAAACAAGATCTTACTTTGTGTTTCTTATTTACTTTATGTTTGTTTCTGTTTAACTAACATCTAACCAAAATTACCAAAAATATTTTTCAATTTGTCTGTTTCTTCTTCTCTGTGTGTTTAGGATTCTGCAAAAGGGATCGATGGCAAGGACATTCATTCGAGTCTAAATCAGATGGAAGTTTGACCTCATCTTGGTCAAACTATCAAGGGATTACTTCATTTGCAAGTTATGTATCAGTGGTCTATTTTCTCAAGAGATGATTGTTCAAGGTCAAGTGGTCTTATGGAGAATCATCAGTTCGTCGAACAGTGTTTTATGAGAAGTTTTATTCCGGTTTTAATCGAAGTTTCAGAGTTTTGTCTGTACAAGTCAAGTTTAGTGGATGTTCAATCAAGATGTTTGTTTTGGGATGCAAGTCCAAAGTGTTCATTCAAGTGCGTCATTTCCAAGTGATTGTAAAGTGTGATTGAAGGCATCGATCTTTGAGTTCATCATGGCAGCAGGCAGAAACAACTGTTATACACCAGTGCACCCAGCTTCTTTCACCTTCGGCAGATCCTAGTTATGATTGACCTATATCACCCATAGTTTCCCCCAGCATAGACAATATTTGTGTGCTGGGGCATTGATATTAATGCACGACCATGCAGAAAACATTAACAGTAGGAAACCTGGGACGCGTACTGCGGGAATTTTCCCCTGAAGAAGTGACATCCAACATTTACACCATGGTTGATGTTATGCTTCATCATATGCAAGTAGAGCTTCAACAAGGACACTTGATACAGGACCTTATGTTAAATGCGTGTGCAAGCCTTGCCTTTTTTGTTTGGACAAATGAGTTACTTCCCTTGGATACCTTGCTTCTTGCACTTACTGACCGTGACGATGATCCACATGCTTTGCGTATTGTGATCAGTTTGCTTGATAGGCAAGAGTTTCAGCAGAGAGTTAAACTCTTTTGTTTAACTCGTGGTCCCCCTGAGCATTGGCTTCACACAGGCGTATTCAAGCGGGTTGAGCTACAAAAAGCCTTTGGAAATCATCTTTCGTGGAAGGATAGGTATCCCGTGTTCTTTGATGATATTGCAGCACGCTTGCTTCCAATCTTTCCCTTGATTATTTACAGACTTATTGAGAATGATGCAATGGAAACAGCAAGAGACTGAGGCGAGTGGAAAGAGTGCCAGAGCTAGCAGTGGAAACAGTGCAAGTAGCAGTAATGCAGATGTAACCTTGACTTATGGTAGAAAGCATAGTAAACGATTGTCTTCTAAAATTTCCAATCTCTCGCCTGCAAGAGACTCGGGAGACAAGTTCATTCAAGACAAGGAGAGTAGAAAAGATTCTGATGCTGAATATTTTGAGGACAATAATAATGCTGGAAGCTTGACAGAAACTCTTCATAGTAATAGGACTGAAGTTGAATCCTCAGCTACAATGAACTCTAGAAATGTTGAGAGATCTTCTGAGACAGACAATTCATGCTCTAGTGCTGTATCTCAAACTGAAGTTAGTTCAAAGGAATTCTTGCTGATGGAAACTCAGGAGAACACAGCTCTGTGTGCTGCTTTAAATACACAGTTTTCTCTTCCAAATTAGTATCTTCACTGCTGTGCCAATGGTCTTGGGCTTTATTCTTGAACAAGGCTTCTTGAGGGCTGTTGTCAATTTTATCACAATGCAGTTTCAGCTCTGCACTGTTTTTTTTTCACTTTTTCTTTGGGTACAAGAACCCATTATTTTGGAAGGACAATACTTCATGGCGGTGCAAGGTATCAAGCGTCTGGCCGAGGGTTTGTTGTCCGCCATATCAAATTTTCCGAAAACTACAGACTTTACTCTCGTAGCCATTTTGTTAAAGGGTTGGAAGTTGTGCTTCTGTTGATAGTATATCTTGCTTATGGCTACAGTGACGGTGCACTATCATACATTCTTTTGAGTATAAGCAGTTGGTTTATGGCTCTATCCTGGTTGTTTGCTCTATATTTATTCAACCCGTCTGGATTTGAGTGGCAAAAGGTAGTCACAGACTTCCGAGACTGGACAAATTGGCTACTCTATAGAGGTGGAATTGGTGTTAAGGGAGAATAAAGTTGGGAAGCTGATTGGGAAGGACCCAAATGTCACTGTTAATCCAGATGAAGTGGTTGCCCTTGGAGCTGCTGTTCAGGCTGGTGTCTTGGCTGGAGATGTCAGTGACATTATGCTGTTGGATGTTTCTCCACTGTCATTGGGTTTGGAAACTCTTGGTGGTGTGATGACCAAGATTATTCCAAGAAACACTACTCTTCCCACCTCAAAATCAGAGGTTTTCTCTACTGCTGCTGATGGGCAGACAAGTGTAGAAATCAATGTCCTTCAGGATGAGAGAGAATTTGTAAGGGATAACAAATCTCTTGGTAGCTTCCGCTTGGACGGTATCCCTCCCGCTCCTCGCGGGGTTCCTCAAATTGAGGTGAAATTTGACATTGATGCAAATGGTATTCTATCGGTTGCCGCCATAGACAAGGCCAAAGGGAATGGATAAAATTTTGCAGTCAACTGGTAGAGGCCGTGAAGTTACTGTAACTAACGACGGTGTTTGATCAAATGCCACAAAAGGATTTGTGTTCTTGGAATACCATGATATCAGGTTATGCTAATATTGGTCGTCTTGAACAAGCTAGGAAACTGTTTGATAAAATGCCTCAAAGAGATAACTTCTCTTGGAATGCTGTTATTTCTGGTTATGTTAGCTGTGATCGACACAGGGAAGCTCTGGATTTGTTTAGAATAATGCAGGTGAATGAGAGTTCTAACTCTAATATGTTTACCTTGTCTAGTGCTTTGGCAGCAGCTGCTGCTATACCGAGTTTGCGTCTTGGGAAGGAAATTCATGGTTACTTGATAAGGACTGAGTTGAACTTGGATGAGGTGGTTTGGACTGCACTGCTTGTGTTTGGAGACTTCCAGATCTAGTATCAGTAGTTGTATTTAAAGGGCATAAAAGAGGAATCTGGTCTGTGGAGTTTTCGCCTGTTGATCAATGTGTAGTAACAGCATCCGGGGACAAAACAATAAGGATATGGGCTATATCTGATGGCTCGTGTTTGAAGACATTTGAAGGACACACCTCAAGTGTGTTAAGAGCACTGTTTGTTACTCGTGGAGCACAGATTGTTTCTTGTGGCGCTGATGGTTTAGTAAAACTTTGGACTGTAAAATCAAATGAATGTGTTGCCACGTATGACCATCACGAAGACAAGGTTTGGGCCTTGGCTGTAGGCAGTAAAACAGAGCTGCTTGCAACTGGTGGTAGCGATGCTGTTGTCAATCTGTGGCTCGATTCCACTGCAGCTGATAAAGAAGAAGCTTTTCGTAAAGAGGAGGATGAGGTTTTTGTGGAGGCTAATGATAAGGGTTTTGAGAGTGTGGATTCTGAAGGGGTTGATGTTGTTGGAGAAGAAATTAGTAACGGTTTACGAGAGGAAGAGGACGGTGGAACTGAAATTGAAACTGTTCGTTCTGATTCTGTGGCTGTGCAATCGGTTTCTGGTGATAATTCCGGTGTTGGCGATGTTGAGGCTGGTGATGTTGTTGTTGATGATAATGTTGGTGGTGATGCCAAGCCTGATGAAGTTGTTGACATTGGAGTTGATGACTGTGTTGCACAAAGGCCAGTGAGTGACATTGAGCCTGCTGAGAAGGGTGAAGAAATTTCAGAAGTTGTCAGTCGGAGTTTGGAGGCTGCGGAAGATGAGATAAACATAGAGAGTCGTGCTGTTGAAGGTGGAATTGCGAGCCAGTGTTGCAGATGCCCTAGAGGCCCTTTCTTCAAAGTCTACCAAGGCTAAAAAAGCTATTGTTAATGCAGACGGTGTTCCAATCCTTATTGGAGCTATTGTTGCTCCTTCTACAGAGTGTATGCGAGGCGATGGTGGCCAGGCCTTACAAGAGCATGCAACTCGAGCTTTAGCTAACATCTACGGGGCATGTCTGCTTTAATACTATATCTTGGAGAGCTTTCCCATTCACCCAAACTTGCTGCACCAGTTGGTGATATAATTGGCGCTCTTGCTTATACACTCATGGTCTTTGTGGAAAACCGTGACGTTGATGAGGAGCATTTTGATACAACTCAGGTAGAGGATAATCTAGTAACTCTTTTAAAGACTAGAGACAACAAGCTGATTCAAGAACGTGTCCTCGAGGCCATGGCCAGCCTTTGTGGAAATGAATATCTCTCAAAGTGGCTCGTTCAAGCAGATTCAAAAAAGGTTCTCATTGGACTTATAACTATGGCTGCTCCTGATGTGCAAGGTAATCTGATACTTTCATTGACAAGCTTGTGTTGTGAAAGGATTGGAATATGGGAGGCCATTAAAAAACGAGAAGGTATCCAATTGCTGATATCATTGGTGGGGTTATCCAGTGAGCAGCATCAAGAGTACTCAGTTCAATTGTTAGCGATCTTAACTCAGCAAGTTGATGACAGCAAATGGGCAATCACTGCTGCAAAGGAGAGTGCTTCCCGGCTTGAATCCGAGGGAAGAGATGATTTTGCATTTTCTTTAAATATATTGGTTCTTGGAAAAACTAGTGTGGGAAAGAGTGCTACCATTAATTCAATTTTCGGAGAAACCAAAACCAGCTTCAGAAACTGGAGAAGTTATGGATTGTAGGCGGATGGTCAATTGTTTTGCTGTTGAATTCAAGCTTTCAACATTGAATAATTTGTTGGCTGTGTTGTAGCCGATTTTGGAAATTGAATACCTATGGATACTGACAATGCATACTTGTTTCTTGATCAAAAGTCTATCTCAGCGGGAGGATCATATACGAGATATTGCAGAGAACTTGTTAACTCAACTTAGAGACAGATTTCCACAGGTTTTATGGGATTCATCCTGCTTAGATTCATTGCTATTTTCATTTCATGACGACCCTTCTTCAGCTGTCATCAACGATCCTGCTTGGACATCAACAGTCCGTTCCCTGTATCAGAGAATTGTTCGAGAGTGGATAATTAAATCGCTTTCAAATGCTCGCTTTACACTTCCATCATCTGATGAAGTTGCTGAATTTCTGAAGAAACTTGCTATGTTTGGTTCGGCTCCTGTGTGCATCAGTGAAAAAGGCTGTTGGAAAGAGAATATGTTCCCGCTATTGATAACAGAGAGAGGTACCACAGCAAAGCCCAGAAAGAAGTATTTGAAAATGATAAACATGATATAACTGTTGTCATGATGACGAGTTACCCATCCCTCTTGCGGAAATTTATTTCGGATAAAGCTAAAGTGTCATTGTTGGTCGAGATTGTTTTGTATATGAACCTTGAGTTCTATTCTGTGAAGAGGCAGGTGTTTCACCAAAAGGTTCCACAACACAGTTTGATGTGAACATCGATGACCTTGAGATAAAACTTTCAGAAATTGAGTCCGAGTTAACTGAGATGAATGCAAATGGTGAAAAGTTGCAACGCACATACAATGAACTTGTTGAGTATAAGCTTGTTCTGCAGAAGGCTGGTGACTTTTTCCACTCAGCTCAAAGCCGTGCCATAGAGCAGCAGAGAGAATATGAATCACGCAATCTGAGTGGGGATTCTATGGAAGTACCTTTATTACAGGACCAAGAATTATCAGGTGATTCATCAAAGGCAGTTAAGTTGGGATTTTTAGCAGGTCTTGTTCCGAGGGAAAAGTCCATGGCATTTGAGAGAATTTTATTTCGTGCTACTAGAGGCAATGTATTTTTGAGGCAGTACTGATGCAGCAGGGAAGGCAGCTGAAATTATGTGTGCTGATTTTGTACATGAGGTCATTTCTGCATGTGTACCTCCAGTTTATCCTCCACGACCTGGACATGAAAGCTTTCCTGAAAATAATAGTTCGATCAAAATGTTAGAAGCTGCAATGCAAAGGTTGACCAATTTGTGCTCAGTTTTAAATGATATGGAGCCCATATGTGTTTTAAACCATGTCTTTGTTCTGAGAGAGTACATGAGAGAATGCGTTCTTGGTAATTTCAGAAGAAGGTTGCTTGGTGTTTTGAAAGCGGATAATGATCTTCAACGGCCTTCTGTTCTGGAATCACTGATTCGGAGACATGTTAGCATTGTGCATCTTGCAGAGCAGCACATCAGCATGGACATTACACTGGGTATTCGTGAAGTTTTGCTTTTAGAAGCCTTTTCAGGACCAGTTTCTTCTCTGCACTTGTTTGAGAAGCCAACAGACCAACATACAGGATCGGCCACCGAATCTGTGTGCAATTGGTATATCGAAAATATAATCAAGGATGTATCCGGTGCTGGGATATTGTTTGTTCCAATTCATAAATGCTTCAGGAGTACAAGGCCTGTTGGTGGATACTTTGCAGAATCAGTCACAGATCTAAGTGAACTGCAGGCTTTTGTACGTATTTTTGGTGGCTATGGAGTAGACAGGCTAGACAGAATGCTTAAAGAGCACACTGCTGCACTTTTAAATTGCATTGACATCCATTGCTTGGCAAGATGCATTTCTGCAGTGATTGCTGGAAGTGAGTTTGTTAGATTGGAACGTGAGCATCAGCATCGGCAGTCTTTAAACAATGGGCATGCCAGTGAGGAAATGGATCCTGAATTATCAAATCATATGTCAGCTGAAGCAAGCATCAATTCCACCCTGCAGTTATTTGTGAAACTCTCTGCAGAGATGATATTAGATTCTTGGAGTGAAACACATAGATCTCATCTTGTAGCACAACTTATCTTTCTCGACCAACTTTGTGAGATTTCACCATATCTTCCACGAAGCTCGTTGGAAACTCATGTTCCTTATGCCATTCTCCGCTCAGTCTACAGTTAATACTACGCTGATACTCCATCGACTCCATTGGCAATACTGAACGCATTACCCCGACATTCACCTGCTATATCGCTAGCCCATGCTTCTCCTGCCACGAGGCATCCTCGCGGGGACTCCACACCTCCGTATTATGGCAATGATTCAGGATACTTTAAAGGATCGTCATCACATAGCCAAGAGCACATCTATGAGGCTGATATTAGCAGCTTAAGGAACACCAGAATATAGAGAACACTCTCTGAGTTGAGAGTAGTATGGTTTTATTTGCATCTGATTTGTTTTTGCAATTGAGGATGATAATCTATATCAGTTTAGTTGGTCAAAACATACATCAGTAGCTTGAAGTCATGGTGATGTACAGTATAATACACATTCCCACAGGGATTGCTTCTAATATTGTGAGTGATGTGGCATCAATTTTAGTGGATGTAAACATAGCTGCAAACAGAGCGAAAACGGCTCGAAATTGAGGTTGAGCTGAGGAAATAATCCATCACTTATCCAAGCCATATTGCAAGCCATGTGAATATAATATCAGCTGACCCCACAAGCTATCCATGTCACTTAAATGAGCTACAAAGAGAAAAATTGCAAAACGACATGTCAAATACCAGCAAAAAAAATATCACGCACAACACACCTACTTCAAAACGGCAGAAAATTCTCACAAACTGCAAATCATTTTTCACTCATTCTCATCTATAAATAGAATTCATCCCTCACTCTATTCCTCAAGCTTTTCAAGCCAAAAAATCTCTGCTGATTTTCTTCCTCAATTCCTCACTACCAGAAAAAAAACCTTCGTTCATTCTCTTCTCATACTTCATTCCACCAAATTAACTTCAAATCAACCTCAAACACAGATCAATTTCGAACCAGAATTCGTTCAGAAGAAGAAGAGAAGCAAGAAGAAGCTTGGATTGATTTCTTACCTGAGTTTGAAGGTAGATTGAGCTTCACCGTCATTTTCGATCCGTTATCTTTTGTTGTGATTCTCTGAATTGTTGGTACCATTGTGAAGAGCTCTTGATTTCGATTGCAACCGTGTTAATTTTGCATCCCGTCGCTTTGATTTGAGCTTGAATCCATAACCACGGTGAACGGTGTCGCGTGAAGCTTTCAAGAAGAAGTTGTTCTGATACTTTGGTTTTCTATTTCTCTTTCTCTGTTTCGTTTTCTCTTTCTATTTTTCAATATTACTTTTCTTTTATTTGTTTATTTTTATTTTCTTTTTTCATTTCTTAACTATGTGGATTTTTCCACATTTTTCTTTTATTATTAAATTTGTATTTTAATTTCATTTCTGAAAAAGCTTTTAAAATTTTTTTTAAAAATATTTTGATTAAGTGTTGATTGTTTTGGATCTTGATGTTGATAAGATTTCATCAATATCAATGGACTTTGGGTGTTGATTTTATCCACCAAGAGAGGTGATTGATATTGACGATAATTTAATCGATTCGAGATTCAAATTGTGATTTCATTTTCTTTTTTTCTTCTTTTTATTTTTGATCGATGAAATCTATGGATCATAGATTGTTGATTATCAAGGTTGATTAATCTTCATTATTTCAAAACTATGGACGAATAATCATTGAGATAATTCTCCTTACTTTGGAATAGTGATAGATTACCTTTGATTAATTAATTAAAAATCTTGATTATGATGAGATCATTACCTCTTTTCTTTTTGTGTGGCATGTTTTAGGAGAGTGATTTACATATCACTTCTCTAACATGTATTAACACTAACATTTTATTGACCGGCCTCAGATAGTCGTGGTTTCTACATAAACCCGATTACGATTGCTTAACATAGCGCTAAAGTGTCCCTTAATCGGAAAATGATCATTCGTGGCTCAAACTTACGTTTAAAAGTCCAAGTATGTTTAGTTGCTTGTCTTAACTCCAATACCTATGAAAATCATTGTTAGGAGGCTTTGATTCTATCAATCCTCTAATGAATTTTCATTAATCTTGGTCTAAGTGCAAGAATTAATCATCATTGATCATATGTTCTAACCACTAACTACTAATTCACTAACAATATCCTTGTTTAATTTTGTTTATATTCTCTTCTTACTCTTTATTTTTTACTTTTATGCTTCCATTTTATCATTACATACCATATCTTTGTTTATGTTTATGTCATTTTTCTTTTGTCCACTTGGACCATACTTTGTTCAAAACACTAATAAAGGATAAAACATCTAAAAAAATTGGTGCTATTAACTTTGTGGTTATACTCTTGGACCATTCTTAGACCTTGGACTTCATGGACATTTTGGACTTAGGATTAGGACTTTCTTCCCTATGCTTGGAGTATTTTGAATCTTAGCCTTTATTTGGCTCGATCCTTGGCTTATGCTTTAAATCGGATGGAAATCTTTTTGCTTGCTTTGGAGTGTGCTACAAGTCGGTTAGATCTTTCTTATCTCTAGCTCTTATTTTGATTTTTAGGATAGTCACTTCATCTCCTCCCCTTCTTAAATTTTCAAAACTTTCTCCCTCTTTCAAAACCTTCTTGGTTTCAAATTTCAAAACCGCTTTCGCAATAAAACCTTGACTTTCGTCAAGTGATTTTTAAACTTTGTTTTTCTTAATAAAAGTCAATCAATGTTAATCATGCTTTGACCAATTTCAAAAGACATAAAAAATACAAAAACTCATCAACTCTTTTTGTGCCTTTATGCACTTTTCGCTTTAAAACTTTTCATAAAGTTTAGACATGATTCATTTCTATAGTTGAGATGTAAATCTCCTATTCCCCATATTATTAAGACTTTGACATTTTCCACGTTGATGTTGAGTGATAGTCTTGTTGATAATCCAAGCAAATCCTCCATCTTTATGTGATGCAAATGTTGTCTTAATACTCGTGGGTGGATAGTCGCAGTTTTCTCCTTGAAATGACGACTTGTTTGAACATCTAAAATCAATCAAAACCAACAAAATTTTGTCATTTGTACCACGAACTACGGGGTTTTGATTCCATATTGCACTTTATGGGTACGTAGGCATGAGACGATAAGTCTCTCCAAACACAAAAATATAAAAAAATAATTCTCTTCTCATCTCCCCAATCTCTTTTCAAACAAACCATTTTCAAACCAAAAAGCGAAAATATTTCAAAGGGCTCCTATAGAGTACTATAGACGTTTTGGGTGCTAACACCTTCCCATTGCGTAACCAACCCCCTTACCCCGATCTCTGTCTCGTGTTCTTATTTTAGAACTCTTTGGTTTTGTTCGCTCTTTTTCCTTTCCTGTATTTGGATAAAATAAAAGTGCGGTGGCGACTCTTGTTTTCTTTGAGTTAAGTTAGTCAATAACTTATACTCACGATTTTTACCGCTACAGAAAAGTGGCGACTCTGCTGGGGACTCCAACGGTTCCTAGTGGGTTTCGCCTACTTTGATTTATTTCTCGCTTTCTGTTTGACTTGTTTGTTATTGATTGTTCTGTTTTGGTGCCTGGTAATTTGTGTGGTGAGATAAGTCCTAACCCGGACTTGAGTGCACTTTTGATAGGAGGGTGGTATAGTCTTGTTGGCTTACGTGGAGTAGTCCTTACTAAGCTGACTTGAGATCCCCCGCTCGGTGGAGGCCCCTTTGGAAATTACTGATGTCTTACGAGTAGTCGTAATTGATATTACTTTTTCCGACTGGGAGCCTGAGAAGCTGAGGACCTTAGAACCCCTTAACCCATCTTGGCCTTATTAGGACGTGGTGCGGTGGCTGTTCAGGTGTAGACTTGAATTGGTCGTTACGCGATACCACACTCAGATGAGTTTCTCTTGAGAATATTGTTGGCCTACGAGTAGTCGTTTAAGCCGATAATATCCAAAAGATGGAATTATGATTCTGGGAACTTTTTAGAACCTTGTTCTACAGGTGATGATATAACCATAGTACATACCATTGTGGGTTGGTTGATTCTTACCTTTGGCTCCATGCTCGTGCCGAACCTTTGAACCTGTGTGCTTTGTATGACTTGTTTGTGGGTGTTGCATCTTGCACTCATGCATTCATGAGCATTGTGTTTCAATTGGTTTTTAAGGATCTCAGAGATTTTCTTTTGCAAACATCGCAGATATTGTTGATTATGGATATTGGAAGGAGAAACACTCAGAAGTACGGTTTTCGGGCTCCTGATCTTACAGAGTTGAAAAAGCTAGTGTCCTTGGTAGATGATCGTTCAGGCTTCTTATCTCGTTATGGGAGACTTTTATTTGTTCTTTCTACCAATATTGAAGATGGAATTCTGAATACCCTTATGCAGTTCTATGATCCTATTTACCGATGCTTCACATTTCCCGATTATCAGCTCATGCCGACCTTGGAAGAATATGCTTATTTGTTGGGTGTACCGGTTTCTGATAAGGTTCCGTATACTGGTTTGGAGGAAGCTCTTAAACCTCAAGATATCGCTGAAGCTACCCATTTGACGAAGTCGGATATTGATGCAAATCTAAAGACTAAGGGAGGCCTCAAGGGTTTGACTGCTAAGTTCTTGATTGAGAAGGCTACTTTATTTGCTGACATTGGTCGCACATTGGCGTTTGAGGCTATATTGGCTTTACTCATTTATGGACTAGTCTTGTTTCCTAATATTGATAATTTTGTGGACATTAATGCTATTAGGATTTTCTCGATTGGGAACCCTGTTCCAACTTTGCTTGGTGATACTTATTTCTCCATCCATAGTAGGACTTCTAAGGGAAACGGTACCATTGTTTGCTGTCTACCTCTGCTGTATAATTGGTTCGTTTCACACTTACCTCAGACATCTGCTTTTAGGAAAAACAAGGATTGCTTAAGGTGGTCTCAAAGGATTATGTCTCTTACGCATACTGATATCACTTGGTCTTCTTCGGTTTACGATAATGTCCGGATTATTGATAGTTGTGGGGAATTCGCTAATGTTCCTCTTCTTGGAATACAAGGCGGAATTAACTACAACCCGAGTCTAGCTCGCCGTCAGCTGGGATATATGCTGAAGGATAAGCCTAAGAATATTTTATTAGAGGGTTTATTCTTTCAAGGAGGGGATGATTCTCTTGGTTTGAGAAGAAGAATGGCTCATGCCTGGACTAAGATTCACAGGTTGGGTAGAGGGGAGCTTGGAAGACAAGTTTGCATTGCTTTAGAACCTTACACGCTTTGGGTGAAGAAGAGGGCTATGGAGCTTAAGATGCCTTATCCTATTGAGAAACCTCTGACTACTGTGATCTCTACGCCACTCCCTACGGCAATCCCTGTTTCTTCTGATGATGTGAAGACACTTCAAGACGCTTTGGCTAAGATGAAGGAAGAGAAAGAGATGTGGGAAAGTAAGTTTCAAGCTTCTGACAAAGAGAAGATGGAATTGCAAAAACAGATGAAGGAGAAAGACGACTTGATAGAGTTACTTGAGCGGCGCGCTGTGAAGAGGCATGCAGAGGATTTATTTTCCTCTACTACTCCATCAGCACATCCTCCTACTTCTGGTGCTTGGAAGGGTATTGTGGATCAGCTTGTTCTAGAGAAGATCACCATGAAGCACAACTATGAGAAAGAGATTAAGAGACTCCGAAGGAAGTATCAGCTTGGATCGTCATCCGATGTTCCTTAGGACCTAGCTTTTTCTTATTTTGATATTATTGTATTTTGTACTTCCAAGTGTAACTCTTTCCAATATTCAATGAAATGAGATGTTTATCAGTATTTCAAGAAGTGTTATTTTTCTTTATGATGTTTGTAATTGCTTTATATCTTAAAAATCCTTGAAAACTGGTTGAAACACCTGCATTTTGCATTTGCATTCGCATCATCGTGCATTGTGTGTTGCCTTTTCCAGATGTCTTATTTGTTTCTTTTGGCCTTCCTTCAGTCAAGCTGTCGCATCACTACAACACCCGGGCTAACTCTAAGAAAAAGATGGATCAGTTGCAACAAGAGAACCGCGAGCTCCGTGAAGAGGTATCAACTCTGAAAGATGGTTTGGAGAGACTGACTGCCGCGATGGAAGCTCTGGTGGCTGCTCAGAATCAGCCACCACTACCTCCTCCTTCTCCTGTCCAAGGAACTGTGATTTCTGAAATCGGATCAACGCCCATTTCTGTGGCCCCGATTAATGCTTCTCAATATCAAATGCCTGTTGGTTTCCCTTGGGGCATGCCTAACAATTATGTGCCAGAGGGATATCGACCTCCTGTTCCCGAAGGTTCTAGACTCCCTGCTGTCATGGCTGTACCACCTCCTGTGGTTAATGTTGTTCCTAATACTGAAGTTCCGGTTGTTCCTACTGTCATACCTGTGCCACCGCCTGTAACTCACGCTATGCCTTATACTGAAGAACAAATTTTCCACACTGCTCCGAGCGAGAGTTTAGATGTTATGGATCGAATAGATGACTTTCAAGATCAGTTTGCTGAAATGCAAAGAGAAATCAGGGCTTTAAGGGGAAAGGAGTTATTTGGAAAGAATGCTCACGAGCTTTGCCTTGTTCCAAATGTGAAGATTCCCGCTAAGTTCAAAGTTCCGGAATTTGAAAAATACAAAGGGAACACTTGTCCGCAAAGTCACTTGATCATGTATGCTAGAAAGATGTCTACCTATACTGACAATCATCAGTTGTTGATCCACTATTTTCAAGATAGTCTTACTGGTGCTGCGCTGAAATGGTATATGGGACTCGATAGTACACAAATCAAGACATTCAATGATCTTTGTGAAGCTTTTGTTCGTCAGTATAAGTATAATCTCGATATGGCGCCAGACCGTGATCAGCTTCGTGCAATGTCTCAAAAAGAGAAAGAAACTTTTAAAGAATATGCGCAAAGATGGCGTGAGATTGCAGCTCAGATAAGCCCTCCGCTTGAAGAGAAAGAAATGACCAAGATTTTTCTGAAGACTCTGGATTCATTTTACTATGAAAGGATGGTTGCGAGCGCTCCTAGTGATTTCACGGAAATGGTTAATATGGGGATGAGATTAGAGGAAGCTGTCCGTGAGGGACGTCTGATAAAAGAAGGAAATTCTGGAAGTACAAAAAAGCCTGGTGTTGGGTTCCCTAAGAAAAAAGAGGGAGAAACTAATGCTATATCTCAGGAAAGGTCTAGAAGACGCAGAGTTGTGAACAACAATGGTAGTCGTCGTCAGCAACAAGTAGCATCTGTTATGCCTGTTGTCAGTAACACCCCTACCGCTCAAGCTACTGCAAGTTATCAACCACGTTTCCAAGAGAAGACAACTCAACAAGGTCGTACACAGAGGAAAACACAATTTGATCCCATTCCAATGACGTATACTGAGCTCTTTCCGGCTTTAATAAAGAATAATTTGGTTCAACCTCGTGATCCGCCGGCTGTTCCAACTGAAATTCCATGGTGGTATAAGCCAGATGCTCATTGCGCATTTCATCAAGGTGCCCCTGGACACGATATCGAAAATTGCTATCCTCTGAAGCATGAAGTTGCAAAGCTCGTAAAAAGCGGTATTCTGTCTTTTGAAGATACCAACCCTAATGTGCAATCAAATCCGTTTCCTAAACATGGTAATGCAACTGTTAATATGGTATATGGTTGTCCTGGTACATATCGTATTTTCGACATTCGCTGGATTCGGAGATCGCTTGTTGAAATGCATGCTACTTTGAGTGAGTTCCATGATATTGAGCATGATTATGCCGCCTGTTGTATTTGTTCTGTGAACCCTCGAGGGTGTGTGATTGTAAAAAGGGACTTACAAAAGATGATGGATGAGAATTTGATTCAGGTTACTGCAAACAGAAATGAAGTGGAGAACGAGGTGAATGTCATAGTCCCACGTTTCAATATTCCTGAGCGGGTTGTAATTTCTTACAACAGTCAGAAATCTGCTGTGACGCCTTTGGTTATCCGTTTGCCTGGCCCGACGCCGTATGAATCCGATAAAGCTGTTCCCTACAAATACAATGCTACTATGTTGGAGGATGGAAAAGAGGTTCCCATTCCTTCTCTTCCCTCAGTTGTGACTATTGCTGATGTCGGACGTGTAACCAGAAGTGGTCGAGTATTTGATAATGTGCCTTCAAAGACAAGTGAAGATACTGGGAGTAAGCAAATTCAATTGAAGACTTATGTAGAGTCTGGTCAATCAAGTGATGTAAATCAGAAGTCAGATAATGATGAGGTATTGAAATTGATCAAGAAGAGTGAATATAATGTGGTGGATCAATTGTTACATACACCGTCAAAAATATCTGTTTTATCTCTGTTAATGAGCTCTGAGGCTCATCGTGAATCGTTGCAAAAAGTATTGGAACAAGCTTATGTAGATCATGATGTGACTGTTAACCAGTTTGATAGCATTGTTGCCAATATCACTGCATGTAATAATCTGAGTTTTTGTGATGAAGAGTTGACTGATCACGGAAGAAATCATAATTTGGCTCTCCATATTTCCATGAATTGCCAGGAAGACGCTCTATCCAATGTGCTGGTTGATACTGGGTCATCGTTGAATGTGATGCCAAAATCTACTTTGTCCAGATTATCTTATCAAGGTACTCCCATGAGGTTCAGTGGGGTCATTGTGAAAGCCTTTGATGGATCGAGGAAAACCGTGATTGGAGAGGTTGATCTCCCTATCAAGATTGGTCCATGTTTTTTCCAGATCACTTTTCAAGTCATGGATATTCGTCCTGCTTACAGTTGTCTTCTAGGACGCCCATGGATCCATGAAGCTGGAGCTGTTACTTCGACACTGCATCAAAAGTTAAAATTCGTGCAGAATGGTAAACTTGTCGTTGTTGGTGGAGAACAGGCTATGTTGGTAAGCAGTTTGTCGTCTTTTTCTTATATCGATGCGGAAGAGGATATTGGAACTCCGTTTCAGGCTCTTTCTGTGGTTGATAAAGCTGTTAAGAAGGATGGGGTGTCCATGTCTTCTTTAAAAGATGCACAACGTGCAGTGGATAATGGCCAAGCTGATGGATGGGGCCAAATCATTGAAGTTGCTGAGAAAAAAGATAGAGCTGGTTTGGGTTTTACATCTGGTTCAACCCAAAATGAGCTGAAGAGTATTCATGAAGTCTTTCGAAGTGCTGGGTTCATCCATTGCAAAGATCATTCTACAGCTGCAATTCTTGAAGATGACCAAGAGGAAGAAATGCCCAACTTTGTGACACGTGGATTGATATGCCAGAATTGGATCGCTGTTGATGTTCCTACTGTTGTTCATGTTTCAAAGTAATTTGTTTTTGTTTCTTTCAAAAAATCCTTTCACTCTGCCCAAGGTGAAAGTGAATTTGTGAGGGCTTTGTTTCAACTTTTATCATCATCAATAAAATGTTTTTCTGTTTATCCATATGTTGTTTTCCTTTTTTGCTTTACTTCTGAAAAATGGTAACATAAAAAACCGAAAAAAGTATAATAATGTTATAATCACTCTTATCTGCATAATATTTTCATTTTTTTGTTCATATTCTAAAATCAAACATAAAATCATTGTGCAGATTGATTGTTAAACCCATTGGAAACAATGACCATATGCCCCCTCCCAACTTTGAGTTCCCTGTGTTTGAAGCGGAAGAGGAGGATATTGAAGAAATTCCTGATGAGATTTCTCGATTGCTTGAGCACGAGGAGAAGGCCATTCAGTCTCATGAAGAGCCGGTGGAATTGGTTAATCTGGGTTCCGATGATGATAAGAAAGAAGTCAAGATTGGGGCACTGCTTCAGTCAGATGTTAAGAAGAGGATGGTAGAGCTTCTTAGAGAATATGTTGACGTGTTTGCTTGGTCCTATCAAGACATGCCTGGTCTTGATACCGGTATTGTGGAGCACCATTTGCCATTAAAGCCTGAATGTTCACCCGTGAAGCAGAAATTGAGAAGAACTCATCCTGACATGGCAGTGAAGATTAAAGAAGAGGTTCAAAAGCAGATTGATGCTGGTTTTCTTGTGACCGTAGAATATCCTCAATGGGTGGCCAATATCGTGCCTGTTCCAAAGAAAGACGGAAAAGTCCGAATGTGCGTTGACTATAGAGATTTGAATAAAGCAAGTCCAAAAGATGATTTTCCACTACCACACATTGATTTGTTGGTAGATAATACTGCTAAGTTCAATATCTTTTCATTTATGGATGGATTTTCCGGTTATAATCAAATAAAGATGGCACCTGAGGATATGGAAAAAACAACATTCATTACACCCTGGGGAACATTCTGTTACAGAGTGATGCCCTTCGGTTTAAAAAATGCTGGTGCAACATACCAGAGAGCTATGACCACTCTGTTCCATGATATGATGCATAAAGAAATTGAGGTCTATGTGGATGATATGATTTGTAAGTCGAAGACTGAAGAAGATCATATTAAAAATTTATTGAAGTTGTTTCAACGTTTGAGAAAGTTTAAGCTCCGTCTGAATCCTAATAAATGCACTTTTGGTGTTCGTTCTGGAAAATTGTTAGGCTTTATTGTCAGTCAGAAAGGCATTGAAGTTGATCCTGGTAAAGTTAAAGCTATCCAGGAGATGCCTGCACCCAGAACAGAAAAACAAGTAAGAGGATTCTTGGGACGTTTGAACTATATCTCTCGATTTATATCCAATATGACTGCCACATGTGCACCGATTTTCAAACTTCTCCGCAAAGATCAGGGTTGTGTCTGGACAGAAGATTGTCAGAAAGCTTTCGAAAGAATTAAAGAGTATCTGCTTGAACCTCCTATTTTGTCTCCTCCCGTAGAAGGAAGACCTTTGATCATGTATTTGACCGTGCTAGAAGAGTCTATGGGTTGTGTTCTGGGTCAACAAGATGAATCTGGGAGAAAAGAATTTGCCATTTATTATTTAAGCAAGAAATTCACTGATTGTGAGTCTCGGTACACGATGCTTGAAAAGACATGTTGTGCTCTAGCTTGGGCTGCCAAGCGCCTCCGTCAGTATATGTTGAATTGTACAACTTGGTTGATATCTAAAATGGATCCAATCAAGTATATCTTTGAAAAGCCTGCTTTAACTGGGAGGATTGCTCGTTGGCAAATGTTGTTATCAGAATATGATATCGAGTACCGAACTCAAAAGGCGATAAAAGGAAGTGTTTTGGCTGATCATTTGGCACACCAGCCAATTGATGATTATCAACCTATTCAGTTTGACTTTCCTGACGAGGATGTGATGTATCTAAAGGTTAAAGATTGTGAGGAGCCATTACATGAAGAAGGACCTGAGCCTGGATCCCGTTGGGGTTTAATTTTTGATGGGGCGGTTAATGAATATGGCAGAGGTATTGGTGCAATTATTGTTACTCCTCATGGTTCTCATATTCCTTTCACTGCAAGGTTGGTTTTCAATTGCACAAATAATGCGGCTGAGTATGAAGCGTGTATTATGGGCTTGGAAGAAGCTATTGATTTAAGAATCAAGATTCTTGATGTGTATGGAGATTCAGCTTTAGTGATTAATCAGATTAAAGGGAAATGGGAGACACGTCAACCTGATTTGATTCCTTATCGTGATTATGCAAGAAGGTTGTCAACTTTCTTCAATAAAGTTGAGTTTCACCACATACCAAGAGCAGAGAATCAAATGGCAGATGCTTTAGCGACTTTATCCTCCATGATTGTGGTAAATCATTGGAATGATGTGCCAAAGATTGATGTGATGCGTCTTGATAGACCAGCTCATGTGTTTGTAGTTGAAGAGGTGGTTGATGATAAACCATGGTATTATGATATTAAATGCTTTCTTCAGAATCAAGAGTACCCACTTGGGGCATCCAAGAAGGATAGGAAAACTTTGAGAAGATTGGCTGGTAGTTTCTTCTTGAATGATGATGTGATGTATAAGAGAAATTATGACATGATCTTGCTCAGATGCGTGGACAGACACGAAGCGGATATGTTGATGAAAGAAATCCATGAAGGATCCTTTGGCACCCATGCCAATGGACACGCGATGGCTAAGAAGATGTTAAGGGCAGGTTACTATTGGCTGACAATGGAATCTGACTGTTGTAAATACGTGAAAAAGTGCCATAAATGCCAGATTTATGCTGACAAGATTCATGTGCCTCCAACTCCTCTCAATGTTATCTCTTCTCCATGGCCTTTTTCAATGTGGGGCATTGATATGATTGGAATGATTGAGCCTAAAGCGTCGAACGGACACCGTTTCATATTGGTGGCTATTGACTATTTTACCAAATGGGTTGAAGCGGCATCATATGCAAATGTGACTAAGCAAGTAGTGGTCCGGTTTATCAAGAATCAAATCATCTGTCGGTATGGTGTTCCGAGCAAGATCATCACTGATAATGGGTCGAATTTAAATAACAAGATGATGAAGGAATTATGTGATGAGTTTAAGATTGAGCATCATAATTCTTCTCCTTATAGACCCAAGATGAATGGGGCTGTTGAAGCTGCTAATAAGAACATTAAGAAGATTATTCAAAAGATGGTTGTTACATACAAGGATTGGCATGATATGCTTCCTTTCGCTCTGCATGGGTATCGTACATCCGTTCGCACTTCAACAGGGGCAACCCCTTTTTCTCTTGTTTATGGCATGGAAGCAGTGCTCCCGATAGAGGTTGAAATCCCTTCTATGAGAGTTTTGATGGAAACTGAATTGGCTGAGGCTGAATGGTGTCAAAGTAGATACGACCAGTTGAATCTGATTGAAGAGAAAAGAATGACGGCTTTGTGTCATGGCCAATTATATCAACAAAGAATGAAGAAAGCATTTGATAAGAAGGTTCGACCCCGTGTGTTCAGAGAAGGTGACCTCGTGCTCAAAAAGATCTCGACTTTTACTACTGATTCTAGGGGCAAGTGGACTCCTAATTATGAAGGCCCATATGTTGTTAAGAGAGCCTTCTCTGGCGGTGCATTAATTCTTACAACTATGGATGGAGAAGAGTTCACTCGTCCTGTGAATGCCGATGCAGTCAAGAAATACTTCGCCTAAAAAATAAAAGAACAGCTCGCTAAGTTGAAAACCTGAAAGGGCGGCTTAGGCAAAAATGAGCGTCTCGGTGGATTGAAAACCCGAAAGGGCGGTCCAGGCAAAAATTAGAGACAAAAATAGAAATAATCATCCTGGTAGATTGAAAACCCGAAAGGGCAATCTAGGCAAAAGTTAGGGATCATGGCAAGTAACTGCATCTGGCCAGTCTTGATCGTTTGAAGCAACATTTCCTATCAAAGGTTTTACTTCAGATATTCTCCGCTGAAGCCTCAAGCACAGTTGGAATTCAAAGTTGTTAGGGAGAATAATGGCCATTGTATTTCAATGTAGAACTTTCCATTGTACTTACCATTTTTCAAACTTTGTAATGATCCATGGAGTTACGCCATTTGCGGACTACCATTCTATCAATAGAATTTGGGCCTTTGTCCCTTTGTTTGCAATTCTTATTTTGTTTCTGTTTATAGAATTTCATTTTATTTTTGATGATGATTTTTGAAACAAATGTGAATAATTGATTTAAATTTTGAAAATTATAAAAGCATTTTTCTTTGATTTGTGAAAATAAAAGAAAGAATGTCAACAGTAATCCCAAGAATGGTAGAATCTTGAAGCGAAAAACGTAAGTGTTCTCTTCAGCAGGGTTCTTTCTTGCCTCTCTGGTAGAATTTATTGGCAGCTCCCCAGTAGAGTTGTGTTGATGTTTCCCCATTTGGGCTATATTGAGGTCTCTTCAGTAAAGTTTGCTGATATTCCCTTAGCAGAGTTTTGTTTCTTTGGATAAACCAGACGAGTGTTGAACGGTTTTCCACAGCAAAGTATTGATTCAAATGATAGGACAGTTGAGAAATTTGAAGACCACTTCTCCTTGATGTTTTTGCCCAAGCGGAGATTTGTCTTTGATGATTCCTAGCAGAGGTTATGCATATTTACTTTGGATTATTCCCCAAGTAGAGAACAAGGTTGAGAAGTGTTGACATAGCAGTCACCTGTCGGGTTTTCTCTCACCTTGTGATTGGGTGTTGATTTAAACTCCCCCACAGTTTGACTTTTTGCTATGATGTTAACTTCTTATTCCCCTGGCAGGGTTGGAAGATTTGTGTTGCTATGTTTTTCTCCAACAGTTTTTTTTTTTTTTTCTCAAAGCGGAGTTCATTTTGATGTTCCCTTTTGTTGAATTATTGATGGTTGAAGATTGATCTTTGGGGTCTTTTCCCCAAGCAATATCTCCATTTCCTCAGCGAGGTTTGAGCCTTGTAGTAGGATTTATTTTCCTTTGATGGCTCTTGTGTATCTCTTGCAGATTTTCTGTTGCTGATCCCCAGCACGATCTCCAATGATATCTCTAACTCGCAGAGATTAGCCGAGTATTTCAGTAGTGTTGTGGTGTTTTGTTCACCCTCTGTTTGCCCTTTTTGTCTGATTTATCAGCATATTCATACTCATTGCATGCGCATTCATTTTGGTTGAGCATAGCATGTCTTTGTTGCATTGTGCATCCTGCATTTTTTGTTGGTATTTCCCTTTTCCCGATGTTGTTATCTCGCAGAATGCGTGTGTCCTCTCTTCATTAGAGTGTCGACCCTTAAGCAGAAAATACCTATCATTTTTAATTCCCCACTGAGTTTATGCCTCGTGGAAGATGCTTTGTTTAACTTTCCTCCCCAGTTTTTTATCTGGATGGAATTGTTCCCCAGTTGAGTTATTTCCTCATTGGGTCGAGTCCTGTTTGACCGTTTCTTTCCAGTTTGTTCCTGGATTGAACTTTGGTCTCTTGCAGCAGTTACTTTAGTTTTCCCTGGGCTGTGGAACCAGGATGACGAGAAAGTATTTTTGAGGATTTATTTTCCTCGGCAGAATCTGTTATTGATCCCCATCAGAAGATGAAGATTTGATTCTCCCAGTAGTGTTTTGATAACACTCTCTTGGTAATTACTTACGCAACTTCATGTGGAAGCCTCTTTATTTGAGCAGCTTGTGTAATCTCCAGAAATTTACCTTCGCAATAAATAACATTTCTCTGGCTCATCCTCAACAGAGAAGTTTATTGTGAAATGATGGATCTTTATCCAACCAGCTTTTCTGTCAATTGGAATTTCTGTGGAATAACTCCCGATAAGAATTCTATTGCAGGGTTCAACCTGCTCGTATCTCTTTTAAAGATCCCCGACAGAGTTGTTAATATTTTTTTCCAACAAATGGTTGTCTCTTTATTTGAGAAGTTTGTTGTGTGTTTGGAGCTGCTCAGTAACAAGTAGTTGATGATATATCTCTTTCTCCTACCCAGTAACAGGTAGTCGAGTATGTTTGTCCTACCCAGTAACAGGTAGTTGACATGTTGTTTACCCTATCCAGTAACCGATAGTTGGTAACCCCTTTTCATTCAAGTTTATTATTCTCGCTAAACTACTCAGTAACTAGTAGTTGGCGTCGCTTCTTTTCCTACCCAGTAACAGGTAGTTGATTATATTTCAACGAGTGGATTACTTTTTACCCAGTAACTGGTAATAGGTAATACATTTCTTGGTTTTCTACCCAGTAACTGGTAGATAACAATTCTCTTGTGTTTTGCACTTATTTTCTACTCAGTAACCGGTAGAAAGTATTTTACCTATTATTTTCGGTTCGAATATCTTCGCCCAGTAACTGGCAGTTGGTATCTCTTTCCCCACTGAGTCGTTTCCTTTCCCTTATCGGAATAGGATTTTGTTCTTTTGTTTTCTCATGTGGAGTCTCTCTTTTTCTCCCGAGCTTTTGTTTGTTTCCTGTGGCATTATTTCCCCACAGAAGTCTTATGTTCGCATATCATTAGCATAATCATATCATTTTGTGGTCTCTTAGGGTTAAAAATTGGGTTTATTGTTATATTTAAGTCTCTTCTATCTGGTCGAGACAAAGATGTCAATCTTCGCGTCTCCCTATAGAAGAATCTTAAATAGGGGCAGCTGTAATACCCTAATTTTTACCCCTAAGATCCCACATTTCATTTGCATATCATTCCACAAACAAGATCTTACTTTGTGTTTCTTATTTACTTTATGTTTGTTTCTGTTTAACTAACATCTAACCAAAATTACCAAAAATATTTTTCAATTTGTCTGTTTCTTCTTCTCTGTGTGTTTAGGATTCTGCAAAAGGGATCGATGGCAAGGACATTCATTCGAGTCTAAATCAGATGGAAGTTTGACCTCATCTTGGTCAAACTATCAAGGGATTACTTCATTTGCAAGTTATGTATCAGTGGTCTATTTTCTCAAGAGATGATTGTTCAAGGTCAAGTGGTCTTATGGAGAATCATCAGTTCGTCGAACAGTGTTTTATGAGAAGTTTTATTCCGGTTTTAATCGAAGTTTCAGAGTTTTGTCTGTACAAGTCAAGTTTAGTGGATGTTCAATCAAGATGTTTGTTTTGGGATGCAAGTCCAAAGTGTTCATTCAAGTGCGTCATTTCCAAGTGATTGTAAAGTGTGATTGAAGGCATCGATCTTTGAGTTCATCATGGCAGCAGGCAGAAACAACTGTTATACACCAGTGCACCCAGCTTCTTTCACCTTCGGCAGATCCTAGTTATGATTGACCTATATCACCCATAGTTTCCCCCAGCATAGACAGTATTTGTGTGCTGGGGCATTGATATTAATGCACGACCATGCAGAAAACATTAACAGTAGGAAACCTGGGACGCGTACTGCGGGAATTTTCCCCTGAAGAAGTGACATCCAACATTTACACCATGGTTGATGTTATGCTTCATCATATGCAAGTAGAGCTTCAACAAGGACACTTGATACAGGACCTTATGTTAAATGCGTGTGCAAGCCTTGCCTTTTTTGTTTGGACAAATGAGTTACTTCCCTTGGATACCTTGCTTCTTGCACTTACTGACCGTGACGATGATCCACATGCTTTGCGTATTGTGATCAGTTTGCTTGATAGGCAAGAGTTTCAGCAGAGAGTTAAACTCTTTTGTTTAACTCGTGGTCCCCCTGAGCATTGGCTTCACACAGGCGTATTCAAGCGGGTTGAGCTACAAAAAGCCTTTGGAAATCATCTTTCGTGGAAGGATAGGTATCCCGTGTTCTTTGATGATATTGCAGCACGCTTGCTTCCAATCTTTCCCTTGATTATTTACAGACTTATTGAGAATGATGCAATGGAAACAGCAAGAGACTGAGGCGAGTGGAAAGAGTGCCAGAGCTAGCAGTGGAAACAGTGGAAGTAGCAGTAATGCAGATGTAACCTTGACTTATGGTAGAAAGCATAGTAAACGATTGTCTTCTAAAATTTCCAATCTCTCGCCTGCAAGAGACTCGGGAGACAAGTTCATTCAAGACAAGGAGAGTAGAAAAGATTCTGATGCTGAATATTTTGAGGACAATAATAATGCTGGAAGCTTGACAGAAACTCTTCATAGTAATAGGACTGAAGTTGAATCCTCAGCTACAATGAACTCTAGAAATGTTGAGAGATCTTCTGAGACAGACAATTCATGCTCTAGTGCTGTATCTCAAACTGAAGTTAGTTCAAAGGAATTCTTGCTGATGGAAACTCAGGAGAACACAGCTCTGTGTGCTGCTTTAAATACACAGTTTTCTCTTCCAAATTAGTATCTTCACTGCTGTGCCAATGGTCTTGGGCTTTATTCTTGAACAAGGCTTCTTGAGGGCTGTTGTCAATTTTATCACAATGCAGTTTCAGCTCTGCACTGTTTTTTTTTCACTTTTTCTTTGGGTACAAGAACCCATTATTTTGGAAGGACAATACTTCATGGCGGTGCAAGGTATCAAGCGTCTGGCCGAGGGTTTGTCGTCCGCCATATCAAATTTTCCGAAAACTACAGACTTTACTCTCGTAGCCATTTTGTTAAAGGGTTGGAAGTTGTGCTTCTGTTGATAGTATATCTTGCTTATGGCTACAGTGACGGTGCACTATCATACATTCTTTTGAGTATAAGCAGTTGGTTTATGGCTCTATCCTGGTTGTTTGCTCTATATTTATTCAACCCGTCTGGATTTGAGTGGCAAAAGGTAGTCACAGACTTCCGAGACTGGACAAATTGGCTACTCTATAGAGGTGGAATTGGTGTTAAGGGAGAATAAAGTTGGGAAGCTGATTGGGAAGGACCCAAATGTCACTGTTAATCCAGATGAAGTGGTTGCCCTTGGAGCTGCTGTTCAGGCTGGTGTCTTGGCTGGAGATGTCAGTGACATTGTGCTGTTGGATGTTTCTCCACTGTCATTGGGTTTGGAAACTCTTGGTGGTGTGATGACCAAGATTATTCCAAGAAACACTACTCTTCCCACCTCAAAATCAGAGGTTTTCTCTACTGCTGCTGATGGGCAGACAAGTGTAGAAATCAATGTCCTTCAGGATGAGAGAGAATTTGTAAGGGATAACAAATCTCTTGGTAGCTTCCGCTTGGACGGTATCCCTCCCGCTCCTCGCGGGGTTCCTCAAATTGAGGTGAAATTTGACATTGATGCAAATGGTATTCTATCGGTTGCCGCCATAGACAAGGCCAAAGGGAATGGATAAAATTTTGCAGTCAACTGGTAGAGGCCGTGAAGTTACTGTAACTAACGACGGTGTTTGATCAAATGCCACAAAAGGATTTGTGTTCTTGGAATACCATGATATCAGGTTATGCTAATATTGGTCGTCTTGAACAAGCTAGGAAACTGTTTGATAAAATGCCTCAAAGAGATAACTTCTCTTGGAATGCTGTTATTTCTGGTTATGTTAGCTGTGATCGACACAGGGAAGCTCTGGATTTGTTTAGAATAATGCAGGTGAATGAGAGTTCTAACTCTAATATGTTTACCTTGTCTAGTGCTTTGGCAGCAGCTGCTGCTATACCGAGTTTGCGTCTTGGGAAGGAAATTCATGGTTACTTGATAAGGACTGAGTTGAACTTGGATGAGGTGGTTTGGACTGCACTGCTTGTGTTTGGAGACTTCCAGATCTAGTATCAGTAGTTGTATTTAAAGGGCATAAAAGAGGAATCTGGTCTGTGGAGTTTTCGCCTGTTGATCAATGTGTAGTAACAGCATCCGGGGACAAAACAATAAGGATATGGGCTATATCTGATGGCTCGTGTTTGAAGACATTTGAAGGACACACCTCAAGTGTGTTAAGAGCACTGTTTGTTACTCGTGGAGCACAGATTGTTTCTTGTGGCGCTGATGGTTTAGTAAAACTTTGGACTGTAAAATCAAATGAATGTGTTGCCACGTATGACCATCACGAAGACAAGGTTTGGGCCTTGGCTGTAGGCAGTAAAACAGAGCTGCTTGCAACTGGTGGTAGCGATGCTGTTGTCAATCTGTGGCTCGATTCCACTGCAGCTGATAAAGAAGAAGCTTTTCGTAAAGAGGAGGATGAGGTTTTTGTGGAGGCTAATGATAAGGGTTTTGAGAGTGTGGATTCTGAAGGGGTTGATGTTGTTGGAGAAGAAATTAGTAACGGTTTACGAGAGGAAGAGGACGGTGGAACTGAAATTGAAACTGTTCGTTCTGATTCTGTGGCTGTGCAATCGGTTTCTGGTGATAATTCCGGTGTTGGCGATGTTGAGGCTGGTGATGTTGTTGTTGATGATAATGTTGGTGGTGATGCCAAGCCTGATGAAGTTGTTGACATTGGAGTTGATGACTGTGTTGCACAAAGGCCAGTGAGTGACATTGAGCCTGCTGAGAAGGGTGAAGAAATTTCAGAAGTTGTCAGTCGGAGTTTGGAGGCTGCGGAAGATGAGATAAACATAGAGAGTCGTGCTGTTGAAGGTGGAATTGCGAGCCAGTGCTGCAGATGCCCTAGAGGCCCTTTCTTCAAAGTCTACCAAGGCTAAAAAAGCTATTGTTAATGCAGACGGTGTTCCAATCCTTATTGGAGCTATTGTTGCTCCTTCTACAGAGTGTATGCGAGGCAATGGTGGCCAGGCCTTACAAGAGCATGCAACTCGAGCTTTAGCTAACATCTACGGGGCATGTCTGCTTTAATACTATATCTTGGAGAGCTTTCCCATTCACCCAAACTTGCTGCACCAGTTGGTGATATAATTGGCGCTCTTGCTTATACACTCATGGTCTTTGTGGAAAACCGTGACGTTGATGAGGAGCATTTTGATGCAACTCAGGTAGAGGATAATCTAGTAACTCTTTTAAAGACTAGAGACAACAAGCTGATTCAAGAACGTGTCCTCGAGGCCATGGCCAGCCTTTATGGAAATGAATATCTCTCAAAGTGGCTCGTTCAAGCAGATTCAAAAAAGGTTCTCATTGGACTTATAACTATGGCTGCTCCTGATGTGCAAGGTAATCTGATACTTTCATTGACAAGCTTGTGTTGTGAAAGGATTGGAATATGGGAGGCCATTAAAAAACGAGAAGGTATCCAATTGCTGATATCATTGGTGGGGTTATCCAGTGAGCAGCATCAAGAGTACTCAGTTCAATTGTTAGCGATCTTAACTCAGCAAGTTGATGACAGCAAATGGGCAATCACTGCTGCAAAGGAGAGTGCTTCCCGGCTTGAATCCGAGGGAAGAGATGATTTTGCATTTTCTTTAAATATATTGGTTCTTGGAAAAACTGGTGTGGGAAAGAGTGCTACCATTAATTCAATTTTCGGAGAAACCAAAACCAACTTCAGAAACTGGAGAAGTTATGGATTGTAGGCGGATGGTCAATTGTTTTGCTGTTGAATTCAAGCTTTCAACATTGAATAATTTGTTGGCTGTGTTGTAGCCGATTTTGGAAATTGAATACCTATGGATACTGACAATGCATACTTGTTTCTTGATCAAAAGTCTATCTCAGCGGGAGGATCATATACGAGATATTGCAGAGAACTTGTTAACTCAACTTAGAGACAGATTTCCACAGGTTTTATGGGATTCATCCTGCTTAGATTCATTGCTATTTTCATTTCATGACGACCCTTCTTCAGCTGTCATCAACGATCCTGCTTGGACATCAACAGTCCGTTCCCTGTATCAGAGAATTGTTCGAGAGTGGATAATTAAATCGCTTTCAAATGCTCGCTTTACACTTCCATCATCTGATGAAGTTGCTGAATTTCTGAAGAAACTTGCTATGTTTGGTTCGGCTCCTGTGTGCATCAGTGAAAAAGGCTGTTGGAAAGAGAATATGTTCCCGCTATTGATAACAGAGAGAGGTACCACAGCAAAGCCCAGAAAGAAGTATTTGAAAATGATAAACATGATATAACTGTTGTCATGATGACGAGTTACCCATCCCTCTTGCGGAAATTTATTTCGGATAAAGCTAAAGTGTCATTGTTGGTCGAGATTGTTTTGTATATGAACCTTGAGTTCTATTCTGTGAAGAGGCAGGTGTTTCACCAAAAGGTTCCACAACACAGTTTGATGTGAACATCGATGACCTTGAGATAAAACTTTCAGAAATTGAGTCCGAGTTAACTGAGATGAATGCAAATGGTGAAAAGTTGCAACGCACATACAATGAACTTGTTGAGTATAAGCTTGTTCTGCAGAAGGCTGGTGACTTTTTCCACTCAGCTCAAAGCCGTGCCATAGAGCAGCAGAGAGAATATGAATCACGCAATCTGAGTGGGGATTCTATGGAAGTACCTTTATTACAGGACCAAGAATTATCAGGTGATTCATCAAAGGCAGTTAAGTTGGGATTTTTAGCAGGTCTTGTTCCGAGGGAAAAGTCCATGGCATTTGAGAGAATTTTATTTCGTGCTACTAGAGGCAATGTATTTTTGAGGCAGTACTGATGCAGCAGGGAAGGCAGCTGAAATTATGTGTGCTGATTTTGTACATGAGGTCATTTCTGCATGTGTACCTCCAGTTTATCCTCCACGACCTGGACATGAAAGCTTTCCTGAAAATAATAGTTCGATCAAAATGTTAGAAGCTGCAATGCAAAGGTTGACCAATTTGTGCTCAGTTTTAAATGATATGGAGCCCATATGTGTTTTAAACCATGTCTTTGTTCTGAGAGAGTACATGAGAGAATGCGTTCTTGGTAATTTCAGAAGAAGGTTGCTTGGTGTTTTGAAAGCGGATAATGATCTTCAACGGCCTTCTGTTCTGGAATCACTGATTCGGAGACATGTTAGCATTGTGCATCTTGCAGAGCAGCACATCAGCATGGACATTACACTGGGTATTCGTGAAGTTTTGCTTTTAGAAGCCTTTTCAGGACCAGTTTCTTCTCTGCACTTGTTTGAGAAGCCAACAGACCAACATACAGGATCGGCCACCGAATCTGTGTGCAATTGGTATATCGAAAATATAATCAAGGATGTATCCGGTGCTGGGATATTGTTTGTTCCAATTCATAAATGCTTCAGGAGTACAAGGCCTGTTGGTGGATACTTTGCAGAATCAGTCACAGATCTAAGTGAACTGCAGGCTTTTGTACGTATTTTTGGTGGCTATGGAGTAGACAGGCTAGACAGAATGCTTAAAGAGCACACTGCTGCACTTTTAAATTGCATTGACATCCATTGCTTGGCAAGATGCATTTCTGCAGTGATTGCTGGAAGTGAGTTTGTTAGATTGGAACGTGAGCATCAGCATCGGCAGTCTTTAAACAATGGGCATGCCAGTGAGGAAATGGATCCTGAATTATCAAATCATATGTCAGCTGAAGCAAGCATCAATTCCACCCTGCAGTTATTTGTGAAACTCTCTGCAGAGATGATATTAGATTCTTGGAGTGAAACACATAGATCTCATCTTGTAGCACAACTTATCTTTCTCGACCAACTTTGTGAGATTTCACCATATCTTCCACGAAGCTCGTTGGAAACTCATGTTCCTTATGCCATTCTCCGCTCAGTCTACAGTTAATACTACGCTGATACTCCATCGACTCCATTGGCAATACTGAACGCATTACCCCGACATTCACCTGCTATATCGCTAGCCCATGCTTCTCCTGCCACGAGGCATCCTCGCGGGGACTCCACACCTCCGTATTATGGCAATGATTCAGGATACTTTAAAGGATCGTCATCACATAGCCAAGAGCACATCTATGAGGCTGATATTAGCAGCTTAAGGAACACCAGAATATAGAGAACACTCTCTGAGTTGAGAGTAGTATGGTTTTATTTGCATCTGATTTGTTTTTGCAATTGAGGATGATAATCTATATCAGTTTAGTTGGTCAAAACATACATCAGTAGCTTGAAGTCATGGTGATGTACAGTATAATACACATTCCCACAGGGATTGCTTCTAATATTGTGAGTGATGTGGCATCAATTTTAGTGGATGTAAACATAGCTGCAAACAGAGCGAAAACGGCTCGAAATTGAGGTTGAGCTGAGGAAATAATCCATCACTTATCCAAGCCATATTGCAAGCCATGTGAATATAATATCAGCTGACCCCACAAGCTATCCATGTCACTTAAATGAGCTACAAAGAGAAAAATTGCAAAACGACATGTCAAATACCAGCAAAAAAAATATCACGCACAACACACCTACTTCAAAACGGCAGAAAATTCTCACAAACTGCAAATCATTTTTCACTCATTCTCATCTATAAATAGAATTCATCCCTCACTCTATTCCTCAAGCTTTTCAAGCCAAAAAATCTCTGCTGATTTTCTTCCTCAATTCCTCACTACCAGAAAAAAAACCTTCGTTCATTCTCTTCTCATACTTCATTCCACCAAATTAACTTCAAATCAACCTCAAACACAGATCAATTTCGAACCAGAATTCGTTCAGAAGAAGAAGAGAAGCAAGAAGAAGCTTGGATTGATTTCTTACCTGAGTTTGAAGGTAGATTGAGCTTCACCGTCATTTTCGATCCGTTATCTTTTGTTGTGATTCTCTGAATTGTTGGTACCATTGTGAAGAGCTCTTGATTTCGATTGCAACCGTGTTAATTTTGCATCCCGTCGCTTTGATTTGAGCTTGAATCCATAACCACGGTGAACGGTGTCGCGTGAAGCTTTCAAGAAGAAGTTGTTCTGATACTTTGGTTTTCTATTTCTCTTTCTCTGTTTCGTTTTCTCTTTCTATTTTTCAATATTACTTTTCTTTTATTTGTTTATTTTTATTTTCTTTTTTCATTTCTTAACTATGTGGATTTTTCCACATTTTTCTTTTATTATTAAATTTGTATTTTAATTTCATTTCTGAAAAAGCTTTTAAAATTTTTTTTAAAAATATTTTGATTAAGTGTTGATTGTTTTGGATCTTGATGTTGATAAGATTTCATCAATATCAATGGACTTTGGGTGTTGATTTTATCCACCAAGAGAGGTGATTGATATTGACGATAATTTAATCGATTCGAGATTCAAATTGTGATTTCATTTTCTTTTTTTCTTCTTTTTATTTTTGATCGATGAAATCTATGGATCATAGATTGTTGATTATCAAGGTTGATTAATCTTCATTATTTCAAAACTATGGACGAATAATCATTGAGATAATTCTCCTTACTTTGGAATAGTGATAGATTACCTTTGATTAATTAATTAAAAATCTTGATTATGATGAGATCATTACCTCTTTTCTTTTTGTGTGGAATGTTTTAGGAGAGTGATTTACATATCACTTCTCTAACATGTATTAACACTAACATTTTATTGACCGGCCTCAGATAGTCGTGGTTTCTACATAAACCCGATTACGATTGCTTAACATAGCGCTAAAGTGTCCCTTAATCGGAAAATGATCATTCGTGGCTCAAACTTACGTTTAAAAGTCCAAGTATGTTTAGTTGCTTGTCTTAACTCCAATACCTATGAAAATCATTGTTAGGAGGCTTTGATTCTATCAATCCTCTAATGAATTTTCATTAATCTTGGTCTAAGTGCAAGAATTAATCATCATTGATCATATGTTCTAACCACTAACTACTAATTCACTAACAATATCCTTGTTTAATTTTGTTTATATTCTCTTCTTACTCTTTATTTTTTACTTTTATGCTTCCATTTTATCATTACATACCATATCTTTGTTTATGTTTATGTCATTTTTCTTTTGTCCACTTGGACCATACTTTGTTCAAAACACTAATAAAGGATAAAACATCTAAAAAAATTGGTGCTATTAACTTTGTGGTTATACTCTTGGACCATTCTTAGACCTTGGACTTCATGGACATTTTGGACTTAGGATTAGGACTTTCTTCCCTATGCTTGGAGTATTTTGAATCTTAGCCTTTATTTGGCTCGATCCTTGGCTTATGCTTTAAATCGGATGGAAATCTTTTTGCTTGCTTTGGAGTGTGCTACAAGTCGGTTAGATCTTTCTTATCTCTAGCTCTTATTTTGATTTTTAGGATAGTCACTTCATCTCCTCCCCTTCTTAAATTTTCAAAACTTTCTCCCTCTTTCAAAACCTTCTTGGTTTCAAATTTCAAAACCGCTTTCGCAATAAAACCTTGACTTTCGTCAAGTGATTTTTAAACTTTGTTTTTCTTAATAAAAGTCAATCAATGTTAATCATGCTTTGACCAATTTCAAAAGACATAAAAAATACAAAAACTCATCAACTCTTTTTGTGCCTTTATGCACTTTTCGCTTTAAAACTTTTCATAAAGTTTAGACATGATTCATTTCTATAGTTGAGATGTAAATCTCCTATTCCCCATATTATTAAGACTTTGACATTTTCCACGTTGATGTTGAGTGATAGTCTTGTTGATAATCCAAGCAAATCCTCCATCTTTATGTGATGCAAATGTTGTCTTAATACTCGTGGGTGGATAGTCGCAGTTTTCTCCTTGAAATGACGACTTGTTTGAACATCTAAAATCAATCAAAACCAACAAAATTTTGTCATTTGTACCACGAACTACGGGGTTTTGATTCCATATTGCACTTTATGGGTACGTAGGCATGAGACGATAAGTCTCTCCAAACACAAAAATATAAAAAAATAATTCTCTTCTCATCTCCCCAATCTCTTTTCAAACAAACCATTTTCAAACCAAAAAGCGAAAATATTTCAAAGGGCTCCTATAGAGTACTATAGACGTTTTGGGTGCTAACACCTTCCCATTGCGTAACCAACCCCCTTACCCCGATCTCTGTCTCGTGTTCTTATTTTAGAACTCTTTGGTTTTGTTCGCTCTTTTTCCTTTCCTGTATTTGGATAAAATAAAAGTGCGGTGGCGACTCTTGTTTTCTTTGAGTTAAGTTAGTCAATAACTTATACTCACGATTTTTACCGCTACACACCCCATTGTCGTATGCTCGCGTCCATTTCTCCCTATCAATGTCGTCAATCCATCTTAATGCATCCGCATTGTTCAGTCTAATCTCGTCACGGTAGTATCTGAATGTTGGTTCAGTTAGTGCATACCCTGCGTTCACAACCTTCTTCCGCAGCGTCATGTCTTTGATCTCCCTCATGAAATTTTGGGCAATATGCCTTATGCAGTAGACGTGGGTCGATGGAGGATCCTGCCAACCGTTGTCATGGTTGTTGTAAGCACTCTCGATGGATGGGTGTCGATCGGAGATCAAACATAAGTTAGGTTGGGGAGACACGTATGACCGTAGGTTTTTTAAGAAAAAACTCCAACCCCCAGCAGTCTCCCCTTCAACTATGGCGAAGGCTATCGGGAAAATGTTGTTGTTCCCGTCTTGTGCCACAGCCATCAGAAGTGTGCCCTTATATTTCCCGTAAAGCCAGGTTCCGTCAATCTGAATTATAGGTTTACAAAATGCAAACCCTTTGATGCATGGTTCGAATGCCCAAAAGACTCTGTGGAAAATTCCATTCCCAGCAACATAACTCCCGTCTGGTGTACAAGCAGGAAACGTCTCCAATATCGCAACAGTTCCTGGAGAGTAGTGTTTAAGGGCTACTAGGAATTTAGGAAGTTCCTTGTATGACTCCTCCCAATTTCCAAACACCATTTCAACAGCTTTATTCCTGGCTATCCAGGCTTTTCGGTACGAAGGAGTGTAGTTGTACCTTTGTACCATATGCGCAATTATGGTACTCACCTTCAAAGATGGGTTGTCGCTGACGACTGATAGAATCTCATCACAAATCAACTTAGAGTTTAGTTTGCGATGGTCTTGCATCGGGTTCGAGATGATACAGGTGTGGGACGGACCCATTGACCCTATCTTCCAGGAATCGCTTCTCTTCCTGAAAGATGCTGTTAATTTGAACGGGCACTCCTCGTTACGGCAATAGATCATATACCGCGTTGGATTTGAGTGATCAACCTTGTAATCGGCTGACAATTCCATGTGAAACTGTTTGATAGCATGGACACAATCTTGTTTTGTACGAAACTCGTCGCCCTCTTTAAGTTGGCCCCGTGTTGTGTAGTTGGGGATGTAGAAAACATCCGTTGGGGGTTCATCATCAACTAAGGTGATGTCAGTCATGTGATTTGGTGGACAATAGACATGCTCAGGTTGAACTTCAACCTCAGGATTGTTCACCATCTCGTCAACAATGACCTCAGGTGCTTCTTCTTCTTCGTCCACGACATTGACTTCGGGGTGTTCATCTTCAGAATCGCAAAAAACTTGTGATGAATCAAGTTGCTGAGACAGTTGTTGCTGTTGTAACGTAACGTATACCATGATTTCTGAGAACCCTGAATACTCGTGAGTGCGGAACATGTTACGCACGTCTTCATCATCTCGCACCTTTAAAGGAAAAAATTTGCACGAATCAAGTCCGCCAAAGAATACTGGGTTCTTGTATACTATTTGTCCAACTGGACCGCACTGTAGTTTTTTTTCGATTCTTGACTTCAGGTGTGAAAAATTAGACCTTCTGTCAATTAAAAATCTTGTAACCTCCGTGTTTCTGAAAGTGTATCCCGAATCCTCACATTCGAAAGCTTCACCATTCATATGAGCGGCAATCATGTGTTGTGCTGTTTGAGACATTGTGGAAATTATGATGTCTGAATAACGGGGTGTAACAATGTTTTAGTGTTTGAGTGTTTTAGTGTTTGAGTGTGTTTGATAAAGGCTTTATAAAATGGCCTTATTGCTTCTGAATGTTTGAGTGTTTGAGGGTGTTTGATAAAGGCTTTATATAATGACCTTAGTGCTTCTGAATGTTTGAGTCTTTGAGTGTGTTTGATAAAGGCTTTATAAAATGGGCTTAGTGCTTCTGGATGTTTGAGTCTTTGAGTGTGTTTGATAAAGGCTTTATAAAATGGGCTTAGTGTTTTTGCATGTATCAATAAAGTTCTTCCTTTCATTTACCACGCATGCTCCTTAATCAATAACGTGAACCACTGAGTTGATATGAATTGAAACTGCAAAGTTCTGCATTTACATGTGATGTGCAAGTCAGGAATCTCTGTCTGCCTTACATTTATGGCGCATGCTCCATAATCAATAACGTGAACCACAGACTTGATATGAAGTGACAATGCAAACTTCTGCATTTACATGTGATGTTCATTTATCACGCATGCTCCATAATATGAATAAAGTATACTATGGAAAATAGTATGATGACATAAATAATACTACACTGAAGTATAATATGCAAAATCGTATGATGAAATAAAATAGTATGATGAAATAAATAATACTACACTGATGAAACAAATCACATTACGATGAATAAAAATATTATACAAAATGCTGAATAAATAATCACACTATGCAATGAATGAACCACTGTATGATTAGACGCTACACTGAAGGAATCTCCTTTTTTCACATGTGAACTGCATCCCTACATTGACCATGCAGGCCTACGAGCATCTGCTTTCACAGATTAGACTGGACACTGCATTACAATAAATGCCGTGTAGCCTGTTTGATTAGATGCTACACTAAAGGAATCTGCACTCACACCACACATATGTCACGCCAAGTGCTCAGCATGCACCCACACAACACATTTGTCACGCCACGTGGTCAGCATGCACCCACACAACACATTTGTCATGCCAAGTGCTCAGCATGCACCCACACAACACATTTGTCACGCCAAGTGCTCAGCATGCACTCACACAACACATTTGTCATGCCAAGTGCTCAGCATGCACCCACACAACACATTTGTCATGCCAAGTGCTCAGCATGCACCCACACAACACATTTGTCATGCCAAGTGGTCAGCATGCACCCACACAACATATATGCCACGCCAAGTGCTCAGCATGCACTTACACAACACATATCTCATCACAAGTTTCAAGCATGCACTTAAAACATATCCACCCTTGGAATATAAATATGGGGTATGTACCCATCAAATTCTACTCACACTTAAAGTCTCCTACTCTCTTACTCTCCTACTCTCTTACTCTCCTACTCTCAAACTCGCAACCTCCCAAAGTCTGAAACTTTCAAACTCCCAATCCTCAACAATGTATGTACTAACCATGGGTGATTCTCATAGAGGGACAGCTGAAAACATCGCTGAGTTTGTAAGTCCTTTAGTTCATGTCAATGTCTTACCATTTTGTCCAAAAAAAAACTATAGTAATTTTGTGTAAAACACTATAGTAATTTTACTTCATTATTTTGCAGGATGTATCAAGGTTTCGGTGCCGTGTGCATGACTACATACCACACGACCCCCTCATTACAAACTATCTTATACATTGTGGGTTTGGGCGTGTGATCGAAATCAAATCTTATTCCCTTGACACAAAATTTATTCTAGCGTTGTTAGAACGCTGGAGACCGGAGACACATACATTTCACCTTCCTTGTGGTGAGTGTACGGTGACTCTCCAGGATGTTTATATGTTGCTCGGCCTACACATTGATGGTAAGGCCGTCAACGGCAAAGTTGGTGTCCCTGACCAACTTTGTGAAGATTTATTGGGCGCCCCTCTTTGTGAGGACGGACCTCAGGCAGGAAGCAAGGGCCGCCCGAGGGGTCAGGGTATTAACTTAAAATACCTGAGAGAACAATACAACGGTATTGTTTTAACGGATGAGAGCACCGAGTATGAGAAAATACAAAAAACTCGGTGCTATATTATGATTTTATTTGGCCACTTTTTATTTCCAGACGGCACTGGAAATACAATTCATACCATGTATTTACCATTATTGCGTAATATCAACAAAGTGTGTGAATATAGCTGGGGATCAGCAGTCCTCGCCCATCTATATAGCGCACTTTGTAAGACGTCCAAAAAAAATTCTTGTACTTTTTATGGTTGTGCCTATCTTTTGCAAGCTTGGGGTTGGTCGAGGATGCCACTGCTTGCTCCAATAAACAGAAATTCTTTTACTTTCCCCTACGCAAAAAAGTAAGTATCTTTTCAACATTATTTGCCAGCTACGTATTCTATTTCAGTTAATACTTTATAACTTGTGTTTGTTTTTTTAGGTGGTCTGTACCCGGGATGAATTATGAGAAATGTCCAAGGCACTCTATAATTCAATACCGCAACCTAATCGACCACTTTGGGCCAAACGATGTAACCTATTTACCCTAATTTTCTTTAATGTATATGCATAAACTTCAGACATCCTGTCTAACTAAATTTTATAACTATATTGTAGTTTGTCTGGATGCCGTACGAGGGTCTCGACCACCAGCCCAACCCCGACGATGCCGCTGTGTGGACAGCAAAGACACCTATAATTAGGTTCACTACGGTGGAGATGCACCAAAGTGATCGGGTCAAACTCCAATTTGGGATGCATCAAGATATTCCAGATGCTCCCGTAGACTTGGGGAAGTGGCATCAAAAACGGGTGGACGCACAGTGGATGATTGGTGATTGGAAGGAGTTTGCAAAGGAGTTGCGTGTACTTTGGAAAAGAAGAAGGCAATACGTCTTAACCGACAGTATTGTGCACGGGGCTAGGCCAAGTCTTCAATATATGACTTGGTTTAGTTCTGTCACGACAACCCAGCCTTTCCTGTCCCAGCCAACCTACTTGTCCGATCCAAGGGAACACGGTTCTTCATCATACCCACAAATACCAACAGACACCCCCCATCAACAACAACCACCGTACGAAGACCATCAACAACAACCACCATACGAAGACACCCCCACTCCATGCCAACATATACCCCCTATCAACAACAACCACCTTACATGCCACCAATCCAATCTCAGTCTCAACCAACTCACCAGTACAGCCCTGATATGTCTTTTGATCCTACCCCTGCCACCTATATCCCGGAAAACTCATTCGACCCTACCCCCTCCAACTACACCTCCAACCACCCACTATTTAACTACCACACACCACAACAACCAACACACCTAGACCAACCCAACTCCATGTACACTTTCGGACAACCATACCGTCCATACTCCACCCACCCTCCCCGACAATCGTACCAAAACATGGGCATTGCCCTTGACTACGGAAGTGCATGTGACATGGGACCTCCCGGCTATTGGGGTCAAATGATACAAGATCTAGCTGATACGCCGGGGCCGTCCCAACAGAACCCTCCACCACAACTCAACACACAACATCCTGACACACCACAACAACATCGTCGAAGACCTCGTCGCAACACGCGTCCCCCACAGTGTGGCACCGGTGGTCACTTGGATAGAGCCGATCATTAAGGTTTTTTTTTGTAATTTTCATTATATTTATATTTTTGTTTGTGTATTTTTAATTACATTATAAATTAATATAATTTTATTTTATTATCACTTTATGTTTACGAATATATTTTAATTATATTAATATTCATTACATTATAAATTAATATATTTTATGGTTAATAATAATAATAATTAAAATTAAAAAACAATTAAATTTTAAAATATGAAAACGAAAATATGTTATATAATAATTAAAAGGAAATTGAAAATGCAAGAAACCCTAAAATAACTCTCATTCGCCAAGTCAATTGGCGAAATTCCACAAAATACTCCCTTTCGCCAAACCAAATGGCGAATCACTTGTGATGCTGTTAGCCTAATTCGCCAAATCAATTGGCGAACGTCTGTTGATGGTTTTCCAAACATTGTCATTTTGGTATTTTTTTTGAAATGTTAATTTGTTTGGTAAATAAAAATTAATACATTGCTACTTTAAAAAAAATTCTTAAACCTCACTATAAAATACTAATAGGATTAAATATACAACATCCTCTATAATGTAGGCGAGTTTAGATCTACTCCCCTATAAAAAAAATTGAATCCTATTTACCGTCAAAATTGGTAAACAACCACTAGTCTTCCAAATTTATTAAATCTTTGGTTGCTTACAGGATCGACTAGATTAATCCTAGAACATGTGTTGTTATTTAGTTTCTGGGTTTATTAATGATGAACGTTTCGACAATGTTCTTAAAATTGTTAATGAAGTGTTGTAAATGCTTTAAGGGAATGCAGAAAAATAAAGATTACAAAGTAAAGACTTTAAGGGAAATGACAAGATTTTAAATGTTAAAATTGGGTGTAAAGTAAATTGCGTTCAAACATAAATTACAAGAATCTTAAATAATCTGGTAAAAAGTGTAAAATATGATTTTCATATGTACATCTTTATTGAAGAATACTCTTTTCTCACACAGAGGTACTTGGAGGAAATTTAGAGGTTTTTTGTACAAGTTAAACATACTAACTGCTAAGACTTTATTTATACTAAATCGAAAATAACCGCTATCTAACAGTCTTTTCGTCAGAAAGCGTCACGATTCTAATCTGCATGCATTTCGTCGCTTCAAAACTCTCCATGTGTCTTGAAAATGGATAAAGCCAAAAGACAGTTATCAGCCTTAAATTTGAATTGCACTTGTCGAACGCTTCTTCAGATAACTTCGTCGAACTCCAGTCTAGGCAAAAAACACTTTCTAAGTTCTAAACCATAGCGTCCCTCATGCAATGGTTTCCTATCAAAAAGAACATTCCTTTTCAGAATAATCCTTCAAAATCCAATAACTCATTTCAAATCTTCATATACGTCAAAATATTCTTATTATTGTGCTGTCGAAATCAACATATTCTTCTTCAGAATATGTCTTTGAATCTTATGACTTAGTTCCAACATTAATGAGTGTCGAAATCCCAACCAACAAAATACCTTCAAAAATGTCATTTTCGATTATAAAGAGAAAAAGACATTTTTTGAAGCCTTTTCGACACTAAAGCGTCTTTACTGATGTGACGTCATGGTCATCATGACCACACTGCTTCAGTTGTCTCATCAAGATGTGCAGAAACCCAAAAGGTAATCATCACACTTCTATTTCCTAAGAGGTAGTGGGTTACCAACTGCAACTGTCATATCGCTCCACAACCAATCAACATGAGCCCCACGATCCTAACAACCACTCAAAGTGGCTTGAAATGAAACGTTTCCCATTCTCCATTATAAATACTTTATTTTATTTCTTTTTTCACTTTTTTACTCTTTTAAGCTTTCTTCTCTCTCCAAAGCACGAGAAAGATTCTTCATCTTTTCACAAGCAAACTTCAAACAAACTCAAATCTCCTTCAGCTTCAATCATCAATGGCGTCCAAGATCAAGAACCCTAAGAATTTTAAGAAAACATAAACTATCCCACCTGTTCATAAGATTCTAGGTCCTTAAATTGTGGGAAACCAACGATATTTCCCAGAACCTCCTCTTAAAGAAGAGAAGAGACACATTTATCAATCTCAGGTACTTATTGTTATTTCAGTTTCTGGAAAAGTGTATGTTCTTGCTGGTCTGTTACCTGATATTAATACAAATGTTGTGAAACTTATAGAATACTTTCCAACCTACCATAGAACTAAGCCTATAGCAAATAGAAAAAGATCTAAGGATAGTACTGAAACTGTGAATGTTGAAACAACTAAGGTAGCTGATACCCAGGCAACGTCTTCGACTAAGCCTGTAGAACGACCTATTAACCTAGATTACATGAGAAACGCTCTTGCCCCTTATCGAAAGACCCTGAAAACTATATGTCTTGGCTAGCGAAGATAAAAAAGAAGAAAACTAAGTTTTGGAAGGACATGGAAATTTTCGACCTGGTCCAGCTGTCGAAATATGGACCCGATTATTGCCAAACCATGTTGCTAACCTCCTTATATTTCCGGGACAGTACACACAACAACTTCCACTTCCCTTGTCGAATGCTAACCCCAACTCTTTTTGACATAGCTGCAATTACTGGTCTTCGACCGATTGGAGAATCTTTTGATCCAAACCCAATGACAGAAGACATTATTGGCTTCGACGACAATCGAGCCACTTTCACTCACTATATATTTTATCATCACAAGAAAGATATTGAAGAAGTATCTGACAAAGAACACATCTATTTCTTGATCTTTGGTTATCCCGCTGCATTTTTTGCTCGAGGTCTCTACAAGATGCAAAAAAGTTTCTGGCCATGGCCAACCAACTACATGTTGGATGGAAACTTTGCCTTAGTCAAATGATTCTAGGTTGCCTGTATGAATATTTAGAGGAAAGCGCGGAACTTCTTAAACAAATTAAACTTGGGTCAAACTTAAATCTAGCTGGTCCATTCTGGCTACTTCAATTGTGGCTTAATGCCACCTTTGAACCCTCATTGTCAACTCATAACACAGTTAACAAAGAAGCTGATGAGATCAAGAACAGACGAGTCGAAGGGATACACACCTTGTCCACATGACTCTTAGTAACGAAGGCCTAAACCTCCAACAAACTTTCACTTAGTATTTAATGTTGTATGTTAAACGTTATAATTTCACTCCTTATATGGCTCCCTTCGCCAAAAAGACTCATGGCCCGTAATGGTTTACTAGGAAGTTTCCTCCTATGTCAAAAGACCAAGAAGCAGAATCCTTTTCCATGCGGGAAGCCTTTCTCACACCTAGGATAATTCTAACAATACCCCGAACATCCAAGAATTAAGTGATCCTCCTTAGCTATTAACCAAATTTTGTCTCTCGACAATTTAGTATTAATCAGATCTTACCCAAGCCTCTTTTTCCCAAGAAAAGCTTTGCCATTCTCTACAACATGTATTTAACTTAAGCTCAAAGCAATGACAAAATGACTCAGTACAATAGCATTGTTCAACTCACTCTTATTCCTTTCGCACCATCCTATTTTTGTTCCCAAGAATATGACACTTGGTGGAAACAATATTATTCTATAGAAATGTTTGATGTTAATACCTTCAATCAACATTTAACATCTGTCTTTGCTCTTATATAGGGCAGAGCCAAGAAAGGTACTTCGACTCATATCAAGGAAATTCAAAATTTCAAAAGTACTTTGAAACTTCCTATCGACCAGATGACCTTAGTCGAACCATCCGCGAAGCAGCAGTTACTTTGAGAGAGAAATTTATGAAAAAACTTCCAGATTTCAGACTACCTTCATATGTTAAACCTGAACATAGGTATGAGTTAGCTTTTAAGTAACATCCACCAAAATTCCTTCGACTACTATCGGCTGACTTTGGTGTGGCTTTTAGCCCCACGTTTTCCGATTGGTTTGTCTGTGGGGATTTTGTGAAAATCCTTTGACAAGACTCTCAAAAACTGGCAAAACGGGTGGTTCCAACTAAGTATACTTTAGACACTTTCAAAGAACATCTTCATATTGGCATAGAGGATGTTCAAGTACTCTCTCCCATATATGAAGGTGTGGAATAAGAGGAATCTTCTAATTTAATTCGTTTTACTTGTAATAGTTTCTTCACATTATTTTTTTACTTGTGGCATTTCTTGACATCTTCTTTTAGCCGTCAAAAGAAAACAGCCAACAAAGGGCCCGAAAAGAAGACTGCTAATTCGACCAAGGCAGAAGGTCAAGAAGAGGAAACAACTAAACCAGCAACCAAGGTACATTTTGTTATTTTTATTATTTCATCATAATGTTTTACCTTCATTTGTTAATGTCTTTGTTGTCTTCAGGTAAATCAAAAACCTCCCCCAACCCCCAAGAAAAGAAAGGCTAAAGAACCTCAAGTTCTAGTGGTCGAATTAGGTGAATATATTTTGCCACACACTTCTAAAATTGTCAAGAAGAAGAAGAAGTCGGAAGTTTCTGATACTACTTCCCAACCAAAAGTCAAAACCATCAAAATCACAATAAAAAATCTATCATTCCAAAAGTGACTAAGGTTAGTCCCAAACCTTCCCCAAAGAATACTCCTGAATGACTTGAAAGTGACAATTCTAGCCCTAGTGCAGAAGGTGCTGAGGTAAAAGAATCTCACCTTACTTTCTTTAGCCAACTTTTATTTTTGACTTAAAATGACTCGACTTCTTTTGCAGGGTGGCGCGGATGGTGAAGAACAATCAAACTTCAAACAAAGTATCCTTGAAAGCACCAACACCCCCTCACATCAACCTACATCCAACAAAGATTCGATTAAAGGATCCATGGGTGAGGTGAATAAACCCAGCAAAGAACTACAAGCACAATCACCCCCAAAGAACACCACTCAACATTCTCATATCACTGAGTCTGATCATGAAGAGGAAAACAAATAGCAGCACGTTATGGATGTCGAAGAGACAAAAGCTGCCCAAAACATAGAAGAAATTATTCAAGAAAAAGTTGATGACCCTTTGCCATAAATCAATCAATGTGATAATTCCCTAGAGGAGGAAGACTATCAGGAAGAACCTCAACCCTTGTTCGACTATGTGCACAACCCTGAGGATGAAGAAAAAAAAGGAAGAAGATGATGATGATGCATGACGAAACGAGGCACCCAAGATTACCCAAGGCACTAATAATATCAAGGAATCTAAGGCTCCTTCGACCGGAACAAACCCTTCTCTCTCCCAAGAGGACCTAGACAACTTGAAGAAAAGTAAACCAGGAGAATACTTGAAAGAAATTCTTAGTTCAAGAGCCAGTTCGACTGAAAAATGTTCTAGCTCTTCGACTGTCTCAGGTGGTCAATCTGCAACCGTGCCTACTGATACTCCTCGAGAAAATTAAGGAAACAGACCTTAATGTCGACTTGCTCTAAGTTTTGGAAGATAATTCTTCTTATGGCCTAATTGGTAAGTGCCACATGCCCCACTATGGACATTCAACAAAGCTAAATATGCCTCAACTTCACTAAGGCACTTAGGTAAGACTCCCTCAGACGTCTTTTTGAATAGTTCATTCCCCATCAGAGTATAACTTAGAGATCTATACTTGACTTTTCATTCCACAGACATCGTCGGATTCTTCAAGTAGTGCACAATAGGTTTCCTCCAATCTGTATCTGTTAGGCTGTCGATTGCCATGATTTCAAAATTCTCGTCATCTATGTAACCTAGCCTTGTTGCTTCTAATTCTGTTGGAGACAACCTTGTTGCCATCACTTTTCCTCGAACCTAAATCACATCTTCTAACTTTTATTTCGAGACCCTGTAGCCAGAATCTATCTAAGCCAAGTCATTGGCCTCCTGGTTCTTCAGTCGAGGAATATGCTTGATACTCACCATGTCGAAACAGTACTCAGTCAATTTTGAGAATCGACCGGGACCGGTAAAAAGGGTCATACTGATAAAAAGTGATTAAAAGTTCGTCGGGAGATAAGATGAGTGCGCTAAGTCAGGTTTTAAAGGAAAGTGGTCAAAAACTAGCGCCTGCAAGCTTAAATTCGAAAAAAATTTAATCGTTGATTTTTCATATATTCGAGACATAATTTAGTCAGTCTCTCTGTATATCCAAGAAATTTGTTCTGGCTAATCATTTTGTGAATTATTTACAGTAAAATGCACGTTATGCTGTACAAGCGATGCAAATTGAAGATAAAGTCGGGCAAATGAAAATCTTAAAATAGGTAGGGCAAATTTGGGGTATGACACTAAGCAAAGGCATCTGTCCAAAATAACACGGTATATTACTTACCATCCAATGTATGTTGGCCTAAGCAAAGGTAATAACCAAAATGAAATGATCCAGCTTGTCTGACTAGATGACACATTTAAAAGTGGTAAATAACCTCCCCACGCTTCAAGGTTGTATGCCATGAACGAGTCTCAGTTTCTTCTTTAATCAAGTATTCACTTGAAAAAGGGTAAAATAAACCTCCCCTCGCTTCAAGGTTGTATGCCATGAACGGGTATCAGTTTCTTCTTTGATCAAATATTCCACTTAAAAAGGATAAAATAAAACTCCCCACGCTTCAAGGTTGTATGCCATGAACGGGTCTCAGTTTCTTCTTTGATCAAGTATTTCACTTGAAAAGGATAAAATAAACCTCCCCGCACTTCAAGGTTGTATGCCATGAGCGGGTCTCAGTTTCTTCTTTAATCAAGTATTCACTTGAAAAAGGGTAAAATAAACCTCCCCACGCTTCAAGTTTGTATGCCATGAACAGGTCTCAGTTTTTTCCTGGAAAGATGAATACTTATGGGAGAGTATCTTCACAGGGGACTGGAATTTCAATGGAGGTCTACGACTTCTGAGGGAATTCATAACTTAATGGAGATTAGGAAATATCATCGGGGATCTTCAAAAGAGATGCAGGCCGGTTGATTTGTAAAACAGGTCTTCTCAAAGAGAAAGATCAATTGTAATAATCTTCACCAAACTTCTCTGAGAGATGCCATTTGATGGAGTTAACTTTGTGTAATGGACTCATTGGGGAATACATCCTTGAGGAACTTCTTTGTTGTAAAATGTACAAAACCTTTGTAGTGAAAATTCTCAAATAAAGAGAAACATCTATAAAGTCTTCAACAAACTTCTCTGAAGGATTTCCGAAGTGATGCCATTTGATGAAGGATAAGTTGATAATATTGATAAACTCATTGGGGATAGACAAACTGTCTTGAGGATACCACCATTTGTTATCCATATAGAAAACCCGAACTGCTCAAATAAAGAGCGACCACTTATTGTTTAGGTATAGGTTGCTGATAAACAAAATCCCACTGTTGGAGAAAACTTGTCTTCTATGGTGACCTTCTAAGATATTCTTCCTGGGGAGATAAAGTGCAAAATATATGCATGTTCAATCTAGGTTCAACAACCTAGAGTCATTTAATACGTGATTGTTTAGGGTCCAATGTTCAATTCAAGAAGCAACTGAAGAGAAACTGTCAAGCAAGACTCTATCCAGTGAGGGATGAACTCAACTGGGGTTTACCTTTATCCAAAAATGGAAAAGAAAACTAAAGCAACCATATTCCACGAGAATCAAACTCAGTGGGGAAGTTAGAAATGTTGTTCTCTTTCTGCCTAGGGCTGACGACTCTACTTGGAGGGAGAAGACAAACCTGGTCACTTTGGGGATAAACACGACCAAAGTGAACAAACAAACAAACAAACACAAAAATGAAAAATGCATAGATGCCATGTATCTATATGCTATGATTATACAGACAAAACAACGAGAAAAAGGAAACGGAGATGAAATAAACATCTCAAACGAGGGTACTCAGCCAAATCTTCATAGATCGAAACATCATCGGGATGGATATAATCTCACTTCAGAACTTACTCTAGGGATTTAATACATGGTATTCATTTACAGGATTGTCCAGATGAATCTAGTCACTTTATGGAGATTAGAATTCATGGATAAAATAAATATCCACTTTATTGGAGGAATCCTCATTGGCGGGGATAAAATAAATATCCTCTTCAAAGGGAATCTTGTATGAGAACCGGAGCTTGATATTTTCCAGGGATGAAATAAACATCCATGAATGTCTGTTTAATATTCATATACCAAGTAAAGCATATGCACGAGATTTTTGAAATGATTTTAGACTTGTTTAGAATTTGCTATCAAAATAAACATTTGTTTGTAAAGATAAAAGAAAAACAAAGACTGTCTAAGAATTCAATTTTACTTTATTGAATGGTAGTCAGCAAAATGACATGACTCCAAGATATTATTACAATGTTGGAAATGATAATAATAGTAACAATTACATCAGAAGAAATTATAACCCATATCTTCCTAAACCACACTTGAACTTCCTACGTTCTAAGCATAATACATCTTGACTGCATCTACATTCACTGGGCGAGTGATATCTTCTCCATCCATGGTTGCTAACATCAGGGCGCCTCCTGAGAAAACGTTCTTAACAACATATGGACCGTCATAGTTAGGAGCCCACTTTCCTCGAGTGTCAGTGAGGAATGATTGAATCTTCTTGAGCACAAGGTCGCCTTCTTTGAATTCGCGAGGTCGAACCTTCTTGTTAAATTATTTCTTCATTATTTGTTGGTATAATTGCCCATAACACAATGTCGTCATTCTCTTCTCTTCAATCAAATTTAGCTGGTCGTATCTACTCTGACACCATTCGGCCTCTGAGAGCTTCGATTCCATCAAAACTCTCGTAGAAGGAATCTTAACTTCTACTTGGAGTACAACTTCCATATCGTAAACAAGTGAAAAGGGAGTTGCCCCTATCGACGTGCGCACCGAAGTACTATATCCATGTAATCCAAACGGGAGCATTTCATGCCAATCCTTGTATGTGACAACCATCTTCTGAACAATCTTCTTAATATTCTTGTTAGTAGCTTCAACGACCCCATTCATCTTTAGTCTGTAAGAAGAAGAGTTATGATGCTCAATCCTAAATTCTTCACATAGCTCTTTCATCATTCTATTATTCAAGTTGGATCTATTATCTGTAATGATTTTTCTTGGCATGTCATATCTGCAGATGAGCTGATTCTTGATAAATGTAACAACTACTTGTCTGGTAACATTAGCATAAGAAGCTGCTTCGACACATTTGGTGAAGTAATCTATCGCTACCAAAATGAAGCGATGTCCGTTGGATGCTTTCGGTTCTATCATACCAATCATATAAATGCCCCCACATAGAAAATGGACAGTGAGACGATATAACATTAAGTAGAGTCGGAGGTACATGAATTTTATCTGTGTAAATCGGACACTTATGACATTTCTTAGCAAACTTATAACAGTTAGACTCCATTGTAATCCAATAATATCCTACTCTCAGGAGTTTTTTAGCCCTAGCGTACCCGTTAGCGTGAGTTCCAAAAGACCCTTCATGAATTTCCATCATTAACATGTTTGCTTCCTATTTTTCAACACATCTCAACAAGACCATGTCAAAGTTTTGCTTATATAGTACATCATTACTCAGGAGAAAATTGCTAGCCAATCTTCTCAATGTTTTCCTATCCTTGTTGGATGCCCCATATGGGTACTCTTGCTTTTGAAGAAACATTTCAATGTCATGATACCAAGGTTTATCATCTTCAACATCTTCTACAGCAAATATGTAAGCAGGCCTATCTAGGCGGTTTATATTAATCCTGGGATAATCGTTCCACCAATTCACTACAATCATAGAGGCCAGCGTTGCTAGAGCATCTGTCATTCTATTCTCATCACGAGTAATATGGTAAAATTCGACTCTATTGAAGAAAGGTAGTAGCCTTCTAGCATAGTCTCTATATGGAATCAAGTTATCTTGACAAGTCTCCCACTCTCCTTTGATCTGGTAGACTACCACGGCGAAATCGCCATATACGTCCAAAATTTTAATCCTTAAATCTACTGCCTCTTCAAGGCCCATTATGCATGCTTCATATTAAAGTAAATATCACTCCAGAAGCAAATCAGATCTGAACATAAGAAATATGCAAGGCTCTGATGCGTCAGATGCACCCATTAGAAGATTCTGAACGCTGCTATCAGAAGATCCTGAGCGTTGTCTCCAGAAGGATCTGAAGCAGAAGCTCCAGAAGAATCTGAAGCAAGTTAGAAGCATCTGAACCGATGAAGAATCTTGTATGAAGAGTTTTCAAGCATAGTTACTTCAGAAGACTCTGAGAGTACTAACGCTGCCAGTACTGAGGATCTGACTCAATACTCTGCTCTGAACTTATACACGCTAAAAGCACACTTGCTGCAAAGACTCTGATTCAGCAAAACTCTGATCAACATCAAAAGGCTCTGATCAAATTAGACTCTGATGATTCTTGCTGAAAATTGTTGAAGAAGAATTCAAAGATTATGTCCGTTGGAATATCCAAACGACTCTTTCCTTATTTATGCTAGACACAAGAACACAGACAAAAAGGATTTCTCTGTGCTTTCTTCTTCTAGGAAAGGTCACTTGATGTGAAGACAAAAAGGCTCAGACCTTTTGGTACACACTTCTCAACGTGAAATACTCTTGGATCACTGTGCCTATAAAAGCAAGTTTCCACTCATCTTCTTCAGTTGACGAATCACTTGAAAAGAATTCATTATCAAAGCTCTCATACAACTCATATATTCTTTCTAGAATTAATTTCTTTATTCTTAATCTTAAGTGAAAAATCACAGTTGTGATAAAGCTTTATTAGAAGCATTTTAACACTTGTATCTGTTATTACATTTGATTGTAAGAAAACCTTAAGAAGATCCAGTTAGGATCAGTAGTTCTTGAGAAGACTTTGAACAGTTGTTCTTAGTGCTTACTATTGTAATCAGTTGATTAAATAGTGGATTAAGTCCTTGTTTGAGAAAGGCAAATCACTCTAGAAAGGGTGGACTGGAGCAGTTGAGTTCAACGAACCAGGATAAAAATAACTGAGTTTTTACTTCTAAGTTTTTATCTTCATACTTATTCAACCCCCTTCTAAGTATTTTCTCACCTTCAATTGGTATCAGAGCCTTGTTCTGTGTGTGCTACCACTTCACAGTGACAGAAAAGATCCAGTGAGAAAAACTGATATATATTTGGTGTTACTATGGCTGATAATTCAATATCTAACATTAACAACAAATATGAAGAAAGGGACAAAATCAGCACTAAACCCCCTATGTTTGATGGGGAGAAATTTGATTATTGGAAAGATAGGATTGAAAGTATTTTCCTTGGTTATGATGCTGATTTATGGGATTTGGTCATAGATGGATATGTTCATCCCATTGATGGGAATGGCAAGAAAGTAGATAGAAAATCTATGACAGAAGCCCAAAAGAAGGAATTTAGAAATCACCACAAGGCTAGAACAATATTGTTAAATGCAATATCTCACACTGAGTATGAAAAGATCACAAATAGAGAAACTGCATTTGACATGTTTGAGTCCTTAAAGATGACTCATGAGGGAAACTCTCAAGTCAAGGAAACAAAGGCTCTGGCTCTAATCCAGAAGTATGAAGCCTTCAAGATGGAAGAAGCTGAATCTATTGAAGCTATATTCTCCAGGTTCCAAATACTTACAACTGGACTAAAGGTTCTGGATAAAGGATACTCTACTGCTGATCATGTGAAAAAGATCATCAGAAGCTTACCTACCAGATGGAGACCTATGGAGGAACTAATCAGTTCACTAAGGAGTCATAAAATTGAACTTGAGGAAGATGAACCTCAAAAGAAAGGTAAATCAATTGCCTTAAAATCTAATAAATTTGCTAAAGCATTGCAGGTAATAGAGGAAAGCTCTGAAGAATCCTCATCTGAAGATGAAGATGAACTATCCATGTTGTCCAGAAGAATAAACAAACTCTAGAAGCATAAAGGAAAGAAGTTCAGAAACTTCAGGAAGCCTGACCAAAGAAAAGAATCTTCTGGACATAGAAGATCTGGCAAAAAGGAGGTTGTCTGCTACGAATGTAAAGAACCTGGGCATTACAAAAATGAATGTCCAAAGTTGTTGAAAGAAAAGCCTAAAATAAAATCTGATAAGAAGAAGAAGGTTCTAATTGCAACCTGGGATGATTCAGATACATCTGAATCTGAATCTGAGTCAGAAGCGGAATGTGCCAACGTAGCATTAATGGCAGACATAGAAGATCAGGAGGAAGAAATTTTAGGATCTGAATCTAACTCTGACGCTGAAGAGGTAATGGCTAAACTCACTAAAGATGAACTTATCAAAGTGTTATCAGAAGTTCTGAAGAGCTATAACAATATTAAGCTCAAGTACAAGAAATGTCAAAGCAATCTTGTATCTGAGAATAATATTCTCAAATCAGAAGTAGCTGAGCTAAATGAAAAGAACTTAAGATTGAAAAATGATTCTGAATTAGCTCAACAAGACTCTAATTCTGAAACTGAGTCTAAATGCAAAAATATTTTGGAAAAATATGATTACAGCTTTCAGAAGTTTCTTGCTAAAAGTATAGACAGAAGCAAAATGGCTTCTATGATCTGTGGAGTTAGCAGAAATAACAGAAAAGGAATTGGATATAAATCTTCCTCTGGAAAGGATTTAAATCCAAAACCTGTTGATAAAATTATCATCAAGAAGACTCCTTTATATTCCCACTTTAAATTTGGTCACTTGAATGATATTGAACACACTCGTTCTGAAAAGAACATTCATGTGTTTAAATCTAAGGCTAGTCAGAATAAACCTTATGTTGAAAAACAGAAGTTTAGACAAACCTTCAGAACAACTAACCCAAAAGGACCCAAGAAGATCTGGGTAGCTAAAAGTAAAATAATTCATGTTGCAGATGTTCTTAGCAGCAAGGTCAGGACACCAATCATGGTACCTGGACTCTGGATGCTCGCGACACATGACAGGAGAAATGTCTATGTTCCAAAGTCTGGAGCTTAGATCTGGAGGTGATGTGAAATTTGGAGGGAATCAGAAGGGCAAGATCATTGGATCTGGCACTATTGGAAATGGTAAACTTCCCTCTATTACTAATGTTTTACTTGTAGAAGGATTAAAGCATAATCTATTGTCCATAAGTCAATTAAGTGACAATGGTTATGACATAACCTTTAATCAAAAATGTTGTAAAGCTATTAGTCAAAAGGATGGCTCAATCCTATTTAGTGGAAAGAGGAAGAACAACATTTATAAAATAAACCTTTCAGAACTTAAGGTTCAGAATGTTAAATGTCTCTTGTCTGTTAGTGAGGAGCAATGGGTCTGGTGTAACACCCATTTTAATTATTTAGTCATTTTATTATTATTTTAAATATTATATGTTGGTGTGCCTTTTGGTGGGGGTGTATTTGATGATGTTTGGTGGGTGTCCCTAATGTGGGAGGACTATTGGTGGTATTTTGGTGTGGAATATAATAATATAAAAATAATAGTAACATTGGTGGGGGTGTTATTATTATTATTATATTTATTATATTTGTTAATATTATTAATATTATTATTATTATTATGGTGAAATAATAATATTAGTATTATTATTATTATTATTACTATTAATAATAAGTGTTATTATTTATATTAGTAATGTTATATTAGTATTACTATTAAGATTATTATTATTATATTATTTTATTAAGTTATTATTATTATTATATTATTTTATTAAGTTATTATTATTTTTGGGATTAGAATAATTAAAAGAAAAGAGGAATGTGAAGGGTGAGGAGTTTTCACATACATTTGAGAATTGGGAGAAAGAGCGATAGAAAGAGAGAAGAACGATAGAACGAGAGAAGTGAGAAGAACGAAGGAAAAAGGGAACGAAGAACGGAAAGAAAGGAGGAAGCCAAGAGACCAAATCCAGGAGGATTTTCATCGATCAACCGACTAATAAGGTAAGGGGGAGAAACCTGATTGGGAAATGGTTTATACATGTATAGGGTAGTTGGGGAGTCCTTAACCCCGTAGGAAATTGATCGATATATGATATTATGTTGTGATTGATGATGATTGTTGATAATTGGATAGTAATCGTTAATGAATTGTTGTTTTTGGTTAATTTGGCATATAGGTTGAGTTACGGTTTTAGGGGAGGTTCTGTGTGACCTTTTGAGGTATCGGTAGAATGCGTAGGCGTTGATTCTGGGAATAGGATTTAGAAACCGATTGGTTACGGTAATGTGCAAGATTGGTACTAGAATAGGCTGAGGATCTGAGTTGAGATGATAGGTACAATTTGGCCTAGAATACACTGCAGAATTGTGAGAAAACTTGGTGAATCGCAGCATTCGCTGGGCTTCGCCTGGCGAAGGGAGGCGAGAGTTCGCCTGGCGAGCTGGGGCGAAGAGGCAGCGAATAATTCAGAAATTAAGTCCCAGACTAAAAACACAAGAACTTCGCCTGGCGAATGCCAGCGAAGGTTCGCCACGAGAGTTTGTCTGGCGAATGCCAGCGAACGTAGCAGAACCAGATGAATTTTTGTGATGTGTTGGATTCGAGCGTTGGTCTCGTGTGATCCTTCTAGCCTTGTTGTAGTGTGAAAATGATGAGTATGGGATATAACTTGTGTACTTGGTGATAGTACGCGGTTCCCTTAATATTGTTGGTGAGCAATTAGTTGATGTATATGTGTGTAGTAATCAGTAGGATCGTGTATTTCCCGAGCGGTGAGATGTGTTTATATTTGATATTAGAAAGTGAGACTACTCACTGTGTGATTGAATTATATGATGTTGGTGTATGTTATATTTATACATATGCATTGATGTATGATGATATGATCAGGAGGATCGTGTGCACTTAGTGTGCCAGAATGTAATAGTTATGCATTGGTGTCTTGCATATCATGGTGTTTTGGTGGGATGAACCATGTCTCAGGAGGAGCGTAAGTGATTCATCCGTACTCCTTTGTGGAGAATGGTGGGGGATAGATCATGTCTCAGGAGGAGCGTAAGTGATCTATCCAGGTTCGATTGAATGAACCAATGAGTCGGTACCGCATGCATGGTGTTGTGTTGCATAATTGCATTATAATATGTTATATTGTAATTTGAACAGTAGGTTCGTTATATGGTATTGTTGGGGTGAATAATTGATGTGTTGGTGTGTTTTACTGCCTGATTTACATGTATTACATTACCATTATATTTTTTATCATGATTTCTCACCCCTTTGTTGTTGTTGTGGTCTGTGCTTCTTCGGAGGTACAGATAATCCAGGTACTTAGCTAGCTTGGATTATGGTGTGACAGTTGAGTTTAGGATGCTCTGATACGTAGCACGGGACTTGGGCGTTTTTATTTATTTTATGAAGAACTTATATTTTATTTTCCTGTGAAACGTATCAAACCTTTATTGGATTTTACTATTTAATATTCCGCTGTATTGGAGAAAACACTTTTTATAAGGAAACGTGGCTTTCATGTGATATCCCACTTGGGAAATTGGAACTCTGATTTTTTTTATTTATAATGTTTATTGATTTAATTGATTTTGGGAAGTGGGGTGTTACAATTGGTATCAGAGCAGGTCGGTCCGTCCGGCCAGTGTTGTTGAGTCGAGTTGAGTTTGTCCTTTGGGATGGAGTTGAATATCTTTTAACTTTGTGTTGTTATGTCTTGAGAAGTATGGTAGGAAGGAACGATGCTGCATTGGCTGCTGCTATGCAAGCTATGGCGCAGGCGGTTGCTAATCAGAATCAAGCTGCAGATGCCCAATTCAGGAGTTTGGTGCAGTTTCGGAGCAACAAGCCGCCGACGTTCGAAGGAGGAGTTTTGGATCCTGAAGCTGCTCAGAAGTGGATGAAGGCAATTGAAAAGATCTTCAGAACGATGGAATGTACTGATGAGCAGAAGGTGAGGTTTGGTACCCACATGCTAGAAGGTGAGGCTGAAGCCTGGTGGGACAATAGTTGCCAAAGATTGGAAGCTGCTGGAACCGCCATTACGTGGGAGGTGGTTCGGAAAGGTTTTCTGGAAAATTATTTTCCGGAAGATATTCGAAGCGCTAAGGAGATTGAATTCTTAGAGCTGAAGCAGGGTAGTATGACTGTAGCAGAGTATGCTGCTAAGTTTGAGGAGCTGGTGCAGTATTGTCCCCACTATAATGTGGAGGGGGCAATGAATTCTAAGTGCTTAAAGTTTGAGAATAGACTGCGTCTAGAGATTAAGTTGGGGATTGCTTGTCAGAAGATCAGGAGCTATCCTGAGCTGGTAAGCAGAAGCAGGATTTATGATAACGATAACCGAGCAAGGATTGCACACTACAAAGCTGTTAATGACCGTAAGGGTAAGCAGAGGTTCAGTGGTACTCCTTATAGTGTTTCTGCTGATAAGGGAAAACGTAAAGCTGTTATTGATAAGAAGCCTAGAGATGGGAGAACATCTGCTGAAGGGAAATGTTTCTGGTGCGGTGGTATGGGACACCGTGCTAATGACTGTCCTAATGAAGCCAAGAAGTGTTTTAAGTGTGGTAAACCAGGTCATGTGATAGCTGACTGCAGAGCAACTATGCCGACCTGTTACAACTGTGGTGAGAAGGGTCACATCAGTACACATTGTGAGAAGCCGAAGAAGCCTCAGACGTCTCCGACTGGTGGAAAAGTGTTTGCCTTGGCAGGAACTCAAGCTGCCAGTGATGAGCGTGTTATCAGAGGTACTTGTATTATCAATAATATTCCTTTGATTGCTATTATTAATACGGGTGCAACGCACTTGTTTATTTCTGTGGATTGTGTGGAGAGGATAGGATTGGTACCGTCTACTCTGGAGAGACGAATGACTATTGAGACACCCTCTATAGGTTCAGTGACTACTTCTTTGGTATGCTTGAAGTGTCCGCTGACTATTTTCGGTAGAGAATTTGGAGTGGATCTGATTTGTCTACCACTTGGTAAGTTGGATGTTATTCTGGGTATGAACTGGTTAGAGTTCAATCGAGTCTACATCGACTGTTTTCGGAAGGAATTGTTGTTCTTGACCCCTGGAGAGGAAGCTTTAGCAAGTTCTTTGTCTAATAAAGAATTGAGGGCCTTGTTGGAAGATGAAACTAGAGTGTTTGCTTTATTTGCAACATTATCGGGGGATAGTAAAGTGTCAATAGAGGAAGTAGCCGTGGTGAATGAATTTCCGGAAGTGTTTCCTGACGACATTACAGAATTGCCTCCGACGCGAGAAGTGGAATTTGGTATTGATCTTGTTCCTGGTACGAGGCCTATTTCTATGGCGTCGTACAGGATGTCTGCAGTAGAATTGGCTGAGTTGAAGTCTCAGATTGGAGAATTGTTGGATAGGAAGTTTATTAGGCCAAGTGTATCGCCGTGGGGAGCTCCAGTGTTATTGGTGAAGAAGAAGGATGGTAGTATGCGCTTGTGCATCGATTACCGTCAATTGAATAAAGTGACTATTAAGAATAAGTATCCTCTACCTAGGATTGATGACTTGATGGACCAGCTGGTGGGAGCTCGTGTGTTTAGTAAGATCGACTTAAGATCGGGTTATCATCAAATCAGAGTAAGAGAAGGTGATATTCAGAAGACTGCTTTTAGGAGTCGATATGGACATTACGAATATGCTGTAATGCCATTTGGAGTGACTAATGCGCCGGGAGTATTTATGGAGTATATGAACAGAATTTTCCATTCTTATTTGGATCAGTGCATTGTAGTGTTTATTGATGATATATTAATTTATTGTAAATCTGAGGAAGAGCATGCAGGACATCTTGGAATTGCCTTGCAAGTGTTGAAGGAAAATAAATTATTTTCTAAACTGTCAAAGTGTGACTTCTGGTTGAGGAAAGTGAGTTTCTTGGGTCATGTAATATCTGAAGAGGGAATAGCGGTGGATCCGTCAAAAGTTAGTGCAGTATTGCAGTGGGAACCGCCGAAGCCAGCGACGGAAATTAGAAGCTTTTTGGGTTTGGCAGGTTATTACCGCCGGTTTATTGAAGGTTTCTCTAATTTGGTGTTGCCATTAACTCAGTTAACGAGAAAGAACCAAGTTTTTGTATGGGATGCTGCTTGTGAAGAAAGTTTTGAAGAGTTGAAAAAGAGATTGACTACGGCACCGGTGTTAGTGTTACCGACTCCGAGTGAACCGTTTGTGGTGTACTGTGATGCGTCCAAGATGGGATTAGGTGGAGTTCTTATGCAGAATGGTAAGGTAGTAGTATATGCTTCGCGGCAACTGAGGGTACATGAGCGAAATTATCTGACTCATGATCTTGAGTTAGCTGCGGTTGTTTTTGTGTTGAAAATTTGGAGACATTATTTGTATGGTTCGAGATTTGAAGTGTTTAGTGATCATAAGAGTCTGAGATATTTGTTTGATCAAAAAGAGCTGAATATGAGACAGAGAAGATGGTTAGAATTTTTGAAGGATTATGACTTCAGTTTGAGTTATCATCCAGGAAAGGGCAATGTAGTGGCAGATGCTTTGAGTAGAAAGGCAATTCATATGGCAACTCTGATGGTGAAAGAAATTGAGTTAATTGAACAGTTTAGAGATTCAAGCATGGTTTGTGAGACTACTGCAGATAGTGTAATGTTGGGTATGTTGCAGGTAAATAATGACTTCTTGGATATGATTAGAGAAAATCAGAAGTTGGATGTGAAATTGGTAGATTTGATGCCTAAAGTCGAAAGTGACTCCGATAGTGACTTTAAATTGGATAGTACAGGTGTATTAAGATTTAGAGGCAGGATTTGTGTACCAAATAATGAGGAATTGAAAAAGTTGATTTTGAGTGAAGGACACCGTAGTAGCCTGAGTATCCACCCGGGAGCTACGAAAATGTACCATGATTTGAAGAAATTATTTTGGTGGTTTGGTATGAAAAGAGACGTTGCTCAATTTGTGTATGCCTATTTGACGTGTCAGAAGTCGAAGGTGGAACACCAGAGACCTTCTGGATTTATGCAACCATTAGAGATTCCGGTTTGGAAATGGGATTGCATTACTATGGGTTTTGTTACGGGTTTTCCGAATACGGCGAGGGGTTTTGATGCGATATGAGTGATTGTGGACCGATTGATGAAGTCTGCACACTTTGTGCCGATCAATATTAGTTTTCCATTGACGAAGCTGGAGAAGATTTATATTCGGGTAATTGTGAAGTTACATGGTGTTCCGTCCAGTATTGTATCGGATAGAGATTCGCGGTTTACTTCGGAATTTCGGAAAAGCTTGCAGGAAGCTTTGGGAACTAAGTTGAAGTTGAGTTCAGCTTATCATCCGCAAACTGATGGTCAGCCAGAGAGGACTATTCAGTCGCTTGAGGATTTGTTGAGAGCTTGTGTATTGGAAAAGGGTGGTGCGTGGGATACTCATTTACCATTGATTGAGTTCACATACAATAACTGTTACCATTCTAGTATCGGAATGGCACCGTTTGAAGCTTTGTATGGGAGGAGGTGTAGGACTCCTCTGTGTTGGTATGAAACTTGTGAGAGTGTGGTGCTTGGACCAGAAATTGTACAGCAGACTACTGAGACAATTCAGATGATTCGTGAGAAAATGAAAGTGTCTCAGAGTAGGCAGAAAAGTTATCATGATAATCGGAGGAAAGAGTTGGAATTCAGTGTAGGTGACCACGTATTCCTAAGAGTTAATCCGATGACCGGTGTGGGTCGTACGTTGAAGTCCAAGAAGCTGGATCCTAAGTTTGTTGGACCTTATGAAATTTTGCAGAGAATTGGTGTTGTGGCTTATAGGGTGGCGTTGCCGCCTGAGTTGTCGAACTTACATGATGTGTTTCATGTGTCGCAATTGCAAAAGTATGTTTCTGATCCATCTCATGTGATTCAGAGAGATGATGTTCAGGTTCGGGAGAATCTTACTGTTGAAACGACGCCGTTGAGGATCGAAGACCGTAAGATGAAACAGCTCCGAGGGAAGGAAATACCTTTGGTGAAGGTAGCTTGGGGAGGTGCTGCAGGAGGCAGTGTGACCTTGGAGTTAGAAAGCAGGATGCGAGAAGCGTATCCGGAGCTATTTCCATCAAGTAATTTTCGAGGACGAAAATAATTGAAGTGGGGGAGAGTTGTAACACCCATTTGAATTATTTAGTCATTTTATTATTATTTTAAATATTATATGTTGGTGTGCCCTTTGGTGGGGTGTATTTGATGATGTTTGGTGGGTGTCCCTAATGTGGGAGGACTATTGGTGGTATTTTGGTGTGGAATATAATAATATAAAAATAATAGTAACATTGGTGGGGGTGTTATTATTATTATTATATTTATTATATTTGTTAATATTATTAATATTATTATAATTTTGGTGAAATAATAATATTAGTATTATTATTATTACTATTAATAATAAGTGTTATTATTTATATTAGTAATGTTATATTAGTATTACTATTAAGATTATTATTATTATATTATTTTATTAAGTTATTATTATTATTGGGATTAGAATAATTAAAAGAAAAGAGGAATGTGAAGGGTGAGGAGTTTTCACATACATTTGAGAATTGGGAGAAAGAGCGATAGAAAGAGAGAAGAACGATAGAACGATAGAAGTGAGAAGAACGAAGGAAAAAGGGAACGAAGAACGGAAAGAAAGGAGGAAGCCAAGAGACCAAATCCAGGAGGATTTTCATCGATCAACCGATTAATAAGGTAAGGGGGAGAAACCTGATTGGGAAATGGTTTATACATGTATAGGGTAGTTGGGGAGTCCTTAACCCCGTAGGAAATTGATCGATATATGATATTATGTTGTGATTGATGATGATTGTTGATAATTGGATAGTAATCGTTAATGAATTGTTGTTTTTGGTTAATTTGGCATATAGCTTGAGTTACGATTTTAGGGGAGGTTCTGTGTGACCTTTTGATGTATCGGTAGAATGCGTAGGCGTTGATTCTGGGAATAGGATTTAGAAACCGATTGGTTACGGTAATGTGCAAGATTGGTACTAGAATAGGCTGAGGATCTGAGTTGAGATGATAGGTACAATTTGGCCTAGAATACACTGCAGAATTGTGAGAAAACTTGGTGAATCGCAGCATTCGCTGGGCTTCGCCTGGCGAAGGGAGGCGAGAGTTCGCCTGGCGAGCTGGGGCGAAGAGGCAGCAAATAATTCAGAAATTAAGTCCCAGACTAAAAACACAAGAACTTCGCCTGGCGAATGCCAGCGAAGGTTCGCCACGAGAGTTCGCCTGGCGAATGCCAGCGAACGCAGCAGAACCAGAAGAATTTTTGTGATGTGTTGGATTCGAGCATTGGTCTCGTGTGATCCTTCTAGCCTTGATGTAGTGTGAAAATGATGAGTATGGGATATAACTTGTGTACTTGGTGATAGTACGCGGTTCCCTTAATATTGTTGGTGAGCAATTAGTTGATGTATATGTGTGTAGTAATCAGTAGGATCGTGTATTTCCCGAGCGGTGAGATGTGTTTATATTTGATATTAGAAAGTGAGACTACTCATTGTGTGATTGAATTATATGATGTTGGTGTATGTTATATCTATACATATGCATTGATGTAGGATGATATGATCACGAGGATCGTGTGCACTTAGTGTGCCAGAATGTAATAGTTATGCATTGGTGTCTTGCATATCATGGTGTTTTGGTGGGATGAATCATGTCTCAGGAGGAGCGTAAGTGATTCATCTGTACTCCTTTGTGGAGAACGGTGGGGGATAGATCATGTCTCAGGAGGAGCGTAAGTGATCTATCCAGGTTCGATTGAATGAACCAATGAGTCGGTACCGCATGCATGGTGTTGTGTTGCATAATTGCATTATAATATGTTATATTGTAATTTGAACAGTAGGTTCGTTATATGGTATTGTTGGGGTGAATAATTGATGTGTTGGTGTGTTTTACTGCCTTATTTACATGTATTACATTACCATTATATTTTTGATCATGATTTCTCACCCCTTTGTTGTTGTTGTGGTCTGTGCTTCTTCGGAAGTACAGATAATCCAGGTACTTAGCTAGCTTGGATTATGGTGTGACAGTTGAGTCTAGGATGCTCTGATACGTAGCACGGGACTTGGGCGTTTTTATTTATTTTATGAAGAACTTATATTTTATTTTCCTGTGAAACGTATCAAACCTTTATTGGATTTTACTATTTAATATTCCGCTGTATTGGAGAAAACCCTTTTTATAAGGAAACGTGGCTTTCATGTGATATCCCACTTGGGAAATTGGAACTCTGATGTTGTTTATTTATAATGTTTATTAATTTAATTGATTTTGGGAAGTGGGGTGTTACATCTGGCACAGAAGATTGGGGCATATTAATATGAGACGTATATCTCAGATTTATAAACTTAATCTTGTCAGAGGACTTCCTAATCTGAAGTTCACTTCAGATGCTCTTTGTGAAGCATGTCAAAAAGGGAAGTTTTCAAAATCATCTTTTAAATCAAAAAATGTTGTTTCTACTTCCAGACCACTAGAATTACTTCATATTGATCTGTTTGGACGAGTGAAAACTGCATCCATCAGAGGCAAGAAGTATGGATTAGTCATTGTTGATGACTATAGTAGATGGACATGGGTAAAGTTCTTAAAACACAAGGATGAGTCACATTCTGTGTTCTTTGACTTCTGCAAACAAGTCCAGAATGAAAAAGATTTCAAAATTATAAAAGTCAGAAGTGATCATGGTGGTGAATTTGAAAACAAATATTTTGAAAAATATTTTAATGAAAATGGCGTTGCTCATGATTTTTCATGTCCTAGAACTCCACAATAAAATGGAGTTGTAGAGAGGAAAAATAGAACTCTGCAAGAAATGGCCAAAACCATGATCAATGAGACTAATCTGGCAAAGCACTTTTGGGCAGAAGCAATCAACACAGCCTGTTACATTCAGAACAGAGTGTCTGTAAGACCTCTTCTGGAGAAGACTCCCTATGAACTGTGGAAGAACAGAAAGCCCAACATTTCATATTTTCATCCTTTTGGATCTATTTGCTATATGTTAAATACTAAAGAAAATCTGAACAAGATTGATTCTAAAGCACAGAAGTGTTTCATGCTTGGGTATTCTGAATGCTCTAAAGGCTACAGAGTATACAATACTGAGACACAGATTGTGGAAGAATCTATTCATGTTAGATTTGATGATAAGCTTGGCATTAAAAAGCCAAAGCAGTCTGAAAACTCTGCAGATAGAGAAGTAGTCTTCACAGACTCTGAAGGCTCAGAGGCAGACAAAGCTCAAGTAAAGGAACCAGAAGCAACGCCAGATGCAATTCCTTTGACTTCTCAGATGAACAACTTAAACATTTCTGAAGAATCAACTGTTAGAGGATCATCTTCCAGAATCAAAGCTTCTCATCCAGAAAAGGTTATCATTGGAAAGAAGGATGATCCTATCAGAACAAGATCCTTCCTCAGATCATCTAAAGCATCATTATTTGGATTGGTGTCAGTAATTGAACCAACTTCTGTAGATGAAGCTCTGCAAGACAATGATTGGATTATTGCCATGCAAGAAGAGCTAAATCAGTTCACCAGAAATGATGTGTGGGATTTAGTTCCAAGACCAAAAGGATTCAACATAATTGGAACTAAATGGGTCTTCAGAAATAAGCTTAATGAGAAAGGAGAAGTTGAAAGAAATAAGGCAAGGCTTGTTGCTCAAGGGTACAGTCAACAAGAAGGTATTGATTACACTGAAACTTATGCTCCAGTGGCAAGGTTAGAATCTATACGCCTTCTTATTTCATTTGCTGCACAATATAACATCACTCTATATCAGATGGATGTTAAAAGTGCCTTTCTAAATGGTATTATAGAAGAAGAAGTTTATGTTCACCAGCCTCCTGGTTTTGAGAGTGAAAAATTTACAGAACATGTTTTCAAACTAAAGAAATCTCTGTATGGTTTAAAACAAGCTCCCAGAGCTTGGTATGAGAGATTGAGCAATTTTCTTCTGGAGAAAAATTTCATCAGAGGCAAAGTGGACACAACACTCTTTTGTAAAAAATTTAAGAAAGATCTTCTAATTTGTCAAATATATGTGGATGATATCATATTTGGATCTACCAATACTATGCTGGTGTTGCGGTGGAAATAGGATCACAAACTATTAATGAGTTTGAATCGCAATTCAATTCACAACCGCTCTTTGATTTATCCGAAGGAAAATGTCAAAAGAGGGAAAACCTATTTTTGCATCGTAAACACAATGCGGGGAAAGATCTAGGGTTCGGGGGTTGGTTAAGATTAGGGAAGGTATTAGCACCCTAAACTTCTGTAGTACTCTACAGGAACCTTTCGTTCAAATGTTTACTATCTGCTTTATTTACTTGCTTAAGGTATATGTACAAAGATTAAGAGTGAGAAAAGAGACCTAAGGGGTTAATTCTAAGTTTACTCGGCAAGACATCGCATCTTGTGCCTACGTATCCTTACGGGAATGGAATCAGAGTAATCGTAGTTCCCCTCAAAAGGGAGGTTAGAGACTTCTTGACTGTGGTCAAGGTCTCAAGGGGAATAAACATGTCTTAAGGACATGCTTACGCGGAGTGTAGAAACTCCAAATCTCTGCGTTGAATTATTAAGTTGTAATTAGGGTTAAATTAGGGATTCCACGGCGGGAAACCCTAAAATGAGCGCGGCGGCTCTTTGACCTAATGCTAGGGGTAAAATGGTAATTTTGCCTGCGGCGAGGCATTTATGAAAATTAGGGTTTGTAAGAGTTGTAAGGGTTTGAAGTTGAGGACTATTGACGCGGCGGTCAACGGCTAGACCTAATTCCCTCGGAGGTGAGCAGTGTGACAGAAGTGCAGTAAACGCGTGAGATAATTGAATCATGCAAACCATGCAAGCAGGAATGTTAAAGGCAGAAATTAAAGCGCGATTGTTAGGATTCGCGAGGTTACATTAGAGGCAGTTACAATATGATATTAAAATTTAAATTGAACGATGATAAAATAAATAACAGTAAGCGCAATAAACTGCAAAACGAACAAACAACGTCAGTGGGCAGTATTAAATGAATTATCAGATGATGAAGGAGTGGAATTATGTATCTTTTGTGGTTTTATTTTGTGATATAAACTTTAATTTGAATTAAAATGGAATTATTAATATTAATTTAACTCAAACCCTAAAAACTATCTTAACCTAATTATTGTTTTTAAAAAATGGATTTTAATATATTTATTTAAAAAAGGGTTTTTATTTATTATTAAAAAAGAGCTTTTTATTAAAAAAAAGATTTAAATGTTACTTATTTTAAACCAACAATTATATATATTTTTTTTTTTAAAAAAAAGGCTTATTGTTTTAAAAAAAAGAAACAGAACAATAAAATAAAAAACTTAAAACACAATGGGTTGGGCCGGTCATCACTCCCGGACCCAACCCGGTCCTGGAACACAAAGAAAAAAATGGGGGAGGATTCAGATTAGGGTAACCCTAATCTTTCTTTGGCCACCACGGCGCCGCATGCTCTCTTCTTCTCTCGCGATCTCTTCTTTCTCTCGCGATCTCTCTTTCTCGTCTTCGCCCTACTCCTCGTATCTTTTGTTCTATATTTTCCTGAAAAACACACAATAAAGACGTAAGTGATAAGGAGATTGCTCACCCTTCACTAGGGTTTGAAGCGGTTTTCGGAAACGTCTCCGTTGATGGTTGGATGATGTTCGCTTCGCATGGGCCGATGATGAATTCTCTGAGGCTTCACGGTTCTGACTTGGAAACGGTTTGCGGTCGATTTCGCTCTCGTTCTGATGCTTACCTTTGAGGAAACCCTCCTCCTCTCTCTCGGCTGTTAGGGTTTTTACGAGGTGATGTGGTTCCCTTTTAAATCTTTTCTTTGACTCTCTTTTGGGCCTTGGATCTTTGAGTTTTCGTTTACTGATATGATGTGATTTTGTTGAATGTGATTGGAACTTGCCTTTTCGGATTCACTTTTGCTCGATTATTTTTCCTGATAAACTGATTGGATTTTTCTGATACTGATTGGATTTTGTTTCCTTTTTAGGATTTGATTGGGGTTTACCTTGATGCACTATAACGGATTGGATTTCGATTTGATTCTAAAGATGACTTCCGTTTTAGTCTTCACGGCTTTTGGATTTTTCACTTCGAATTAACTCTTCCTCTTCTTTTTTCCAGGGGACTGATGCTGATACTTCGATTAAGTCGAGGTGGCCGAGTGAAGGTTATTTGGCGATGATGACATCATGGTCTGAGCCAGTTGGTTCGGATACCCCTTTTGATGCCTTTGGACTCTCTTGTAGATGTGGCTTTGACCAGTTCCTTTGTCGATCCTCATATTTTATCTGATATGGTTTGTTTGGATTGCTGATGCGCTGTTTTTCCTGGTGTAGCTCATGCGTGCATCGTGTTGTCGATTGTCCATATTGAGCTTACCTCGAACTGATTACATAATGATCTTCTTCTTCGGTGTGACTTTGTTCGTAGGTGATTTGAAACTCAATAAGTTGCCTCTGATGTTGCTTGATTGTTGTTTTTTTTCAGACTTTGGCTCTTGGGATCTTGTTCGAGGCGAATTTTGACTGACCAAGCTTGAGATTCTTGTTGGATTGTTCTGGCACGAAGCTTGTTTCACACTGATCCTACCCTTTTGATTTACTGCATTGTTGCTGTTGTTTCAGATGTGATATGGCTGGTGGATGTCGAATATCAGCTTGTCTTGGTTATTAGTTTATCTGTCCTTCTGGTTTTCTGTCATGAGTCCTGTTAACTTCTTTCTCTTCATCTTTCAGAATGGATGTTGCCGGGTCGACGATTTTTTGCCGAGGGAGGTCAAAGGTTATGATGACGCTTCGTCTAAACCTACGTTGGATACCATTTCCATTTGGTTTTGGTCGCATGGCCTTAGCGATGATGACCCACGGGTCTGAGCTGTCATTTTGAATTGAGTTGATAGTTTGTGCGAAATTACCGATGCTTGCAGTTCGACGTTCGGTAGGGAATTGGTAACGGCTTCGGCCGTGGCTTTCCCAGCCGCTCGAATTCTCCTGCCCAATGATGGTTAAACTGAGGGCTGAATCCCTGTTCCATCCATTTTGATTTTGATTCATGGTCGGAACTCATTATAATAGTTGACTGGTTTCTCTTGGTCTCTCTGATTGGGCGGTGATGCATAGCTGAGCCCTTAGGCTTTTGTATTTGTGGCAACGGATGTGCTGGTTTATGGACTTACTGATGCTCGTGGGGCTGGCATGTTGGTTTTTCGAAACTGATTTACTTTGCTCAGATTTGAACATTTGGACCTGTTGTGCATTATCTGATGTTCTTTTGTGTCTTTGCAGATGTCAGAACTAGTTTTATGTTGGTGTTCATCTGGATTTGTTTTGAGACCATTTCCGCCATAATGAGGCTTGCTTTTGTATTGGTGTTAATGACCATTGGCTGTTTCTGATTGCCTTCTGAACTGCATTTTGAATTGAATTATCTGCTCCTGTTTTGTGCAGCTTATGGATCTTGTTTGTGAGCTGATACCATCTGATTCATGTATTTCAGGTGACAGAAAACGGTTCAGACCCGTCGGCATCCGGGTTCGAACCTGAGTTGGCTAGTGTTCACCCTGGTATCGGTTTGCTTTGAGTCTTGCCACTTCAATTCTGTTGGCAGCAACATGAACTCGTGTCTTGGCTTGAATTTACTTGATAGTACCCCGTAATATTTACTTGACGTGTATCCGTTTGAATCCACAGTTGTGCAAATCATTTCGGCCTGAAAATGCTTCTTTTACTTCTCTTTCTTGGCTGCCCCTTAGATAAGAATAGACATTACCTGATCGGACGCCAATGGCGCAGATCGGTAACGGGGGTAGGATGCGGCTTCGGTCGTGCCACTCCCGGCACTCAATGATGATGATGTTCTGAGAGTGTCGAAGATAACTTCTAACCCTTTCTTGCTTCTGTTTGTTTTGTCTTTGTTGTGCAGGTTGATCGAAGATTCGCGGAGAAAATCAAAGGAGCATCATGAAGAACACTTAGGATCCTTTAGGACTTTTTTAGAATAGATGCTCAGTGTAAATGAAACCTCTTGTAAACAAATATTCATGAATGAAATTCAAAAGTCATTTATTCCTTTCAATTGTACCTTAAATATTTATGAACTAAATTCCAAAAAAATATTTATATTTACTTATCAATTGTAAATTTGAAATGTTTATGAATAATAGTTCAAAAATCATTTAAATTCATCCTTGAGTCGTAACTTATAAATACTTATGAATAAAAGTTCAAAAATATTTAAAACTTACTCCTCCTTGGCCTTGACCAATTTTATAAACGAGATACCGCAACCTGATTACATCCGAGCAAATTCAAACTAAACTCCCGCCGATCATAACCTTAACAATATCCCTCTTCTTTTCAGTCCAAACCTTTATCAATGTAACGGCCCCGAGTCCACTCATTTTTCTGACAAGAGTTTCTCGGTACCAATCAACATGTCGACACCTTGATATAATCAATCCATGTGATAAATCAATGCCTAAGGAAGAATGTCTCATTTGTCTCAAAAATTGCGGACTCCACGAAGAATGACCAAAATGCCCCTGGGGTAATTCCTGCAAAACAAACACCTCCATGACCCGATAGTGGTTAGCAGATGCACAGATGAGATGCTATGCGAGATGACTGACTAAATATAAGGGTAAAATTTGGGGTATTACAGTTGCCCCTATTTAAATAGCTACACCGGATGATTTGAGTGACGAAGACTCGAGGAATCATGGTGGAGGGATTTAAATATAGATAACCGAAAATTTTGCCCTTATATGCGGCGATATGCAATGCTATGGACAAAACTGGAACGACTTAACGCAGATGATGCCATGACTATGATATGACGCGTATGCTGGAATAATGAATGTGAAAATGCTGCCGAACACGACGACACAGTGACATACGCTACGAGAAAAACATACTGGGGAAACGACGCGCTGGGGAGTTCTAAAATGATGGTCAACCGGCGCAAATACGACCAATTGTCATTTTTAGAACAGGAACGGGATCCTCAAATGGAGATGACACCTATGAGACGGCCTTCACTGGGGAATCTAAATAAAACTGGATCTACACGACTGCAAGATCGATTACAGACTGCTGGAGCATTGAGCAAAGAATAACATCCAAGCTCCTGTAGACTATCCTTCGTGATGGGATCGGATGGACTTTTCAGAAATCCATATCGTATATACAGGGTAAAGACCGGCTGTATGCCAAAATAAATGGACTTTAACGGGAAATGCCCTGATAAGCTTCTCGAGAGAGAGCTGTCGCTTATCGTTGGAAGGGACTTATATGCAAAAATGGATAAGCACTCAAATAAAGAGGTTGCTGCTTATCTGATAAATAAATCTTCTCGCATTTTAAGGTCGGCGCCTGGAATGCGATTCTGATTTTTCTCTTACTGAAGGATAAATAAACTGCTTCAAGATCGTGCTCTCTTGAATATGAAACGGGTAAACTGAACTTCTTCATACTTCAGAATCGTGCTCTCCTGAATATGAAACCGGGTGACTGAATATACTCATACTTCAGAATCGTGCTCTCCTGAATATAAAACTGGATGACTGAATATGCTCATACTTCAGAATCGTGCTCTCCTGAATATGAAAGTGGATAATCGAACTTCCTCATAACTAAGAATCGTGCTCTCCTGAATATGATTCGGCTCCTGAAATTTCTTCATTCTTCAGAATCGTGCTCTCCTGAAAAAACGGCCAAACTGAACTTCCTCATAACTCAGAATCGTGCTCTCCTGAATATGATTCCACTCCTTCTTTTACTAAAGGATAAATGAACTTCTTCATAACTTCAGAATCGTGCTCTCCTGAATATGAAACTGCTCAAACCTCCCCGTAACTCAAGATCGTGCTCTCCTGAATACGATTTGGTTCAAACCTCAAGACGGCAGGGAAATGGAAGCCCAACTGCTCCATGGAGATGGCCATTTGCTGCGAGTCATAACGAGGATATGATCGACTTCTTAGGTGAGAAATGCCGTGTGTTGATGCTGTAAAATGTAAAGTGTAAAGGGTTGTAACATGTAGGATTGTAAAGTGTTGTACTGATAGATTTTCCAGGCGCGGACTGGCGTGTATCTGTAAAGGATTAGTTGAAAGATGGTGCAAAATAAATGCACGTCCGGGTACAGTGATAAACTTCTCAAGCGAGATAGTCGCGTATCTGTCATGGTATGGTGAAAACCTTTAGATGGTGCAAAATAAATGCACGTCCGGTTGGGCTCGACGACCAACAAGACTGAGATTCAATCTAGGATCGAGCTAGAAAGATCAAGACTCCACCGAGGGAATGATCTCGAAGGGTAAATATCTAGTCCTGGCGAGGAAAGATAGCTGAAGTAACCGTCATCCACGAGGATCGAGCTCCGTAGGGAAACTTGGAAACACATATGTATTTTATGCTTAGGGCTGACAGTCTATTTGGAGAGAATGGACAAACCCAAATACTCGGCGATAACAACCAATGACGGTGAAACGCAATGAACCTGCATATGTTAATGTGAATGTATGTTAATGTTTATGTATGCAAGATGTTATGAAATGAGTATGTAATGAATATGTAATGAATATAGGCATGTGATGCTTATGCCCTTGCATATGCTGACGAAACAGACTAGAGACGGGACGAGAGATGAAATAAACATCTCGACGGAGATACCCTGCGTTCTCTGCAACCAATACGTCAATCATGGGTAAGAAAGATCAATGGTAGAACCGGATCTGGTTTTAAAGTTCTGAATTCTCTGGGGAGAAGGTAATCTGCTTGGGTGCATAGTACCATGTCTTCACCTGGGGAGAAGAAAACCTGAGGAACACTTTTGAGTTTCCCAAGAAAAAAGTTGTCAGCTTATAGTCTCTCTGGGGACTATCACTGGGCAATGGTTTGAAAGTGTTTCTGCAATAATGATGTTTCCGGGGAATGAAGAGATCCTGTCGGAATTTCCACTAGTCAAAGTAATTTATTACATTTCAATTTTGTTTTGTTTTTTGAAAAACAGTTTTGAAAAATCTACCATGCACCTTTCATTTTCAAATTTTAGGAATAAACGCATTTTGCATAACAAATAGAAAATAAAGAGCAATGCACCAAGGAATGTAAGTAACGAGATGGTATCTTTTATTAAAGGGTGATAGCTTGCTTAAGGCATAGCTCCACAGATGATTACATTTTGAAATTGGCAACATGGGAAAAGGTTACATTGAATCCAATGATACCTACTGACACTAATAACTAAGACTAATCCAGAATCCTGCTTTGGGCCCGGATGAAAGAACTGAAACATGGCTCTCATGCGGAAAGTGTGTTCGAGATAATCAGTGTCTTCTGATGCAATGAAATGCCTTTGTCCCTAACTTTTGCCTGGACCTCCCTTTCGGGTTTTCAATCCACCGGGACGCTCTTTTTTGCCTAAGCCGCCCTTTCGGGTTTTCACCTTAGCGAGCTTTTGTTATTATATATTTTTTTTCAACCCTTACTTTTGCCTAAGTCGCCTTTTGCAGGTTTTCGACTTAGCGGGTTTTTAGGCATAATATTTTCGGACTGCATCAGAATTCACGGGATGTGCTAGTTCTTCACCGTCCATTGTCGTAAGTATTAGAGACCCTCCGGAGAAGACAGTCTTTACAACGAATGGGCCTTCATAATTGGGCATCCACTTTCCACGCATATCTTTGTGTACTGGCAAGATCTTTTTGAGTACGAGCTCTCCTTGACGGAACTCACGGATACGAATCTTCTTATCAAACGCTCTTTTCATCCGTTTCTGATATAATTGCCCATGGCACATGGCTGTCAAATGCTTCTCGTCGATGAGATTCAACTGATCCAATCTGTCCTGAACCCACTCAGCTTCCTCAAGTTCAGCTTCCATCAACACTCTTAGCGAAGGTATCTCTACTTCGACGGGGAGCACGGCGTCCATTCCATACACCAATGAGAAAGGTGTTGCCCCTGTCGAAGTTCTTACTGAGGTTCTGTATCCATGCAAAGCAAACGGTAACATCTCATGCCAATCTTTGTAAGTCACAACCATCTTTTGCAGGATCTTCTTGATATTCTTATTCGCAGCTTCAACGGCCCCATTCATTTTAGGACGGTACGGAGAAGAATTGTGGTGAGTGATCTTGAAGCTGTCACACAGCTCTTTCATAGTCTTATTATTCAGATTGGTGCCATTGTCAGTTATTATCCGGCTTGGGACTCCATAACGGCAGATAATCTCTTTCCTGATGAAACGGGCAACCACTTGCTTGGTCACGTTGGCGTAGGAGGCAGCCTCCACCCACTTGGTGAAATAATCTATAGCAACGAGGATAAAACGATGTCCATTAGAAGCTTTCGGCTCGATTGCCCCAATCATGTCAATGCCCCACATAGAGAACGGCCATGGTGAAGACAACACATTCAACGGTGACGGAGGTACGTGCACTTTATCAGCATAAATTTGGCACTTATGGCATTTCCTAGCGTATCGGATGCAATCGGCTTCCATGGTTAACCAGTAATACCCAGCCCTTAACATCTTCTTGGACATAGCATAACCATTGGCATGGGTTCCGAAGGTCCCCTCATGAATTTCCTGCAGTAACATGTCCGCTTCCCGTTTATCAACACATCTGAGCAGGACCATGTCGTGATTTCTCTTGTACAACACACCATTACTGATAAAGAATTTGGACGCCAGTCTTCTCAATGTCTTTTTGTCCAGACCAGTAGCACCATCGGGATACTCCTGCTTGACGAGATAGTTCTTGATATCGTGAAACCAAGGCTTTTCATCCACCTCAACTTCTTCGACCATCTGACAATAAGCGGGCTCAACTTTGCGCTCAATATGGATAAGAGGTGCTTCATTAACGAATTTAACTTTCCACATGGATGCTAACATGGCTAAAGCATCGGCTACGTGATTCTCGGATCTAGGAACATGCTCGAACTCTATCTCATCAAAATACTTGATCAGCTCAATAATGTAGTCCTTATAAGGGATCAGCTTCTCATTCTTCGTTTCCCATTTGCCTTGTACCTGGTAGATAACCAAGGCTGAGTCACCACTTACTTTAAGAAGTTTGATTCGGAGGTGAATCGCTGCTTCGCGGCCGAGGATACACGCTTCATACTCTGCGACGTTATTAGTACACTCAAAGTCCAACCTTGCTGTAAATGGAGTAAATCCACCCTTTGGGTTCATCAAAACGGCGCCTATACCATGCCCATTGAAATTTGAGGAACCATCAAACATCATCCTCCACCAAAGACCTGGTTCTGGACCTTCGCTCGGATCTGGCTCTTCACAATCTCTTTTAATCAACAAAATATCCTCATCAGGAAAATCGAGCTTAAGAGGTTCATAATCTTCAACTGGCTGGTCTGCAAGATAATCAGATAAAATACTACCCTTAATCGCCTTCTGGGGTACATACTGGATGTCATATTCGGATAACAACATGTGCCAACGGGCTAGCCTCCCGGTTTGAGCAGGTTTTTCAAAAATATACTTGATCGGGTCCATTTTAGAAATCAATAACGTGGTATGACAGACCATATACTGCCGAAGGCGCTTTGCGGCCCATGCCAATGCACAACAAGTTTTCTCTAATGGTGAATACCTGTTTTCGCAATCGGTAAACTTCTTGCTCAGGTAATAAATCGCATGTTCCTTTTTCCCAGTCTCATCATGTTGTCCAAGCACACAACCCATAGACTTCTCGAGCACAGTAAGGTACATAAACAACGGCCTTCCAGGTACGGGCGGGATCAGAATAGGGGGATCTTGCAAATAACCTTTAATCTTCTCAAACGCTTTCTGACAATCTGGGTTCCACTCAACTGTCTGCCCCTTGCAAAGCAACTTGAATATCGGCTCACAAGTAGCGGTCATATTAAAGATAAACCTGGAAATGTAATTCAGACGTCCCAGAAAACCCCTAACTTGCGTCTCTGTTCGCGGAGCCGGCATATCTTGAATGGCTCGGACTTTGTCAGGATCCACCTCAATCCCTCGCTGGCTAACAATGAAACCAAGCAATTTTCCGGATCTGACACCGAAGGTACATTTTGCAGGATTCAATTTCAACTGATATTTCCTGAGTCGTTCAAACAGCTTCACCAAATGGTCTAAATGCTCCTCTTCACTCTGAGATTTGGCTATCATATCGTCCACATACACCTCAATTTCTTTGTGCATCATATCATTAAAAAGAGTGGTCATAGCACGTTGGTAAGTTGCCCCTGCATTCTTTAAACCGAAGGGCATGACTTTGTAGCAGAAAGTTCCCCAAGGAGTAATGAAAGTAGTCTTCTCTCGATCATCGGGATCCATCTTGATCTGATTATAGCCGGAGAAACCATCCATAAATAAGAACAATGCAAAACTGGCTGTATTGTCTACCAGTGTATCAATATGTGGCAGAGGGAAATCGTCTTTCGGACTTGCTTTGTTCAGGTCCCTGTAATCCACACACTTCCTAACCTTACCGTCCTTCTTAGGTACTGGCACAATGTTGGCAACCCAATCTGGATATTTTGCGACTGCCAAGAATCCTGCATCCAACTGCTTTTTAACCTCATCTCGAATCTTCAAAGCCATGTCGGGTCTCGTTCTTCGAAGCTTTTGTTTGATAGGCGGACAATCTGGCCTAAGCGGCAACTTGTGAACAACAATATCCGTGTCTAGGCCCGGCATATCTTGATACGACCACGCAAACACATCAATATACTCTTTTAACAACTCAATCAACCTCGGCCTAATCTCCGTCCCAAGCATTGCACCAATCTTGACCTCTTTCTTGCTCTCATCTGTACCGAGATTAATTAGGTCCACTTGCTCTTTATGCGGTTGAAGCTCTGTGTACTCGTACTCAATCAATCTTGTCAGTTCCGCGGGTACTTCAAGATCTTCTTCACCCTCGTCCTCAGCTTGATTGATGGGTGCATCCCAGTCAGGAGTGTCAGCAAAGTCATTGGATCCAACAAGGTTTATGATGTCTCTGCATGATGGAAGGCTTACTTAATTAAAATGCTCGAAGATTTGTAAGAATGAAATGCTGTTTTTTTATATTATTATTTTTCGGAAGAAAGGTTGCCAATTTCATTTTTAAAAGTGAAAACAAAAAACGCAGATGAACAAAGTGGAATCGAACAAAATACTTTTATTAATATCTTTTTATGAATGAAAGGTGGCCCGACAAAACGACCCTATAGCCTTGGGCAGAGCTACAGATTTTTATTTGAAAATGTAAATGAAACTTAAAAAACAATTACTTTGACAAGGGAAAAATAACAGGGATCTCTACGGCCTCCCAGTTGTTCAAAACTGCATCACCCTTAAACACCAGGTTGCTCAGCTCTTCATTTTCTTCACAGTCGCTGATGGCATTGACTTGGAAACCTCCGCTGACAAATACTTCTTGGATAACCTTCGGACGCCCTTCGACAGTCGTGGCAGCTCCATTCTGAGTTGGTTTGTAACCCAACCCAGAGCGATCAGTCTTGGTCTTGACATCAATTACCTCTCCCCAACCTTCAGGAATGCCCCTGTCAATTGTTGCTTTGGTACTCTTCAGAGATGCAAAAGATGGATTACCCTGACCCACTGTCTCTTCGACCTCCAGCAGAACAGCATTGGCGATCTCAAGTGCTTGAAAGGAGATTTCTAAAGCATTCTCATCGGCCTCGATGTAACGGAAAGAAGACAGGTTACTGACCATCAGATCTTCCTCACCGTGTATAATAACCAACTTTCCATCGATCACGAACTTCATCTTCTGATGTAAAGTTGAGGTTACTGCCCCAGCGGCATGAATCCACGGCCTTCCGAGTAAACAACTGTAGTTGGGATTAATGTCCATGACTTGAAACGTGATATTAAAAACTTGCGGACCAATCAGGATAGGAAGCTCAACCTCCCCCATTACCGACCGGCGAGAGCCATCGAAAGCCTTGACAACCAAAGGAGTAGGTTTCAACACAGTCTCTTTACAAGCCAACTTATCGAGAACCCTCTTGGGTAGAACATTCAGAGAAGACCCGGTGTCTACTAGCACTCTCGCTAAATTGTCCTCCTGACATTTTACCGATATATGTAAAGCACGATTATGGTTCGGACCCTCCTTAGGTAACTCTTCATTGCTGAAACTGAGGGTGTTACAGGCGGTCAAATTGGCAATCACACTATTAAATCGACTGGTGCTAATATCTTGATCCACATGTGCTTGAGTCAAAACCTTCTGCAAGGCCATCCTATGAGCGGGTGAATTCATCAACAGAGATAAAATCGAAATCTTGGAAGGAGTCTGATGAAGTTGATCAACAAGTTTATAGTCACTTTTCTTGATGATCCTCAAAAATTCGGCGTCTTCATCATTCGCGACGGCTCCCTTACCTTTGTCTTTGGCAGGCACAGGGATATTAGTGGTCTCCTTAGGTGGATCCTCATTAGAACGGGGAGTATACACGCGACCACTGCGAGTCATCCTGCTTACCTCTGCGATATTGGTCACTGTGCCCTTAACCTCTTCATTTGGAATAGTCTTCCCAGACTCCTTGTCAATCACTGTCACGTCATATTTCCAAGGCACGGCTTTAGGATCACTGAAAGGAAACGGACCCGATCTTCGAATAACTATAGGCTTAGGCTGATTCACTTCAGGGATATATGACCTTGGTATATCGAACACGAGGTTGGCGGAGCCTGTCCCTGATAAATTAAACACGGGTACCTTACCCTTTGATTCAGGCTGATGGAAAACAGGCTCAACCACAGCGACTACATCTTTCTTGGCTTGGCTTGTCACTTGTAAAACACCCTCATTAATTAACCTCTGAACATCATTCTGAACCAACATGCAACCCTTAACACTGGCTTCGCAACTTGCGCATGCAACGTGGGAAGTATCTACCAAACCGGCCTCGAATAGTTTCGAATGGAAGATCTTGAGAGGAGTCTTAATCTGTTCAACATCAAGGGCATAACCATCCCCTGAATCAACACTAACGGCATTGACACTCTCATGGTTAGGAAAAGGGTTCTTCTTAACATTTGGTTGAGGATCTTCAAATGACAAAATCTTCTTTTCCAATAGGTCCCTGACAATATTTTTGAGAGCATAACAATTCTCCAGATCATGGCCAGGCGCACCCTCATGAAATAAACAGTGAGCGGCGGCGTTGTAATTGGCGGGTAGAGGATTAGGAGGCGGATCCAAAGCCCGAGTAGTGATTAGACCTTGCTTGACCAAAGAGGGATACAACTCGGTGAAAGTCATTGGAATCGGCGGACAAGGTTTATACGTTCTTCTGTTCGGCATATTCTGGCGAGGAGCCGGACTCTTTGGCTGTTGAGGAGCAGGAGTATTGGGTGCCTGTAGGTAGTTGACAGGAGGCGGATAAACAGGAGGTTGTTGCATAGGTTGATACATGGGAACCTGTTGATTGAAAGAAGGTGTAATAGCTGCCACATAGGGTTGTTGAGCATACTGGACTGGGTACCCTTGAGGTTGAGCATAACCTTGCGGATGCCGATAAAAGCGTTCCCTTGGTCTACCAGAGGATATAGCATTAGTCTCACTCTCCTTCTTTTTCTGGGAGCTATACGGAGGTTTCTTCGGCTGATCCTTAGAAGCGCCATGATTATTTGTCATTTTACCACTCTTCATACCCAATTCAATCTTGACACCCACAGCAACGATGTCGGAGAAATTTGAAGTCACACTACCCACCATTCTTTCGTAAAATTCTGGACGGACCGTGTCGACAAACCAATCAGCTAACTCTTTCTCGGTCAAAGGAGGTTCTACCTGCGAAGCAGTCTCTCTCCACCTTTGAGCATACTCTTTGAATGACTCAGAATTCTTTTGTGACATACTCAGCAACTGTCTTCTGTCAGGAGCCAGATCCATATTGTACTTGTAGTGTTTGATGAAAGCGTCAGATAAATCTTGAAAGCTCTTAACGCGGGACTGGTCCAAAGTTAAATACCACTTGGAAGAAGCACCCTTCAAACTGTCTTGGAAGCAATGAATCATCAGTTTATCATTCTCAACATGGGCAGCCATTTTGCGATAATACATGATCAGATGACTCTTAGGACAGGTGGCACCTTCATAACGATCGAAGTTCGGAGTTTTGAACTTCGGGGGAATAACCAAACCTGAGACCAAACAAACATCCCTTGCAGCAGCCCCAAAAATTTGATCACCCTCTACCTTTTTCAATCTCTGGACGATAGTGTTTACTTCCTCACGAAGCTTATCATGTTTCTCATAACCCTCAACATTCTCATCAAGATTATCAAAAACTGTCTCATCGAAGTACGGTTGCGCACGAGTGTGTACAACAGGTGGTGCAAAGATAGGAGCCCCCCTAGAAACTTCAGAAAACAAGGGCACGGCTTGCTGAACAGGTTGATTAATCGGAACAGTGGCTTGAGGAGGCACAAAACCGGGAGCAAGACCATAAGGTGGGTCCTTTGCTACAGTCACACTTGGCGAAGGGTCCACAGTAACGCCGGTAATCTCAGAAACAACAGTGGGCTGGGTATCCATCTTAGCATTCATGACATGTAACAATTCCATCATACGCCCCATACCCCCTCGAAGGTCTTCAAGTTCATTGCTAAGGCGATCAATCTCTTTTGCCTGATCCTCCATTCTTTTCCGAGTTTGAGCTCTGGTGTTGTATTGGTGCCGAGAACTCAGGGTGACAAAACTGGAAGGTGAGAGAACCGAGTGTGAGAAATCGGGAGACACATGCAATGCAAAAAAGTAAATGATGCTAAAATGTGAATGTAAATGAAGATTTCATGGAATTCAAAACATTTATTAATGTTGTGGGGTACCAAAGAAATCTTTTTCTTGTCTTTTCATTTTTATATTTTTTTTTTATTTATGGTATCCCGCGATATCCATAAATGGTGTTTGAACTCCATGAAATACAATGCGATGAGATGCTTAATGGATGCAATGCATGAAAACACACAAAGTCCTAGGTTAAAGGCTTGCATGAGGTTCAAAGGCAAGTACCCTCCCCTGAAGTTAGATGGTTCATCCTGTCCTACAAAAGTAACCAGGTTCTAAGGGATCTCAATATCATTGATCCTTCACAAGGGTGGTTGTTCAGGAGGCAACTTACTTGCCAACCAAAACCCTCCAAGTTTAAGATCTCAATGAGCGTAGTATCGAGTGTCAACCAACTTCAGTCTGCACCAAAGCCGGTTACCTCACTACTTTCTAAAGGTCAAGATGAGTTAACTAGGGTTCTAAAAGTCAGTTAGTGCATTGACAACATATGGCAGCCTCAATATTATCCTCAACTTGACTTAAGGAATATAAGTACCAACCAAGAAGTCGCACTAACTATGGCCACCAGATCAACCGTATCGATATACGTCGTACAGTTTCCTTGGTCTATTGCCATTTACCTAAGGTACACTAGATCCGGGTTAGGACCTATCTCACAGCACAAGGAACAGTCCCACAATCAAAGCGCAAATATATACATGCAAATGAATAATAACACAGATAGTAATAAATATGAACAAGTTAGGGATAACCCTCGAAAGTTGAAGGCGTCCCCAGTGAAGTCGCCATTTTCTGTTGCGGTGGAAATAGGATCACAAACTATTAATGAGTTTGAATCGCAATTCAATTCACAACCGCTCTTTGATTTATCCGAAGGAAAAGGTCAAAAGAGGGAAAACCTATTTTTGCATCGTAAACACAATGCGGGGAAAGATCTAGGGTTCGGGGGTTGGTTAAGATTAGGGAAGGTATTAGCACCCTAAACTTCTGTAGTACTCTACAGGAACCTTTCGTTCAAATGTTTACTATCTGCTTTATTTACTTGCTTAAGGTATATGTACAAAGATTAAGAGTGAGAAAAGAGACCTAAGGGGTTAATTCTAAGTTTACTCGGCAAGACATCGCATCTTGTGCCTACGTATCCTTACGGGAATGGAATCAGAGTAATCGTAGTTCCCCTCAAAAGGGAGGTTAGAGACTTCTTGACTGTGGTCAAGGTCTCAAGGGGAATAAACATGTCTTAAGGACATGCTTACGCAGAGTGTAGAAACTCCAAATCTCTGCATTGAATTATTAAGTTGTAATTAGGGTTAAATTAGGGATTCCACGGCGGGAAACCCTAAAATGAGCGCGGCGGCTCTTTGACCTAATGCTAGGGGTAAAATGGTAATTTTGCCTGCGGCGAGGCATTTATGAAAATTAGGGTTTGTAAGAGTTGTAAGGGTTTGAAGTTGAGGACTATTGACGCGGCGGTCAACGGCTAGACCTAATTCCCTCGGAGGTGAGCAGTGTGACAGAAGTGCAATAAACGCGTGAGATAATTGAATCATGCAAACCATGCAAGCAGGAATGTTAAAGGCAGAAATTAAAGCGCGATTGTTAGGATTCGCGAGGTTACATTAGAGGCAGTTACAATATGATATTAAAATTTAAATTGAACGATGATAAAATAAATAACAGTAAGCGCAATAAACTGCAAAACGAACAAACAACGTCAGTGGGCAGTATTAAATGAATTATCAGATGATGAAGGAGTGGAATTATGTATCTTTTGTGGTTTTATTTTGTGATATAAACTTTAATTTGAATTAAAATGGAATTATTAATATTAATTTAACTCAAACCCTAAAAACTATCTTAACCTAATTATTGTTTTTAAAAAATGGATTTTAATATATTTATTTAAAAAAGGGTTTTTATTTATTATTAAAAAAGAGCTTTTTATTAAAAAAAAGATTTAAATGTTACTTATTTTAAACCAACAATTATATATATTTTTTTTTTAAAAAAAGGCTTATTGTTTTAAAAAAAAGAAACAGAACAATAAAATAAAAAACTTAAAACACAATGGGTTGGGCCGGTCATCACTCCCGGACCCAACCCGGTCCTGGAACACAAAGAAAAAAATGGGGGAGGATTCAGATTAGGGTAACCCTAATCTTTCTTTGGCCTCCACGGCGCCGCATGCTCTCTTCTTCTCTCGCGATCTCTTCTTTCTCTCGCGATCTCTCTTTCTCGTCTTCGCCCTACTCCTCGTATCTTTTGTTCTATATTTTCCTGAAAAACACACAATAAAGACGTAAGTGATAAGGAGATTGCTCACCCTTCACTAGGGTTTGAAGCGGTTTTCGGAAACGTCTCCGTTGATGGTTGGATGATGTTCGCTTCGCATGGGCCGATGATGAATTCCCTGAGGCTTCACGGTTCTGACTTGGAAACGGTTTGCGGTCGATTTCGCTCTCGTTCTGATGCTTACCTTTGAGGAAACCCTCCTCCTCTCTCTCGGCTGTTAGGGTTTTTACGAGGTGATGTGGTTCCCTTTTATATCTTTTCTTTGACTCTCTTTTGGGCCTTGGATCTTTGAGTTTTCGTTTACTGATATGATGTGATTTTGTTGAATGTGATTGGAACTTGCCTTTTCGGATTCACTTTTGCTCGATTATTTTTCCTGATAAACTGATTGGATTTTTCTGATACTGATTGGATTTTGTTTCCTTTTTAGGATTTGATTGGGGTTTACCTTGATGCACTATAACGGATTGGATTTCGATTTGATTCTAAAGATGACTTCCGTTTTAGTCTTCACGGCTTTTGGATTTTTCACTTCGAATTAACTCTTCCTCTTCTTTTTTCCAGGGGACTGATGCTGATACTTCGATTAAGTCGAGGTGGCCGAGTGAAGGTTATTTGGCGATGATGACATCATGGTCTGAGCCAGTTGGTTCGGATACCCCTTTTGATGCCTTTGGACTCTCTTGTAGATGTGGCTTTGACCAGTTCCTTTGTCGATCCTCATATTTTATCTGATATGGTTTGTTTGGATTGCTGATGCGCTGTTTTTCCTGGTGTAGCTCATGCGTGCATCGTGTTGTCGATTGTCCATATTGAGCTTACCTCGAACTGATTACATAATGATCTTCTTCTTCGGTGTGACTTTGTTCGTAGGTGATTTGAAACTCAATAAGTTGCCTCTGATGTTGCTTGATTGTTGTTTTTTTTTCAGACTTTGGCTCTTGGGATCTTGTTCGAGGCGAATTTTGACTGACCAAGCTTGAGATTCTTGTTGGATTGTTCTGGCACGAAGCTTGTTTCACACTGATCCTACCCTTTTGATTTACTGCATTGTTGCTGTTGTTTCAGATGTGATATGGCTGGTGGATGTCGAATATCAGCTTGTCTTGATTATTAGTTTATCTGTCCTTCTGGTTTTCTGTCATGAGTTCTGTTAACTTCTTTCTCTTCATCTTTCAGAATGGATGTTGCCGGGTCGACGATTTTTTGCCGAGGGAGGTCAAAGGTTATGATGACGCTTCGTCTGAACCTACGTTGGATACCATTGCCATTTGGTTTTGGTCGCATGGCCTTAGCGATGATGACCCACGGGTCTGAGCTGTCATTTTGAATTGAGTTGATAGTTTGTGCGAAATTACCGATGCTTGCAGTTCGACGTTCGGTAGGGAATTGGTAACGGCTTCGGCCGTGGCTTTCCCAGCCGCTCGAATTCTCCTGCCCAATGATGGTTAAACTGAGGGCTGAATCCCTGTTCCATCCATTTTGATTTTGATTCATGGTCGGAACTCATTATAATAGTTGACTGGTTTCTCTTGGTCTCTCTGATTGGGCGGTGATGCATAGCTGAGCCCTTAGGCTTTTGTATTTGTGGAAACGGATGTGCTGGTTTATGGACTTACTGATGCTCGTGGGGCTGGCATGTTGGTTTTTCGAAACTGATTTACTTTGCTCAGATTTGAACATTTGGACCTGTTGTGCATTATCTAATGTTCTTTTGTGTCTTTGCAGATGTCAGAACTAGTTTTATGTTGGTGTTCATCTGGATTTGTTTTGAGACCATTTCCGCCATAATGAGGCTTGCTTTTGTATTGGTGTTAATGACCATTGGCTGTTTCTGATTGCCTTCTGAACTGCATTTTGAATTGAATTATCTGCTCCTGTTTTGTGCAGCTTATGGATCTTGTTTGTGAGCTGATACCATCTGATTCATGTATTTCAGGTGACAGAAAACGGTTCAGACCCGTCGGCATCCGGGTTCGAACCTGAGTTGGCTAGTGTTCACCCTGGTATCGGTTTGCTTTGAGTCTTGCCACTTCAATTCTGTTGGCAGCAACATGAACTCGTGTCTTGGCTTGAATTTACTTGATAGTACCCCGTAATATTTACTTGACGTGTATCCGTTTGAATCCACAGTTGTGCAAATCATTTCGGCCTGAAAATGCTTCTTTTACTTCTCTTTCTTGGCTGCCCCTTAGATAAGAATAGACATTACCTGATCGGACGCCAATGGCGCAGATCGGTAACGGGGGTAGGATGCTGCTTCGGTCGTGCCACTCCCGGCACTCAATGATGATGATGTTCTGAGAGTGTCGAAGATAACTTCTAACCCTTTCTTGCTTCTGTTTGTTTTGTCTTTGTTGTGCAGGTTGATCGAAGATTCGCGGAGAAAATCAAAGGAGCATCATGAAGAACACTTAGGATCCTTTAGGACTTTTTTAGAATAGATGCTCAGTGTAAATGAAACCTCTTGTAAACAAATATTCATGAATGAAATTCAAAAGTCATTTATTCCTTTCAATTGTACCTTAAATATTTATGAACTAAATTCCAAAAAAATATTTATATTTACTTATCAATTGTAAATTTGAAATGTTTATGAATAATAGTTCAAAAATCATTTAAATTCATCCTTGAGTCGTAACTTATAAATACTTATGAATAAAAGTTCAAAAATATTTAAAACTTACTCCTCCTTGGCCTTGACCAATTTTATAAACGAGATACCGCAACCTGATTACATCCGAGCAAATTCAAACTAAACTCCCGCCGATCATAACCTTAACAATATCCCTCTTCTTTTCAGTCCAAACCTTTATCAATGTAACGGCCCCGAGTCCACTCATTTTTCTGACAAGAGTTTCTCGGTACCAATCAACATGTCGACACCTTGATATAATCAATCCATGTGATAAATCAATGCCTAAGGAAGAATGTCTCATTTGTCTCAAAAATTGCGGACTCCACGAAGAATGACCAAAATGCCCCTGGGGTAATTCCTGCAAAACAAACACCTCCATGACCCGATAGTGGTTAGCAGATGCACAGATGAGATGCTATGCGAGATGACTGACTAAATATAAGGGTAAAATTTGGGGTATTACAGCTGGGAAAGGAGTTTGCTCAATGTATGCAGGCAGAATTTGAAATGAGCATGATGGGAGAATTGAGATTCTTTTTGGGAATTCAAGTCAACCAAACCCCATAGTGCACTTACATTCATCAGACCAAATATGTTAAAGAACTTCTGAAGAAATTTAACATGACTGATAGTAAGCTGGAAAAGACTCTCATGCATCCAACTAGTTCACTAGGCAAGGAAGAGGTAAGTAAGAAAGTAGATCAGAAACTCTACAGAGGTATGATAGGATCTCTTCTCTACTTAACTGCTTCTAGACCTGACATTTTGTTCAGTGTATGCTTGTGTGCTAGATTCCAATTAGATCCTAGAGAATCACACTTAACAGCTGTTAAGAGGATTCTAAGGTATCTGAAAGGTACTTCTAATGTGGGTTTGTGTTACAGAAAATCTGATGATTTCAAATTAGTTGGATTCTGTGATGCTGATTACGCTGGAGACAGAGTGGAAAGAAAAAGTACTTCTGGAAGTTGTCAATTTCTAGGAAGAAATCTAATCTCTTGGTACAACAAGAAGCAACCCACAATTGCACTATCAACTACAGAGGCAGAATATATTGCTGCTGCTGGATGAAGCACGCAGATGCTCTGGATGAAAAGTCAGCTAGAAGACTATCAGATATTTGAAAGTAACATTTCTATATTCTATGATAATACTTCTGCTATATGTTTGTCTAAAAACCCAATTTTACATTCTAAGGCAAAACATATAGAAATTAAGCATCATTTCATCAGAGACTATGTTCAGAAGGGAATTATAAACTTAGCCTTTGTTGATACAGATCATCAATGGGCAGATATTTTCACAAAACCCCTTGTTGAAGATAGATTCAAATTTATTCTGAAAAATATTGGTATGGATTTGTGTCCAGAATAATATTTGTTAGAAGCAAATTTTACAAATGCAAAGTGTTTAATGCTCCAAAGTATTTCATTTGTTAATTTATTCATTTTCTTAAATTATTTTACTTGTGTAAATGTGAACTAACAATCTCAGAGGATCTGAACGTTGGTTAACGTTTCATTTCGCAAGAGAATTCAGAAGCACATGCAAGCAAACATGTGTCACTCTAAATCTGCAAAGATGGCGTGTACACTACTGAAGAGACGTTTGAGGTATGGTTTGAATAGTGAAAATCTTGATTTTCCCCCTAATTTGTCAGAATCAATTAATGCTTGAAATAATTTTTATTAATTGACATTAATTGCTGTGAGTGAACGTGCTTTGATTGTCTGTTTGTATGCCTAATTGTTTTCTATAAATACCACATCTCTCACCACTTTCACACTTTTCACAACTCAAGAAAGTTTATGCATTTCTGTCTTCTTTTCTCTCTTCATAAAAACCCTAAACCTTTGTCAAAATCATCTTCAATGGCAACCTCATCTTCTACAGCGGCTCAGTTTCAATCAACCATGGCTGCAGTTACTTCTGCAAATATGGGTGTGGCTCCATATACGACACCTAAAAGGACTTTGTTAACACCTGTTGACAAACTTGAAGTTCTCTGTGAATCAATGGTGGAATTTGATTCATTAGCTGAAAATGGATTTGAATTTTGCTCAATAGTTGATGCTCAAGGCTGGGTAAAATACTTTGACAGATTATTTGGACCAGTTTACCCTCATCTGGTGAAAGAATTCTGGATACATGCTTCTGTATACCCCAACTTCATCTTGTCTTTTGTTCTGGGTAAGGAGATTATCATTACAGAAGATCTGATCAGGAAACTCATAGAATATGAGGGGACTGATGGAGTATCTCATCTGCCAGCTGGACGTGTAGACATGGAAGAAGTTTATGAGGAAGTCATGACTGCTGGACAGGCCTCTAACAAGTTTAAAGATCTAAAGCCTGACTACAAAATCTGGGCAAAGATTTTCATGGGATGCATTCATCACAGAAAATCTACAAATTCTCCAGACTATGTGAACAATGAACAACTCTACTTCATGTATTGTTTAAGTCAGAGCACTAAGGTAGATCTTCCTTACATTTTGTTCATGCACTTATGGAATCATATAAATGCTTCAAGAGAATCTGTAAAACATAAGGGTCAGAAGATCAGAACATGGATTCCCTTTGGAAGGTTAATTTCAGATATTCTGACAGAAAATGGACTGGTGACTACTTTGTATGCTGCTGGAGTCAAGGAGGAACTTGAATCTATTGTTGGGAAACCTCTGAATGCCAAGACTCTTCAGAGACTAAAAATTGTAGAGGAACTCACATCAGCACCCAAGAAGCTGAATATCTCTGAACATAGTCAGAAGCGAATCCCAGTTGAAGACTACCCACTGTTCTGTGCTGAAGAACCAAGGGAAATAATTTTAAGGTATATTGATTCTTGCAAGGCAGATGGAACCCCAGTTCCTGCAGATATTCTGAAAAGAGCAAGGGAACCAATGCCTGATGGAGGAAATGAGAACACAAGGAAAAGAGGTCAATCAGAAGCAGAAGCAGTGGCTGCTCAGAAGAAGCCCAAAGTTGCTGACAAGCCTCAGAAGCTGATCAAGAGGAAAGCATCTGGAGACGCTCCCTCTGTTCCCACAAAGCGTATCAAGATTAAAGGTACCAAATCTTCTGTATCCTCTTTCAATAATACTGTTTTAAATGACTCAACATTCAAGTCTATTCCAAAACCACCTCCTACTCAAAAACAATTTGTTCCTGCTCCATCTCATATCTCTGTTCCTTCCCCACAAAAATCATCTGATCCTGTTTCCACCACACATGTAAAACCTTCTACTAATCAATCATCTGCTCCAACACCACCAACAACAAAACCAGCAATCAAACTCCACCACCTATAACAAAACCAACAGTACAATCTGAACAACAACAACAACAACCAGAAAAACAATCTGAACAACAACAACAACACCTAGAAAAACAATCTGAACAACAACAACAACAACTAGAAAAACCACAATCAAACACACCTGAACCTATTGCATCTGCACAAGTTATTTCTGAACCTATACAATCTAATTAAGTGGCATCTGATCTACCTGCATCTGATCCACCTGCATCTGAACCACCTACATCTGAACCACCTACATCTGAACCACCTACAACTGAACTACCTACATCTGCACCTCCATCAAAACTTTCTGAGAATCCATCAGAATCAACCAACCCATCTGAAACCAATATCCCTGAGACAGAGGTTCTAAACATTACACCTCTCAAAACTATTTTTGAAGTTTCCTCCACGTCTTAAACTCCAACCATATCCTCAAATTCATCAGAATCTGATATACACCCAGATTTTCTGATATCTCCCTCTCACAAAAATTCTGAAGTTAACCAACCAGAACCACCTGTTTCTTCTGGAATTCTCATTCCCAATCCTAACCCAACACCTAAGCCATCTTCTGAAATTCTCATTCCCAATCCTACCCCAACACCTAAGTCATCTTCTGGAATTCTCATTCCTAATCCTACCCCAACACCTAAGCCAAGGACATCTGAGTGTGTACCCTATGCTTCGTGTAAATTGTTTTCATCTCACAAACTTCCCTCTGGTTTCAACTTAAAAAATTCTACACCAGAATTGAACCATCTGACACTATCACTCCTCTTAAACCCAAACTTACCATCATTCTACCATCTGTTCTTCAAACGTATATTAAAAAACTGTCAGCAGTAATTTCATCAGATGTAAAACCATACTCTGCTAAATCTGCTAAATCTGCATTCAAACCTTACTCTGATAAACCATTTGATGTTGTTTCCCATGCATCAACTGCAAAACCATTTCTGTTGAATGCTTTAACCAGACCAAAACCTAACAAATCATCTGATCTTCCATTCATACCATTCTACCCTCGTCCTCTGATCACCATTCAAAAATCCTTATTTCCACCTTCTCCCCAACCCAAGCCAATCACATTGGAAACTCTTCTAAACCCAAAACCTAGACTGAATGTTGATCATTTACTTACAAGTTTTTTTGAAAGAAATAGAGATGTATTTAGGCTCTGTACATAGGAAGTGTTCATCAACAATGGATGCAAATGAATCTGATGCCATTTGGAATGGCTTCATAAACAGATTCAATACTGTAGCATCAAATCTGAAGAACGTATGTTCTGATGATGCGAAGCTCAGATTTGCTAAAACTGCTAGAAGTCTGTTCTGGACTGTTAAAAGATCTGCACCATTGCTTCTTAAAGATGCTCCTTCATCATCAGAAGAGAATACTGAATCTGCATCTGAAGACAACCCTCTGGCTATGACTCTGGTAGAACATCCCTCTGGATTTGCTGCTCCTAACTCCAAAGCCCCTATGGAAATTGACTCTGTTCATGCTTCAGAATCTATCCCACCTTCCTCATATAAGATCAAGAAAGAGTATCTAGATCTTGAAGATAAGATTGCAGTTCTGGAAGCTGGTCAATCAGAGATCAAGTCATGGATGGCTAAGCAAGATAAGAAGTCTGAAGACATGGCTCAGTAGATGTCCAAACAAGATCAGAAGAATGAAACCATGGCTAAGTGGATGTCAAAACAAGAACAATCCTCTTCTGAGATCACAGATCTGTTGAAGATGATTTTGTCAAAACAATCTTAGCTTATTTTTTTTCTGTTGTTTGCATCTGATGTTTGCACATGTACTTGAATATTTTCTGTTGTTTGTACCTTTTGCTCTGAATGAATGAATGAATGTCTCAATGTTTTCTCTACATGATTTATCTCATTTGTTTTTTTCCTTTTATTTGTCTTTTAAAGGTTCTTACTTTTTGCTTATGACAAAAAAGGGGGAGAAAATAGATCTGAACTGTTTAATTAAACTCTACCAGAATGAAACTTCAGACATATCAATTTTATCTAACATAATATCTGAGTATTTCAGAACATTTGATAAGTATACTCTTTAAAAGGAACTCTGAGACTCCCAGATCATATTTAACTTATCAGACTCTGACTCTGAAACATGCAAGATCAAATGGTTAGAACAATCAAGCTCTAACTCTGAAAAATACTAAAGACAAAAAGGGAAGTTTCTACTCCTTATTAATATTTAATTCAGGGGGAGATTCATCATCTCAGGGGGAGTTATACTTATTCTCTTTACAATTAAACAAAATTTCTGATGTTTTTGTCATCATCAAAAAGGGGGAGATTGTTAGAACACAGATTGGTTCTTAATAATATCTCTATGTTTTGATGATAACTATTATGAAATTTTGTAATTAAGAATTATATACTCTAAAATTTGCTTAAGAATGTTTGTTGCAGATATTAAAGTAAATATCACTCCAGAAGCAAATCAGATCTGAACATAAGAAATATGCAAGGCTCTGATGCGTCAGATGCACCCATTAGAAGATTCTGAACGCTGCTATCAGAAGATCCTGAGCGTTGTGTCCAGAAGGATCTGAAGCAGAAGCTCCAAAAGAATCTGAAGCAAGTCAGAAGCATATGAACCAATGAAGAATCTTGTATGAAAAGTTTTCAAGCATAGTTACTTCAGAAGACTCTGAGAGTACTAACGCTGCCAGTACTGAGGATCTGACCCAATACTCTGTTCTGAACTTATACGCGCTAAAAGCACACTTGCTGCAAAGACTCTGATTCAGCAAAACTCTGATCAACATCAGAAGGTTCTGATCAAATTAGACTCTGATGATTCTTGCTGAAAATTGTTGAAGAAGAATTCAAAGATTATGTCCGTTGGAATATCCAAACGACTCTTTCCTTATTTATGCTAGACACAAGAACACAGACAAAAAGGATTTCTCTGTGCTTTCTTCTTCTAGGAAAGGTCACTTGATGTGAAGATAAAAAGGCTCAGACCTTTTGGTACACACTTCTCAACGTGAAATACTCTTGGATCACTGTGCCTATAAAAGCAAGTCTCCACTCATCTTCTTCAGTTAACGAATCACTTGAAAAGAATTCATTATCAAAGCTCTCATACAACTCATATATTCCTTCTAGAATTAATTTCTTTGTTCTTAATCTTAAGTGAAAAATCACAGTTGTGATAAAGCTTTATTAGAAGCATTTTAACACTTGTATCTGTTATTACATTTGATTGTAAGAAAACCTTAAGAAGATCCAGTTAGGATCAGTAGTTCTTGAGAAGACTTTGAACAGTTGTTCTTAGTGCTTACTATTGTAATCAGTTGATTAAATAGTGGATTAAGTCCTTGTTTGAGAAAGGCAAATCACTCTAGAAAGGGTGGACTGGAGTAGTTGAGTTCAACGAACCAGGATAAAAATAACTGAGTTTTTACTTCTAAGTTTTTATCTTCATACTTATTCAACCCCCCTTCTAAGTATTTTCTCACCTTCACATTTGAATGTTAACCTGGAGGTAAACGGAATGTGAGACCTATGAGGAGTCACGATAATTACTCCAATTCCTTTTCCATGAGCATTGACAACTCCATTAAAAATTAAACTCCACTGAGAATCTGGTTCAGGTCCTTCATTGGGTAAAGGTTCTTCGCAATCCTTCATCTTCAAGTACATCACGTCTTCATCAGGGAAATCGTCATTAATAGACTGATGGTCTTCGATAGGTTGGTGTGCTAAGTGATGAGCCAAAATACTTCCTTTAATAGCTTTCTGAGTATGGTATACAATATCGTACTCTGACAACAACATCTGCCATCTGGCGATTCTTCCAGTTAAAGCAGGTTTCTCGAAGATGTATTTGATTGTGTCCATCTTGGAAACTAACCAAGTAGTATGACTTAACATATATTATCGTAAATGCCTGGCAGCCCATGCTAAAGCACAATAAGTCTTCTCAAGCATGGTGCATCTAAATTCGCAGTCGGTGAACTTCTTACTCAATTAATAAGTAACATGTTCTTGTTTCCCTGTTTCATCTTGTTGACCAAGCGCGCAACCCATAGAGTCTTCCAACACAGTCAAATACATGATCAAAGGTCGTCCTTCAACTGGAGGAATTAGAATAGGAGGGATTAGAATAGGGGGTTCAAGCAGTTATTCATTGATATTATCAAAAGCCTTATGACAATCTTCAGTCCAAACATAACCCTGTTCTTTTCTCAAAGTCTTGGAGATAGGCTTACAAGTAGCAGTCATGTTAGATATAAATCGGGAAATATAGTTTAAACGTCCCAAGAATCCTCTGACATGTTTCTCTGTAGTAGGATCCGAAATTTCTTGAATGGCTTTGACCTTATCAAGATCTGCTTCAATACCTTTCTGGCTAACAATAAAACCCAAAAGTTTCCCTAACCGCACTCCAAATGTACATTTGTTAGGGTTTAGCCGGAGTTTGTATTCTCTCAATCGACGAAAGAGCTTCAACAAATGTTTAACATAATCATCCTCAGTTTTAGACTTAGCTATCATATCATCCACATATACTTCGATCTCCTTATGCATCATGTCATGGAAAAGAGTAGTCATAACCCTCTGGTATGCTGTCCCAGCATTCTTCAAACCAAATGGCATGACTTTGTAACAGAAAGTGCCCCAAGGTGTAATGAAGGATGTCTTTTCTCTATCATCAGGAGCCATCCGAATTTGATTATAACCTGAAAATTCATCCATAAAAGAGAAAATCTCATACCTTGCAGTGCTATCCACCAATATATCAATGTGAGGCAGTGGGAAATCTTCTTTTAGGCTAGCCTTATTCAGATCTTTGTAATCGACACATATACGAACTTTTCCATCTTTCTTCGGAACAGGCACAATGTTGGCTAACCAATGTGGATACATAGCAGTGACAAGAAAACCTGCGTCGATATGTTTTTGTACTTCCTCTTTGATCTTTAAAGCCATGTCAGGTCGAGTTCTTCTAAGCTTCTGTTTGACCGGTGGGCATTCTGGTTTCAAAGGCAAGTGATGCTCCACTATAGTAGTGTCCAGACCAGGCATATCTTGATAGGACCAGGCAAACACGTCGACATACTCCTTAAGTAACTCAATCAACTTCTCTTTCATGTCAGGCTTGAGCAGAGCTCCAATTTTCACTTCTTTACGGATTTCCTCCGTACGCGGATTAATCACTTCCAGAGGCTCTTAGTGAGGCTGAATAGCTTTATCTTCGTTTTCGAGCAGTCGAGAAATCTCTTCAGGAATATCTTCTTCTTCCTCAGCTTCAAACACATAAAATTTGAAGTTTGGTGAAGGTAATGGGTCATTATTTCCGATATTTTGTTCGTGCAACAATCTGCGCATGTGATATGGTTTTATTTAGTTTTATGAAGTGAAAAGTGTGTGCATACGCAAGATGATTATTGTTTGTTATTATCATTTTCCAAAAAAACTAAAAGAAACTGATATGGAACAAAATAATGTTTTTATTAATGATAGCAAAGTTGAACAATATGCCCTAACATGATCACCTTTGCCTTAGGCAGATCAAAGGGAATTATTTTTAAAATAAGCCCACACAACAAATTTTTGCCTTGGGCAGAGTGAAAAACTAAAACAAATTATTACTTTGATATATGAACAATAGTAGGGACTTTAATTGCACTCAAATTCCTGGCTATTACTCCTGGAGTCACAAAGTTAGGCAAGTCTTCGGCAGAGTCTTCTTCGGTGACAACATTGACTTCAAAATCGTAATCTCGGCGCCTTGGTCTAGAAGAGTAGAAAGGCGCATAGGCGTTCTTAATCTCTAAATCATAACCCAGATCTTCCATGTATGGCTCATAGTCTTCGTACGGAATGGAGAGACTTCCAGAACCATTTTATATATATCCCTCAGACTCATCTTCAGATATTACATTAATATGAGGAGGATGAGTAATCCCTCCGCTGCGAAATACTTCTTCAATAGGCAGAACCACTTGACTTCTGATGACCTCTTTTTTAGAGTTGGCAGCAAAACCGAGACCTTCCTTATTCTTATTCTCCGGTAGAGATAACATCTTGCCCTAACCTTCTTGAGAACCACTGTTCACAACCCTTTGCGCGTCTTTGAAATATGACATGGGAATTCTAGGCTTCTGGGTATTATCATCCACAATTGACAGTGCCTAAAATTGAGTTCCGACCTCTTCTTCTGCCTCCACGTAAGAAAACGATGACATATGGCTTACCACCAAGGCTCGCTCTCCACAAACTGTAACTGTTTTTCCCTCGAAGGTATATTTCAGCTTCTGGTGCAGCGTAGAGGTAACTGCCCCAGCCTCATGTATCCACGACCTCCCTAATAGGCATTTATAGGCGATGCGAATATCCATGACCTGAAATATAATCATAAAAACTTGCAATCCGATAGTTATTGGTAGATCCACTTCAGCGATCACTGTTTTCCTGGATCCGTCAAAAGTTTTAACAATGACATGACTTGGTCTCACCGGCGGTCCTTGATATGATAACTTTGATAGAGTAGTCCTATGCATCACATTTAGTGCGGACCCAGTGTCAACCAGTACGCTAGACAGTGCATCATTCCCACAATTCACCGAGATATGTAATGCCATATTGTGTTTCTTTCCCTCTTCCGGGAGATCTTCTTTGCAGAACCCGATATTATTTCTAGAATTAATGTTATCTACAATACCGTCGAACTGCTCAACACTCACATCATGTTCAACGTAAGCTTGCTCTAACACTTTTTGTAGCGCTCCTCTATGAGCCTCAGAGCTCGTTCAACAGTACTATTCTCAAGAAGGCCTCAACTGAGTGGTGATTCTCAAGTCAGCTTGGTCAGGAATCAACTCCCTATAAGCCTTCTGAAATATATCACCTTCCTATCATAAGTACACTCAAGTTCAGGTGTAGGACATTTCTCACCGCACAAGGATATCAACCCTAAAACATATATAAATAAGAATATATACAAATAAATAGATATATACAACAATAAACACGAATAGACAAGTTAGGGGGACCCTCGAACAATTCCCCAGTGAAGTCGCCATTTCTGTAGCTGTGAGAATTGGATACCAAGCTATTGATTAACTTGAACCTTAATTCATTGATTCACCACCTGTCTTTAATTTGTCCAAGGGAAGGGAAAAAGATCGAATTACCCACAAGTATGCAATGAAAATGCAAAGCTAGAGAGTCTAAGGTCCGGGGGTTGGTTATACCTAGGGAAGGTGTTAGCATCTTAAGCATCTGTAGTACTCTACAGGAACCTCTTGTTTTATCGTGTTGTTTTTATTTGCTAAGGGTGGAAGACCTAGGGGTTTATGTCTAAGTATACTCGCCAAGAAATCGCATCTTGTGCCTACGTATCCTGACGGGCGTGGAATCAAAGTATTCGTAGTTCCCCTAAAGGGATGAGGAACCATTGATTGTGGTCAAAGTTCCAGGGGGAGAAGGATTGTTTGATTGGTTCTAGGAGAAGAGACGAGTCGTCATCTTAGGAAGAACACTCGACTTAACCACCACAAACGTACGGAAGACTTTATCCAACCATTTTGATCTTCTGTATTCTAATTCTTCAGAGGCTTTAGATGTGTATTTGATGAAGCATGTTCTAGAGAGATTAGTACTTGTAACTTCAGAACCTAAGTCTTCATAATCTCATATATTCGTTCAGTAGAACTATCTTAAGAGTCTTCATCACTTGGTCTTTAGAAGTGATGTCTTCAGAGGCTTCAGAGCTTGTTCAACAGAACCTTGTCTTTAGAATCTTCAGAACTTGTTCAACACATATTTGTCTTCAGAATTTGTTCAGCACATATTTATCTTCAGAATTTGTTCAGTACATATTTATCTTCAGAATCTTCGTTCAACAAAACCTTGTCTTCAGAAACTTCAGAACTTGAACTTCATAAATGATGTCTTTAGAATCTTCAGAACTTCGTTCAACAGAACCTTGTCTTCGGAAACTTCAGAAATTATAGCGATAGAAGCACATCTTTTAAAAAGTCTTCAAGGCTAAATAACAAAGTCTCAAACAGAACCTTTAGTACAAACGTTCTTCAGAACCGTCATATTCAAAAAGCATTTCTGAATATTGACTTTAACTTGTACACAACATATGTTTTCTTCCAGAGACTTTTGACCAGAGTCTAATAACGTCACACGCCTTTCTACTAGATTCAGATCCTGTTTAGCAACAGCTATACACTATAAGAAATCATAGAGTATCGAATTTTTCTTTAAGATAACATGTGCAGTTATCATCAAAACTTAAGGCCAGATGCAGAACCACTCTTGTTCTTACAATGATTCCTTCCACAACACCATGTCCATCGCCACACCAATATTGTAGGCCAATTTCAAAAACATATACAATGACACAACGCGGCCCCACTGTATCACCCTAAACCCTGAATAATAAATTTTCAATAAAAATAACAGGAAAAGGATGTTACTCCATCATAAATACTTCATAAATCATAAAACAACAAATGTTGCACAACGAAAATTTATTTAGAAACACCATGAAACATGTATGAACAGAACTAAATCAATATGTCATAATCAAAATCTCATAATAGTTTATCATAAATAAATCAAAGTAATGCAAACGAATGCCCTTATCTCCAGTGTTTCAGATCAGAGCATTCTTATTCAAAAACTAGAATATACGGAAGATAAAAGTCTGCCGAGAGACAACAACCATCTCACTGCAACAACGAACCTCAGTCATACTAATCACCTGCGAAAAGCACACGACAACACCAAGCAAATAATAAAGGGGTGAGAATATACTTACATATAGTAATGGTGAAAGTTTATGTTCGAGAAACGATAATTCACTCAAAACATGAATGATAATCACGTAATCATAAACACAAAACACAACATCAAAACAACCATTCATCACAAGGCACATCAATGTATGCAAGATTAATGTTCACCAACTCCATCACCTAAATACATGTGGTACCAAAGTTTTTGTGGATATCAGAAATATGATACTGATTTCTTCCACGATCTCCGGTCCCTCACCTAAACTGATGATACCCACCAAATAGATCTGAGACCCATCTCTGGTCTCTCAACTAGACCAACGATTCCACCAAATAGATCTGAGGGCACCAAAATGGTCCAAAGTCCCACCTAACTGCAATGTATAAAAATACATGGTAGTATGAACAAGCAAAACATGCATTTTACCAAAAGAAAAGTTTTAACATAATCCACCAAAAAATTTGAAGTAGAGCATAAGAACAAAGAAGGAATACTTCTCAAAGACGTCACATTAGAGTCGGACTAGAACTGCCTGGTCTTTGTCTCAGAACCTGGCTTGCTATCAGAAATGATTGACGTAATCAGAACCTGATTAATAACTGCCTTGATGCTTCACATCATATATCAGAGCTATGTTCTTTCAATATTTTGAACATATCACCAGAAGGCGCATAAATCACATGTCAACAGAAGGTTCACAAACTTAAACATATTCCTGAATGACCATGTCTTGATCAGATATCCATAAGGTCCACGACCTTTGAAGTACTAGATTCTAGCTACCATACTTTCAGAGAGTTCACAACTTATGATAAACTTGAGGTATCAGAGCACTGTTAGACGCCAAATTTCACTTATTTGATCTATCAAATGTTTGAATCTTTCACTTATTTTCATCAATTAAGTGTTGAAAACCACTCTTGTTTTGGTTGGTTTGCAACATTATGAAAAAATCTCTTGGTACCTTTGATTTGTGTGTTATTGTGCAGGAATTAGGCACAAAACAAGTGAAGAGTAAGACACAAGAAATGGGCAAGGAAACCAAGACAACATGCAAACCACCACAATGTTGTCACGCTCGCTAGGCGAGCAGGTAGAGGACGTGCCAGCGAAGGCTTCGCTAGCTTGCTCGTTACGCGAGCAGGCCAGCGAACGCGCCCAGAATTTGACAGTGCCAAAAGTACCAAAAGTTCGCTAGGTTCGCTAGCTGTTTGCTAGGCGAACATGACAGATCCTGAATGTGTATTTAAGTGTTTTTCTTGCTTTTTTAGGTCATAACTTGATTTTGTAACATTAGATACATCAGAACTTATCTCTCTTCATTTCTTCTAGAGAGAGAAACATAAAACCCTAAGAGGGAGGAGGTAAGATCTTTGATCTCTTGTTGGGGTTTGGATTGTAATCTTTTGATACCTTATGTATTTCATCTAATTTATCTTTGTGAACTAGTTTGGATTCTCTATTGAATGATTATATTTGATTGCTTATTTGTGGGTCTTGACAAGACCATTTCACATCTTTAATCTCATATTTTCTTCTATCAATGAACAAACTTTTGACATGGTTTTGAAGTTGATATTCATTGTATCTTCTATGGTGTTGTGTTGATTAAGTAGCATGGGTAGGATCAACATGATATTGTGTAGGTATATGATAATAGTGATGAAGAATGATGTTCATAACCATTTAGCGGATTAGATGAATACATGTAAAAAGGGTTAAGCGTGTGTATGTATTCTGATCATTGTGTTTTATATGAAACAATCGTTTATCCGATATGGGTGTCGTCTTTGCTTACTTGTTTATCTTTGATTTGAACCGTGGTAGAGATATACTTTTCAGATCTGGATCTAAGATGATTACCTGTTAGGTCCTAAATTCTAGAGATAGGTTTAGGCTTAGCATTTGCGTGAGTATCAGATCTTAATGATATGTGTTGTGTTTTTGTTGGGTGAGAGATCACCAATGAGACAACATGGTTGTTCTCTCGAAGCCACATTAGAGATAAGCTTTGTCGAGAGTGATCCGTAAGGGTGTTAGACAGATGATTGTGTTGTGTTTAATTTGATTAGAAGAATGTATATGTTATCAATTGATGAAATCCAATTCCAACAAGCCTCCGTTTATATTTCAGTCTTTATTTTATATTTTCTGTTTTTATTTATGGTTCCTTGAACCTTTTAAACCTAAACTTTTGAACAATAAGTTTAGAAATGTAGAAATCGTTGAACGGCGTTCATATCGCATTAATCCTTGTGGAGACGATAAATCCCAGAGGAAATTCTTCCGAAAATAATATTTTTTGCTTGCTACTTTACCGCATCAACAAAATGGCACCGTTGTCGGGGATTGGTGTTGAGATTTTGAAGTGAATTGCAACGTATTTAAATCCCTCCACCATTGTATGGCATTAGCATCACATTTTTGCATTGCATTTATCCCCAGTGAAGTCGCCATTTTCTGTTACGGTGGAAATAGGATATCAAACTATTAATTAATTTGAACCACAATTCAATTCACAACCGGTCTTTGATTTATCCGAAGGAAAGGTTAAAGAAAGGAAAAACCTAAAAGGGAGAGATCTAAGGTTCGGGGGTTGGTTAAATTTAGGGAAAAGGTTTTTTGGGAACAAAAAGGTTTTTTTTTTTCGGAACAAAAAGGCTTTTCAGTTTTTAAAAAAGGTCTTACTAAAAAAAAGGTTTTAATAATAAATAAAAAAAGGGTTTTGATTTTTAAAAAAAGGTTTTTTTAAAAAAAGGTTTTGATATTAAAATCTACGGACCTAAATACACATGGAGATTAACATGGCAAAATATGCACATAAATATGAAAAAGCAAAAGGTTTAGTAATTTAACGGACCTAAACACATTAACATGGCAAAATATGCATATAAACATGAAAAGGCAAAAGGTTTAGTAATCTAACCTACGAAGCGGATGTTTGCTTCGGTAAATGTGAAAAAGGTTTGAATAAGGGAACACTGGAGAGCTCCAATCCTTCTGACGAGTTGTGGGAACGGGCGTCTTTCTTCTCTGGGGATCTCCTTTGTTTCTCCCTTTCTCTCTCCTCTTTTCTGAAGAAAACCTTCTGACCCCTTTTCAACAAGGCAACACATGTATATATAGGGAACAAATTAGGGTTAACACCAAATTGTCAATAATGTCCCTAAAGCCCATTTTAAAACCCAAACTAAATAATTAGTTAAGAAAAAATAAAATTTAAATAATTTAAAATAATTAAAATAAACTTAAAATAAAAACTAATAATCCTATTGATTCCTAAAATCAAAAATATTATAAAAAGAACAAAAATTTTCCTAATATTTTTTATTTTATGATTTTTTGGATATTTTTATGAATAATTTAGAAAAAAGTGAAAAAAAAAATATTTTAAAAAATGATTTAATTAAAATACGAAAATAATAATTAAATAATAATAATAAACTATTTTTGTTATTTTTTAATGAAAGATAGAAAAATTTAGAGTAAAAATAATAAAAAACAAAAAGTGACAAAGGTGAGATTCGAACTCTCAACCTCTCACACTCACAACTCCTTACACATGTCCTCTTGCCAATTATGCCATTTTTACTTTTTAGAAAAAAAAAATGCATGCCATATGATATTTACCTGCAAAAAGTCAAACGACTACACAAATTTGTTAGTAATTGATTAAATGCAATAAAAATGCAATGAAATGCGACGACAAATCTTAGGGCAAATTTTGGGGTATTACACAACGGTTCTATGTTTTTAAGCTTTGTATATATTGTTTCTTTTTATGTTTTTTCTAGTGTGTTCAGGAATGACGAAAACTCCTTCTATAGTGGTTGTTATCGGTATAAAAGTATTCAATGAAGCTTCGACCGAGTTTGGATGGCGATGATAGTATGAAACAAGTGAATGTTGTCAAGGTACATGGTTTCCTTTGTTTAGAATTTTAGAATGCTTAAGAACTTAAGTCTTTTTTCAAATTAAATTTGTTCTTTTGGCAACTCGTTTGAATGATTGTTTCACTTAGGACCAAAAACCACAATTTGTGAGAAAGCTTCCATTGTTTACTAAATGCTGGATTTCTGATAAACTTTGTTCATTCGTATGATTCATGCTTTATCTTGTTATCATTGTGAATTTGTGGAAGCATTAGAAATGATCAAGGCACTTGTTTGTATTGAGCACAACCATGTCAAAATGCAACTTACCCGTGAGTAGAGAGAATTCCTTAACCCCCTTGAACCTAAACAGTATGGATCTCAGTTTGAGTTTGTGTGAGACTCTAAACTTTTTTCTTGAACCCGTGAATTTGTTTTAATTGTCTTCTTTTCCATAAAAAGCTAAGAGCATTCACTTGAGGATTGAGTAAAAGTTAAGTTGGGGCGAATGAAAAAGGAAGATAGTAGGTTGTTACAACTTTTGAAAAATTCAAGCAAGCATCAAAAAAATTGTGTAATATGAAAAAAGAAAGAAAAAAGAAAAAAAAAGAGAAGAAAAGAAAAAGAATGCTTGCTTGGAAAATAAAAATAGTGAAAGAATAAGTTGTGAAATAAGGTTTGTGAAGGTTTGCAACTAAGAAACAAATGGAATGAAGTTGAGGTGTGTAAATAACGTGTTCGGTGAATGTCTCTTTTGCATCGGCAATTTCGTTTCAATGGCCTTAGAAATGTCCCTTGTTTTTAAACCCGACCAAGCTACAACCTTAAAGACCTTAGTGATCTTTTTGCTTCCATATTTTCGCTTTTGATTGTTAGATTTTGTATGAATTGAATTGATATTGGCATTGTTTGTTAGTGGAGTGAAATTGTCCCCGCGGTTGCAAACGCGTAATTTCTTCAATCCTTATTCGAAGAGGAGAGATAGAGTGATTCATTCATGAAAAACATAGTTGTTGATTGATGCATGACTTTATATTTGCTTTAAGAAGTTAGTTCTTGTGCATTGTTTGATTCTAAACATTTGAAACCATGGCTTATTGCATCATTTGTGTTTGAGCCAATTTTATCCATTCTTGGGTGAATCTTAGTCTTGACCAAATTCTCTTATTGCGAAATGAGAGGCATATTTTGCTTGAGGACAAGCAAAAAGCTAGTTGGGGCGAGCTGTTAGACGCCAAATTTCACTTATTTGATCTATCAAATGTTGGCATCTTTCACTCATTTTCGTCAATTAAGTGTTGAAAACCACTCTTGTTTTGGTTGGTTTGCAACATTATGAGAAAATCTCTTGGTACCTTTGATTTGTGTGTTATTATGCAGGAATTAGGCACAAAACAAGTGAAGAGTAAGACACAAGAAATGGGCAAGGAAACCAAGACAACATGCAAACCACCAAAATGCTGTCACGATCGCTAGGCGAGCAGGTAGCGAACGTGCCAGCGAAGGCTTCGCTAGCTTGTTCGCTAGGCGAGCAGGCCAGCAAACGCGCCCAGAATTGGACAGTGCCAAAAGTACCAAAAGTTCGCTAGGTTCGCTAGATGTTCGCTAGGCGAACATGACAGATCCTGAATGTGTATTTAAGTGTTTTTCTTGCTTTTTTAGGTCATAACTTTATTTTGTAACATTAGATACATCAGAACTTATCTTTCTTCATTTCTTCTAGAGAGAGAAACATAAAACCCTAAGAGGAAGGAGGTAAGATCTTTGATCTCTTGTTGGGGTTTGGATTGTAATCTTTTGATACCTTATGTATTTCATCTAATTTATGCTTGTGAACTAGTTTGGATTCTCTATTGAATGATTATCTTTGATTGCTTATTTGTGGGTCTTGACAAGACCATTTCACATCTTTAATCTTAGATTTTCTTCTATCAATGAACAAACTTTTGACATGGTTTTGAAGTTGATATTCATTGTATCTTCTATGATGTTGTGTTGATTAAGTAGCATGGGTAGGATCAACATGATATTGTGTGGGTATGTGATAATAGTGATGAAGAATGATGTTCATAACCATTTGGCGGATTAGATGAATACATGTAAAAAGGGTTAAGCGTGTGTACGTATTCTGATCATTGTGTTTTATATGAAACAATCGTTTATCCGATATGGGTGTCGTCTTTGCTTACTTGTTTATCTTTGATTTGAACCGTGGTAGAGATATACTTTTCAGATCTAGATCTAAGATGATTACCTGTTAGGTCCTAAATTCTAGAGATAGGTTTAGGCTTAGCATTTGCGTGAGTATCAGATCTTAATGATCTGTGTTGTGTTTTTGTTGGGTGAGAGATCACCAATGAGACAACATGGTTGTTCTCTCGAAGCCACACTAGAGATAAGCTTTGTCTAGAGTGATCCGTAAGGGTGTTAGACAGATGATTGTGTTGTGTTTAATTTGATTAGAAGAATGTATATGTTATCAATTGATGAAATCCAATTCCAACAAGCCTCCGTTTATATTTCAGTCTTTATTTTATATTTTCTGTTTTTATTTATGGTTCCTTGAACCTTTTAAACCTAAACTTTTGAACAATAAGTTTAGAAATGTAGAAATCGTTGAACGGCGTTCATATCGCACTAATCCTTGTGGAGACGATAAATCCCGGAGGAAATTCTTCCGAAAATAATATTTTTTGCTTGCTGCTTTACCGCATCAACAAGCACTCATAAACTTAGGAAAAATAACAGCACGTCCAAAAAATTGCAGGGCCTGAGGTTTGTAAGTTCTCCCTGTGTCAAATAGTCTTAGAGATGAAGTTTATAAGTTCCTCCTAAGTTATATTTGAGAAGTTTAAGAGGTAATGTTAGTTTTTCTAACATCAAAATTTAATTTTATTAACAAATCACCAAAAACAATTTTATCCATCCAAAAACCATTTGGGCATCGATCATAACAACGATCGACTCACAAAAACCGTAATTTCAAAATAAAACATATTATTCATACGAAATCATAAAATATGTGACCAAAGGGGTTGGGCCAAACCCCATATGATCAGAGCAAATCAGCACAATAAAATACTTGTATTTTGATTCGATACATTTAATAGAGATATAAATAACAATAACTGTCGTTGATGATAAGGTAAGGGAACTCTCATCACTCTCTACCTAAAACCCATAATATAGTAAGCAATCCCCCATCTTACCTTAATTAAGCTTTTTCTGTGTTCCAAACTGCTTTCTAAATTTCCAGCAGACGCTCACTTACGCTCTCCTCCCGATGCGCGAATCCCATATTTGGATTATGTTTTGTCGTACCCTCATTTTACTATTCACGTTAGTGTTTATAATCCCAATTAATTCCAATTATATTATTATTATTATTACTAGAGTTCAAACGGGCACTCCTGTGTTCGTCTGTCCACTATTTTTAATGTGCACAGCATAGGAAAATAAACGTGTGTATATTTTGTATGAAGTTTTTATCATACTTAAGATTAATTAAAAATAATATTTTTAGATATCCCCAAGTAGTTTTAAAATCAGGATGATAAATGTATATATACTAAAAGTACTTTAGTGAATTAATTATATATTAATGCTACTATTATTTTAAACATACCGAATTATATAAAATTTAGATAAAAAAAATATGTTGTCTAAACATGTTAATAATATTATTACATTTTGAAAATGACAAACAAAGTTATTCTAAATTATATTAAATAATCGAAGAACACAAAGTACTATTTATACTGTGTAATCAATAACGTTCTTTAAGATGAAGGCCGAACATAAAATCTTTATCTTGAGAATTTTCTCTCTCCCTGCAATTGTTTTCCGTAGTAAAAAAAATATAAGACTCTCACATTAGAATTGCTTTAGAGAAAAATATAGTGAAAGTAATAGTAATTAGTGTAATATATTTTTTTTCTACCCTGTAAAGATTCGAATCAATTCTTCATACATCCCTTTATCGATGCGCTCTTGAGCTTTAAAAAACTACAAATACATCATGAAATGTCATATCAACAAAGAAATACATTTAAAACATGTGACTTGTTTGATCATAATCTGGTGTACCGAGCCATAAATAAATGTATACCTGAAGAATGGAGATACTTTGTTTTAGTTCAGATTTGGTAGAACAACAACCCTACTTATTTTTGAATTACGTGGATTTCTGGTAAAAAAAGGAAAACAATGGGTTTAATGAATATACATGGTTTTATTTACACAAACCAATAATAAAAGTAAAATTTATGCATTCAAAAATATTCTATGGATAAATATTATTAAATGAATAAAATAAAAACATGTCCATCCTTTTAGATATTATTTCTTATTTCACCATTTTCTAGAGTTGTGTTTTATCTGTTATCACTGTGAAGCCCCAACCGGCAGAGTAAACTTTTAGACGCTTGACCTGTTTTAATAAGGATGATAAAAGTGTTAGTGAAAGAGTGGTGAAAATGCAACAAACAGATTTTTTTTATACATGTTACGAAAAAGGTAAACACACCTTATTGTCTAGCTTGCCGATAGATGAAATTGTTTGTTCATCCTTCCATGTGTTCCATTTATCTTTAAAGTCCCCCATCTAAAATTTATTCGGTATAAGAATAGTGAGAATAAGTATGATCCAATTGATTGATTATAATTAAAAGCATAAAATAAATGATTAAGTATAGCTTACTTTTATGTAGAAGCAAGTTTCAACATTCTTTCGTCTCAGCTACTTACATAATTGGAAGACTTCATTGTGTTCTAGTCTGGATGTATATCAAAGCCACACAATTTTGTACTTAGTTATACTTAGTTATCATATAAAGAATACAATAGAATATTGGTATTTCGTGTAACTAAAATGGGAATCAATGTGTGAGATTATTTTTTTAATGTACGTAATGATACCTGCAGGTGCGATAAAAGAATTTGTTTAAAGACTACATTTTTTGTGTAGTCACTATCTTCTCCTTCCAATTTTCCTTTCTTAGATTAAAATTTTGTTGTAGTCTGTGAAACACCTCTGGATAAAGCCACATATAACTGTCCATGACTGTAAACATATCGTGGAAGATATATTCCAACATTTGGAATGGTTTATCCTTGTGACTTATTTATTGTAATTGTAAAACTTAGTCGCACAGGAAACTGCTTTCTACTAAGGACAAAAGGCAACCCATCACTGACCGATGTTTTTATTTTAATTCTGGGCAAGAAAGCTCATCTTCCTGTGTTGTTTCCTCTCAAGATTTCCACATCCAAAATATTCATATATAGCCCACGACATAATAATCGCGTCCCAATACACAGCCCATATCTAGGATCTAGATTTCGCAACAACATCAATGGTGCACCCTTTTTTATCTTTAGAATATATGGTGGCAAACTACCTTGTGCAATTGAGTTTAAGAATTCTTGCTGGTATAAATTATTATTATCCCCTTCAACCTCATCAAATGATAACAAATTATGTTCTTCTCCTGGAAACTGGTCAATAATTATATCATTCAATTTTTGGACATCATCGTTTGTTGGGGTCAAAATAGCTCTTTATACCATATAAAGGGCATCCCAACCATGCAATTCTAAATCAGGAAAAATATGTTGTATAAGCACTTGTATGGAATGGTCACCTTCCCATGGGACTGCAATCTGTGAAGGTAACCTCACCATGTCATCTGGTTTGGCAGGTTCAACACAGTCACCAATGCGCATAAGAAATTCTACAAACTCTTGATCATGCAATGATCGCATATTTTGACGCAATCGCAAAATTTTGGTATGAGCCCATAAATGAGACTGAAAAATACACGCAAAAATCATTTGTACCTTAGTACCTTTTCTTACAATAGGAAGAACTTGAGAAAGTCTCCCCCTATGACCATAACTTTTCCTCCAAATGGAGCATTGTTGCTACAAATGTCTTGTAATGGTCGATCTAAGGCTTCCAAACAATTTTTGTTTATCATTGGGGATTCATCCCAAATTATTGCAGCAGAAACCCTAATGAGATTTTCAAGATCATTTTGCTTTTGAATACCACAAACGGAACTCGATTGTATATCGATAGGTATCTTAAATCGAGAGTGTGCAGTTCTACCACTGGGTAACAACGTCGCAGCTATACCAGATGATGCAGTTGCCAAAATAATTTCTCCTCTACTTCTTAAACTTGCCATTAATGCTCTATAAAGGAATGTTTTACCTGTTTCTCTTGGACCATCAACAAAAAATACCCCACTGTTTTTTTGATCAATTACATTCATAATGGTTTTGAACGCAATCACTTGGTCATTATTTAACTTAGCAACTGATTCAATATCTTCATTAGGGATATCGACCGCTAACTCCTCTTATATGACACTTGGAATTGAATCTCCTTGTACTGTATCAAGGGGTAAAGATGGGAGATCATAATCTTCAATCTTTTTACCATGCAGGTTTAAGAGTTCATTCAAGTCCTTCAACAACATATTAGTCAAGACGATTCCACAACATTGTTTGTTGTTTGATAGTCCTTTGTCATATGTGTAAAAAACACATTCCAAAGGATTCTAACATCAGTAGGTTCACACAAAAAATATAATCATCACGAATAACCTCCTTAAAGCATATGGCATTCGGAGACTCGCTGCTTCAACCAAACAATCATGAATACTATGACCAGTCTCTAGAAATCCTCTATCCTTGGCTGATTTTTTGAATGTACTGAAAGGAGTGCCATTATTTATAAGAAGATATTCTCAACTGGTTGGACCTCTGACATGAGATAACAGTACTCGCAAGTAAAACTTATCTCCCTCCGAATGTGATACTGTATAGATTCTCCCTATAACTTTTCTTAGTGACCGCCTGCGATGCCATTCCTTGTCCCTATTATTCCAACAATAATGCTATGGAATCTCTCCATACAGATAATTTCTTGCTTATGGATCTCTTAGATTTAAAGTAAAGAATTGTGTGAGCATTATTTTGGAATTGCGTTCATTATTTAACAAATCCACAATTCACTGATGATCATAAAAGCACACTTGATGGCGGTTCGGAAAGTGGATCTGTAATCTTTCAACGGAAGGATATAATCGGTAAAGAGTGAAGTGAAATATTTTCCATAATGCCTCGGGAGCATAAATCCATCTTGCATCAACATATTGTTGAACTTCATCCATGTATCATCCTTTGTGAACCTCCATAGCCACACGATCAGGGCCCTTGTACACATATTTGTATAGATACTTGATACTTTTAATGCTACTGCAAATCTCTGCATTGATGTGGCAGTCGTACTTTAACAGTAACCAAGGGTTATAAGGAACCACCCATCTATTGTCAACATAACTACCTCTATCTAACGATATAGGTTCATCAAACATTCTCCTGTACTCAGGATATGAGTCAATGCCTTGACGTGTTTCATCCAAGAATTGTTTTAGATATCTTTTTTTACAATTTTCGTCTTTCATACATGGGGACTTCCGGTTGATAACGCCGCAAGGTCCATGGATCATATGTTTTAGAACCGCTTCATGCAACTGTGGTTCACATTCTAACTCAGGTATTTCTGCTCTTACCACACTATCATACTCTTCTGGGCCACACGCACTTTGTCGTTACTTTCTAAGACCAATAACATATGCACATGCGGCAATCCTCATTTTTGAAACTCAGTGACATACATGTAGCTTTTAACCTTTCCTAAGACTCCTTTATTAATAACATCATCCTTTAATTTCTCGAATTTTGAACGAAATATTCTTGTTAGCAAATCTGAACGATCTCGTGGTGTTTGAAAAGGCAAAAGTTATGATGTTATCTCACTCCAAGAAGGATTGTATGTCATTTTCAGAAAAACATCTGGTTTACCGCCATGAAGAACAATAGCCATGTCATCTTCATAGCGTTATGTCATGTCTCGATGACCTCCAATAAATGATGATGGCAATATTGTTCTTTTTCCAATGTTTTCTATGGTGATTCATAAAATGTATTAGTTTCAGAATACATGAAAGATTGTCATTATAAGTACAACTAATTAGTAACCTAAAAATATATATTTATGCTACATTATTTAGTACCTGCATTAGTTTCACCAACATGCAAAGCATCCTGTAAACCTTCGGACACTTCAGCACGTATATCACGTTGGTGCTCTCTAATCCACCTTAACCTCCCTGATTCAATTTTGACATAATTGACTACAACATATTGTTGCAATAGTCAACCCGCATTTAACCACATTGATTGATCATTTGGGCGGATCTACAATTGATTGAAAAACATGTTGATGTTAAAAGTGATGTGTTTTAAACTACGCTTATCTAAGTATACTATTTACTAAAATTAATCTAAATTTACCTGAAGTATGTAACTATAATATGCTCGACATGACAATCTTCGTCCATTATAATTTATTGTGTTAACGTCCCAACCATGTGTCCCAAATAGAAACAATATAGGATACTGCAACGGATCATAATATCCCTTTGTCTCTTGAACTTTCTTTAGATTTCCATCATGACGAATGACATTAATATCTCTTCCATATTCCATAGAATCTGAATCTCCTCCAACAATAATTGTTGCAACTTGTTCTGCAGTTGGAAGATTATATTGATGGTGATTACTTGGACGCTCTTTAAGTATGAAGTTACATTAACTGATATTTGGAAGTTGTGACAGTTGTCTGAACCTAATTACAAAAGGATTAAACTGATGGAGCATTTTTTGTAATTTTTGAACTACATATTGGTGGAGTTGTGGATTTTCCTGCATTCTATTATGTAGCTCATTATCTGTGTCATAGATGTATAGCTGTAAGAAACGCGGTCTGGCCCCCTCATTTGGATAGAAACCTCATATGTTATGGTAAAAAGCACCTTGAGCACGAAATGTATATATACCACGACCAGGTGCAAGAATATTCTCATCAACATGAACACCAATTGAAGTGAATGAGAGCACATGGTTGTAACTTCGAATATGTTGCCTAAAATGCCTTCCTTATACTGAACCATCCAAAAATAATTGTTGCAATTCTATAGAAGCATTAACTCGTGAAAATGATACCTTTCCACCAGTACAACACGTATCACGTGATTCATGATGAAACAATTTTGTATTACAATATCTACAGGTAATTGGATTAGGCAACTGGGATTTTATCATCATCGAATTATTTTTGAAATTTCGAGCAATATTATGTCTTGCTCGAAAAGCGCGTCCTAATTCTACAGGAAGGAGTTTGATATTGATTACTAAATATTATCTAAAATCTAAAATACAAATAAATAATTAACGCAAGATTCCTAAATTAGAAGATTTAACATTGCATAATTTTCAGTTTTATGTCACTTGAGTATAAGCGACATTATTTGGCACATGAATGTTTATGAACATACCTTGAGGACGACATGATGCACCATCATCTATGGCTTCCATGTTAACATATAATATTACTGCATCCTCCAAAGCTTCATTAACATCCAAATCGTCTAATACAAAAATAATAATTAACACACAGATATATATATGTGTGTGTGTGTGTGTGTGTGTGTGTGTGTGTGCGTGCGTGCGTGCGTGCGTGTGTGTGTGTGTGTGTGTTGAAATTACTGCTCGTGTACTTAGAACAATATCCCGTATACCTGTAGCAGATTGACTATTTTTGATATGTTGGTTAGGTGATGTGCAATTACGATCTGTAGATTTTAATGCATAAAATGAGAGATGACAAATAAACAATATTATACAATGTACAATTATAATGTCTATATTGATCATCACCAACCAAGTGCAACATCATTAACATGTGTAATTCTACTTGGGTCGACTTCATTGTCATGAGTTCCTTGAAAGTGTGATATTGGAAATCTCATATTTGTAAAATTTTGAAATGGAACTCTCCTCCGACTGTCCATAGTGCGAGATGTTTGAGCTTGTTTATCTTGCTCTTTTCTCCGCCTATAATTGTCACTTTGTATCAATAAATAATTTTCTCTTTGCTCGATGTTTATATTTTGTCTCCTCTTCCTTTCATTTTTGGCCCTTCTTGGTCTTTGTTGTTGACTTGATATCTGACGGGTATTATTTTCCATTTTGTTAATGTAACTGTCAAACACATATGCAATTTATAAACAACATAATCTCACTAATTATGTTGAAAAATATTGGTAAATATAGATGGGACTTAAAATTAAAAAAAAAATTGAAAAAAGAAGTTTACACCAAAAAGTATTATTTGTAAAACATATGTTAAAAATATAAATCTAAACTAAAATATAAAAAAGACGAAGAAGAAGAAGTGGGCAATCAATAAAAAGAAACATAAATTATGTTGGACAAATAGATGAAAAGATTGTATATTAACTAAAAATTAAAATATAAAATGGTATAAGAAATGAAATTAGTGTAATTTATTTATGGTATTGATAAAAGATATATTAAAATAAAATGAGAAAAGATAGTTTTATATTCCTTGTAGGTTCATAATAATATATTTATATTACTCCAAATTATTTTATATTTTAGTTAACTCATAATATTATTATTGAAGCTTTTTTCATTGATCAAAAGTAAATTTTCATCTTTTTATTAATTAGTACAATAATTATTCTTTAGCAATATGTTATTTGAATGTATTAGTATTAAAGGTAAAGATTGAAGGAACCATTTTAAAAAATTATCAGATTTATTATAGTCTTAATTGTGTTGTTTAATACTACAGTTGTAGAAATGATAATCTCTATCCTATTTAGTTAACCTCTAAATATGCTTAACCTCTACCATATTTGATTAATCTCTAAATATATTTAAACTCTACCCTATTTGGTTAACTTCTAAATATATTTGACATAGAAGTCTTAATTGTATGGTATATATATACAACCTATTACAACCATATAATATTCTAATTCTCAACAATTCAAATGAGAGATAATAAACAAATTTTATAATTGTTTGATTGATGGAATAAAGTTTTACTTATTAGAATAAGACTATCTTAATAAATAATCTTTTGTGTTTCCCAACATACTAAACAAAGATTGAATTACATATAATATACATTATAAGACATATAATTCTTTATAGTATAATGCTAATTTGTGATTCTAAAAGTGTCAATGTTAAGAAATTATAAATAAAAAATTTAAATTGAAAAAAAAAAATCAATTATGAAATGTTAACCAAATCAATACACAATTTTCATACACAAATTTTTTTACAAGTTTACATTACCCCTAGTGTGAGTAAAAAAAATTGTATATGCTCTTGGATTCCGAGAAGATTTGAAATTCAGTAACTAAATTGAATATCTCTGTTAGAAATTCACATTTTGCTACCGGTAAGTGTACAAACCCCTTTTCTGTTTAATCATAACTTGTAATTTTAATCCAAAGCTCAGTTTTTCGTTTTAATCTATCTTCTTTTAATTTTTGAAAACTTGGGTTTGTTACTTTTGTTTTCAATTTTGATATGAATATCAAATTATTTAGTGTAGCATAGCCTACAAAGTGTTTGATGAAATGTCCGTGTTGATGATGGGGTTTCAAATTGCTCGGAAATGAAGAAAGGAGTGCACCTACAAAAGCAATGTAATACACTTTTGTAAAATACACCTCTATTGCAATAATTTAAGTTTATTATACAAATCGGAGAGAATGGTTTTTTATTGCACAAAATGTGATATTATTGCATAGATATCTATAGGTTTATTTCAAATTAACTGCAGTTAATGCAATAAAATTTTAAATTATCAATTATTCCAAATAATACATATGGAGTTACTTAATATCTATGCATTACAAAACTTAATACACTTTTAATATCTATGCATTGATATTATTATTTAATAATAAAAGTGTTATTTAATGGAGTTACTTAATATCTATTAAATGCATAGATATTTGTAAATCACTTAAATAATGTCACATTTTGTGCAATAAAATCTCTATTGTAGTTAACTCCATATGTATTAGACATAAATTACACTTTTATTGTCAGTGAATATCAATGTCTATTACGTAACACTTTTATTAGACATTAAATATCTATCCATTAACAAAAAATAATATCTTCATAGTATACACGGATACAATTCTTCGCAGTATAAGTCTTAACAGAAATTAGCAGTTCATAGTATAATTCTTCATAGAATACACAAATTAACAGTTCTTAACATGTTTAATAAATTCATTCAATTATATTTAAAAAACATACCTGACAAAAAATGAATTCTCTTGATAATGAAGTAATGTACCACTTCTTTCACTGCAATAGTGGAGTTACTTAAGGCTTAGTAAAGTAAGAGAGAAAGAGAAATAATTAAAATAGATTGACAAAGAAAGAGAGAAAGAGAAATAATTAATAACTATATAGAAGTTACCAAAGAGGAGGAATATAACTTCTTAATCTATTAATCGTAACTGCAATAATGGATTGAACTTGATTTTGCAAAAAGGATGGTTGGATTGAACTTGATTTTGCAAAAAGGATGGTTGGATTGAAATTGGTGGGAAGTTATTTTTCTACCGTTATCATTTAGTGTTATTAAATAAATGGTTTTATGAGAATTTTAAATAATATGTAAGGGACAAATATGGAGGAAAAAAAATAGGTCACTCCAAAAGGTAGTATCCCCTTTATATATATAGGTATAAATTATTATTATTATTATTATTATTATTATTATTATTATTATTATTATTATTATTATTATTATTATTATTATTATTATTATTATTATTATATTACATTTTTACCGTTAACGTGTTTTTTCTAACGGTAATATAACCTTATTATTTTTAATATCCCAATTAAATAGAAATTAAGTTTTATTATCCCCATTATTAGTGTTATTATTACATGATTCTTAAATAATTATTAATAAAAATGAATCACAATAATATCTTCATAACGACGCTAAAATATTCATAACGGTAATATTTTTATAATTAATATCAATAAAAATAAATCTCAACAATTATTTATATAATTACTATTGTTAATTTAAATATTACCGTATTAATAAACACTAAAATATTCCAATTTATTAAACACCCTATATATTCACACACTCATCCCATAAAATTTAGGTATATTTTTATGGATAATAGTAACATAATTTCTTTTATTTTATTTTTCTAATTAAATGTGCAATGATTATTTATTTAAATAATTAGTAAACTTAAATAAATATCTAATAACAAATATAATATTTTAAATTATTACTAATAATTCTAATTACTTCTATTATTACTAAATAACCAAAATTATTTAATTACTTCTAACAACTTAAATGAAAACTTAAATTTTTATTTCTTCGCCCATAAACTCTATATTTCTCTTATTTATTGAATTACTTAAATATCCTTATATCTACCCAAACATCAAGATAGCACAATCATTCAAAATATTTCAAACAACACACAAATAAACACTAAAAAAATACTTATTTAAAATTTGGGGTGTTTCAACTCTCCCCCGATTAAAAAACTTCTGCCCTCGAAAGTTATCTGCCGAAAACAACTCTCGATAGGATTCCTTCATTCGACTCTCTCACTCCTAAGTCATACTACCTCCAACAGGTCCTCCTCAAATAACCTTCACACAAAAAATATCTTTGCTACGTAGCTGCTTCAATTATCTATACACAATTTCGAAGTTAGAATCGAATGAAAAAGGAATAATCAGGTGTACATTCTTTTATTCCCCCGAATAATTAAACTTGAGGCGTGTTAGGGGAAGATTTCACTAGGAAGCATTAAACATTATGAGACTTTCTTTCTAGAGCAACACCTTTGTAAGAGACACACCACATACTCACCAAAAAACCTTAAGGTGATAGGTGTATGGATTCTCTCACGTATAAATGCTCAAGTCACCACATTCCTATTCAATGTGGGACTATTATTCACACTACTCACACTTGTTAATACTTAACACTCTCTCTCAAGTGTGAGTCTATCCACAATGCTTCTACAATGCTTCTCCTTAAGCGGGAACTTCAACTGTGCAACTGCACCCTTGTACCGTTGTTGACACTCTTCAACGAGACACTCAATCCACAACCTGTGGAGATACTTTTGATACAAGTAAGTCGGTCTTTCACTCGAACCAAAGGCTCATGATACCAATGTTAGGAAAGATTTTCACTAGGGAGCATTGAACATTGTGGAACTTTTCTTTTCTAGAGCAAGAGCTTTGTGAGAGACACACCACATACTCACTCAAAATCTTAAGGTGATAAATATATGGGTTCTCTCACTTATAAATGCTCAAGTCACCACATTCATATTCAATATGGGATTATTATCCACATTACTCACATTTGTTAATACTTAACAAGGCGTACACGTTGTTCAAGTTCGAGCATTCATCTTCTACATACTAATAACGATCTTTAAATCTATTTATGAATAAAATTAGATTAAAAAAGAAATAATTTGGTCCATACGCTTTTATCCTCGAGCAAATGAACGTGAGGCGTCCTAATCCTAGTTTCAAATAGTTGTCTTCCATATAAAAACAACCAAAATCAATCAAATTTATTTTTCGCCTATGTACGACGACGCAATTTCTTTAAAATACGTTTATCACCCAAGCACGAATCTTTTCATTTCAATCAGCGAGTATTTTTCCGCCATAGCGCGACTAAACTCATTTTTACAATTTGAATCAACCAACCAACAAACTTTTGCTACGAGAACTACGTAGCTTTGAGTTCCGCATCACACCAGATGATACATAGAACCGAGATTCAACGTCTCATCAAACACCCTAATAAATACATTTTTTTAATCTTTTTTTAGTTTTTTGCAAACACTTTTAAGAAATAGAAGAAACTTAACATTTCAAGCTAACATTTCTTTAAAAACTAATTAAATGGTTCTCGCTGGCTACAATGGATCTTGCGGGGTGCTAATATCTTTCCCGTGCATAATCAACTCCCCAACCTAAATTTAGTTGCACTGACCTTATTTTTGTTCCTCAAGGATTTTATCAGTATTTTCCTTTTAAAAAAATAAAATTTGGTGGCAACTTCATTGTCATTCGAGCATTTATACTCTTGGGTATTTTTTTTTGCGCAACGCCAGAATTGGTCGGGGCTATTATCCCGCCCGAATATGCAAGTCCTGGACGTCACCTCCCCTCTACCGAGCCCTTACTGCAGTAGCTGCAGCTCATTCATGCTACCTAGAAGCAATCTTGTCGTCTGATCCTCTAGTCCTCACTGCAAATAAAAAAAATCAATGTAAATTAAATTACTAGATTTTTTAAAATTTTGAAAAGCTTCATGCTTTTCCTAGATTTTTTGAAATTTCTAGTTAACCAAATAACAATGGGTCACTACAGTTTTTTTTTTCAAAATCAACGGTATAAATGTATGCACTTTTATTGATTTTTTTCAAAAACTAGAAATCATGCATTTTTACTGGTTTTTTTAAAATATCCAAAAGAATGTATGAATTTTTAACAGTTTTTTTAATATCCGGCAAAAATACAAGAAAAACATTATTTTTTACTAGACATTTCTAAATATTTAGTAAAAATGCATATATTTTCAAAAAAAAATCCGATAAAAATATAAAAAATCGATAAAATTAGTTATTCACTTGTCCTAAATTTAGTAGTTTGAATGAAAGATCTAGTATTCACAATAACTTTTTTAAATATTCCAAATGTTAAAAAAAAATAGTGAAATGACTTTTCATATTTCACAAGGATAATATTGTAATTGCATAATATCCAGGGGATGTCACGTCAAACTTAGAGTGGCCGGATAAATTCTTGAGAATTTGGCAACCACAATGGGCCATTCAATTAAATTTTAAAATTACTACCATGTTAAATATTTATTTTTAAAAATTGAAAATATTTAAAAACATACCATTTAAAAGAAAAAATAAATAACACTTGGAATTAAAAATAGAAAATAGTTATATCAAATTTAATTAAATTCAATTAGTTAAATAAATTTTAAAAACATAAATTATATAATAATAATAAAATTGTTGTTTTGAATTAATTAAGTAAATTTTATTTTTTAAATGTATTTTTTTTTTTAAATTAAAAATCAAATTAATTGATTATTATTTATTTTTCAAATATTTATTATATGATTATTATGGAAAAATAATTATTTCATAACTATTTCAAATTTGTAATAAATATAAAAAATAAATAGTTTTACATTTAAATAGTTATATATATATATATATATATATATATATATATATATATATATATATATATATATATATATATATATATATATATATATATATATATATATATATATATATATATATATATATATATATATATATATATATATATATATATATATATATATATATATATATATATATATATATATATATATATATATATATATATATATATATATATATATATATATATATATATATATATATATATATATATATATATATATATATATATATATATATATATATATATATATATATATATATATATATATATATATATATATATATATATATATATATATATATAGTAGTCGTTCATGCTTTTGGTAAAAATAATTCATCTAAAAGAATTAATGTTAATTGTTAAATAAACGAAATTTTGAATCAAAAAGATTGGCCTTAATTATTCTATAACTTAACATATTTTGATATACTTGTCAAATATTTTATAACTTGTTTTCATTGGACGGCATCTATGTAGCACATAAAAACTTGTAGAATCATTTCATAAGAATGTAAATTTAATTAGACTTATAATCCACACAGTTTAATGGTGAAGACTTGAGTCATAACGGTAGTATTAACCTCTCAAGATCTCGGATCTAAAAGTGAAAATTGCTTATAAAAAAAACAGCAAAAGAATTCAATATTTTTTTAGATAGAACATGACTTCAATAGTAATTACATAAAAACTCACACATATACATAATATTTTACAATGCATAAAAAGAAAAAACTTTAAATTCATTATAACCATCTATAAATATAATATATAGCAATATATAAATTTTAAACCCGTAATACAAACATGATTACCCCAAACAAGTGACAACCCTTCCAATTCACTGCATCATAAACACCATAAAAGAAGCAAACATAGAACAAAACATGATCACCACAGAAACTGGCATAGCACATCCAGTTCCAGTTTCCAATTGTGATGTGGGTGCTATCTCTGAATCTTGTGCCAGAATTTTTGTCATGCAAAACAAGCCTATAACCATTACCATTATCAAAACCTGAAATGAATAGCCACCAAATGTTGCCATTTCAACAAAATATTTGTTTATGTTACTCTGATAATGGTTAGTAGGGTTGAAAAGATTGTATTGGTTGGGAAAAGGTATTGTTCAATGAGAGAGTCAAGAGTTGAGATGTATATATAGAGATTTATTAGGTGTATGGTCTAAGGTTATGCTTTTCAAGTTGTTAAGTTGTGCATTAAACATTAATCGTTCTTAATTTAATTTATGGCTTTTGGATTAAGCTTTTTGTGTCAGCTACTAAGACCAACTCCAATGGGAGTTCTTAGAGTGGGTTTGCCAACATGGCACTCATATTTGTTGTTTCCAAGATTGCCATGTTGTTGAACGGTGCTTAATTAAGCAACGGTTCTTCAACTGTTCTTATATTAAAATATTAATTTTATAATATAAAAATTATAATTTAATATAAAATTTTATTTATCATTTTAATTATCATATGAAAATTATAATTACAATATTAAAATATTGATTTTATAATATGAAAACTATATTTTAATTATAAGTTTAAATTATAAATTTAATTTGAATTTTATTTATTTTATTTTTATTTATTTTAATTTTTAATTTTAATTTTATTTTTATTTTATATCAAATTTAATTTAAAACACTAAAATTAACTAAGGAGAGATTGAAATATTTTTTAAAATTTAATCTAATTTTTTTTAAGTTTATATAGTAGAATGAAATATTTTTCCTTAAAACAACACTATATACCGGTTGGACTATATAGTAGATTGAAATAATTTTCTGTAAAAAAATTAAAATTATTATTTTAAGTGATATAAAATTTAATATGAATAAAATATTAACATATAAAATAAACTTGTGGGACCTAATATGAGTTCTTCAGAATTGCACTATTGGAGTGAAAAATTAGTTGAGTTGCTTCAAGCTGACGTGGCTTAATAGGTCTCACAAAGAACCCAAAAATGAGTTCACTGTTGGAGATGCTCTAATAACCTTTTTTTTTATGAATCCTTTGGCTCAACTACATAGTTGCGTGCTTAGATAAATCACTTGAGTTAAGAAGAATTATCATAAACAAAAAATTAATAATAATTGACAAATTTTTGGAATCGAGAAAAACTACAATTAATAGTGTACGTGATGGATACACGGGTTGATAATTTTACCGGTGTTAGGTTAGTCGCAATATCACTTCAAGTATAAGTCATATGGAATAAGTGTATGGTTTTTCTTAGGTTGTTGGTTTTTATATGGTCTTAGAGACTCGATCTCCGTATGTCCACTTGGATTATACACATCTATGTCTTATTGTCTATCCATGGTCGATTAATAAGAATTGATTCAATCGTCTTTCTGTCTGGGATCAACCATCTATGACTATTAATATATCTTTAAAGCTTTGTTTGTGTATTTAATTGTACGGCTCACCTATCATATACATCGGCTTTAGATTGGTTTATATAACTTGGCCCGTTTATGTTAATCTAACTCAACTCTATTATGTAAATACCTTGAAATTGGGGCAGATTCTCCTAAATATGAGTTTAAAACCAGATCTAAATTTTTTAACATGTAGGTATAGTAAAATTGATTATGACCTTTGAGAATCAATTGAATTTGGTTGCTTTTGTAACATTTTTATACCCCACAAGACCAATCAAAGCTAGCCTGTGTAAGGTGGCATTGTGTACTCAGAGCTTTTTTTAAGTTACTCAAAGAACTTCTTACGTAACACTTTAGAGGAACAATCTAGTCTTTATATATTACCAAGAATAATAATGTGTATTTATATTGCTAATATTTGTACGTTTTCATTCATAAAGCAAAATTGATGTAAAAATTGCTGTAAAATTTTCAACTCAAAAGTTGCTTTTTTTTATCAATTCTTGGCATGATATCATTTTTCAATTTATTGCAGCTGCTGAAAAATCACTTTCAAGCCAGGTGAATCACCCTTGACGTAGCAACGGTTCAGAGAATATGACGTCTCTGTTGCTTCTCAAGGAGAAGAATTCAAAATTCTAGCTTCAATTGGTAATTGAGGAGGATAGAATTTAATGATATGATGGAAAAAATATCATTACCAACATGATTATATTTTCTTGGGTCGATGTACTTATTTTAGGGATGTAACAATAAATATAAGAGACTTACTATATATGAAGAAGTTATTTAGTTAATATCAAGACGTTTGCGATGCGATTTGGATGGGTTTTGAGGTAAAAATTTATCCGATCTAAATATATATTTATTCATAATTCGATTAGATTTTGAATGATTAATTTAAAAATTTGATCCGATTTCATATAATTTAATTTGGATTGATTTTTGAATATCCAAATTATAAATTATATTTTTTATTAAGGTAATAAAAATAACTACAAAAAAAAATTCTCAATTGCCACGTGATATTCATGACACAGCATGAAAAATCACATCACAACAGATTTTTAGCTCCACGATCATTCACGTGGTAGGAGCACGTGTGACACATGAAAATCACATCGCAATTTTGCCACACGATTTTCACGTCGAAACAGTCTCCATAGAAGTTAAGGCGTACAAAGGTTGTCACATGATTTTTATGTGGTAAGTTGCGACGTGATATTCACGTGACTAACTGCGACATGAAAATCATGTGGCAAGATATTTTTAAAAAAATAAAAAATTGTATTGTTTTATGTTTTAATAAAATTTTAATAATAAATTGTTTTCTTAATAATATATTAAAATTAATAATAAAATTAATAAATAAATTGTTTTTAAATTATTTTTAAATACAAAATTAATAATAATTTTTTTAATAATATATTAAAATAAAAACTTAATAAATACCAAAATTAATAAATATAATTAATACCAAAATTAATAAATATAAATAAATAACGAAATCAATAATAAAATGTTTAAATAATAAGTTTAAAATATACTAAAATGAATCATTAATATTTAAAAAAAATTAAATTTTAAAATTAGAATAAATCCTATGAATCAATTCGGATCGGGAAACTCGTCAAGGTCAAAATCATCGTCATCCTCGTCATCCATCTATTGTTGACCACCAACTCCTTCATTTTCAACAAAGGCTTGATTATCGCCACCTTGTAATTGCATATGTTGCCACATCATCTCTTTCATATCAGTTTGTCTCTTCTTCATTGCCTCTATTTAACGTTGTTGCTCTTCCATTTGGACCTTCAGTGCCGACTCGCATCTCGCCTCAATTAGCGTCAATTGTCTTACTGTTTCTATCATTTTGGGTGTCAATTATGGTGGATGTGACGTTCCTTCACCATCTTTAACTCTTTGAAATAAAGTTCTATCTCCTTTTCTCATACTGCCGACCAAAGTTCCAGCACCAAATAAACATTCATTAGGTCTCTTTCCGCCCGTTACTAAACCTCAAATATAAAAATCCACATGTGGATTAAGCGGCTTGAAACCTCTCAGAGTATATTGAGAATTTTCAACCAAAAATTGTTTGAGCAATGTTTGATAATCCTCCTACACATACAATAAAAAAAAATTAAGTTAAATATAGTTTAAACAATTTAAATTAAATTAAATAATAGATATAGCCACGTAATTTTCACGCCACAGTATCTCAGTTTCCACGTGAAAATCACGCCACAAAATTTCCATTAAATATAAAAAAAAATATAAACAATTTAAATAAAATAAAATAACTTACCAAACCTTTTGTAGTACGTTCGTCAATAAATTCTCCCGATTTTTATGTTCGAGTATTTATAATCAGCTCCCTCATGAGTGGAGGTATCCCCAAACTCTTTTCCTAAATAATAAAGTTTAATTTAATTAAAAATATATAATAAATCAAAATATAAATTTAATTTGAAAAGTAGTAATAATTACCATGCGTCGAGCATGTTCGACAACATTTATACTTCCAACTGCATTAAGGCTACCTCCTTTTTCAAATGCTCTCATATTTTTTTTTCTTTTTTCAGATATTTTCTTCAGTTGTATCCCAATAAATAAGAAGTTCATTAAATACTTCTTTGTCTATCCAGTTGAGACGAATATTCTCACTTTTCCAACTCTTTCTAGCACGTCGTAGCCTGACAGAAAGTCGAACTGATGTTCTACCAAAATAATTTTTTTCAACCCCATTCTCATTCATTTTTTTCCCATGTACACTTTTCCTACAATGTTATAACACATTCAAATAAAATAGATAGATAATTATAATATATATATTCATCAACATAAATCGGAGTGGCATTTTACCTATTTATAGAGAATACACGTTTAATATATATTCATCAACATGAATAATATATATATATATATATATATATATATATATATATATATATATATATATATATATATATATATATATATATATATATATATATATATATATATATATATATACACTAACACATCTAATACAAGGTTTCATCAAGTAAAATTACAAAAACAATTTATTCAAAATCTCCATGCTCTTCATCCATATCATTCTCATCATCTGATGTGATATTGTCCTCGGATCCAAACTCTTCATGCTTTTCGTCTACATTATTTTCTACCAACAATATAGATGCATCAACTTGATGCCCCTCAACCATTGTATCAGACAAACTTATAATTTGTTCAATTGCAATCACATCATTAATTTGTTCAACTTCATCAACTTGGTAAGCAACATCTTCCATTACATCACCTGTTTCAATATGACTCAATGGTTTTGTTTCGATTACAACATACCACCCTTGTTTATGTGGCACAATTGAAGGATAAGGAACATAGTAAACTTGCCTAACAATATGTGACATTATGAAAGGGTCATACTCTTTGTACCTTCGGTCCATTCGAATCTCAACAGTATCATATGTCTTATCTATTTTTGTACCTCTGGAAAATGGATCGTACCAGTCACAATAAAACAAGACAACTTTATTTTTCGAGTCCAAGTAATTGTATACCAACTCGTAGATATGTTTAACAAAGCCATAGAATCCATCCTCACCATCATCTGTAACTCTTTTTACAAATACACCATTGCCTCGGATCCAAACTCTTCATGTTTTTCATCTACATTATTTTCTACCAACAATATAGATGCATCAACTTGATACCCCTTAACCATTGTATCAGACAAACTTGTAATTTGTTCAATTGCAATCACATCATTAATTTGTTCAACTTCATCAACTTGATAAGCAACATCTTCCACTACATCGCCTATTTCAATATGACCCAATGGTTTTATTTCGATTACAACATACCACCCTTGTTTATGTGGCACAATTGATGGATAAGGAACATAGTAAACTTGCCTAACAATATGTGACATTATGAAAGGGCCATACTCTTTTTACCTTCGGTCCATTCGAATCTCAACAGTACCATATGTCTTATCTATTTTTGTACCTCTGGCAAATAGATCGTACCAGTCGCAATAAAACAAGATAACTTTATTTTTGAGTCCAAGTAATTGTATACCAACTCGTAGATATGTTTAACAAAGCCATAGAATCCATCCTCACCATCATCTGTAACTCTTTTTACAAATACGCCATTGTTTATGGTTTATTTCCCTTCAGTCCATGTCTCAGTGTGAAGTTTATATCTGTTCACGAAGTATGTGTGCCATTCATTTTCTCTTTGAATAGGGCCTTCAGACAAGGTTCTCAAATGGAGTATTTCTTGAGTCGGTGCAATAATGCATAACAATTTCTCCTTGAACCATGCTGGAAAATGAGCATGTATGTGACCGGAGGTTGCTTGTATACCGGTGCTATGAAAATAGGAGGTGTTAAATTCCCTATAAATAAACACACTATAAGTTTCAAGCTGACAAGTTTTGTATTTACATTGTAAAGAAAATTAAATAGTTGGGGTATACTTACTCAAGATATGGTTTAACTTCAACGCGATAAATCAAAACATGAACATGTGCAGATTGCATTTCTTTTTGGGTCAGCCAATGCACACCCTTCTTTCCAAAGGGACGATCTGGAAGCCCGGAGACTGATAAAGTAAATTGACTTCTTTCGTTAACATTTACATGATTCCTTATGTTCTTGGAGTTAACATCAAGTGATTGAAATAGTGACTGCAAAAATGAGATGTTTCCCGATGCAAGTAATGTGCACATATTGATCCTTCAACTTTAGCTTTATTTTTCCCTGATCGCTTTGAATCACTCATGAACCTTTCAAACGGATACATCCACCTATATTGAATGGGGCCGCCAAGATAAGTTTCATATGCAAGATGCACAAGTAGATGTTCCATAAAGTCAAAAAAACAGGCGGAAATACTTGTTTCAACTTACAGAAAATGAATGGAATATTTTGGTCCAACTTAATGATTTCATCCACTCTTAATTCTTTTAACCATCGACAAACCGCTTTAGCTTCTTGCAAAGTTAGACTGTAATTAGCATTGGGTTTTAATAATTTTTCATTCAGTTGACGCTTCAACTCCAACTATTTTTTATTACACCAAATTTCCATGTCTTTTCTAGCCTTCTCATTGTCTTTAGTTTTGTCTTTAACATCCATCATTGTGTTAAATATATTATCAAAAAAGTTCTTCTCAATATGCATAACATCAAGATTATGCGCAACTAATTATCTTTCCAATATGGGAGGTCCCAAAATATACATTTTTTTGTCCAATTGTGTGTGACCCCATATCCTTGAATTCTACATGCTATACCAGTATCTGTGAATTTTGGTAGTTCACAAACTTGGTCCATACTTCACCTAGTGGCAATCGAGGCAGAGACAAATCTGTTACTCATTCGTCTTTTTTGAAATCAGTCTTATTTCTTCTATAGGGATGATTTGTTAGTATAAATCTACGTTGAAAGTCAAACCACGAAATTTCCCCCCTTTTTTCCAACGTAAACGCCTTGGTGTTCCCCATGCAATGCGAAAACCCCATTTTGCCATGCGTACCCCATCCAGACAACATGCCATATAATGGAAAGTTGTTAATAGTTCAAATCATCAATTAAAGGTTATAAATACACATTGATTCTTGTTTTTGGACTTGACGGTCTTGGAATGAGGTAGGTTAAAACATGTATGGTTTTTTCATGAACATCTCAGGAGGGAGGTTGTAATGGGTTACAATAACTGGCCAACAAGAATATCCGCTTCTCGATGCTTGGACATATGAAGTAAAACCATCAGAGCATAATCCAAGCCTCACATTTCAAGGTTCTGCAGAAAAATCAGTATGTATGCAATCAAAGTGCTTCCATGCCTCGCCATCAGATGGATGTCGCATAGTGCTCGAACTTGTTTTGTTTATATGATGCCATATCAATTGACTTTCATTGTTCATTGAAGCGAACATTCTTTTTAACCTTGGTATTATCTAAAGATAAAACATGGACTTCACTGCTACACGTTACTTATGGTCAATGCCTTCACTACAAACTTTATATCTTGAACTCTTACAGAACTTACATTCCTACAATTCTCCATCATTAGTACCAAACTCATTTTCATAAAACAACATGCAACCATTAATGCAACAGTCAATCTTTCTTACTTCTAAACCCAACTTCGACACTAACCTCTTTGCATCATAAAAACTTGTAGGCAAGTTGTCTTTCGTAAGAGCCGCACCGAGCATCAGTTTTGCGAAGAAATTCAAACACTGATCAGGAACATTCCAATTTGACTTGGTGCCCAATAATCTCACACACGTTGATAACTTTGAGTCTGAAAACCCCTCAAACAAAAGTGTATTCATCACATTCAACAACTGATAAAATCTTTGCGCTTTCACATTCGGCAACTCTTCCCCATCAAAATCTTCAGGTTCGTCATAGGTCACATTCACACTAAAAGTATTGCCCACCATCTCAGCGATCAGATTAAAGTTTTCCCCATGTTCTATCGATGATCGACTACTTGAAGCATGCGTATTATTGGTCTCTGGTACGTTACTCAGCAGTTCTTCTCCATTATATGTCCAAACTCAATAATTTTCAATGAAATCCCTTCTCTTCAAATGACGTTCTACTTCCTCTTAGTCACTAATTATAGATCTGCATTCACATTTAAGACAAAGACATCTAACTCCTCCTTTGCTTTGACAACATTCTTGAGAAAATGCCCACGTGATAAACCCTTTAACTCCTTCCTCAAAATTTGGCGTGTGTGTGTATATTTATATATATATATATATATATATATATATATATATATATATATATATATATATATATATATATATATATATATATATATATATATATATATATATATATATATATATATATATATAATATATATATATATATATATATATATATATATATATATATATATATATATATATATATATATATATATATATATATATATATATATATATATATATATATATATATATATATATACATATATACATATAGTAGCGAAATACACAGATTACCTGCGGATTTTCCTGCAGAAAGAGTTCCGCAGCAATACCTGCAACTTCACATGCGCCTTTATATTGGGAAACATTATTTCCTACGAAAACTAAAGTAGCAGCAAATTTCGCAGAAATTCCTGAGACTTTAGCTGCGAGTAAAATATAAATTTTCTGCGGATTTAACTGCAATACCTTTCACAGGAATTAGTTATCCAGTGAAACCACAAAATTCTCTGGAAATGTCGCAAGAATTGCTGCGAAATTTGCTGCGGAGTTTGCTGTAAATGTTTCTACGACTTTTGTGGCGAATTGTTTAGTTTATTTTTAATTTTTACTATTAATAAATAAAATTATAAAACAAGAATATATTGTTGAGACATTTTTTAATTTTATATTAAATCTTAGTTTTTCTTAAGAAAGTTTTATAATATTAATTGAGTTTTTTTAGTGATTTTTTAAAGAAAATTTATTTATTTAATACTTTTCTATTGTTGTAAAAATTAGAAAAATCAAAGATATAAGTTTATGATATAATTGTAAAATATAAGTTTATTTATTTAATAATTTTTTATTGTTGTAAAAATTTAAAAAATCAAAATTATAAATTTATGATATAATTGTAAAAATATAAGTTTATGATATAATTGTAAAAATATAAATTTATTTATTTATTTATATCTTTACTATTATTAAATAAAATTGTAAAATATAATTGACATATTAATTTTTTAGATTTATATATCTATAATAATATATAAAGGCAATAGATTGTTTTAGTGTAGCTTTTTTTTTTCAAATTTACCCTTTTCAATTTTTATTTTAAATTTTTATTTTTTTCTCACAATGGCGGTTACACAAAGGTTTATTAACCGCCAACAGTTTATTATTTTTCATATCATTATCTTTAATTATTTTATAAATAGTTTATAATTAAATTAAAATTAAATAATTTATCTAGGGAACATGGAATTTTAGACTGACTTATTTTTATTTCTATTTTATCCTTTAAAATTTAATTTTAGTTAATCTTAAAAACAAAAATACAAATAAAAAAATAAAGTTTTTATTAAATGATGGTAGTTATTTTGAATTGTGGTAACTCCATAACTCCTAGAGTTGGTTTTTTATTTTTATTTTTGTATATAAACCTCTCAAGATGTGATGCATAACATAAATACAAATTTATAGAGTAAAAAAAAAATATTTGTTTAATGTTTCATCCAATGATTCTTCATAATTTATGGTTTGTGGGTGGTTAATAATTTGCTTCTTTCTCATTGTTTGTATTAGAAGTCCTATGGAAGTTCCAATGTTTGCTTCTGTGTTGTTTTTGTATTCGAGAGCAACATTAAAATTGAAACTAATTCATGCTTATATTTCGGGACTTATTACACTAGTATTTCATCATCAAAAGAGGTAATTTTGAATTTCAAAGATAACTATTTCAAATAGCATGGTTTTTTTTGCCTATTATATGTTTTAGGAACAATAAAGAGAAAGAAATAAATTTTCTTATTAATTATTTATTAGGAGAGATTTTCATTAAAATTCAAAGGAATCTAAATTTAAATTTGCCTATTAATTTAAATGAATGGAATATTAATGTCATTAGATCATCCATGTAGGCTGCTTAGTTCATTAATCATCATTAATTTTTCTAAATATCATTAATTTTTTACCGTTGCTATTTCAATTTACAATTCCAGCCCAAATTGAAATGGATAGTTCTCTTGCTTTTCTATTTAATTTTTAATAGGTGAAGAAAGTGTAGCATAGTGAATTGATTAGTGGTTATATAAAAGATTTTTTTTAAGTGGAAATGAATCTCTATGAATGTAGAAAATCATATTTTTGAAAAATAAATACAAAACGAAAAAAAAGGTATGTGTGATGAATGAGAGAAGTTATTAGTGTAAGAGAAAGAAAATGGAAAAAAAAAACTAAGAGGGTGCGTGACTTTAAATTTGACTATAGATATTTTGATTGGTTGTATGCGTAAAATTGTCTCACACTGACAGTGTAATACCTTTAAACTTTAAAATACTGTGTGATTAGTAACTTCAGTAGGATTTGAAAGATAACTTCCATATCTTTTATTGTCGTGAAAGAGAAGAAGAAAATTATAGAATGAATATTTTGATGATGGAGACATTCTTTAAGACCGCCACACAAATGAGAACTCTCATGAATTATACAATTTATTTGTAAGAGTTATACAAATTGTTACGTTGTTTGCCTCGAAAAAAGAATTGGTATTATAGAAATTTGTTAACATTTTTTAGATAAGTTGCAAGATGTTGTGTTTAAGCGTACAAACGGGTATACCCGTTTAAATGCTATGTAAATAATTTAATTTAAGATCAAAATTAAATTAAAAAATATGTTTATATTTTAACACGTGTGTATACTAAAAAGGTGAACAAACGAATTTCTTTGTTTTAAATATAAATTGTATTTAATATTTGTAGGTAATTGATAAATATATATATATATATCTATGTTTACGTATTAGTGTAATAATAGTTAATATTAAACTGATAATTTTCACATGCACATACTGTAACAACAAATGTCAAAATAAGTATTTATTATATCAATATATATTATTTCAAAAATAATATGAAACTGGGTTTAAAAAAAGTTTCATATAAATAATTTATACTAAAATCAATATAAATAGTTAATATTAAAATCAAACTTATAAAAAAATATGTTAGTCAATATTTTTACGCATTAGCGCAATAAAAAGAGCGAACAAACTGGCACGGATGTGCCCGTTTGGACGCTAGTATTATATAAAAACAAAACTATTTTAAAATAATTAAAATATCGAGTGACAAAAAGCTAGTGACAATAATTAAAATATCTTAAAGAACATATAATAGTAGAAATTTGTTTTCATCAATGTGGCTGTAGTTTAGTGGTAAGAATTCCACGTTGTGGCCGTGGAGACCTGGGCTCGAATCCCAGCAGCCACACATTACTTTTTATCCACTTTATTTCTTTTTTATTCGTCTCTCACTTCATCGTCTTTCATTACAACGTGATAATAATGACTTACGCTTATTCCCCGTTTTGTCTGTTGTGGTGGGAAAACGGGGGCTGAAGCTGAAATTGAAGACAAAAAGTGGCGTTACACATGGGAATCACAATCTCACACACCAATCCTCCGCTTATTCCTTTTCCCATTCTCCAAACCATAAACCTCTCTCTTCAACACCACAATCTCACTCTTCACCTTCATTCTCCACCCACTTTCCTCACTCTCACTTCCTCCTCCTCCCTCTCCCTTAGGGTTCCGATTCCCAATGTCTTACTCGACGCCGAGCTTCCTCCCACCGTTCGTTCATTCACCGACCATATCGAAGTCAAACTCCTCCTCTTACTCCCCATCGATCACCCTGCCCTCTCCGCACTTCATCAAACCTCTTCGTTACCTCAACCTCTCCTAATCGAATACGGTAATAACCTCAATATTCCGCTTTTGATTCTCGTTGCTTGCTTTTGCTTATTATTATTATCATTTTTTAGTTCAGATGTAGACAAACTATCTTTAGCTAGAGAAGTCGAATTTGTTTGTAGAAGTTGCAGATACCATTTGACCAATAAACCTATCAGATATTTTGTTTATTCTTTGTTTACCTCTATTGTTATAGATTAGTGAATTCCTTTGGATATGTTATCATTGTATAAAGTTGAGCTTTAAAAAAGTAGATTGAAGTTCTTATTATTGTTATGTGGTTTACAATGATTATTTAGGAATTTTGTTGAAATGTCGTCAGCAAATTGGAGGGAGGTGGCTGACAATTGGTTTAGTGCTTGTTGTTATTCGTTTGGAGGTATAAGTGAGAAGTTGGTGATGAGGTATGTGAATTCTCACACGTGTGCACAAGGGATGTGCCTGTTGAGCTCTACATCTGTCACTTTTAGCAAGGATGATCTTGTAGAAAATGACTTTCCTGAGCGGTGTGGACAGCTACACGGGTGTGGTTATGTAGCCGATGATTTTGGAATTGATGTTGTTAGTGAAGGCATTGGGAATTTTGGGCTGAATGAGGAAAGAACTTCAACCTGTAGGATGCTTGTGAAGTGAACTGTGCTTTTGATGAGAATGCAAAGGTTACCCATCCTGGGAATGGAAAGCTTTCTTTGAATTTTAATGAAGTTGCCAAGAATGAACCTGATTGCAGTGATTTTACTCGTATTTGTCTAGATTTGAATGACATTGAACACACGACCAGTATTTCTAGTTTTTGTACTCATAAAATGAGCATTCTAGGAAATGAAGGCGGTGAACATCATTTATCTTCAAATGCTAGGAAGATTAAAACTGTGGAAATTGTGGGAAATCAGAAGTCTTTCGTTAATGGTTTTCTTGAAGATGTTTTCATGGCTAGATCATCAAATCTTTCAAAGAATATTGATTGGCATGAATTTACATGCCCGTAATGTGCAACTCTCCTTGGAGCCTACCCGTGTTGTGAGGGATGTGCGACGGTAGATGGAGGAGTACGGTTGTTCAAATGTTATATTTCAACCTGTCTGCCAGTGTTAGGATCAGGGGACATTTTCAAGTTTGCATAGAATGACTAAATTCACTTTTATTCCTGTTGTAATTCTTTATCAAAGAAGAGAAATGGCGACTTAGTAAGTTTTATGCCTTTATGACTCTATTGTAGCTGACCGTGAAAAAGTAGATGTAGTAACAAGAAATATTGCTAAATAAGTAAAACTAATGTCTCAGTGGATAGCTTGGTTCAACTTATTGCAAAAGTTATTATTGGAAGTGAGTTAGTGCCTTCCATCAGTGACGGCTTAGGGACTAGACCGGCATCACCATCAACTGTCTGTTTCTCTTCTTCAAACCCAGTACTGGTTCCATCAAATGATTCACGTTTTCCTGGTGCTATTGGTGCAATTAAGCAGGAAGTGGGAGGTCAATGTCCTCTTGCGGAATTAAATGTGGCCAACACTTCTGAGAACAAATCTTCTGGTTATGACATTTATGATCATGAGTTGGTTTCCATCTTAATTTATAATGTTTTTCTTTACCACAGCTGGTTCTATTAAGGAGTGGAAACCAAAGCCAACACATGCAATTAACTAGGCTTCCGGACCAGCTAACGTATCTGAGTCTTCCGTTATTTCAGCTAAAGCTACCATACAGTTGCCGCCCGCGTCTAAGGTCATTGATTATGAGGAAGCTGCTTCTGAACTGCAGAAGAAGCTTGAGAATTTACACGTTCCACCGCGTCAACATGTCATTCTTCCAAACCATATGTCAGTTATTTGTGCAGAGGAAGCGAAGCAAAGACAGGCGTAAGATTTCTCACATACCCACCACACTTTTCAATTGATCATGTTCACATAAGTAGTGTCCCGGTGAGTCACTAAAATATTTATTTTTGAAAATGTTGTATATGTACATAGCCTTTATGTCTTGCCACTTTGTTTGTTCTTCAGTGTTTTATTGAATGATTGTGTTTTTTTGTTGTTGTGTAAAATGATTAATTAGTTAGTTAGTGGCAGTATGTTCTACCCAACTTTCAAAAAATCTTGACAGTCCTGTAATTTTCCTTAGAAGTCATCGTGTATGCAGCATTAAGTTCATTCAGCTTGATGTACTTTTGAAGTTTTATTATACATTCTAAATCTAAAACAGTTAGACCAATAGAAAATAGTAAATGATTGATATAGCTCATGGAGTAATCTAAAGGAATCGCAAAATTATTGATGAATCAACCGGAGAAATCTAGAGTACATGTATATTTACCATCGTGTTTTTGGTCTTCAAAGTAGAAGAATTTGATCCGATTCTTTAGAAATTTGGGTCTTGAAAGTTAAATTGTCGCACCTTAGCCAGCAACTAGTCCAGTCCAATCCCAATTTATTTTTTAATAGCTTCGTTTATACATTGCAATATCGGCTTCTGCGTGGTTTATCAAGATATACTTCCCCTGCACTCTGCGTTTACTCTCACTCTAAGTTGTATTGTACATCTTGATCTGATATTTAGGTAATGTTAATAACACTGAAGGAATAAAAGATAGTCCATTCCAAGCCGAGTCAAAAGATGATCAACTCAACACTGAGTTGAGGGACAACCGGTTGTTGATCGATAATAAAATAATAAAAACAATGAGAAGGTGAGGGCTTCTTATTTTGTTTGTATTTTCAACATTATTGTTGTATCCTCACCTCAGACTTGATGAAAAAGAATGATAAAGTTTCTTGCATTTTTTGTGTACTTCGGTTCTATGCTTGGGATTCAGCAGTGAGAAATTATGTTATTCTTTTTATGCAGACAGGGTGCTAAGGGTAATGAAATATTTGAAGCTCTCATTGCCAGTAGCGCAACATTTGATAAGAAAACATCACTTCAACAAAACTCGAAACAAGATGTCGGTAGCATGGAAAGCCAGTCAATTGTAAGATGCACTTCCTTGATATTCTAATCAGTTCTATCTTACTCTTTGAACAATTTATCATATATTTCAATGTTGCGGGATCCAGTGAGTACATTAGTCTGCATGGAGGAAATCTCTCCATTAGAAAATGGAGTTTCGGATCTTGGTACTGAGAATATCATATTTCCTATTCTAAAAGCTTACAAAGCTAAAAAAGGCTGGAGAAAATGCGTCTCAAGAAATCCTGGACTCGTGGAAGGAAAATGGGTTTTCTAGATATTTCAACTTAAAAGCCAAGTGTTTGACACACAATTCAAAGATCATAAAGTTGATGTAGCTTTAGATTCATAAGCTAGTACTAGATCGAACTTAAAACTCGTATAGCTTCAGAATTCGACAGAGTCGAATTAACATGATGTAATCGAAGTCCATTAATGTTTAATTCAACATGCAGTTTGATGATGGAGTAGATATGTATGTCATGTAGTTATCGTCATACATATGACACAGTATTCTATAAATAGGTTGTTCAGAGAGTGATTGATTGTTATTTTTATTGTAAATTTTGATTATATTTCAAAAAATTTAAGTAAATTTAATTTTAATTTTTAAGTAACAAATATGAGAAAATACTTTTAAAGAAAATTATTATTATTGTTACTTTGATATTTAACAATAACTATAATATTTTAAATATGAATTAAACACAATTAATAATAAAAACTAAAAACCTGAGAGAGAAATTATTTGCGAATTTACCTGCGAATTTAAAATTTGCTGCGAAGTTTTCTGCCAAAGTTACAATTACCTGCGGCTTTTCCTGCGAGTTTATCTATTTTATCTGCGACATTTTCCTACGATTATTTCCTGCGACTTTACCTGCTAAATTAATTACCCAAGAAGGTTTTAGCTGGGAGCAGAAAATAGCAGGAAGAATCGCAGGTAATACATTTTCTACGAAAATTTTGTCAAAAAGAGTTCTTCTAGTATATATATATATATATATATATATATATATATATATATATATATATATATATATATATATATATATATATATATATATATATATATATATATATATATATATATATATATATATATATATATATATATATATATATATATATATATATATATATATATATATATATTCTAAAAATGATTAATTTATTTATATAAAAATATAATTAATAAATTAAAATAATATTTTTTATTTATAACTTAATATATTCTGTTGAATATATTTATATTTTTTTAAATATTAAACAAGACTAAAAATATAATTAATACTACTTTAAATTCAAAAAAATAATTTAATATTTTTTTAAATATTAAAAAAAATTAATGTAATATCGTATAATTTAATATATTCGGTTTTAATTTAATACATCATTAAATTTGAAAAAATAGTATATACTATTAATATATTCTATTTATTTTCTAAAACTATTCAATACATATTATGTTTATTATTTTTAAAATAATATATTAATTTTTTCTAAAAAATATTAATAACCTAAATATATTTATTTATTTTGTTTAGAAAAAATAAAAAAAAAATACATTAAATATTCTATTTATTAATTCTAAAAAATATGAATAATCTAAATCTAACTATCAAAACCTAAATAATAAAACAAATCTAACATATAACCTAAATCTAACCTATTATATTTATATATATATATATATATATATATATATATATATATATATATATATATATATATATATATATATATATATATATATATATATATATATATATATATATATATATATATATACGAATTTCAAAAGAAAAAAATATAATTACAAAAATACCTCAATGGAGCAACCAAATATATTTTGTGGAGTATCTTCTTTTAAATAACCTAAAATAAAAACAATATTAATAACAAAATAAAATTTAATTTATAAAAAATTAAATAAAGAATAAAATTTTATCTTATGTTAGATGTGTAGGATGAGGGATTTTAGTTGATGTTGAAATTGATTTGAAGTTGAAGAGGAAACAAGGATTTGGAATGACGAGGAAGAAGAAATTGCATATTGAAATCGGAAAGAAAAAGAAAAATTTTTGAGTGTGAGAGTGGTGATGTGTGAATGGAAAATTGATTTATATATTGACATTTGCGTCAGGAATCTCACGTCGCAACTTATGACGTGTTATTCACGTGGTAAATATTTATATCATTGTCTTGCGACGTGAGTCCCACATGACTATGTTTAACCAGATGCAACGATCACTTGCGTCTGACTGAGCCATCAATTAAATCAGACATTGGATTAAATGATGTGTTGCTTTTTCTGCACACAAAAACAAATTGCACGTGTTTAACACGACGCAATGTTTTTTTTAAAACCAAAGCGTTTTACCATCTGACTTGCATATTTAAGTATAAAAAATATTGTGACATGTATTTCACGTTGCAACTTGCTAATTTCGTAACGTGAATTTCAAGTTGCTGGAATACATTTTTCTTGTAGTAAATGTTAATAAATAATATATTTGATATAATATATGACATATAGTATATTAAAAATTAATATTATAACATGAGAATGATTGATTATAATTGAAAAAAATAATATAAAAATTAATAGATTAAACTAAACTAATAAATAGTATTAAAAAAATAAATATCATCAAACAATAAATTAACATAACATATTATATTAATAATATATATATATATATATATATATATATATATATATATATATATATATATATATATATATATATATATATATATATATATATATATATATATATATATATATATATATATATATATATATATAAAATGCAGTTTAATTCGATTTGAACCGGTTTTAAAAAATTAATCTGAAATTCGATTCGAATAGAATGATTTTTATAAAATAATATCTAAAGACATCCAATAAAATTTAATTTTTTGTCATTATTTATTTATTTATTTTTTGTCAATTTTTGACTTTTTATTATATCAGTTTAGATTTGAACACCCTATTTCATATGTACTTCATATGAACTCTATTAGTCAAAATGGTGATCATCGTGTTAAGAATATATATATATATATATATATATATATATATATATATATATATATATATATATATATATATATATATATATATATATATATATATATATATATATATATATATATATATATATATATATATATATATATATATATATATATATATATATATATATATATATATATATATATATATATATATATATATATATATATATATATATATATATATATATATATATATATATATATATATATATATATATATATATATATATATATGCTTATTGAAGGAAATTTGTTTTGAAAATTGCATAACCTAATAAAGTAATCAGAGACATCATTTTGATATTCAAATATTAGTTTTAGGATATGTTTAGATTAATTTATTTAATTTTAATTTTTTATATAAGTTTTATTTATGAGAATTTAGAAAAATTGTTTACAATTTTTTTTCATAATAGTTTATGAAAATAATTTATGGCATATACTAAAACTGTTTTATTTTATTTTATTTTTTACTATAAAAATTAGAGTCTTCTTCACTTTTAATTGATGTGAAACTTAATCACTGATCACATTTAAATTCAATAATCTCTCTTATAAGTATGAGTCACATATATCACTAGTTTTCATTCATACTGGGATTTCACTACTGCTATCCATCGAGTCTAACTAAGGCTCTGATACCACATTTTATTCATATTAGGATTTCAGTTCTGCTCTCCATCAAATTTAATTATGGCTTTAATACCACTTGTTGGGAGTCTCAATGAGTTAAACGTTCAGAATCTAAGAGACCTTGTCACTCATATTCACTTAAAACTTTAAGACAATGGAAGTATGAAGGTGTGAAAAGTACACAAGAAGTGGGGTTGAATTGTGTTTCGCGTTTTCTTATTATTTAGCTTCTGATCAGAGTTTCAGAATCAGAACTGATGTTCAGATTCTGAGTTAATTCGTTTGGCAGCGGATACAACAGAAGTAAATAAAATAACAGTAGAAGACACAAAAGATTTATACTGGTTCCTTTCCTAACTGAGAGTAGTTCAGTCTTCTTGCCTCACAAGAGCTTTTCATTATAATCACTTCATGATTACAATCGTTTATACTTCTGCATAAGACTTTTACAATTGCTTAGACCAACTGCCTAAGACTTCCCTTGCTTAGAGCACATGTATAAGACTTAACCTTTGCTCACAACATTTGACTGATTCACCTGCTCATCTGTCTTCTGGTTGAGACTTCCCTTTGCTTATAGCACATGTCTAAGACTTTCTTTTGCTCACATCCTCTGACCGAGCCACCTGCTATTCTGGCCATCCAGACTGAGACTTCTCTTGCTCAAGCTGCACTTGAGACTTTTTACTCTCGCCCCTCAGAAGGAGACTTTTCCACCCGCTCAATCAGACTAGCTGAGTAAGACTTTCACACCTCAAGCACTTAAGCAATGAGACTTGCGTGGTTTAAGCATCGTGGCTCAAGACTTATTGCTTGAATCCCAATATGACAAGACATTTTTACTTAAGCACATAGCAGGAGACTTAATCTAAACTACTGAAGGCTCAGCAAGATAGAGAATAAGGTGTACATGATGCAAGTATCGGAGGCACGGGAGATCACCATAACAAAGACCTAAACCACTTAAGATTTCTAATATATACATAGGGTAAGAAATCTTAAGGCTTTTACAATTACAACCTACAACAAAAAATATGCATATTAGATAGAGTTGATAATTGTTTGATCTTGCTACTCCTTCAACAGAAGAATCCTTGTTCAAGTTCAAACTTGAATCTTCAGCCATATATATAGCTTTTCCAGAAACTATTCATTGACTAGGTGACTTGATCAAGTGTCTTTGCTTTTGCTCCATAGTACAAGAGACGTTGAAGATGGATGCACAGAAGATTCTAAATTCAGTGTGTAACACGTTTAACCTTTGAGTCTTCAAGAGGTTTGGTACTAATAGAGTCGTTGAGAGCAGACATCCATAGAACATACCAGCTTTTCTTGAGCCTTGCAATCTTACTCAAAAAGTTGTAGACTCGAGCCGATAGGCTAATAAGATAATACAGCTTACTTTCAGTAGTGCGGATAGTCCACAGTTTTATCACTAACTCTGAATGATATCAGATGCTGATATACAATTACTAAGTGTAGAAACTCGTTTGAATGCTAAGGCCTTCAGTCCAGAGTCTTCGTCAAACCACATTAGCAATTGTTGTTCTGACTCTGCCACCAGAAGCTAGAAATAAAGCAACTCCAATTGTATCTAAGTAAAATAGATTTTGATTATTTATGTACAAGAACAAGAACCTACATAAATAAAACACACATCAAATAAACCATTGTTCTTTTATTATTTTTGTTATCATCAAAACTAAAAGAGAATATGTCAAGAACAAATCTTGTTCTAATAGAGTATATATATATTCTCTTATATACACAATATTCATCTATTTATAATCGATGTGGGGTTTAATTACTCACATTTAAATTCGAAGATTACTTTCCACAAGTGAGAATCACCCAGAAGTATGGTTACCTCTTTTTAAAATCTCTAATTATGGTCTCTCTGTTTTTAAATTTCAAATATTTAGTATCACATTACAATCTGTCTAACAATTTTTGTGACATAGAAAACACTTTGATGGATAGACATTAGTTATAATCTAGTCAGCACTTTCTTTAAAATAATTTTAAAAAATAAATATATAACAAGTTGGATTTAGAAAAAGAAGAAAATATAATATTATTTATGATTCATTTGAAACATCATGTCTGAAACCTAAATTCCAAATTGATTGAAATTAAGGAACCCTAAATTGTTATAAGCATTCATTTTTTTTTGTTAGAAGTGTTTCAAGTGTTGTAGAGAAATGTTTATCTTCTTCATTAAAAGCATTCATCCCTTTTTTTTTTAGGATTACTACTGCTTCGTAGCCTTTATTCTCTATTTGTAACTTTCTCCCTTCATAGTTTTTTGGATTCGTTATTATGTTTACATGGATTCGAAGGAAAAAAAGAAAGGATGTGACAACCATTTGACCCATATAATTCGTCTTAGAAAAAAAGATGGATAATATGTTTCAAAGTATTTTTATTTCACATTATGCAATCTTGTTTTTGAAAACATTAATGTTCGTGTTAACATTCTTGTTGTTGTTCTTAAATGATTTTTATTTGATGACATGTGAACATATCAATTTGTATAGTTGTATAGTGTGGCTACAAATGAACCAGCTGAATATCTATATGTTGAATATGTTGTTGATTTTACATAACAGATGGTGTGAAAAGTGTGGGACTACAAATAAACCACAGTGAAATGTTTGTTAGTCAACCTTGCAAAGTGTATGTTACATGAAAACTCAATGAAATAGAATGAAAGTGGAATGTAGACTACATGTTGTGTATTGATATAAAGAATGTTATTAATGTAAAAATATTAAATTTGATTTGGGTCTAATTTTATTATTTACCTTTTTGATTTCAATTATTTTGGGTTTAAGTAATTTTAGGTAATGTTTCTTGAAAAATTTTGTAGTGTTTGGAGTGTATATATATTTTTTAGGATTGTAATATTTTCTAGAATACTCTTTGAATTTATAGAGTTGAGAAATCTTTAGAATTAGTGTGTCTAGAGTTCTCTTTAGAGTACTATAAATAGAGATGTAATCTTACACTTTTGTATCAAGCAAAAATACAAAGTTCTCTCTTACATAAATAATTCTCCTGCCTATCAAGTTTCTCTTTAAACCTCTAATATTTTCACACACTTTTTCTAAACACAAAAGGCTTTATTTTCAACAAAGTGGTATCAAAGCTTCAAAGTCCTAAGTGCCAGGTTGCTGGCCGGCAATTCAGATGGGTCTCCCTAAAGCAGAGGAGGAAAATATTCAAACCCTTCTTTGAGTCCATCAGGACATTCAAGGAGAGGTTCTACATCATCGAACCCGTGTCGGAGAAGGCCACAGACTCCTCGTTCATCTGGGAAGTTTCAAAGGACGAGAACGGAGAAGCCCTTATTGACGAGGAGGGTAAAGTCTAGGGGCAAAGACTATTGAAGTTCCCCTTCTGCTGGAGCGGGGACCACTTTACCCGATCAATCGATGATTATCTCGCCACTCCTCACATTCTGAGGGACGATGGCCGAGCCAGCTATGCCAAGCTAATGGCCTTCGTGGACGGTTTTCTCCCTGCTCAGTGTGTGACCCGAGGTGGGAAGATTATTTATGAGAAGATGGGGGACCCAAGGTGGAATCCCGGTATATCAATACCAAGAAGCTCCTCGAGTGTAGCACTCGTGCGGAGGCTTTAGAACTTCTGGGTAGCAATTTATTTCTTCTTAGCTTGCTCGTATTATTATTTTTTTTATTTACTAACGTATGCCCGTTGTTTTACAGGTAAGAAGTCTTCGTCCCAGGAGCGCATGGTGAAGAATGTCCAGGCAAAGATGAAAGCAGGCAAGAAGGTCAGAAAGAGTCGCCTGAGTGAGCAAGCGGTTCCTCCCCCGACGGGGTCAGGGACTTCAAATTTCGGGGCTACAACTGCCCAGACTTCTCTGCTGTTGATAACTTCCCGGGTCAAGCGCCCTCGGATGAGCGAGTTCCTCGACCTGACTCAAAAGGGGGAGAAGAGCAAGTTCGACTTCCCAGTAAGAGGATCATAACCTTCCTCAGTCCCATAGGGGGAGAAGTTCCTCAGTGCTTTGAGGGGAGTCTTTACACCTCAAGCAGCTGGACCGTCCCAGTAAGAGGATCATGCTGGCCCAAGATGTCGCTACCTTGATGAGGGTCTTGGGCATGGTTGTGGTCTATACCGAGGAGAGGGCTCTCCAAGAGGCAGAGCTAAAAAATTTCCAGGTTGTAGTCGCGGCTCTGGAAGAAAAGCTGAAGGCCATAGAGGAGGCGACGAAGAAGTCCGTCGAGGAGGCGGTGAATAAATACAAGGATGAGCTAGTCCAGGTCACCAAGGAGAAAGACATTGTGGTTGCACAGAAGAAAGTTGTGGAGGATATTGTTGCATCGCTGAGGGTTGCCACTGCTCCTGCCAAGGAAGAAAGCGATGAGGTGAAAAGTCTAAAGACTTGAGCCTAGCTCGTTGCCCGTATTAATTAGGCCGAGGAGGATTGTGCAGGGATCACCGAGGAAGCTTTCAACAACATTGTAGGGCACCTGAAGATAGCGAACCCCGGGGTCGAGTTGTCTACTGAGGGGGTCGGGTTCCTCTACAGCATGGTAGACGGCCAGATCATGATTCTGCACTTCCTCAAATATGTCGAGGAGCAAGGGCAGCCTGTCTGCGACGAGGCTCAGCCTGTGGTGGACTAGTCTTCTTTTCGTAGTACTTCCAGCCTGCGTGCCGTAATCTTGTAATTTATTTTTTTTATATGGGGTGGGATCCCTTTTTCATTGTAACACATACAATTGCGGCCCTTGTGGTCGTCCTATGTTAATATTTATTTCTGGTTACGTATGATTTGTGCATGTTATTACATTACTTTAATTTCACTAAGTGTTGCGCACTGCTGGTTACTTGTGCTCGTCCTATGGGACACTTAAGTGAAATATTTTGTTAAGTCTCGGGGTTCGCTCGATAAAATGGTGTTCGGTAGTGGGGGAAACCGGTCGAAAGACCGAAAATATTTTTGGGAATGAGAGCGGAGCTCAGGTCGCATTTGTGGCCTGAGTTCGTAGCGTGAACTTCCCATCGCAAGCTGGGCGTTTTGCCTTTCATGGTACGTTGGTGACGGCGGGCTCGGTCGAGGGACTACCTTCGGGAAAGGGGTTTGCCCGTTTCTAGAGAAAAAGTTAGCCTTGAGTCATTTTAGTATGCAACGCTTATACTTGGGTGTGCACTTCTGGTCGGTACATTACGCTCGTCGTGTCGATGTTGCGCACCGACGGTTGTGGCCTTAGCTATAATATTGTTTTAGCTTTTCAATGTTCCATGGTCGAGCGAGTTCATCCCCGTTAAAATGTTCTAGGTAGTAGGCCATATTTTCTGTTTTTGCTCAAACGCGGTAGGGTCCTTCCCAGTTTGCGGCGAGTTTGCCTTCACAAGAATCTTTGTGATTTATCCTTAGGACGAGACTTCCCACTTGGAAGTTTCACCGTATAACTTTGGCATTGTGTCTAATTGCGTTTTTTTTAGTGAGGCTTCACGGAGGGCAGCTCCTGACCGGACCTCTTCGACGAGATCGTGCTCCTCTCTTAGCACCTCGTTGTTGTTCTCCTCGTCCAGGGGAGCTTCAGTCCTCCTGGAGGGTACATGTATTTCGATAGGGATTACCGCCTCAGCCCCGTATGCTAGACGGAAAAGGGTCTCCCCGGTTGAAGAGTGAGGTGTAGTCCGGCAGACCCAGAGCATGATGTGTAGCTCCTCGACCCATTGTTTCTTGGTCTCGTCTAACCTTTTTTTAAGACCTTGCAGGATCACCCTGTTGGCTGCCTCAGCTTGCCCGTTCATCTGCGGGTGCTCTACGAACGCGAAGTGTTGTTTGATTCCCAGATGAGCGACAAAATCCTGAAACGTTTTGTCCGTGAATTGTGTCCCATTGTCTGTGACGATTGCCTAGGGAATACTAAATCGAGCAAGGATGTTTCGTTTGTAGAAGTGAAGTATATTGTGGACCGCTATTTTGGCAAGAGCCTTTGCTTCTATCCACTTTGTAAAGTAGTATACGCCTACTATTAGATATTTGTTCTGGTTTGACCCTACGATGAAAGGTCCTAGGATATCTAGGCCCCACCATGCGAAGGGCCACGGGGAGGACATTGCTTTGAGCTTATTGGGCGGTGCCAGGTGCATGTCCCTGTGACCTTGGCATTTCTCACATCTTTTCACATGCTCTTTTGCGTCGTGTTGCATGGTCGACCAATAATAACTTTCTCGTAAGGCCTTCCTGGCAAGGGATCTCCCTCCAAGGTGTTGGAAGTTGATCTCTTCGTAGATTTCGCACAAAACATGGGCGACCATGTCTTCCTTAAAGCACTTGAGGAGAGGAATGGAGAACCCTCGTCTGTATAGCTTATTTTCGACCAGGACGTAGGAGCAGGCTCTGCGTCTAACCATGCTGGCCTCCTTTGGGTCTGACGGCAGTTCACCTCTGGCGAGGTAGTTGTAAACTGGGGTCATCCAGTCGTTGTTATCGTCGATGACGTGCACGTCGAGGATCACGGGGGCTTTCTTGATGCTAGGTCGAGGAAGTACTTCCTAGATGACGGATTTACTCCCCCCTTCTTCTTTGTACTTGCCAGCTTTGACAAGACGTCTGCCCAGACATTATGTTTACGGGGAATGTGCCTCACCTCCACCAATGCGAACTTTGTCATTTCTTCCTTAACCAAAGTCAAGTACTCTGATAGGTTGTCGTTCTTGTCCTGATACTCTCCATGTACTTGGAGGACCACGAGCTGAGAATTTGTGAAAATCACAACATCCTCGGCTTCCAAGTCTTCGGCGAGACGTAGACCCGCGAGGAAGGCCTCGTACTCTACCTGATTGTTGGGGTGGGGAAAGATAGCGTTAGTAAGAATTCAATGAGGACTCCTTCCTCATTTTCCAGAATAATTCCTGCTCCGCTTCCTGCTAAGCTGGATGCTCCATCGATGAAGATCGCCCATCTGCGAGCACCGCACTTCGAGGAGTCACGGATTTTCATCTCTGCCATAAAGTCGGCCAGCGCCTGAGATTTAAGGGCTTTACTACTTTCGTGCTAGATTTCAAACTCGGACAGCTCCAGTGACTATTTAAGCATTCTTCCGACCATGTCTATGTGGCCTAACAGTTGCCTAACGGGCTGATCCGTGCGTACCACGATTGTATGGGCTAGAAAGTACTGATTTAGTCTCCTCGCAATGTTGATGAGGGTCAGGGCTACTTTTTCGATCTGTTGGTATCTAAGCTCCAGCCCTTGTAGTTCCTTGCTCGTGAAGTAGATAGCTGACGACCTCGTTTGCGACGGCGAGATAGAGATAGAGGGTCTCCCCACTATCTGGCCAGGAGAGGATCGGTGGCTCCGATAGCGCTTGTTTTAGGTGGAGGAGGGTTTTGTCTCACTCCCCCGCCCACTTAAAAGTTTCCTTTTGTGGAGGAGTTTGAAAAAGGGGAGAGCGTGTTGAGCAAACTTGGCCACGAATCGGGACAGCGACGTGAGCATACCATTTAGTGATTGGATTGATTTTTTCGAATTCAGCATGGGGAATTCAGAGAAGGCTCTGCATTTTTTGGGTTTGGCTTCGATTCCTCGTTCCGTTAGGTAGAAACCGAGGAATTTTCCTGCCTATACCCCGAACGTGTACTTTTTAGGGTTGAAGCGCATCCTGTACTTCCTGGCCTGCTCGAAGACTTTCTTTAAGTGGAATGTGTGATCAGATTCCTCATGGGATTTAATTATCATGTCGTCCATATATACTTCGAGCATATCCCTGATTTCTCCCCGGAAAAATTTGTTCATCATTCTTTGGTAGCGCCAACATTTTTTAAGCCGAAGGGCATTACGTTGTAGTAATAGTTGCCTAATTCGGTCATGAAAGTTGTGTACCTTTTATTGCTTTTGGCCATGGGTATTTGGTTGTAGCCTGAATAGGCGTCCATGAACGATAATAATTTAAAACCAGTAGAATTATCAACTAATTTATCTATGTTGGGGAGGGATATGCGTCTTTAGGGCATGCCCTATTAAGATCGGTGTAGTCAATGCACATTCACCATTTTCCATTAGCTTTCTTTACAAGTACAACATTGGACAACCAAGTAGTGTACTTGGCCTCCGAGATAAAGTTTGCCTCTATGAGGTCTTTTACAGTCTGTTCGGCAGCCTCATTTTCTCCGGAGACTGCTTTCGCTTATGCTGAGCTACAGTTCTAATGGCGGGTCGATGGTCAGCTAGTGGCAGGCCACCTCAGGATCTAGCCTGGGCATCTCTGAGGCGCTCGACGCGAATAGATTTGTGTTCTCCCGGAGACAGGATTTGAGTTACTTCCTCGCCAGGTCAGGAAGGTCGGCCCATATCTTCACACCTCTCTAGGGGTCGTCGCCGAGCAGGACCAATTCGAACTCGCCATCTGGGATTGGTCGCATCAGATGGGAGGTCTGATCGCTGCTAGATGAAGCGGAAGGGTTGTTTGAACATGGATGGATATCCTTCCCCTTTCGCTTCTGGTCCTTCAAATCTTCCTTGGAGAAACGGATTTCGAGTTCGATGGAGCCGATGCAGGGCAGTGGTTTCGCCTCATCAGAACTGCAGGGCAGAATAGGCTTTCTCGGAGTCTTTGGCCAGACATCGATTGTGTTCAACCCTTTTGAGGCTGCCTCGAAACATCTCCTTGTTGATTTGATGTCTCCGTGCAGGGTGGCCACGAGACCTTTAGAAGTGTAGTACTTCATTTTTAGATGCACGGTTGATGGCATGGCTACCAATTCGGTCAGAGTTGGCCGTCCGAAGATGCACTAGTAAAGGGATGCGCAGTCAATGACCAGAAATTAGACTTTGATAGACCTGGCCATTTCTGCCACCCCGAAAGTGACGATCAGTTCCACGTACCCCCAAGGCTTTGTGACCTATCCGTTGAAACCTTGTAGGTCGGAGCCTACGTAGGGCGTCAGGTGTGTCTCATCCAGCTGAAGTATGGAGAATAGTTGGGAATACATGATATTGACCGAAATGCCTTGATCGACCAGGATCCGCTGAATGTCAAAGTTGGTCATCCGGGCTCTCACGAGCAGAGGAATGTTGGAGTTGGGAGCCCTGCCAAGGAGTTCCTTGTGGTAGAAGGTGATGGGGATTGATTCTCCCCGGACTTCATCAAGTGTGGAATTCCTGCATGAGCTTGTGCTAAGGAGATGCAAAAACTTTCTCTTGACGGACCCCACGGTCACCTTGTTGAAACCCCTTCCTGATATGACCATGGTGGAGGAGAAGGTTTCCCAAAGGCTGTGTGCAGTGAAATAAGAGGGAACACTGAGTTCCTCGGGGATGTAGAAGTCTTCGGGCCGCGAGATGCTCATGGCAACCTGAAGACTGGTTTCTTCTGAGGAAGGCACCTCCTCCTCGAATTTCTTTGACTCCTGGGCGTCTTACTTAGGAATGTCCTTCTTGGCGAACTATTTTAGGTGCTCTTCCCTGATTAAGATCCTGATTTCATCTTTCAGATGGATGCAATCGTCGGTCATATGTTTGTGGCTCTTGTGGAACTGGCAGTATTTTGACTTGTCTGTATTTGGCTTGGTCGATACCTATTTATGGAAATGGACCCCTTCTTCTAAGAACTCCGAGTTGGCGCACTCGGAGAAAATCTTCTCTCGAGAGACGGTCAGTGGATTATACTCGTGAAAATGGACAGAAGGCCCTTTGTTGTCTCGAGGCTCCCGTGGTCGGCCATCCCATCTTCTCTTTCCCCGAGGAGATGTCGAGGGGTCGTCTTTCCTGGAGGATCTAGTACTCTTTTGGTGCCCCGAGTTCTAGAAGAAGCTCACTGCTTCCTTCTCTTTGTACTGGATGTACATTTGCGCCTTGAGGAGGAAGGCGTCCAGCGTCGGTGGAGTCTCAATGCCAACTGCCTTAGCAAATTTAGTGAGGGGGCAGAGTCCATGCTTAAGCAAGAACTTCTTCATATCGTCGGTCGTGGAGACCTGGACGGCTTTTTTTTGAACCTTTAGATATAGGACCAAAAAGGTTCTTCTTTCCCTTAAATGATGGCCTCAAGGGAGGATTTTGTCTTCTGGTGACGATGGGAGGCTGTGAAGTGTCTGGAGAACATTCTCCCCAACGGCCTCCAAGAAGTGATGGATTCATCGGGGAGCCTCTTGTACAAAGCCATTGCTCCCTTCCTCAATATGGTTAGGAATAATCCACATTTGATAGCGCCTCTGACGCCATGGTAATCGAGCAGAGCATCGATATTTTCGATATGCTTTATTGGATCTGTAGTGCCATCATACGTGCCCAAGGGTGGGGGTTTCTCTAGCCATCTGGGTAGGCGCATGGCCATAATCTCTTGGGACAACAGGTCGCGAGGCTCATAGTCACTGCTGCTGTTAGACCTCGAACTAGAGTGGGTGTTTCGCCCGGGGAGAGGGTTACAATCTCTGCAAGGAAAGGGACTCTAAACTCGGCCTTTGGATCTGGGTGCAGGAGAACGATGTTGTTATGTTCGGAGATCTCTTCTGGTTCTCTTAGCCCCGGGGAGTGTTGGCTCTGGGGAGAGGCATGGTCACGCTTCCTTACCTCCAGAGAGTCTGACTCTGCTAGTACTCGACAATCTCTTCCTCGTCTGGGAGAAAGAATCTGAGATCTTCGGCGTTCTTTCCTCAGTGGAAGGGATCTTGGTCATCGTGATTCTTCTAAGGCTTCAATCCTCGCGTTCTGTTGGAGGATCAGAAGATTTTTTTTTTAGGACTTTGAGTAGAGCCGCCATGGTCGGGTCGGTGTTGGGTGGAACCAAAACGGTCTGATGATCTTTGGAGGGTGGGCCCTCAATGTTGTCAACATGGTCGAGGGAAGGAGACACAGTGGCTCCATATCTCTGTTGATGGACCTTGCTCCCAAGAAAGGGGGTGGCTCCGTCAGCGTATGTCTTGCTAACGGGGAGGATGGCATTGCGAGCATCGTGGATGTTGTCATAGATGGCCATGATCGAAATCTTGAAAGGACTGCTTTGGTCTTGAATTCACGGGAAAAAGAGATGGGGAGAACAGAGTTTCCCACAGACGACGCCACTAGTCTTGATGGTTGATCAGAACCTGAAGTAGGCCAGAGACTTTGCTGGTGATGCTGGGTTGCAAAGATGAGCAGGGGGTGTATCTGCAAGGCACTCTAATGTTAAAGTAAGAATCAAGAGAAGAGAAGGCAAGTACAAAAAGTGTATGTCTTAGGATGATGTGGAATGATTTTAGAATACCTGGCCCTCTCAAGTGAGAGAGTTTTTATAGTGCCCCCAGCGCTTGGCCATTGGTCCCTATTTTCGGGGCGAGATAACCACTCCCTAAAGAATATGTAACTGCCAGAAACTAGTCGTTGGAACGGGCAGAGATGCTCGAAACTAGTCATTTCCATGGGCAAGGGCGCAGTCACAGGCACGGGCTTCGTGACTGTTTCTGGGTGGTGAAATTGTGTGTGACGGGAAGGAATGTGACGAGGGTCAACTGATCTTGGGGGTCAGCTGGCCACCTTTCCTTGGCAGAGAGGTAGAGGAGAGGAAGCTTCATTTTTCCCTTAGCTAGCAAGGCGAAGGCTATTGGGTCGTCCTAGCAGCAGAAGTGGATTGGGTTATGCCTAGCCATTGGGCCAGTCCGGAACAGGGGTATTCAAGAAAACAGGTACGTTTTCTTCCTTACTTTGAAGAAGAAGACAAAATGGAATAAACAATGATAGAGGAACATATTTCACCGCCTGCCTCCTCGACACCAAGACTCGATGAAACAAACTCAAGTGAGAGGACATTACGATTAAGGAGTAATGAAGAGCTTTATGAGGTAATCAAAAACCAAAATGAAATTAACCTCTTTTATCTTGCGAGCCTTTAAGCTATCAAGAAGCGGTTGAAAATGTACAGTAGAGAGATGCCATGGATGAAGAAATCAAGTCAGACACAAAGAGTAATACATGGGAACTTACTACACTTCCATGAGGACACAAAGAAATTGGAGTAAGATGGATGTACAGGGCGAAGAAGAATGAAAAAGGAGACGTAGGGAGATACAAAGAAAAATTGGTGGTAAAAAGCTATAGTCAAAGACAAGGAATTGACTATGATGAGGTATATTCTCTCGTTGCTCGTCTTGAACCTATTAGACTGATCATTTCTCTGGTATCCCAAAATGAATGAAAGATCTATCAAATGGATGTGAAGTCATCCTTATTGAATGGTTTTATCAAAGAAGAAGTTTATATCAAGCAACCAAATGGCTATGAAGTAAAAGGGTAAGAAGAAAAATTACTGAAGTTGAAGAAGGTGTTGTATGGACTCAAGCAAGCACCGAGAGCATAGAATGTTTGAATCAACAAGTATTTTCAATACAAGAACTTCATTAAATATCCATATGAGCATGCACTCTATAAACCGCAAAGTGGGGATATTTTGATTGTGTGCCTATATGTTAATGATTTAATCTTCACATGGAACAATCTAAGCATGTTTGAAAATTTCAAGAAAGACATGTCAAATGAATTTGAGATTACAGATATGGGGCTAATGGCATATCATTTTGGCATCAAAGTAAAGCAAGAAGACAAAGGAATTTTTATCACCTAAGAAGGCTATGCCAAAGAAGTCCATAAGAAGTTCAAGATGGATGATGTGAATCTGGTTGGAACCCTGATGGAATGTGGAAGCAAGTTGAGTAAGCATGAAAGTGGAGAGAATGTGGATCCAACTCTTTACAAAAGTTTGGTTGGAAGTATACATTACTTGACAAGTACAAGGCCAAATATTCTATATGTTGTATGAGTCGTAAGTCGTTACATGGAAGGTCCAACAACAACTCACTTCAAAGGGGAAAAGAGAATCTTTCGATACATCAAAGGTACAACAAACTTTGACTTGTATTATTACTCTTCTAACAATTAGAAGATTGTTGGCTATAGTGATAGTGATTGGAGTGGAGACTTGGATGATAGAAAGAGCACTACTGGTTTTGTATTCTTTATGGGAGATCATGCTTTCACTTAGATGTCAAAGAATCAACCTATCTTCACACTGTCAACTTGTAAAGTCGAGTATGTCGCTGCCACATCATGCGTTTGTCATACAATTTGGCTAAGGAACTTGTTAAAAGAGTTAAAAATGCCACGAGAAAATCAGATGGAAATATGTGTTAACAATAAATCAGCACTTGCTTTGGCAAAGAATCTTGTATTTCATGAAAGAAGTAAGCACACCAACACCTGTTACCACTTCATAAGAGAATGCATTGAGAAGAAGGAGTTGAATATGTGATGTCTCAAAATCAAGCTGTCGACATTTTTACCAAGCCACTCAAGTTTTTGATATATTGGTGTTAGTTTCTTATGGTATAGGCACCCAAATTTTCTCTTATCCCCGAGTGAGGTCTCTTAACTGTGATTTTGATGTTATACAATTTATTAGTGATGTCAAGTGGTATGAAATTGTAGATATTTTATGTAGAACATTTAATTGATATCATAATTGTGGTAGAAGAGAAAATTGAAACTGAAATTGATAATGAGTGTAAGGGTAACGGTGATCTCGACGATAGTGAGCCCGAAGAGGATGAAATGGTAGTTGAAGAGGATGGTGTTGCAATTGGAGTTGATAGTGAGGATGATGAATATATTTTGAATGGTGATGTGAACATATAAAACATAGTTTTTGAGTGACTCGATGGTCATGTAATTTTGGACAAAACATGCAAGTGATTGATGCTGATCCTTTGCAATGTAAAAACTTGTTATTGTGAATTACTAGTTCAAAATTAGTAAAGATGTGTGGTATAAAATTACTAATTAATTAATTATTTTAGAAGTATAACTTGAAATATAAGTATACACATTTTATTAATTTATTCTTTTAGTATACACCATGGTAATCAAAATCGGATCGACTGATCGGGTCAGAAATCAAAATTTTAATGTTTTGTTTGGACCTGAAAACTCACATGCAGAAGAATCAGGATTTAAACTTGAAAACCGGTCAAAACCGGTTAAAAACAAGAAAATCTAACGGTTTAGACAATTTCTAAGGTCAGATCGGACTTTGCTTTTGATTTATAAAAATATGATAAAGAGTTTCGTTTTGAATCAAAATGACGCTTTATTTAATTTCCTTCTTTCTTATCCAATCACTCTAGTACACATTACCACACAAAAACTAAGGTAAAAACTATTCTCAATTTTTTATTGTTCTCTATTCATTTGATGAATGAAAGTGAATTTTATATAATAATACATAATAGACAGATGCAATAAAATACAATACAATACATAATATATGAGAGGAGGAAATGACAAGATAATGTTGTGAACAAACAATTGATAAAATTATTATTATTATTATTATTATTATTATTGTTATTATTATTATTATTATTATGAAAGTTTTTTACTTACCTACTTAACCTATTAAAAATATAATAGGCTAAATAAAACTAGAAAAACTATTAAGTGTTCATTTTCAGAAAATTATTAATAAATTTTTTATATCATTTTAAAAATATAATTATTCTTATGCATTATTATTTTGATATATAAACAAAAATATTTATTTATTTATAACTGGTTTAATCGGGGTTCAACCCCGATCTAACCTTAAACTCCTAAATTCATAGGTACATTGGCTCAATGTTCGGCCTAATTTTGATTACCTTGACACATTTCACCGATAAAATATTTTAAAACAAAGAAACATTGCATCAATTTTTTATTTAAATACGCATCTCATTAAATCAAAGTACCATTACATAATAAAATATAATCTTTGAAGATAAATTACATAACTTAATCATAAACGGCCTAAATTGTCAATAGAATTGAATGGGAAAATATTATTTATTAGTGTAGATTTGTTGGCATTTAACCTAGCTGATTTGCACAGAGTTGATTGTCATTCAAACCTATAAGTTTTACATTATTGTAAATTACATTGTAATTATGTATTGGTTAAATAGCCTTGATGTATATAAAAATTACATATTATATTAACACTATAAAAAGGAGAATCGCACAACATAAATTTTCTGGCTGTTGGTCTCTTGTTCTTTGCGATTCCAAGTTTCTTGTTCCCTCCGTCCTTCATTTTCTTGCTAAATGCCCTAGCAATTCATCTAGTTTCTTTCTTTTTTTACTGTGATTATTTTTCCAACTCATGTCTACCAATAAGTTTGACAAGTTTGATATCCTTTTTGTTCTTATTAATGGAAAAAACTATTCCACTTGGAAATTCTAGTTACATATATTTTGTTAATTAAAGGAAATGAAATCTAGGGTCATGTTGACGGTACCGACTTGGCTCCTAACAAATCAACCCACAAGGTCGCAGTTTCCAAATGAGAATCCAAAGGCACACAAGTTATGGCATGGATCATAGGATTTATTGATCCTAGTATGTCCACAACCTCCGACCCTTTACCAGAGCCGCTAAGATGTGGGAATATCGGAAGAAAATGTATAGCTAGAATAATATTACTCGGAGATTCTAACTTGAACATAAAATTTTGATTTTTTAGCCAGAAAATCTTTCAATTTCTAATATTATTCTCATTTCCTGAATCTTTAGACTTAATATACTCTTATTGTTTATAAATATTTGTCATTAGAGGGACAAATTGCAGTCTAAACAATCCATGAGACCATAAAACGAGAAGATTTTCTTATGAAATTGAGATCTGAATTTGAGGGTATTCAAACTAACCTCGTGAACAAAGCTATTTTCCCTTCCTTATATGAATGTATAAATGTAGTTCTTCACGAAGAATGGCATATCCTCACTCAAACAACCATGGAACAAAAGAAGTTGTCATTCCTCATATGGTGTGTGTCATGCAAGGCAAACCTCGCGGGCATAACATGAGTAATGTCCAATATTTTTGTTGTAAAGGTTTTGGACATTTTGCTTCTCATTGTCTTAACAAGTTGTATAAATACTACAAAAAAAAAAGAAAGTCACATCTTTTAGGAATGTCCAACTAGGCCACCAAGGTGAAATGTTACATCCTTCAGTGCATCTGCCGGTTCTACTTCTGATGTTTCCCATGAACATAGTTTGCCTAATTATATACCAACTTTGACACCTCAAATGGTTCGAAAAATGATTGTTTATGAATTTTCTGATTTTGGTCTTTTAGGTAAAGCTTTTTCACCTACTTTTCTCCTTAGTATTTTGACTTTGAGGAATCTAATCACATGAACAACATTGTTGTTACCCTACAAAATGTTACATATTACATAGGTGATTTGAAAATATATGCTACATATGGTAACACTTTACATATCACAACAATTGGTGATATTTCTTAATCTTTCACCAATGTGTATGTTTCTCCTAGTCTAACCATTAACCTTATTTCAACTGTTTAATTAGTTGACAACAGTTGCATAGGTGATTTGAAAATATATGCTACATATGGTAACACTTTACATATCACAACAATTGGTGATATTTCTTAATCTTTCACCAATGTGTATGTTTCTCCTAGTCTAACCATTAACCTTATTTCAACTGTTTAATTAGTTGACAACAGTTGCAAAGTTAAATGCTCAAATTCTAGTTATTTTATGTAGAATCGGCACTTAGGGAAGATGATCGATACAAGGCCTAAAGTTGGGCGTCCTTTTCCTCTAAATTGATTGTTGTTTTCTTGCTTATTACCATGTCACTTTACCGCCTTTCATTTCTTATAATTTTGCAACTATTAATTTCCAATTATGGCATAAGCGTACTAGACACCCAAGCTCATATGTACTTTATGATTTAGTAAAATCTAGAGTTCTTTGCAATAAAAAATATCCATCTCTTAGTGTTGTTCAATTTTATTGTGTTTCTTATAAGCTTGATAAAAGTAAAGTATTACCCTTTCCAATTCATCAGTGAAATAAAATCATCCTTTTGGAATGATTCATAGTGAGTTATGACGAATATTATCGATTATATCTCATGCCTAATACAAATACTTTATCATTTTTATTGACAATTATAATCGTTTCCCCCTTCAACTCTCATATTAGTGTGAAGCATTATCCATTGTTATTCCCCTTATTAACAACTTATCTTCTCAAGTTTTAAACTATGATTCTTTTTTCTTATAGTTACTCCCTTCATCTCATAAAAAGTGTCTCATTTTCACTTTTTATTTGTCACAAAATAATTGTCCATTTACATTACTAATGTAGCATTTATTATTATTTTTTCGCTACTATACCCCTATTCATTAGTTTTCACTTTATTAACTACATTTAATAGATGTATTCTAGTAAATGACATTAGTTTTTTCACTAAAACCAACTCGTCTAATCATTTTCTTAAGAATCACGCATGGTTCAAATAGAACATTTTTTATGAGACGGAAGGAGTATTTGGTAAGCCACCCATTATTTCACCCTTCACACTTTTGGTTGTGTTTTTTATATCCATCTTCTACAACAAGAGTGCACCAAAGTCACTGCCTTAATCCTTTAAATGTGCTTTTTTTGGCTAATCATCCCTATTAAAAAGGTTTCTTACGCTATGATCATAATCTCCATATGCTTGGAGTTTCAAGAAATGTCATCTTTCAAGAGAAAAAACTGTTACTAACGAAGACACTCATTCTTTTGTAAACAAAATTTTTTTTTGCTATTATTTCCTAACATTTATGTAGGAGATCAAATACGTTAACCTTTATTGGTCTACCAAATACGTCCAAATGTATCATTGTCCCCTTCTGATCATTCTATGGTTGTTTACTTGACATTTTAGCCAAAATTAACCTTCTTATGTTGTAGTACTCGCATTCGCAAACCACTGGAGAAGTATTATTTTTTTATCCTTTATATTTATAGAAACTTTAGCATCTATATATTCATATTTCTTCTTCATATAAATAGGCTATGAAGCATATAGAAGTTGAACTTTGGGTATTCGAGAAGTTAAGCCTCTCAGTAGCAAATTTATGTTCAATATAAAGCTCCATTCAAATGGATCAATAGATCGCTAAAAGGATAGATTGATTTTTCTTGGTAATAAGCAAGAATTTGGTTTAGACTATGAGGAAACATTTGCACGTGTAGCTAAATGACTACCGTGAGAACTATTTTAGCCATTGTTGCATCTGAATCATGGCAAATTCATCAACTAGATGTTTAAAATGTCTTCCTCCATGGTGACCTCAACAAAGAAGTTTACATCAAACTTCCAACTAGTATTCCCTGGTTACCTAATATTTTTTGCAAACTAAAATGTTCTTTGTATGGATTAAAATAGGCACCCAGAGTGTGGTTTATAAAGTTAAGAACAGAGTTAACTGTTTTCTCCTTCATCCAAATAAGTTAAGATTTATCTCTCTTTCTATAAAAAAAAAACTCAAAAGGAATTGTGATACTTCTTGTTTATGTGGTTGACATTTTCATTATTGTCTCAGATCAAGAGGGTGTCACTACAATCAAACAACTGTTGCATACCACTTTCCATGTGAAAGATCTTGGAAAAGATCGCAAAATTCATATATTTCTCTATAGATATGGAGTACCCGAGTCAAAGAGTGAAACAGTTTCTGAAGAACATGTATGAGTTTACGTCCCTTTCTTTCATTGTTTTCATGTTTCCTTGATTGAAACATTTTGTTTTAATTGTCATTTACTGTATTTTCTATTTAATGTTATTTATTTCACTTTTAGTTTATTATCTTGATCCAAACTTTTTTATTATTAAAGTTTGTGTCCATTTTGTCTTCGTACAAACATTCACATTCAATGCACAAAGACTTTTCCTTGTATATTTGTCTTGTACTGATTACTTTCGAGATTTTTCGAGTTAATCTCACAAGTGAACTAAACTCGTGATTGTTTTCTAAAAACACTTGCAAACAACAACTTACTTATTTCTTGAGGTTAGAAGTACAATTCAAACAAAAAGGCATCTTTGTTGCTCAACACTAATATACTCAAATCTTATTCAACTAGTCGATCTCGTGATGCAATTCCACATGACACTCCCGTGGAGGTCAATGTAAAACGACGGGGGGATGAAGGGGAACTCCTACAAGACCCAATTTTTCACTGAAAGTTTGTTGGAAGTCTTATCTACCTAACTATCACAAGACCTGATATCTCATTGATGTCTACACAGTTAATAAATTCATGCAAAACCTTAGACTTGTACCTTTCTGTTGTACAATGGATCATTAGATATCTACGAGTCACTCTCAGACAAGGTCTTTTCTTTTCTACAAGTGTAGCAATACAACTTCAAGCATACAATGATGTTGATTGGGTTAGATGTCCATACATAAGGAAGTCTACTAGTGGTTAGTGTATGTTTTTAGAAGATGCTCATATCTCCTCGAAATACAAGTAACAAGAATCGGTTTCAAAATCTTCCACTAGAGTAAAATATCGGTTCATGTTTGCGTCATGTTCTGAGATTTTTTTGCTACAATATGTTCTTTCAGAACTTAGTTATTCACAAACACAACCAACTATGTTGCACGCTGATACACAGGTTCCATGGAAATTGCAGCAGTTCTGTATACCATGAAAGAACAAAGCATATAGATGTTGATTTTCATTCAATCAGAGAAGCTTATGATCGCGGAACTATCAATTTGTCTCATGTCTCTACATTTGTTAACTTGCTTACTTACTTACAAAATCCATGACATGTTAGAGCCATCATTTCCTAATCATCAAATTGATACTTGTAGACTTACTAACATCAATTTGAGGGGGTGTCAATAGAATTGAATGGAAAATTTTATTATTGTAGATTTATTGGCATTTAAATCAAAAGATTTGCAGACATTTGATTGTCATTTATCAGATTCTACATTATTGTACATTATTTTGTAATTATATATTGATTAAATAGCCTAGTTGTATATATAAAAATTAAATATTGTATTAACAGTATAAAAAGGAGAATAATACAGCATCAGAGGATATAGTTTTTCATCCTCAAGTTTGAGTTTAGCATAACCATCATCACTACTTTAAAACATGTGTTGCAACTAATTAAAAATACAAGTAACACCCAAAACATGACAAGAAGAAAAAAAAACATAAAGTTAATCTTCATAAACTCTCTTCACTTGTTTTTGAGTCATTCATAAATTGCATCACCTCATAATTCTTGTTTTTCAAAGATTTTATGACATTTTTATCACAATTGTTCATCACTTCTCCAAATCAGTCAAAATAGTTACATGTTTTTTTATTTTTGCATCTGAGTAGAGTAAAGGTATTGAGAAACAAATGATTTTGGATGAAAAAAATAAGGGAACAATTAAACTAGTACGAAAATAAAATGGACAAAAACATCAATCTTTATATCTTAAAAACGACCACATCCATAAAACCTTCTTATGGGATTCTCGTATATTCATATTGTCATCAAACAACGCAATGTCACACTAACATCTAGTGTGTTTTCTTTATAGATTGAACTGGTTGGAGGTTATTGAAAATTGTGGATCGAATATGATATTTTGAATAAGACAATTGAAGATGAAATGTTGATGAGATTAATGAAGATGATGAGCTGAATGAGATGAATGTAGATGAGAATATGATAAGTTGAATAAGACGAATTAAGATGAAAAATGATTAGATGAATAAAGATTATGAGTTGAATGAGAGAATAAGAATGTAAAGATGATGAGATGAATAAAGATGAAGTAGGGTGGTGGCTTATAAACTTAAGGGTTTTTCCATGACTTTGATTTGGGAATTTAAGGTTGCGGATTTTTTTCAATTGTTTTTTAATTTAATTTTTATTTATGTTTTAAATTATGTTAAAGAAGGTTTTGATTGGACCATAACTACTGACTATTCATTAAAGATTTTTACAATATATCTGTCAAGTCATCAAAGTTGAAAGGCAGATTGAAATGAGACTAAATATTTAAAATTTAAAATAAAGGGGGGACAAGAATCACGAATTTTAAAATTGATGGTAAAAATCAATGATTGATTGAAATAGAGAGGTCAAAATACATTTAGTTAATAGATTGTGTGAGTTTAAATAAGTTAGTTTTTTTATTAAAAAAATATTAATTTATAAATATCAACAACTTATTTACATTAATATATATATATAAATATAAATAAATAATATCGTCAGAAATTAAACTTTAAACCAATAAATAACATTCATTTAACTAAATTAATTATACATAAATAAGCATGTATCAAGATACCTTATAAAATACATCATTTTCACCTTCGATCAGAATACGTTAAAATAACTTATAATATATATTAAATCTATTTTATCATATTTTATCTTTTTATATAACAATAGTTTATTTAAACTTATTTATAATCTCTTTCCTAAAGCTTTTATATTTTCATATTTTTCATTATCAACAACTATATGTCAATAAAAAAATTACTTTGTTTGTATAATATGAAATATTTCCTATCATTTTGTATGGCAAAAATTGAGATGTTAATTTAAATAAACCTGTCTTCCCAAAACTGGTCAAAATCCAATGTCTTATTTGCAATTGTTAATATTAGAGAAATGATATTCCTACCAACACTACAAAATTGGATTAACTTTAACTTTTATTCAAACACTACAAACTTGGGTTATTATTTTCTATTCAAATTATCATATTTATTTTATTTTATTTTTGACATCATGACCAACACAAAAAATGTCAAGACCTAAAATCAAGTCTAAGCATCCACATAAAATATCATATTAGCTAAGCCACTGAATTATAACAGGATAAATTGATTTTGTTCAAAACACCTTTAACAACCAAATATGGTACTTTGTACTAAAATAATTAAACTTTAAAATAAAAATAAATTACTTTAAACCAGCCATTATACTATATTAGAAATAAATAATCAAAACCAAATTAGAATAGAAAAACTCAAGAAATTGTGACACATAAATTATTCCAATTTGAATGGTTCAAGTTAGTTTCTATAAATCACACAAAACCTACAAAAAAAAGTCCTAAAATCATGCAAAACCTACAAAAAAAAGTCCTAAAATCATGCAAAACCATACACTAAGTCAAAACCAAAAATAAGTGTCATTTTCCCAAAATTAAACAAACTCTCATCTTTAAAAGGCCCATTTGCAAGCTCTTTCATTCCAAGCAAAGACAGTTAAACAAATCAAACAAAACAAAGCACCTTAAAAACCAGACAAATAAATTCAATATGAACATGAAGAAGGTGACTTGTGCTGTTCTTTTTGTTGCTGCCTCAATGAGTGCGGCGATGGCTGCCGTAGAGGTTCCTGCCGCTGCCCCTGCACCTGGCCCAAGCAATGATGCCTCAGCTTCTATTCCCATTGTTGGATCCTTGGTTGGTGCCACTCTTGTGTCTTTCTTTGCTTTGTTCCACTAAGCTATAGACAAAAATGTCACATGGCTAAAGGGACTTATATGAAGAATGATGTAGCTCAAGGAAAAATTATATTATAAGTATTATATAATCATGATGATGCAGGTTGATTAGATATGTATTGTTGTGATTTCTTTATTCAATAAAATATCAATTTTTTTCATATATTACTACGACCGTTTTCTGATTGCTTTCTGATTGCGCGTAGAGATATCCGATTTATAGAAAAAATTGATATTGTCTGCAAAATCAATGAATATCCAACCAAACAAAAATAATTTATTATAACCATTTAGCAATAAACAATATGTGGCATGTTATTTCCCATTCAATCATCAACCAAGCAACAAACTCAAATGAACAAACTTATATGACATTTGAAATACACCTTTCATGCAACAATGTATATAAATTAATGAAGAAAGCCACTCATGATTAAAACTAGTTTTCAGGATTAAACTTTTGAGCGGATATGAGGCTCTTTGTCAACCATATTGCGGTTTCTCTTGATGATACAGCTTCTTTCCCAAATGGTTTTAGCACGCCAGCGAGTTCTTCGAGTTTGTCTTGTTTAAGTAACTGAGCACATAGCTCGAGGAGAGATTCCAATGCGTCTGCTCTTTCCTGGCATGGACTATCCAACGACGCATCGTCGGTTGCTTTGTCGCTGTCATCACCACCATTTGATTTTACATTATCATCGTCTTTCTGTGTGGAGCAAATAATGTGAAGTTTTTCGATGTCATCCTCCTTCACTGCAACTATATTGCTGCGATCGTTACTCTCTGACGACAAGCAGTTCATATGTGAGACTTTTTCTGTAAAAGAATCATGGTTTTCATTTTTCTTTGAGTAGTCTCTGGATTCGGTACTGTCGTGTTCAACCCTTAGAGGATGCACAACTAGTGATGAACTTTCCTCGTCAACGGAATTATCTTTGTCCGTGCTGCTATGGCTCGCACTGGAAGTAGTTGATTTCCTCAGCTCATCAAGTTTGGCATCTTCCCTCTGTGCTTTAACATTATCAAAGCCTTTGCTCCAGAAGGTATCTTCGACTTTGGTAGTCGCTACAGAAAATATGTCTTCTTTTTCATGCAGAGAATCGTCTATGCTCTTTGAGACGAATCCATTGTTAGATATTTCCCTTGCCGATCTAATTTTATAGTCCTCCTTGCACACACTGCAAGTAGTTGATTCGGAAGTTGTTGATCCATCTTTTGAGCCGCTAATACTAGTAGAAGATTCAACTATGTAGCCCGTAATCGCATGATCAATCATCTTGGTCTCGGGGTTGTATTCTGTGCTCGTTGAGATTGTTACATCGGCATTGTTAGGATGATAGCTCGTATGTACCTCAACGTTTCTCTCAATTGGATGAACCCGTTCCAAACGATTTATGAATCCCATTTCTCTGTCGTTATGGCCCTTGCCGCCACTAGCTTTGGGAGATCTTTTTGTTTTATCCTTTGAGTTAACTATGGGATATACCGGAAGAACATTAGATGATGCATTATGACACCGAAGAACATATGGTTGTAAATGTGGATGTCTTAACAATTCCGCAGCCTGTCAACAAAGAGAAGCAACGTTAGAATCTATAGTTTCGTCCAAATTAACCGTGCAAAACAAGATCGGTTGAACTCACGGTTGGTCTATGTTCTGGATTTTTCCTCAGCATGCTCTTGATAATTTGTTTCCTGTTTTAAGTGCGTCATCTTTCAGATATATCATTATGTTTAAATATAAAAAAACGATGACGGAAGTGTGAAACGGAATGGTTTGAATAGTTACTTACAATGTGGAAGAATAAACAATTGGCAGCGGAGAAATGGAGGATCGGTTTATTTTATTGATTAGTCCAGCCATGTCCTGTTTCATTCATTCTCTCATTTGTTAAATTATTTTCATTCTTAAGATTTAACTCATGCAGATGGTTCAAGTTCTCACCGGAGCACGAAATGCTGATTGATGTGCAGCGATCTCAAACATGCAGCAACCTTAACATACAAAGAGATACCGTTTTTACATGTGGTTATATATATCATTAAGATTTGTAAATTAGTATAAGACATTCATGATACTAACCGAGAGACCATATATCAGATTTATAACCGTATGGTATGTCTGCGAGGAGTTCAGGACACATGTAATTTGGAGTTCCAACGACCTATACAAGGTATAAGAAGATTGAAATTAGAAACAGTTATGATATGACCATGTCAATCTCAAAGTATCGTTACATCAGAAATAAGAGGTCGCAATACCGAGGAAGTGAGGTCTTCTCCATTAAGTCTCTTTGCAAGACCAAAATCGCCTGTATGATCACACAAAAAACGCATTTCTCTTGATAACATAGCACATGAAAGTCAAAAAAATTGAGCTTTCAAAGGATAATGCGACGTACCTAGCCGAATATTGTTGTCCTTGGTGAGGAATATGTTGGAACACTGAAATTTTACATTAAATTGCATTCAGTAAACATCGCATGAATTTCATTTTTATTTTATTTTTCTGAGTATAAGAGAAGATGTAACACCTTAAGATCCCGGTGGATTACACGGTTCGAATGCAAGTAGTCTACAGCTATCAACAGTTGTGTCAGCCACTTGCAAACCTTCTGCACTTGAAATCGGAAATCCAGAGTGAGTAATGAATATTCATAATGAAACGTTAAGGAATGGAAGATTAAGCTATTAATTACCTCCTCCGGAAAAAATGATCCTCGAGCTTTCTTAATGCTCTCGGCCCTGCTCCACAAAGAATGCAAAGTTCCATCATTAGGACTTCGTGTTACTGATAATATATCTCTTTTGTGTTTCAACTTTTTATCTTCTATGAAACACGTGAATCTCGGGAAATCCCAAACTCTTTTTCTTTCCTTCTACTAACAAATATTTACTTTACTTACATGTCACCTCCTTCACAATAGCCTGTTATAATGCATACATGGTCCTCCTACAAAACATGAAATATCAGAAACATGCCTACAAAGAGTGATAAACATCGGAAAATCCTGATATATGGATCACTCATTAAACTGAAAATTAAGAATTCAAAATGAAGGTTGTGTTCTTTTTACCTTCTCCACCCAAGCATCTTTGTAATTCACAATGTATGGGTTATTCAGTTTTGCAATCAGATTCATCTGAAATAGAGACGAAATGTGTCATTTTTATACAAGTAGACATAAAGTACTATGAAGCACCGACACAGACGCAGACATCGGACACGGCCCTAACATGCGTCAATGTTCTTAGTATCAGTATCGGACACTAACATGTATTGAAAACTCTAAACATGTCTTCGACCAAAAGTGTATGTTGCCATAAGCTTATGAGAGTAACAATGTAAACAGTCTATAGTTTAAAAGAGCTTACGGAAACACCTTGTGACATGCCCTTAAGCTGTTTTTAGTTTTTTTCCATAAGCTTTTAAGAATAACTATGAAAACAGACTATAGTTTAAAAGAGCTTATGGAAACACCTTATGACGTGTCCTTTAGTTGTTTTTAACCTATTTCCATAAGCTTTTGAGAGTAACAATGTAAACAGTCTATTGTTTAAAAGAGGTTATGGAAACACCTTATGACGCGCCCTTAAGCTTATGGAAGCTGCTTTTAGCTAATTTCCATAAGCTTTTTGAGAATAACTATGAAAACAGTCTATAGCGTAAATAAAAACAACATGCATCTTTTATCTCTTATTATAGAAACAGCTTATACATAAAACACTAATTAGATACACAATAGTATAAGTGATAAATTAAGTTGTTATCCAAACAAGACCCAAATCCAAAAGAACTCTAATCAATCAAGGAAATGAAGAACTTATTAAACAAACAAATAAATAATTGTATGGTGGTTACTGTGTGTATGCATTAAATAGATGGATATGTTACACCAACCTCTTGGTGTGCTGTACGTTTGAATTTCTCTCCCTGTTTGGCCAAGCGAATCTTTTTCAGCACATACCTACCGGGAGATTAAATCATGAAATCAATAATACTTGAGGTTGATAACTTAACTGTATCGAATACCAAAGTCAAAAAAGCTTAAATTTTTCTTAATGGGTTTGTCCATTTTTCACAAGCTAAAAAGGGAAACAAAAATTAACATCTTGAAGTATAGTCTTTGTTGCATGGTTTAAACGATTAAGGAAAAAAGTTAAAACTGTAATTGACTTAACTTACCTCTTTTTCTCAAACTTGTGAAGAACAAGAAAAGCAGAACCAAACGCTCCTCTACCAATTTGTTCTATCACTTCATACTCTTCCATTTTCTTTGACTTCATCTCACTGTTCTCTATCTCCATCCAAAAAACAAAAAAAAAAACAGAAGCTAGAAAACCAAACAGTGAGGCACTGAAGCAACAGATCCTAATTACTTACAAACCCAATTCAGGAAATCAAAAGAAAAAGAAGAAAAACTATTCTTTTATGGAAATTATAACCAAGTTACCAACCCTTTATACCCAAAAAATTGATGTAATTGAAGAATAGCTTTATAACCTTAAGAGCATTAATTGAGCAAATAAATAAATGTATTTAGAGTATGAAGTTTCAGGACTATTCAATGGGGTTTCAGAAACATTGAATTGAATTGTTTTCACAAGAAAGATGAGAGAAGTTACATTCCATAATTATGACAATAACTACCTCCTTAGAGAACTGAAGTCAAGAGAGAGAAAACAGAATATATCACTACCAAGAAAATTGAAAGGTTTATGACTTACCCAAAAGAAAGTGCTGAGAGAGAGACAAAAGGTAGTACTGTAGTAAGAATAGAATGGAATGGCAACAAAACAAAGTCAAGTTTCTAAAAGCTCAATAGAAAAGGAAGGTTAGTGTCACATTTATAAATACTTTTATTTTATTTTATTTTATATGGATATAAAAAATAAATAGTTATTTTGTTAATGAGCCTTTTTGTAGGTGGAAAAGAAATAAAGGAGAAGTCTTATTTGGTTGCTTGAGTTTACAGATTATAACAATAAGGAATGTTCCTAGCACATGTTGTGATGTCACAGTCTTTGTACCTTAATAAACAAAATCCATCAAATGTTTTACATGATCCAATTGCAATAGCCAATAAGGAAATAGTATTCTATTAAAATTTAAATTACAGAAACATAAAATAAAAGTCTGTGCTCGTGTGATGGGCTGGCCATTGGCCAACCACTTTGCTGGTCCAGGGGCATGATATGCCTACAACATTCTTTCTTTGAGGTGAAGGAATTCTTTTTTTATAGGTTTTTGATGAATGATGATAGGACCAACTTTTAGTTAATTTGCAAATGTGAAGTGTTAATGTTAAAGTTACTAGTTTATGTTAAGCCTATGTGGGTCAATAACCAGGTTGTTGTGATTATGTTGTATACATATTTGTATAATTTAGGTGTTAAGTTGGTTTATTTAGCTCTAAGAAATGTAATAATCATTTCAGAAGCATGTGCTTAACAAAAGAAATTTCAGGTTAATTACATAATTTGGTGATCATGGTGTCAAATCAAGAACCTAATGAGTTTGCTTAACCAAACCATGAATGAATGAGGTGTAATGTAATGTCAGGGTAGTAAACCGTATGGTTGAGGTTTCAAAATACATGATCATGAGAAACTCATTAAAATATGATGCAGAGGATAAGAAACCCGCAAGTTTACAGTTTTTGTTACTTAGATGAGTTTATATCCATATATTCAAGGACAAGTTATTCCTGTTGACCTTCACGTGCAAATGGCTTTTCAGAGATCAAGATAAAAAAAATTGGAGTATTAAGAACAATAGACTCATCTTCCTCTGCTTCCAATAATTGCCTTTTTTTCCTTTCCAAGCTAGTATATACTTTTCCTCACATGCAAGCATGACATTGTTATGGGTAAGTTAATAGTACTTATTTGGGTTATCTGAGAGACGGTAAAAAATTTAATAAATTTGTAGGAGAGACTTCATTTATTGATGCAACCAGTTATTTCTTATAAAGCATTTATCAATAGCCTGAATTAGCTCAGCTCATTGAAGACTTCACAAATGTCACAGATCTTTCATACATCTACAAAACTAATAAACATTCAGAAGAAATTTATAAAACCAACAACCACTTTAGTGTCTTCCACACACAAAAGTAAACAATCACCTACTGTCACAACTCAAGTAAAATGGTTGTTCCAAACCAGGTACATTACATTGCACATAAGAAAAAACACCAAAGTAGATTTGAAGAAAAGAACAACCACTAACATTGGACTACTACCATGTTCACACACTTCACACAAATAAATTATACACACATAATAGTATTTTTTTTTTACTTTCGCTTTGATTGCTTTGGTGTTTTTGAAGACCTTCCCTTCTCCAGCTTTTTCTGTGCAGCTGCGAATTCCTCTTCAGAAGGTTCTTGCATATTGTCACCACCATACTTCGATACTAGAGACGAGAACATTGAATCAAACTGGCCTTTCCTCTCATTTTGGCGTTGTGATATGACTGCAAACAGGTCTGTTTCAGATTGCTTGTTCGATCTATATAGAAAACAATGGATCAGTCCTCAATTACAGTGTGAATAAATGAATATAACAAGTAAAACTCCGAGTGATAAACATACTTTGCCTTTCTTTTTAAAGGACTTGTAGGTGGTTTGGTTTCTGACACTTCCTTAGCCCATTTCTGGTACACTTTTGTTGCCTTAAGTTCTCCTGCAGAATACGGAGAAAAAAACAATCATCAAGGAAGATACTTAACCATGAACTAAGACCTAGAGCAAATGTCTGACTGAAACCTCGGTTAGAAATATCTAATTAATGTTTCTTACCAGCAGCTATAGCCTCGTCAAGAATGTCCTTGAATCGGTGTGAGTCAAGTTTAGCATCGGAACAAAGCATTGAACAGAAAAGCCTGCAAAGAGAAGTTACTCGAGTTAACAAACTCAGCCTCTTATGAAAATGGTTCATGCACAAAACAAAATTAACACTGTTTCTTACTTGTTCATATTCCCCTTGCACTTCTTGTACATATCAATCAAGTCATTCTTCTCTGAGTCAGATCCTCTGTAGTTTGCTTCAAACTCCTCAATATCAGCTTCAGTGACCTGTAGTTCATTACAAAGCAACGCATGTAAAAACAATTATACCACTACAATGCATCAGAAAATGGGATATCATATATTAAACAAATACCTTCTTGTACATTGTTCTGAAAAACTCGTAAAGATTCTGAACATCTCCTGCAAGACCCTGGTTTTCAAAAAAGATGAATAAGCCATAGATGTCTACAACATAGCCATATTGCTAAAGGATCCCAAGTTCTAAATTCTAATTGTTGGGCCTTTAACTAATAACTCAAGAAACATTTAATACAACATATTAGAAAGACTTAAGAAACCAAATGCTCATTAACTAGTGTTCTTAAAGAACTTATTAGAAAGACTTGGAAAATCCAACATATTATGCATATTAACATACCATAAGGGGTCACTTTAAACCTAGGCATTGCTAATTGAAAATCAAACATGTAATGTTATATTAATTCATCAGCAGAAGCAATATCAATTAATAAAAGACAACAATGACAGTACTACCAGTAGCAACAACATTACTCACATCATCATCAATACAACCAGTCTGATCATAAAGGGCTCGTTTCTCTTCGTCACCGAGAATGGAAATAACTTTTTGCAGTTGTTGAAATTTCTCTTTAGCTTCCTGTACGAACATAAGAACTTACAGCTACCAAAACTAAAAAGCTAACAAATGAATAAGATAAAAACACAATCCACTGCATAAAAGGAAGCCTTAAAGAATCACCTCATCATCAGGGTTCTTATCAGGATGAAGCCGCAATGCTAACTTGTAATATGCCTTCTTAATTTCCTGTTGAGAAGCTGTTTTCTCCAAACCAAGAACCTACACTAGCATGTTTTTAGATTAGCAATTGAAGATATCGAATTTGATTTTTCCTAATGTAAAACGTGATTTCAGCAAAGTTCTATGAATTAAAATCGATTAACTCCATAATACCTCAATTCAACTCTGAGTAAAACAAAATATTATTGTCTTAAACTGAAAAATTTTCACATCAAAACAAAAATCACTTAAATTCAAATTCAATCTAAGAGAATCAATTTGATCTTCCATTCACATCAATTCACTTCAATTTTTTTAGTGATAAACGGAGCGTGAGTGAATTAACGGTACCTGGTAGAGACTCTTTTGAGGTTGATCTTCCATTTCTTCGTCATCGGAAACCCTAGCTTTGTTCTTTGGCGCCATTTTTTCGGAGATTGTTTTCGTTTTTTTCTTTTTTGTTCAGATAGAGTGATACGAAATACTTGGTTGTTCCCGCTATAAAACGTGATTCCAGGTTATTCTTCTTTTTCTTTTCCCGCCTTTATTGTTTTGGTGTAGATTATAGAGGATGTGACGTGACCCACGCGAAAATCCACCATATGCACCCAAAATAAGCAATGAGGCCTTAGAGAAATTCCTTTCCCCTCACCCCCGACTCCTTCCAAGCACTCCTTGAATCCCAAATAATACTATGTTCAAATTCTAAGATGCTCTATGTACAAATTTAGACAATCTTATTCACTATTTTTTCTTCACTATATACCTTTTAAAAAAGCACTACACAAAATTTTACTTTCAAATACATAATCAAATTAACAATGCATTTCATACAATTAATTTTGCTTTCAAAACACAATCAAATCATCAATGGTATAGTTCGAATTACAATTCAAGCATTTTTAAAATATGTTTGAGTCATTGAATTTGAATATTGTTATTATTGAGATAGTTGTGTTTTTTTAAGTTATTTACATTTATACTTGTGAAAAATACAATAGTGGAAATTTTGTTTATGTTAGAGAGTTCAAGAGAGTTTTTAAGATTCTGATTAGGTAAAAAGTAAATGTTTCTCTCTCAATCCTAGGAGTTGGAATCTTTGTAGATCTAGCTCACGGACCAAGTTGTGGGTGAAGAAACATTTTCATCCCAACTGTTTGACTATAGTGTGGGGATAAGAGACTCAGTCTTTCTCAAATATTATAACGAGTGGGTTTTTTTTTAAAGGTGGTAATCCAATTTTGAGTCAGACGTCCATGGCCCATCATATCACGACTACCTGATTGGGCCTCTAAACTCTTATAGTGTTCTTGGGTTGGTCAAGTCATGGGTTGATCTCTTCTAGAACCCAATCATGGTTATCTCATCTGTAGTCTCTCAAGACCAAAGTTTATGAAGGGTATAGTGGTTTAAGCTATCTGAAAGATAATCTCTTTATGGATAAGAATTGTAGAAGCGGGTTTCTTAGGAAAGGCTTGGAGGGCAAGCCCCTTGGGTAAGACTTGGAGGGTAAGTCCCTCGAGCAAGGTTTGGAAAGCAAGTCCCTCAAGCGAGGCTTGGAAGGTGGGTCCATCAGGTAAGGCTTAGAGGGTGAGTCCCTCAAGCGAGACTTGAAAGGTGAGTCCCTCGAGTGATACTTAGAATGTGTGTCTCTTAAGCGTAGGAAGAACGTGAAGCACGTAATGTTTTGTTATGATGAGCTTGTCTTGGGAAGGCGTAGATGTTGTGAAGCGCGTAATGTTTTGTTATGATGAGCTTGTCTTGGGAAGGCGTAGATGTTGTGAAGCACGTAATGTTTTGTTATGATGAGCTTGTCTTGGGAAGGCGTAGATGTTGTGAGTCGTTAATTAAATTGCAAGCACAAAATTTGAATTGTGGATGCTTCGTGACCTACTAGCAGGTACAAACCTAATGTCTAGTCATAATGGTCCACTCAACCTAGGTATCTGGGTCCATAAATTAATGATTTATGTTTGCTCTTCCCATTTTCCTCTTACGTATTATGCATTCTTCTAAGGAGTTTTTCTTCTTCAAGCTCAACTTTACCATCACCATCAACTTACATTCTTGGGTATTAAATGTTTTTCTCTTTTTTTTAGGATAGTAATTATCATGAAGTTATATGAAAATAGCAACACCATATAGCCTTTTACCCATGACAGAGTTTTGAAGATGCAGAAACATTGTGGAGAGAATGTGAGGTTGTTGGATGAGACATTTGATTATAAACTTGTAGAATTATGAATGTTTTGTAGTTGCAATAACAGTTCTAATTCTAGTTGTAATATTGATTCCATTTTACCATATTTTTCCTTGGACAGACAAGATTAATGGTGGAGATTAATTCTTCAAAATGTTTGGGAGTCAAAGATTTTGAAAATATTTATACAATTAAGGATAAGGTGAATTTCTTATGAAATAGCATAAACATGTCTAAGTGTGGCGATAAAGAAGACGTTATATTAGATTTATGTTTTAAAGAGGAAATTATTAACATGGAGACCTTTGCTGACTCTGAAGACAGGTTCTTCTATATGCATCGTCATGTTATCTATGATTTGAGGGTACTAACTTTTTTCGTTATATGGCACTAAGACAACAAGTCAGGGCAGATGGGTGACCATAGACACTCTGCATGGGAGGTCTCTATTCACTCCTCATTTAAATAATTATAAGAACTAGAAATATATATGCATGATTAGTCACAAAGTCCCTTAAGTTAATTTAATATTTTGTTTTAGTCCCTCTAACTACAAAATATTACAAGTTAGTCCTTTAACTTGTTATCCTATTTGATACTTTCCGTCAATATCTGGCAAAAAGTGTTGTTAAGTTCTGCTAACATGGCGTAACAACGATGCCACATATATAAATCTGAGTCATCATATGTAGTTAAAAATTGATACGTTGTTTAAACTATGGGAGTTTTATTTTTGGAGGTTAAAAACTCTAACAAATCATTAATCATATATATATATATATATATATATATATATATATATATATATATATATATATATATATATATATATATATATATATATATATATATATATATATATATATATATATATATATATATATATAACTCTTCATAATCAATTGATTATGTGATAAAAGAAAGTGAAATAAAATTGCAGAGTCACCTAAAAAGTAATTAGAACAAAAATTGAATTATAAATGTAGTGAAGAGAGGATATTTGCAAAAGATATATCGAGTGCATCACTACTTGCTGAAAGAAGCAAAAATAATATACAAGTACATAACAATGAAAAAAAACATAGAAAAATATCCTCAATTAGTTATATGCTCGGGCTCTTAAATCTCTCCCTAGAGTATTTCTCATATTCTTTACTCCAATAAAAAAAAATACATGATCCGCAAAAGAAGAAGTTTTCATTATAGAAATTTTATTTAGTTAAGTCTAGACCACATATAATGAAAGTTCTAGTGTTACATTCATAGTTGTTGACTTCTTCTTATGTACGCCTACATATGCGAAATATGGTTAGCAGACAAGTTTGATATATTGATATTTTCCACCAGTCTCTGATGATTTAGTTTTGCAGCACAAATAATAAACGTAACACCGCCAATTTTTACTTTTACATTTGAGGAATTAAATACCCTATTATCTATTGAAAATATACATCCAGAGGTAAATGCAATAGTATCTTCTAAAATCAAATCTTGGTCTTTACACAATTGAGATAAAATCTCGATTATTTTATCTTGCAATCTCAGTGTTGAATTAAGAATGCATAATACTATTGGGATTATCAACTTGGCCTTATCAAGTCTTGTGTTTAGGAAACTAACACAGGAATAGTATCAGTGTCATTCACACAATTAGTAACAACATTATCAACTTTCTGAGAATGTAAGAGGCGTGTGATAGTTGCTGCAGCACGAGTTTTTCCAAAATTTGTGCCTTTGCGTAATACTCTGCTGGAAGGCAAGATAACTTCTTCTACAACAAATTTCTTTGTTATTTCAGCATCCAAAATAAGATTCGCAACATCACCTATAGCCATATCTTATACTTTTAAAACTAAAGAGTTAGCTAAAGTTCCTATAGCCATCTCAGCCACTTCCAAAACTGAATCGCTTTGAGCGACACATATTTATTGTCGAAGATTGAATTTAATACGGATTTAGGTGAGTTGGTTTCTAAGGTTTCAAAAGGGGTTTCCTCGGATGGTTCAATGGTGGCGGTGGTAGATCGATTGGGAAGATAAACAGTGGTGGAGGTGACGAGAGAAGATAATCTGAAGGTGATGAGAGAAGATAATGTAGAAGAATCGGTCAAGTGTGACCTAGGGTTCAAAAGAAAAAATCATGTCAGATAAAAATATCCAGATAGATGGCCACATCACCAAAACTTAAGGCTTTTTTGCTAAAAACGGGCCAAAATGACGAAATAGGGTAATAGAAGTGAAGTTAAAGGACTAATTTGTATCATTTTTAGTTAAGGGACTAAAGAGAAACATTAAATTAAATTAAGGTACTAAAAAATGTATTAAGCCAAATATATATGTGTGAGAGTATGGAGGAAAGATGAACATTCCATGATGATGTTTGAGGAGGATAGTGAAAATTGATTTCCTATACACTCGACAAGTGATCTTGTGCCAATAAAAAGCTTCAAATGTGACTTCTTAAGCGAGACAGATAAGGAAGTCATTTAGATTTTTAAGGAGTTATGTATTATGAGTTTAGGGAAATGGTGTAGTACAATCTAAGTGACGATACTGACAAGAAGATTGACGATATTTGTGAGTTTGTTCTTTATTTGAGCATTGTAATTGGTATGTTTACTTTGACTAACATTTATTTGTTTGCATGGGGTATGGATCCAATGAGCATTATTTATAGAAAGATTATTCATGTTACGAAGAAAGCTAGGTGGGGGTGAGAAGTGGTCAGATGACTCTAAAAGTCACTCTGCCGGCTTATTAGTCAAAGGTAGGGCTGGCAATGAACCGAACCAACTCGAAAATAGTTCGGAATTCGATTCGACAATTAAATCGTTGAACTAGGTTCATGAACCAAATGAGTTGAGTATGAGCGAAAAATTAAGTTCGTTAACTAAATGAGCTGAACTTGAACTATACATAGTTCGACTCGTTAGGTTCATGAGTCAACTCGATTACATATGAGAAGAATTATAATGTCTTTAAGATTAGGTTTAAATATTTACTCCAAATCTTAGACAAATTTAATCTTCAATTTAGTAGTTTTTGAATTAGACTCTCAAATGTATCTCTTGAAAGTTGTGTAGGTTTTGAATTATTAGATTTCGAAGATAAAGTTAAATTTCAATATGATAACTTTTATTTTATTTTAATATTTTATTTTAAAAATATATATATTTATTTAAAATTCAAATATACTAAAAAATATATATATTTAAAGAAATAGTTTTTAAGCCCGTGAATCATGTGAGCTGAACCTAATGAGATGAACCTAACGAGTTGAACCGAACTGTTCGTAAAATTATAACGAGTCGAGTTTGAGCTTAAAAAAGAGTTCGTGTTGAACTCGAACTCGAACAATTTTTAACGAGTCGAGCCGAGCTGAGGTGAGTTCGACTCGACTCGACTCATTTCCAGCCCTAGTCAAAGGGAAAAATAGACCATATGAAAAGGTGATTATTCTTTTTCCTAGGCTATCAAGCATAACTTGGTTGAAAAAGCTTCATCTCAAGTTAATGGTAAAAAAGGTAAATATGTTTGTTCCGGTGTGAGTATAGATTTGGATGTTGAAGAAACTGTGAACCTCAATGGAACACCACAAATGGAATCACTTCCTCGACTATTTAGCGGAAAAAGTTAGGGCCTTGCTTCTAGAACGAGGAATTTGACAGCAAGATTAGTGTGTTGTAGCATTTTAAGTTTTCAGGTAACTTCCCTATCGATCATATGATGGTGAGTCTGTTATAGTCCACGTCGATGTCTAATTAAGTAGAGACCTATATGTTGAGAATGCTCATGTTAGATCGTCTAATGTTTGATGCCCATATCAAATCGAAAATATTTGTCGTGAATCTAAAGACCAAGTTGAACACCATGAGGAAGACGCTCACCTATACCATATTGAGGATTTGTCACATGTGTGCCAAATTATCCCATTCAGGGGTACTTTGGCGATTGAGCCATACAGGCTTGCCTCATGCTTGTGTTGTTCGACTAAGAATTCTTATAGGAGACCTTAATGCTAAATATGGATTGAGATGGGATGCAATAGTCATTATATTATTGTCATACCTCAAATTTGTCCTACCTGTATATAACTTTCATATGTACTTCCATCCACTAACCATTATTCAGAAAATTAAAAAAAAAAAAAAGATATGTTGTTTCTGGTTGTTGTGAAGATTGAGGTTCAATGGCCATACAAGTTTTATTTCAAGATTCAGATCAAGGGCGTGATTCAAGTGACATGTGTCTCAAGCCTCAATCAGGGTTTTGAGTCATATTCAAGGCAGTTGTGTGGTCAGAGCACATAGGTGGTGATGGTTGAAACTCAAGAGGAGTTTGACTTGATATTGGTTAGACAAGTAGTTTGCTCCATCCTCAAGGTGTCAAGCTACGACAAAGTCAGGTATTTCATGGTTAAAAATCGTCAAGTGACCAAGATCAGGGTTTTGTGCAAGTTCAAGTTATATTATAACATTAAGTTGTAGAATATTCAAATTTAGTGCACTTAAACTCATTGTATGGGTCATTTTCTTGTCACTGATTCGAGGAAAGTTCAAGCAGGTCATTTGTTCAAGATAATTTCAAGTTGGATTCAATTTCAATCATATTTTAAGGATTTGTCCGAGAATGGTTAAGATTCAAGAATTAATTCACTTTCAGTCAGATTTAAGATTTATTTCAAAGACAATGGCCACATCCAAAGATTGATTCATTAATGGTTTCATTGTTTACTTCATGGCCTATTTTATTTCTCAGGATTTATCCAATACACGAGTTGCTTCAAAAGAAGGATTCAACGAGGGTGGATTTTGGTTTTGGATTACATATAAGATTTTAAGTTTTAATTGTCATGATCCTCACACCTTCTTATGGATAAACATGGTTCAAAATTATTAGTGGAGGATGCAAAAACAAGAGGCCCATTATCAATTTCAAGTTCATCCACACAAAAAACAATCAAAAGCAAAAATTCCTATTTTTTACAGGAAAAAAAAAGCAAAAGCCCATTACATTACATAACATCAAAAATAGGAAAAGATGAGATTTATGAGGTCCAATTTCATTCAATAAAAGTCCATGTTCCTTACATTAATCCCATAATCCAAAGGAATGTTGCAAGTATTTTACACCATACACCAAAAGCATGTGCAATGAAAATTTCCAAGGAAAACTTAACAAAAAAAAATTAATAATAAACAAAACGGCCCACACCATGAAACAATACACATCCTCAGCATGTAATTCATATTACATCACCATTTTTACGTTACAAAAAAAATTGAATTGAAAAAGAGATTGCTATAGAGCATAATTTTCCCAACCAGCCTTCAAAACCATGATTCATATATACACCAAGTCTTCACCATAAGTGTTCAACACGCAGAAAATCCCTTGTCTCCCACCAGCCTTTGCAACGCAACCTTGTTACCAAACCACATCTCAACGAGCCTTTTACAAGATGCCAAAACTATACTCCACCTGCAATAACAGCAAGATCAGCAAAGTGTCGCACAACATTCCTGCAAACCATGGGTAGTACATTGCATCCTCAGCCTTCATGATTCCACAACACAACATAGCGTGTGTGACCCCACAAATTCATTTCCAAAATGACATGCACAAAGCAACAAAATCCACGCAAGGTACGCAATACGGACAAGATGAAGGATCTTCCAAAAACGATTTCAGCACCACATCATGGTTTGTTTCAAATTCCTCAAACACCCTCCCCATTCTCCTATATAACCAACTTATTCTTCACTCTCGGAAAAGCTCTGGGGGGAGCCAACAAAGAGCTAAAAAAAAATTCCCTTCAACCTTCATACATACAACGACCAAGTAACAAAATCTTCACCCCAAATCACCTCTATTTCCAAATCAGCTTCACCCAAACCTCAAACCTGTTACTCCATTCCCAAATCAACAAAAATCAGATAAAATCAAAACCCATAAAACCAACCGAAAACAGATCAGTAAAGAGAAAAAGAGATGAAGAGATAAGTTTTTGAATCAAACACAAAACTCAACTTGATTTCAAGCCATATTAGAAAGGAAGAGAGGGTAAAAGCAAGTCGAAACAAAACTCGAAACCAAACGAAATCAACAGACCTCAAACTTGAATGAATCGAGTGAGAAACTGAGAGCGAGACTTTGAAGGTGGTATGTTGTTCTTCGTTCATTGCGTGATGGTTATTTGCCTTGTTGTCGTGATAAACATTCCACCCCTTTTGTTTTGATATATTTTTTTCTTCTTCTTTTTCTTTGATTTTAAAATGGTAGAATTTTCTCTAAAGGGAATAGTGCCATGCTTTTCTTTTTCTCTCGTTTGACTTTTCTTCTCCTTCCATTCTTTTGTTTTTAAAATGAAAAGAGGAAAGTTGTTGTTGTGTTGATTCATTATTCATGTCGTATTCAAACGTGTTCTTTTTTAGACCTTTTTTTTTTGGTTTGGTGTTCATGGGTAGAAATCATGCCTTGGTGGACTATGTTTTGGGTGTTAGGAGAATGATAGGCTCTGAGCCCATTTGATTTCTCTAACCACATATTCACACCACCCCATCATTCATTCGCCCCCATATCTTGTTTTTTTAATTTCTCAAATGATATTTAATTGTATGAAAAAGCATTTTAAATATTTAGCTTGATTTAAATGATAAGTTTTTGCTTTAGATTTTTATCTTGTTTTGTATTTTAGATTTTAATTTTTTTGTTTTTTTAAACTTTAGGATAATTTTAATTAAATGTTGATCTTATTTTTTTATGTTAAATTATGATTTAGATGTTGGTTTCATTCTTTTTACTTTAATTAAATGTTGATTTTGATATTGATGCTAGTTTCATTCTCATTTTTCTCAATTTTTTTACATTTTGGTCTTATTTCTCTTCGTTTCTACCTTGACTTTCATTTGCGATTTTATTTTAATTTTCTATCGATGAAGTCTTTAATATTGCGAACGTTGGTTGATTCAGGTTGTTTAACCTTCACTATTTCAAATTTGTAGTGAATGATCATCGAGATCATTTTCTATACTTTGGGATCGTGATAGGTAAATTAACGCAAGTTTGTGATTAAGACGAGACCGTCCTATTTTCTTTTCGTGTGGCACAATTTCTTTAGGGTGTGTTTGGTTCGGGGTAGATGGAGGGGAAGGGAGGGAAAAATTTTAATTAAATATGTTTGGTTCAAATTTTAGGAGGGGGGGAGGGGAGCAAAATCCCTCCAAAACACACTTTTTGGTTCCCTCCGAATTGGGGGGATTTGGAGGGGAGGGGAGGGAATATGAGTTTTGATATTTAAAAATTATTATATTTACTAAAATATCCTCAATTTAATTTTATTATTTCAAAACTATTTGTTATCTTTTGTGTTACTGTTTTTTCTCGATTGTTTTCATCAACTTATTATAATTGTTCTCCACCTTCAAATTATTTTATAATTTTTATAATTAATATAAATCATAATCATTGTCTTTTTTTTATTAAAAAAATTATGTTTCGTTATATTCATTTTTTTCTTTTAATTTTGTTATGTACTCTATCATATTTTCTTTTATATCAAATTGTAAACCATATCATTTTATTTATTTTTGTTTATTCATTTTATTAAATATTTTGAATCATTAATATTTAGTAATAAGTTATTTTATATATTTGTTTTGTTATATGATTCATCATAATTTAAACGATGTTATTGGCATATAGTTTAATTTATGTTGAAAAGTTATAAGTCGAATCGATTGTACTCAATTTTTTAACTTTATGTGACAAATAAATATTTTTTTAATCACTCAATATTAGAAATTTTATTACCAACAAAAACACGCACGAATTTTTCACATTTTAATATCATATGACTTATATAAGATCATGAGGATAAAAATGCAAATTATTAATAAAACCCCTCCCCTCCCCTTCTGAACCAAACACATTTTTAATTAAAATCCCTCCCCTCCTCTCTTTTGAACCAAACACTTATTTGATTAAAAAATTCCTTCACCTCCCCTCCCCTCCCATTCATTAAAATCCCTCCCCTCCCCTCCCCCTCATTTGAACCAAACAGACCCTTAGAGAATGATTCTCAATATCATTTCTCCATCATGTTTTAGCACAAATATCAACTTGTGCAATCTCCCGTAGTATGATCTTTGTCATAGATTTTGCTACGACGGTTTAGCACTACAGTCGACCTGATTCATCCGATTAACGACTAATCATTAACTTTAATTTTCGTCAATATATTCTTGATTTACTTTCTTGCCAATATATCTCGATTACATTATTGTTCATATATTATTATGGATATTATCTTGATTATATTATTGTTGATATTATCTTGTCATATTATTTATATTGTTCATATCATATTCATCTTGCTCATATTTTGTTCATACTATTCAAAAATACATTAATAATTATCGAAACCCTAAAGCCTAAATTGGTGGACTATGGTTACTTCTCTGAGCAACGAAACTTGGACTTTGTACAGAAACCCTAACAAAGGAGCTTTTGTTCGACTCTTGCTCAAGGATTAGTCTAGGACACATCGCACACACGTGGCTTCCTCTTGGGCTACCTTACAATGAGACCCTCTTATTTCGTGCAATCCCATGTAACTTACATGTACCACGCTCCAATTTCAATGTACGCATTCATATTACTTTGATTTGGTTTGTTTACTAGTAGCACCCCTAGGGACTAGCATAGACTAAACCATTTTCAAACTAATTCTCGATCTGTCGTCGAGTCATTTTCGAAACACCCTTGTAAGTCGATTGCTCGTAAGCATCGCCATCAACCTAACACACACATTTGCACTTTTCCGCTGTGGTCTCATTATTAGGAGCACCCCTAGGGACTAGTATCGATTCTCACCTCTTTCGCAAACCCTTGATCAAACTTCAAGTGGCATTTTACTCAAACTCGTAAGTTGAGTGTCTTTTGCCTCGCCATCAACCTCTTTTTGCGACCAATCTAATTCAATATTTTCAACCGCTTTTTTTAACAAACTTCGAAAGAAGAAGATTCTTGGAGTCTAGCATTCCTTGGATCTTCGAATGAATAACTCTTGAGGCAAACACATAATCTTTATCAAACATTTCCATAATCAACTTACGAAAGAAGAGGATTCTTGAAATCCAACATTCCTTGGATCTTCGAACGAATGGCTCTCGAGGCATACTGTAACAGCCCAAATTTCATTAAATAATTAATTATAGTAATTAATTGATTTAGTGGGATTTTTATTAATGATTGGAAATTAATTTTATTAATTGGGATTAATAGAGAGTTAATGAAGGAAATTGGAAGGAAGGAAAATGAAGGAAATATATATAAGAGAGAAAAGAAAGTTAGAAAACATTTGGAAAGAAAGAGGAAAGAAGAAGAAAGGAGAGAAAGAGAAGAGAAGAAGAGGAAAAGTGGAAATCATCAAGAACCAACATCAAAGCTCCGATTAATCGAGGTAAGGGTGAGAAATGTTTCTATTTGATCATGGTATGATGTTATGTATGTTGGGTTAGGGTTTTAGTAGAGTTTCCATCACTTTCCAATTAGGGCAAATGTTGGATTGATCAGTAGAATGATGATTTAATCGGTTGAAACTGAGCAATAACGCCGTAGAATAGTCGGGTAACATGTATTGATGCTATTTGTACTGATTTGGGTGTGTAAGAGAAGGTTGATGATGGATTGGTGAGGGAGAAGACAGAATAGGGTTCTGTTCTGCGCAGGTTCGCTGGCTCTCGCCAGGCGAGCGAAGGCGAAGCTTCGCCAGGCGAAGCCTAGCGAATGTTGGCGAATAATTATATTTAAGTCCCAGTAGACTTCGCTGGTGGGTTCGCCAGGCGAAGTTGGATAGCGAAGGTTCGCCCAGCGAAGGTGCTAGCGAATGGTGGCGAATGAAGTCAGTAGCTACTGACTTGGGCTCGCTGGTAAGTCTCGCCAGGCGAAGCCTAGCGAGTGTTCGCTGAGAGAGTTCGCCAGGCAAAGGCCAGGCGAAGGTTCGCTGCGAGGGTTCGCCAGGCGAATGAAGGAGAATGTGACAGTATATTTCTTTGCTGTGTTATCCAAATGGTGATTGATTGGTTGATTCGCATATGTTAATACTTTTATGTTATGAATGAGTATGTGAACTATGATGATAACATGTGTTGTGGGTAGCCTTCGGGCGTGAATCCTAGAGTTGTGATATAATTGATTAATTGTAATCGGTTAAAATGCATGAGAACATAATGATGATTATGTGTGTATTGATTGATGAGTTGTGGATGCTTGATTGTTGTGATAATTAGAGATACATGGGAATACAATGAGGAATGTATGTGTATCGTCTAATGAATTGTGAGTGCATATATGTATGCGATTGTTGTGTGAATGCATGGGAACATATGTGATATGTGTGCATTGTTGTTGAATATGATGATGTGTGAAATGAATACATTGATAAATGTTGATATATGTTGTATGTGCAATCATGATGAAATTCTCGAAGGGGTGAATTATTCGAATGCATGGGATTAAGACGCGGGAACGGTCTTAAGTGCATTTATTGTGATTGGTTGATTGTACATGCATCATTCAGTCAAGAGGCAATGTCTGTTAGTTTCGTGGAAACTAGTGGCTTGTCCCAAACCTAGAAGGGTGGGTTTGAAGCCTAGGGGACGGGCTTGGATGTTATCGGTCTAGAAGGGTGGACCCGGTTTAAAATAAAAACCGAGAAAAGATAACGAGAGTCGGTACCGCATAGCATTGAGTTGCATTGAATATGTTGAGTCACATTGCATAATATTGTTGTGGTACATATGTGCTTGTGAATGATTGTGAAGTCAAGCATGAAGGGATGTGCTTGTGGTTATTCACAATGTTGATATATGTGAATGTGATATGATTATGATTGTGAGAATAAAGTGTGGTGAGAAATGTGAATATGTGTTATATGATACCTATATATACGTAATCTTATGCTTTGATTATTTTGGTTATATTTCTCACCCTTCTGCTGTTTTATAATGCTCTATGAGGCATTGCAGATTAGGATGCTGGAGTCCTTTTGTGAAGATTAGTCTTCATTCTTTTGAGTCTGCTGCTCTGATATGTAACACCGGGTAGTTAGACTAGTATAGTCATTCTTTTGTGATACATTGCGATGTATCAGCTGATGTGGTTTTGTAATCTAACTGATATGATGTATTAATCTGGATGACTTATGTGCATTTGAATTAATATTTTGGAACTGCTTAAATGATTTGATCTTCCGCTTACTTTTGAAAATGTTACATATTTTATAGAGCAAAATGTTAAAGTGTTTTATTGGTGAAGTTGTGACATTCTTCTTTTATACCTTATTCTAAAACTTTTACTCTGATGAATTTGTATATGCTTAAATGTTTTATATGCATTTATTTGGGGTATAGAAAAGAGTGTTACAATAGTGGTATCAGAGCAGGTCGGTCCGTCCGGCCAAGTTGTTAGAGTATTTTTCCCTGTGTGTTATTGATATGCGTGTGATGCATTATCAATATTGGTTGTTCTTACGTGGTTCTGTTGTTGGAATTAGTAAGATGGTTGCAGGGAGGAACGACGAAGCAATTGCGGAGGCATTGACGAGATTGGCGGGGGCAATTGGGCAGAATCCTCCGGCCAATGTGAATGAGAGGAATCATGCTGATGATGGATTCCGTGCTTTGGGGAAATTCCAAAAGAATAACCCTCCGGTCTTCAAGGGAACTCATGAACCGGACAAGGCACAAATTTGGTTGAAAGCTGTGGAAAAGATTTTTCGAGTTATGAATTGCTCGGATGCACAGAAGGTGCAGTTTGGGACTCATATGCTCGAGGAAGAAGCTGAAGATTGGTGGGGTAATACTCGCCAAAGATTTGAGGAAGATGATATTGTGATTACGTGGGATTTGTTTAGAGAAACTTTTCTGGAGAAGTACTTTCCAGAGGATGTGCGGGGGAAGAAAGAGATCGAATTTCTTGAGTTGAGGCAAGGTAATTCAACGGTTGCTGAGTATGCGGCGAAATTTGAGGAGTTGATCAAATTTTGTCCTCATTACAATACTGGTAATGCTGAGAGGTCTAAGTGCCTCAAGTTTGTGAACGGTTTGAGACCTGAGATTAGACAAGCTATTGGATATCAGGAAATCAGGCGGTTTTCTGAGTTGGTTAACAAGAGCAGAATTTATGACGAAGACAGTAGGGCTAGGTCTAGCCACTACAAGAGCCTAAGTGATAAGAAAGGAAAAGGTCAACTCAGAGGAAAACCTTATGTGACTCCTGCGGACAAAGGGAAGCAGAGAATGGGTTATGGCAAGAGGCCAAGTGGGGGAGTTTCTACTCCGGTGAGATGTTATAGGTGCGGTGAAGCGGGACATCATGCTCCCGAATGCAAAAGTGTGGAGAAGGCGTGTTTTAAGTGTGGCAAGCCAGGCCACAAGGCGCTTGAGTGCAGAAGCGGTACGGGTGTTACTTGCTATAACTGTGGTGAGCAAGGACACATTAGTACGAAATGTGATAAGCCGAAGAAGAATCAAGGGAGCGGGAAGGTGTTCGCTCTTTCTGGATCTGAGACTGCTAGCGACGATCGATTGATCCGAGGTACGTGTTTTATTAGTGGTATACCTTTGATCGCTATAATTGATACCGGAGCTACGCATTCTTTTATTTCTTTGGATTGTGTTAGAAGGTTGAATCTTGAGTTGTCTGTGATTGGTGGCGGTATGGTTATTGATACTCCTGCTATGGGTTCGGTAACTACACCGTATGTTTGCTTGAATTGCCCGTTGAGTATTTTCGGTAGAGATTTTGGGATTGATTTAGTGTGTCTTCATTTAGATCAACTGGATGTCATTCTTGGAATGAATTGGTTAAAATTCAATCGTGTGTATATTAACTGTTTTGACAAAACGGTTATTTTTCCCGATTCGGATGTTGAAAGAGATTTGTTTATGACGAAGAAACAAGTGAAAGAATCGGTGCAAGATGGGGCTAAGGTATTTATGCTTATGGCAACTTTGAGGACTGGTGAGAGTGAAGAGATTGATGGTTTGCCCATTGTTAGAGATTTTCCGGAAGTATTCCCTGATGAGATAAAGGATTTACCGCCGGAGCGAGGAGTGGAGTTTTCGATAGATTTGATTCCTGGAACTAGTCCGATATCGATGGCTCCATATCGTATGTCGGCCTCAGAGTTAAAAGAGTTGAAGAGTCAACTTGAGGATTTGCTTGAAAAGAGGTTTATTCGTCCGAGCGTGTCACCGTGGAGTGCACCGGTCTTGTTGGTTAAGAAGAAAGAGGGTTCTATGAGGCTCTGTGTGGATTACAGACAGTTGAACAAGGTGACTATTAAGAATAAGTATCCACTTCCAAGGATTGATGATCTGATGGATCAGTTGGTTGGTGCAAGCGTGTTCAGCAAGATTGATTTGAGATCTGGGTATCATCAGATCCGTGTGAAAGCTGAGGATATTCAGAAGACGGCCTTTCGGACGAGGTATGGACACTATGAGTATTCCGTGATGCCATTTGGTGTGACTAATGCACCGGGTGTATTTATGGAGTACATGAATAGGATTTTCCATCCTTATTTGGATAAGTTTGTGGTGGTGTTTATTGACGACATCTTGGTTTATTCGGAGAGCGAAGGAGAGCATGCCGAGCATCTGAAGATTGTGTTATCTGTGCTGAGAGAGAAGCAGTTGTTCGCGAAGCTTTCTAAGTGTGAATTTTGGTTGAAGGAAGTTAGTTTCCTTGGTCATGTGATTTCTAGTAGTGGTGTTACGGTTGATCCGTCGAAGGTTGAAGCGGTGTCGCAATGGGAGACTCCGAAGTCAGTTTTTGAGATCAGAAGTTTTCTTGGTTTAGCCGGTTATTATCGGAAGTTTATTGAGGGATTTGCTAAGTTATCGTTGTCGTTGACGCAGTTGACTAGGAAAGGTCAAGCCTTTGTTTGGGACGCCAAGTGTGAAGCGAGTTTTCAAGAACTTAAGCGAAGGTTGACGACAGCTCCTGTTTTGATTCTGCCAAATCTGGAAGAACCATTCGTTGTGTATTGTGATGCTTCTTTGATGGGTTTAGGAGGTGTGTTGATGCAGAATAATCAAGTTGTGGCTTATGCTTCGAGGCAACTCAAAGTGCATGAGAAGAATTATCCGACGCATGACTTAGAGTTGGCCGCCGTTGTGTTCGTGTTGAAACTTTGGAGGCATTATTTGTTTGGTGCGAGGTTTGAAGTGTTTAGTGACCACAAGAGTTTGAGGTATCTTTTTGATCAAAAGGAATTGAATGCGAGACAAAGAAGATGGCTTGAACTTTTGAAGGATTATGATTTTAGCTTGAACTACCATTCGGGTAAAGCGAATGTAGTAGCGGATGCATTGAGTCGGAAATCATTGCATATGTCGGCATTGATGGTGAAAGAGTTGGAATTGGTCGAGCAATTTCGGGATTTGAGTTTGGTATGTGAGAGAACTTCTTTTGGATTTAATTTGGGTATGTTAAAGCTTACAAGTGGTGTTTTGGACGAAATTCGAGAAGGACAGAAATCGGATTTGAGCTTAGTTGATCGGTTGACTTTAATCAACCAAGGCCAAGGTGGTGATTTTCGGATTGATGAGAATGGGATTATGAGATGCCGGGATCGAGTTTGTGTTCCAAATGTTGTTGAGCTGAAAAAGAGCATCCTTGAGGAAGGACATCGTAGCGGATTGAGTATTCATCCGGGTGCTACTAAGATGTATCAGGATTTGAGGAAAGTATTTTGGTGGCCTAGTATGAAGAAGGATATCGCGGGATTTGTGTATTCTTGTTTGACTTGCCAGAAGTCAAAGATTGAGCATCAGAAGCCATCGGGTTTGATGAAGCCGTTGTTTATTCCTGAGTGGAAATGGGATAGTATCTCTATGGATTTTGTATCAGGTTTGCCGAGGACGCCGAGTAATTTTGAGGCTATTTGGGTTATCGTGGATAGGTTGACTAAATCTGCTCACTTTATCCCTATGCGTATGGATTACCCTTTGGAGAAGTTGGCTAAGTTGTATATTGAGAGGATTGTGTGTCTGCATGGTATTCCGTTAAGTATTGTTTCGGATAGAGATCCGCGGTTTACTTCGAGATTTTGGGAGAGCCTGCAGAGTGCTTTGGGTACTAAGTTGCGTTTGAGTTCAGCGTATCATCCGCAGACTGATGGTCAGACGGAGAGGACGATTCAGTCGCTTGAAGATCTTTTGAGAGCTTGTGTATTGGAAAAAGGAGGAGCTTGGGATAGCTACTTGCCTTTGATTGAGTTTACCTACAACAACAGTTTCCATTTGAGTATTGGTATGGCACCGTTTGAGGCGTTGTATGGTAGGCGGTGTAGGACACCATTGTGTTGGTTCGAGTCCGGAGAGAGTTCGGTTGTTGGACCCGAGTTAGTTCAACAGACTACTGATAAGATCAAGATGATTCAAGAGAAGATGAGAGTTGCTCAGAGTCGTCAGAAGAGTTATTATGACAAGAGGAGGAAGGCACTTGAATTTCAAGAGGGAGATCATGTGTTTCTTCGAGTCACTCCGATGACAGGTGTTGGTAGGGCACTGAAGTCGCGCAAGTTGTCGCCGCGTTTCATTGGTCCTTATCAGATTTTGCAAAGGATAGGAGAAGTGGCCTATCGTGTGGCTTTACCACCGTCGCTTGCTAATCTTCACGACGTATTCCATGTATCTCAGTTGAGGAAATACATTGCGGATCCGTCTCATGTAGTCCAGATAGATGATGTGCAGGTGAGAGATAACCTGACTGTTGAGGCATCACCTATGCGGATAGAGGATCGGAAATTGAAGCAGCTTCGAGGTAAAGAGATTGCTTTAGTGAAGGTCGCTTGGGGAGGACCGGCTGGTGGAAATGTTACGTGGGAGCTTGAGAGCAAGATGAAGGAGTCTTATCCAGAACTGTTTGAATCAGGTAACATTTTCGAGGACGAAAATTCCTAAAGTGGGGGAGGGTTGTAACAGCCCAAATTTCATTAAATAATTAATTATAGTAATTAATTGATTTAGTGGGATTTTTATTAATGATTGGAAATTAATTTTATTAATTGGGATTAATAGAGAGTTAATGAAGGAAATTGGAAGGAAGGAAAATGAAGGAAATATATATAAGAGAGAAAAGAAAGTTAGAAAACATTTGGAAAGAAAGAGGAAAGAAGAAGAAAGGAGAGAAAGAGAAGAGAAGAAGAGGAAAAGTGGAAATCATCAAGAACCAACATCAAAGCTCCGATTAATCGAGGTAAGGGTGAGAAATGTTTCTATTTGATCATGGTATGATGTTATGTATGTTGGGTTAGGGTTTTAGTAGAGTTTCCATCACTTTCCAATTAGGGCAAATGTTGGATTGATCAGTAGAATGATGATTTAATCGGTTGAAACTGAGCAATAACGCCGTAGAATAGTCGGGTAACATGTATTGATGCTATTTGTACTGATTTGGGTGTGTAAGAGAAGGTTGATGATGGATTGGTGAGGGAGAAGACAGAATAGGGTTCTGTTATGCGCAGGTTCGCTGGCTCTCGCCAGGCGAGCGAAGGCGAAGCCTAGCGAATGTTGGCGAATAATTATATTTAAGTCCCAGTAGACTTCGCTGGTGGGTTCGCCAGGCGAAGTTGGATAGCGAAGGTTCGCCCAGCGAAGGTGCTAGCGAATGATGGCGAATGAAGTCAGTAGCTACTGACTTGGGCTCGCTGGTAAGTCTCGCCAGGCGAAGCCTAGCGAGTGTTCGCTGAGAGAGTTCGCCAGGCGAAGGCCAGGCGAAGGTTCGCTGCGAGGGTTCGCCAGGCGAATGAAGGCGAATGTGACAATATATTTCTTTGCTGTGTTATCCAAATGGTGATTGATTGGTTGATTCGCATATGTTAATACTTTTATGTTATGAATGAGTATGTGAACTATGATGATAACATGTGTTGTGGGTAGCCTTCGGGCGTGAATCCTAGAGTTGTGATATAATTGATTAATTGTAATCGGTTAAAATGCATGAGAACATAATGATGATTATGTGTGTATTGATTGATGAGTTGTGGATGCTTGATTGTTGTGATAATTAGAGATACATGGGAATACAATGAGGAATGTATGTGTATCGTCTAATGAATTGTGAGTGCATATATGTATGCGATTGTTGTGTGAATGCATGGGAACATATGTGATATGTGTGCATTGTTGTTGAATATGATGATGTGTGAAATGAATACATTGATAAATGTTGATATATGTTGTATGTGCAATCATGATGAAATTCTCGAAGGGGTGAATTATTCGAATGCATGGGATTAAGACGCGGGAACGGTCTTAAGTGCATTTATTGTGATTGGTTGATTGTACATGCATCATTCAGTCAAGAGGCAATGTCTGTTAGTTTCGTGGAAACTAGTGGCTTGTCCCAAACCTAGAAGGGTGGGTTTGAAGCCTAGGGGACGGGCTTGGATGTTATCGGTCTAGAAGGGTGGACCCGGTTTAAAGTAAAAACCGAGAAAAGATAACGAGAGTCGGTACCGCATAGCATTGAGTTGCATTGAATATATTGAGTCACATTGCATAATATTGTTGTGGTACATATGTGCTTGTGAATGATTGTGAAGTCAAGCATGAAGGGATGTGCTTGTGGTTATTCACAATGTTGATATATGTGAATGTGATATGATTATGATTGTGAGAATAAAGTGTGGTGAGAAATGTGAATATGTGTTATATGATACCTATATATACGTAATCTTATGCTTTGATTATTTTGGTTATATTTCTCACCCTTCTGCTGTTTTATAATGCTCTATGAGGCATTGCAGATTAGGATGCTGGAGTCCTTTTGTGAAGATTAGTCTTCATTCTTTTGAGTCTGCTGCTCTGATATGTAACACCGGGTAGTTAGACTAGTATAGTCATTCTTTTGTGATACATTGCGATGTATCAGCTGATGTGGTTTTGTAATCTAACTGATATGATGTATTAATCTGGATGACTTATGTGCATTTGAATTAATATTTTGGAACTGCTTAAATGATTTGATCTTCCGCTTACTTTTGAAAATGTTACATATTTTATAGAGCAAAATGTTAAAGTGTTTTATTGGTGAAGTTGTGACATTCTTCTTTTATACCTTATTCTAAAACTTTTACTCTGATGAATTTGTATATGCTTAAATGTTTTATATGCATTTATTTGGGGTATAGAAAAGGGTGTTACACATACACCTTGGGTTGTTATTCATTCAATCTTTTGACTTTAAAACGTTCAAACTTTACTCAAACCTTATCAATCAACTCCCGAAAGAAACGAGTCCTTGGAATCTCGCATTCCTTAGATTCTTGAGTGACTGCTCTCGAGGCACGCCCATTGACTTGTTTGTCATTCAATCTTTTATTTCCAAACCAAACTTCAACATGTTAACCCCTCTTTTCATGATCGTATCCACGAACTAGAGATGCTATGATTCTTCATTCTCGTATGAATGAAGATACGTAGGCACAAGATTGCGATGATCTTGGCGAATTACCTTTTCTTTTTTCCACCTTTTTTGTCCAAAATATTTCCTTACAATTCTATCTGTCTTCCGTTTTCCCCTATCCTTTCTCGTAGTCGAACTACGAGTGTTATGATTCTTCATTCTCGTCCGAATGAGCATACGTAGGCACAAGGGCCCAAATCCTTGGCGAGCATCCTACCCTAAAATCACCCATTTTCCCCTTAGCAATTGAATCTTTGTATCTTATTGTTTCACATTTATCGTTGAGAAGAAAACGAATAAGTTTAGATAACACTCATCACAAGTCAAACTAAGAGGTTCCCGTTGAGTACAACGGACGTGAGAGGTGTTAATACCTTCCTCTTACATAACCGACTCTCGAACCCAGAATGTGGTTACGACGACCATGTTCTTATCTTTTCAAAGATTTTCTCTATATTTTCCTTTCTCTCTTTTGGGATAAATAAAGTTTGGTGGCGACCCTGTCGAACCGCATTTCGCGCCTTTCGTGCGAGGGTCGTGTTCTCGATTATGTGTATTTTTGAGGTGCGACAATTATCTGTGTAACACCTTAATCCACCGACTCAATAGTTTATTAAATAGTTTAAATAAAATCAAATATTATAGTGTCACCAAAACACAAAAACTTAAAATACCAAATAGTCGGCAAAATAAACAGCAAAAACAAAACAAATTCTAACATAAAGTTTCAACAATAAACTCTAACAAAACAAAACGAAACATAAATGACGAAAGACATCTCATCCTTAGTGTTACATATCAAAGTGACTCCACTAAGACCCAATGATAAAAGCTAAAGGGGGCATATACATCATCCCCTAACTCAGGAGCTACTATTGTACCTGATTGCTTGTACTTCCGGAGAGCAGAGACGCCACAATAATAAACAATGGGGTGAGAATACATCTAACAATTATTAACAGTGAAATTCAGCAAGACATGATAGTAATAATGAATATAATAGTATTCTCAATCACACTCAAAGCACAATCAAGTATATCATAATGCAAAATTACCGGGATCAGATGTATGTGGTACCAAAATTACCGGGATCAGAGGCATGTTACTAATATTCCCATGTCTTTGGTTCCTCTATGAACCGTGTCCCTCTCTGGATGTGAGACCGTCATAATCTCTATATGAACCAGGTCATCACTTGACTGAAGTCCTACATATCACCGAAGTACATGAATGCATGATCACAATCAACACAAAATGTAACATCATGATCAACATCTCAAAATCATAACAAATTAGAAGTCTCAATCATTCACAAAAGTTTCCACTCTTGAACCTACAATTCACAATACTCGTTCATCATTGCAATCCCTCTCTGGATTACTATGCTCAAAACTTCATTCAAGGTCATCATTGTAATCCCTCTCTAGATTAATATACTCAAAATATATTTTCAAAATAAATTAATTATTTATCCAAAAAGGTAAAGTTATATTATTACCAATTGCCCTCAACTCATCAAACTACTCAAAATAACTCAAAAAGTCCCAAGGACTCATAGTTTCTCAAAGCCTCATTATTTTCTCAAAAGCTCTTAAAAATTCAATATTATTATTATGTAAGACCATCAATAGGAAAATGACAAGTAGTTTACTCAAATTGCTCAAAAATAACCCTAAGGTCACCAAAAGGACTCTAATGCCATAAGATTCTCAAAAGTGCCACTTACGAGCTCCCGAACTCCAAAAACACCAAAGAATGCTAGAAAACTCGAAAAATACCAAAAATGTCTGAAAAATAGGAAAAACACAAAATTGCCCAAAAAGTCAAAAAAACACGAAATAGCCCAAAAAGTCGAAACCGGTCAAAATCTCCAAACGTCGCAGCTTCTGAGGCGCGGCATGACCACCTACAAAATTGTGACCCAAAGTCGCTCAGTCGCCAACAGCCTGGTGTTGCCACCGCCGTCCAGCGCGACTTTCTCTTGCCGATGATGGGTTGCGGCACGACTCTCTGTTCACCGCCTCACAGCTCGTCGTCGCGGCACCGCAGCGCGGTTGCGATCCCCGCGGTCATTAGTCTCCGTATTTCTGGAGCGGACCCCCGTTGTGCCACTCCGCCTCCATCAGTGTGGCTGACTCTTATACCGTTTTTTCAAAAGCCTAATTTTTTAAAGAAAACAAGTTTTCCAGTTTGAGATTTTTGCCAAAAAGTGATTTTATTCGTAAAACAACTCTAAAAAAATTTCTTTTGATTTTGGGAAATAAAAAAACAGTAAACTCAGAAGAAAAAAAAAGGAAAACAGTCCAGATTCCAAAATCACAAATTTGGGGAATCAAACGACCCTAACAGAGTCGTTCGAATCCCCAGGGGCAAGGTCCAACATAACAACAACCAAATCAACAAAAAACCAGGTAATCATGTAATCAAGTCATATAACAAGGTTATCAACCCCAGTAGTAACTCATAGAGACCTGAGGGGATTTATCACAAATCCCTTAATAGGGTCTTAATGCAAACATTCAACAACAATAATCCAATAAAATTCAATAGTATGCAAGAAAACATGTAGCTCATAATTTACGTAAAAGAACATTAGGGAAACCCATAACAATCCCTAAGGGCACTGATAGGAGGGTAAGGAACATTCACTATCCTGTAGGCCTGATACATCCTAAGTGTAAACAATTCCCTCCACATCAAATTTGCCATAAATTTGGTTCCCTTGCAAATTTCTCTACTCCTAAAACCTCCACGTTCCCAAAATTCTCTATGCCTCTTTCACGTTCTAACAAAAATGGATTCTAACTAACTTTTCTCACCACTTTTAGTATTTACATGACCTTATTTTTCAAAATTATAACTTTTTCCTAAATAAATTCAATCCTCTCTTCTTCTACCTTCTACTTCCCGTTATTCACAAATATGGCAATTCCTTTTATTTAATCAATAAAATAATTATTTAAATTAAATAGATATTCAATTAAAAAATTATTTAATCACATTTCTCCACTTCTTATCACTTTATTTTATAACAAAAAATCAAGTAATAATTAAAATAATATTATTTATTTGTTTTCACAACTCTTAACCCCAAAACTAGTAAATTACCAAATTGCACCTACATCCTAAAAACATCGCAATTCTTAAATAAGGACTAAATCATGCAAATAGTTAAATGAAATGCTTAAATAATAAGTTGATATGTTACAATCTGCATATATAGATGCATTGGTATGTAGGTATGTCATCATTGTGATTGACATGTCATATGGATATTTCCTACTACTAGGGGGTAATGTGAAGCTTGGGAGAAAAGAAGGCATAAGGTTTCCTATAATCGCTTGCGTGACCATGAGAGTAGTTGGAATACTCGTCACTTGTGGTGGGGGAACCACCACTTATGGTAATGTCTTCGAAACTGACCTGTGACATACATAATGAAGGGTTACTCCAACGGTTGTTGAAGTACTTGCACCACTAATCGTCGATTCGGTTGGTTGTTCTTCATTATCTGGAGCGTTATTCTATGGAAGAGAAGTATTTTTTGGATGTGTCATCTCAACTAAAGTTTTACCACTTCTCAGACGCATAAATACTCAAACATTAAAAGTATTTAATGTATGAAGAATGAAGTTAAAAAATGCATAAAACTTTTCTTTAAAATTTTGAATTTCTTGCACAAAAGAGTCCCATTGGGCGTGCCGACTTATTTACCGTTGTTTTTGGTAAATCAAATTCAAAGTTTTCATTCACTTACAAGATAAAACTCGAAAAAATCTTAGGACATATTGTGCAAAATATTATAACAAAAAGGCGTTTGTACTTGGAACTTTGATGTCTGAATGTAGAGAATTTGGACACAAACTATAACTGGAATAATGCAGATTTGGTTTGAAAAACAAGGAATAAACAAAGAAAATAATAAAAATTATTTAAGTAAATGCTTAAAACTTAAAGTAGTAAAAGAAAGGAGTCAAATTCGTACTTCTTCTCCTAAACTATTTTCTTAATGTGACTTGGATACTTAATTTCTATAGAGATAGAGAATACATAATGAATTTTATGACCCTTGTTTACATGACTTAACTCGTCTTATATACTATTACTATGTTAATTGCCGATAACAGTTATCTTTGTAGAAATCGACATGTACTCTCTTACGTGGGCTTCAACCTTCTAATTTGCTTCCATGTGTCTTTGACATTTGGACTATTTTGAATTGCTCTAGCTGTTTTAAACCGTCTTTTAAATCTTATAATTTCTTATGTAGAAATTCTCCTCTGTCGAACCTTGGAGCATAATGTTGAAATGATTTAGCTACTTGTCCTTAGCATGTGAATTCATCTTATTTCTACTTCTATCAAATTTTTCAAATCACCATAAACCTTTTCGAGATTCTGAATATGTTTTGAAGAGAGAGCGATCATAATCTCGTGGATCTATTCTTAAAATTCTTTAGAACCAGGCTTGGCAGGTTTATAGATTATCTAAATCTTTTAAAAAAAACTAAGATAAGCAAGTCGAACTCACCCCTTCAATTGAAGTTATCAAAATTTTAAAACTATAGCTAAGTTATTTTATACTTAATAACTCATACCTATTTATCACACCTTTATAGTCGAAAAACTAAACAAAAATTCATAGGCTAACTGTTGGCTATAAAAAAAATATTTTGTTCATGTTTATTTGAAATCGGGATATCCTATACCAAAGACACCACTAGAGTGAATGACACATTTTAAATAAGATGTTGTAACTTAGCCGAATCACTTTTTAGAAAGGATTGAAGAGTTCACCAAGTTGAGCAACATCAAAAGAGAAATAAAAAAGGAAATGTCAAAGAATGAATCACCGATAGATTTAGGTAGTGACATATCATTTAATGCATTTAAGTTTTAATCTAACAATTTAACCTGTTTTTTGTATATAACACACTGTATAGAGTTATAAAATATTGTGGTAACTTTTGGACAATTTTTGTGCTCCTAATTTCTGTATTGCATAATACATTGGTTCTGTGTGAATAGTGGGTTGGGTGGGTTCAAAGATGCATATTTTGACACATTTTTTGCTTATAAAAAAAATACATGGGACTTTACGGATGTACATCTTTGTAAACCCCCTTATTATTTTTTTGAAAAAATAAGGTTTATCCGGAGATGTATATTCAGACGCACCTTTAACTTGTTAAAAAAACAAAACACACACACACACACACACACGCACGCACGCACGCACGCACGCACGCACGCACGCACGCACGCACGCACGCACGCACGCACGCACGCACGCACGCACGCACGCACGCACGCACGCACGCACGCACACACACACACACACACACACACACATTCAGACGCACCTTTAACTTGTTAAAAAAACAAAACACACACACACACACACACACACGCACGCACGCACGCACGCACGCACGCACGCACGCACGCACGCACACACACACACACGCGCACACACACACACACACACACACACACACACACACACACACACACACACACACACACACACACACACACACACACACACACACACACACACACACACACACACACACACACACACACACACACACACACACACACACACACACACACACACACACACACACACACACACACACACACACACACACACACACACACACACACACACACACACACACACACACACACACACACACACACACACACACACACACACACACACACACACACACACACACACACACACACACACACACACACACACACACACACACACACACACACACACACACACACACACACACACACACACACACACACACACACACACACACACACACACACACACACACACACACACACACACACACACACACACACACACACACACACACACACACACACACACACACACACACACACACACACACACACACACACACACACACACACACACACACACACACACACACACACACACACACACACACACACACACACACACACACACACACACACACACACACACACACACACACACACACATTATTGATCTACAACTTTTATAAATAAGACTTCTCATTCCATTTTCTTTATATAAACTAGAATGAATACATATCACATTTTATATTTATGTATTTCAATTATGCAAAACTCTCACTTCAATTTCGAATGACTTTTTACAATAATAAAGAAGCACATCTATAAGTGAAAAAAACATATCCATAATTTTATTGCAATACTTATACAACATAGTCAAGTATGGACTTGGATCCTCTTTTCTTTGATGTTTTGATTCAATCCTCCCCCTATTTTTTTCATTTCAATGATTGATTATCACACGAACAATACACAATAGTACAAAGAAGATAAACAATAATATATTTAATGTGATAATAAGACATGATAGAAATATGAGAAGATTTAAATCCATCAAATATGATAGGAGTTTTATGTTAGTAGAAAATTTATCAATTCTAATTAAAAAAAACTAACCAAATCTTTCCCTTAGGTTTATCTATTTATTAAAAAACATATATAAGAAATGAGAGGTATCAAAAGACTTCAATTAAAAGTAAAAAAAATTAAACTTAAGAGAGATAAACACCAAAACAAGTTTCTTTATTTATATTTATTAAATAGTAAAAGTATTTAATCTCAAATATATATTAAATATATCAAATATTTATTAAATTTTTTATATATTTGAAAAATATATATAATTAAAAAATATAAAAAATGAAGTAACTAAAAGTGAATAATTGATAAAGAAAAATAAAATCGATTTTACTTAAAAAGAAGTTCAAATAGTTATCAAGAGAGACGGTAGAGAGAAGTCTTTCCATATCTTCTACAATATACGATCAAATCAAACCCTCTATTTTATCTCTTTCTCTTACTATCATTTTACTTATTTTATATATTTTATATATCGTAAACAAGATATTTATTTTCAAAATAAGAATTATATTATTTAAAGATATTTAAAGATATTATATTATTTAATAATATTTTAATATTCAACTATGTCATTATATTATTTTTAAAATAAGAATGTAATTTGGTGTGATAAATGTCCTTAATTAATTAATTAATAGTATTAAAATATTTTACATTATTGTTAGATATTCTTTTTCTTTTTATAAAATATGTATATATTTAAAAATTATAGAAAATAAAGTAATGAAAAGGGCATAATTGGGAAAGAAAAACATAACCGACTTTAGCAAATAAAGTTCAAAATAGTCGAATAGACCGAATCAAACCCCTCTCTTTCCTCTCCCCTCTGTGCTTTAATTTTACTTATTTTATATATATATATATAACGTACTACTTCTCTTCGATTTTTATTATTGTTGTTATTTACACTGTTCTCTCTTCCTTTTGAGGTTACAACTATTCTCTCCCTCTCTCTCTATGTTATTCTTTTCTGGGTTTATTTATTTATTTTATAATAATCTTCTTTTTCTTACAGAGAACAGTATTAGAATTAGAGTATCACGATCATTTAACCCAGGTGAGCAATTTACGTCTTTTCTTATTTTTGTTTGTAATTTTATCATTGCTTTCTCTTTCCCCTTTTTTGGTGTTAAAATTTGAATTTTTTTTTGATAGTTTCTGGACTTTGTTGAAGTGACGTGAAATCAGTTTGTGGGGTGTTGAAAATTTTGATTTTTGTGTGTGTCACTCATGTGATTGGAGATTGTGATCATTTGTTCACTTTTGTTGAATTTAATTATACATTGGAAGTGGAGGATGGGTTTGTTGTTGGGTTTTGTTTGAATGCTTGAGTGAATACTGAACATTGACGCCGACTTCCATAATAATTTGAAGAAAAATGAATAAATTGAGCGTAATCACAACACGGACACACCTTTTTTGTGTGGATGTTACAAAGTTTAGGTGTCTACTCTTTAGCAATGCGGAGATTTGCAGTTAAATGTGGCTTAAGTGGCCTCAATTGTGGTGGCGGACCGTTTTTTTAAAACCCTAGACATGATATCTACATAGTTTGGTATTGTTATTGATAGAATTCTTCTGGTATCTTGCTGCTGATGTGTAAATGGCTTGTTATCTATGTAGCCCTGCACGGAGCACCGGACAGAACACTGACACAATGACACGAACACCAACACATTGATAATGGTTATAATTTGAAAGATAAAATGAGTGTAATCTCATGTGTTAGTGTCAAACACTGACGTGTATCATACAGACAGACACCAGATATGTCTTTGTTCAAAAATGTATGTGCTATGGGGCTTGTAATTGAGTATTGTTATTGAATGAACTCTTGTGCTATTTAATTACTGGAATTGACTTATTTTGTGTATTATATATTATTGAGACTTGAGAAGCTGAGTTGCCTTGTTTGCAGGTCTCCATAGAGCAATGGAGTCTCCCGATGAGATGGGATGCCAGGCACCAGAACGTCCTATTCTTTGTGTTAACAATTGTGGTTTCTTCGGAAGGGAAGCTACCATGAACATGTGTTCCAAGTGCTACAAGGACGCATTGTTAACCCAGGAGCAGGACAAACTTACTGCGACATCAGTTGAAAACATTGTAAATGGCAATGGAAAGCTAGCTATGACTGCAGGTGTTGTTGATGTACAAGTTGAAAATGTGGAGGTCAATACAGTATGTCCCGAAGTTCCAGATAATTCGGTCTTTGGCGAGAGTGTGGAGACGAAAGCCAAGACTGGTCCTAGCAGATGTGCCACTTGCCGGAAACGTGTTGGACTAACTGGTTTCAGCTGCAAATGCGGCAACCTCTTCTGTGCAATGCATCGATATTCTGATAAACATGAATGCCCTTTTGATTATAGAACTGTTGGTCAGAAAGCCATAGCAGAAGCCAATCCAGTAATTAAGGCAGATAAACTTGATAAAATCTAGCTATGCTTCATCTTTTATCTGCAAGTCTTCATATGCATTAAACTGCCTGGGTTTTAAATGTCCTTTAGTGTCTATAAGATGATCTGTCGTGATAATCAAGGTCAATTTTAGGGAAAACCATTCCATGTTTGTGCTGGTTTGATGAACACTTTGGCTCATTTTGTATCGGTTTCATGCTTCGTATGCAATTAATTTCTTTCTCTCATAGCTTGTTGTGTGTTATTTTGCTATTGCGTTCTCTTTAATACTCGTATTGTTTTCACTAGTGTGAGAATATGCGTAACCGACTAACACAGGCCTACGGCGTAGGCCTAATTAACTTACACAGACTCAGGTTAGGCTAGACTTTTTTCTTCAATAAAAAACTTACGTTTTGAATTTTTTAGCCGACGAGACTCAAATTTGACAAAGTCTAGTTCGGTCCATTCTATTGTCAACCTTAATTCTCATGCATAAATCATAAGCTATTGGTAAGGTTTTTATTTATTAATTTGTATTTTATTAATTTCTGAGCTCATTCTTTTCGATTGAATGAACAAGGTAACAGATATTGAGAGCAATCAGATTGAGTGCAGATTTGTGCAGAAATTAGGTGAAACTGCAGCTTTAGATACTAGAGGCATTATCTTGTTTAAACATTGTTTATTATTCCAAAGATTTGCTGAAGATATGTTAAGAACAACATCTGTTGTTTCTGAACTGAAAACAATATAGTAAATAAAGTTACACATTTTGTGTGATTCTTGATGAAAGTATATATTTTTTTCTTAACTGGAACTTTGATTAGTGGTCTGAAAGGGGATATAAGGATAATGTAAGTTATTATATTTTTTTTTGATTTTTTTTTGTTAGTTGAGCTAAGATACATTAATATAGTAATGTCACTAAAATTACCATATACTAAAGGTATGTAGTTAATTCTCTATCATGGAGGATGAGAAAATGAGAGTTACATTATATTGTATTAAATAAAACAAGGCAAATTCAAATAGGGCGGACTATGTCCACCGGTCATTGAAGAAGCCAACTATGCGAGAAACCAAAACCAAGACTTTCAACTAAGACCACCATATCAAAGCAATAACCAAGGCTACCAATCGATAGGTAATAGCCAAGGTTACCATCAAGGGTGGAGGCAAGAGCTGAGTTCTTCAAACTGTCAACCTTATCAAAATTACAACCAACTGTAACAAAACCAAGGAGAAGGCTTTAAGATTAAGGAGATTTTCAACCAATTTATGCAAATGTCCATCTCCACTCAAAAAAGTACGGATGCGGAAATTCGGAATCTTAAGACTCAAGTTGGACAATTGTCCAAGCAACTAGCCGACTAACATAAGGACACCTTTATGGCTAACACTCAAGTGAATCCAAAGAAGCATTGCAAGGCCATCTTTACAAGGAGTGTAAGAACAATTGGTGGGGAAGTTGAAGAAAACATTATAATTGAAAAGGAGGATGTGATTATGGAGGAAGTTGAAAAAAATTATGAAAATAAGGTTATTGAAAAGAATGACGTAGAGGAGAAATTGAAAAAAAAAAGGAAAAAGGAAATAAGTATGAGGGAGAATTTCTACAGAAAAAGTTACCATACCCTATCGCTCATATGAAAAAAGAAAATGAAAAGCACTATGCGAGATTCTTGTATATATTCAGTCGGTTGCAAGTAACCATTCCTTTCTTCGAGTCTCTCGAGTAAATGCCTAAGTATGCCAAATTCATGAAGGAGATACTTACGAAAAAAGAGGTGCATGAATAAGGACACCATTGAGCTCAATGCTAATTGTAGTGCTATTGTCCAAAGAATTCTTCCGCAAAAAGGAGATTCGGGAAAAGTAGCTATACCTATAACTATAGGTAGTGATTTCAAATGCAAAGCTTTGGTCGATATGGGAGCTGGTATAAATTTGATTCCTTTATTCGTTGTCAGAAGACTTGAAAACATGGAAAGAAGTCAACCAACATGACTTTACAACTTACGGACAAGTCTATGACTCGTCCTCACGGAGTTTTTGAAGACGTGTTATTGAAATTCGACAAACTTTTATTTCCGGCTAATTTCGTAGTCATGAACATGAAAGATGACGAGGATACATCTATAATCCTAGGAAGACCCTTCACGAAGACCGATGGGATGTTAATCGATGTTGATGATGGTATCATGAAGGTGAGGACAAATGATGAGGAAATGTGTTTCACACTTTTCAAAGGGGTGGTGTATTTGAATCATTTGGAGAAAAATTTTCAAGTGAAAAATAATGATGCAAGGATTGTGGCAAAGAAAAAGAAAGAGGATGACGCAAGGTTTCATCAAAGAAAAAGAAGGAAGAAAGAGCCAATAATGAAGAAGTGTTTAAAAAGAAGGATGAAGAGGCTAAAGATGCTTTAATGAAGTCATGTTGGGACTTTTCTTTCTTAAGAAAAAATGGACCAAGAACAGGTCATGATAATGGTTGAGGTCTTTATTGTTAGAGTTTTTTTTTCGGAAGCTGATCCATTCATTTTTAGTTTCGAGGTTTCAAACCTCCGAACCGTCGAGTTCAAACGATGCTAAACAAAACGCTAGTTGGGAGGCACCCCAACATTGTAAGTACTCTTTCAATTTTACTACTTTTATAGTGTAATTTAGTTTAGGAAGTGTTGTGGTAGAATGAGATGAAAAGAAAAAAAAATCAAAAAATTGTCACATTTGCCTTGAGTTCGCTAGGCGAACCTAGGGCGAATGTCTGTTGGGAAGTTCCCTAGGCAAACTGAGTGAGACAGAGAAAAATAGCAATTTTTCTGCCACATCACTTAAGTGGTATTTTGGGTGTGCCAGAGATGCATGTGCCCAATACCCTCTTTTCAGATTTGGTGGGGTAAACTTTCCCCATTCCCCTTTATGTCTTCACTTTTCCCTCTTCTCTCTATACTTTCCACAAAAAATACACCACACACAATTTTCTCTGCTCTCCATTGTACCCGTACAAGTGAAGTTGTTTCCAAATTTAATTTCAACTCATTCTCCTCTCAACATAATTCAGGTTTGAGTTTCTGTATTCATTCCCTTGTTCTTGTTAGCAAAATGTTGTTAGGGTTAGTTTGAGAAAATGTTAGAAACTTGCTTCTAGGCTTTGTGAATCTATTGCATGTCCTTTATTGTTGGTTTATATTGCTTTGCATGTTGGTTCTGAACTTCAAAAGTTCTGAGGGTTGAACTTGCTTAGGTTAGAATTAAAGTGGAATTGAATGAAACCTTATGAACTCTTAACCTTTTACTTGAACAATTATGGTAGTCGGTGCTGTTACTTGATACTCATTGTGTACCATGAATAGAAATGACTGAATGTAGAAAACTGGCCGTATAATTGATTTTCTTTCAAGTAGGCAGAACCTACAATTTTGAAAATTCGCAGGGTTCTCCTTGAGTTCGCACATCAAACATGGAGCGAAAGTTCGCTAGGCAAACTCTTGGCGAACATGACAACATAATTAACTTTTGAGTTGTGTTGAGATTTTTGATTTAATTCTTTGTGCATTTCTTTCTCACTAATTTATCATGTGTTTGATTTGCTGGTTTTGTTTGGTGAATGTGCAGATGGAACCCCCTAAGGCAACTCCTTCCAAGAAAAGAAAGGTTGGAAGTACAAAGGATATTGATTGGTCCAGAGGAGCTAAGTAAAATGCTCGTTATGTTGCTCTCGAGAAGAGGAGCATTTTTCCAGAAAAGAGGTTTAACATCAACCCTCAAGATTCCTACTAGGCGGTAGCGGGAAACCTTTACAGGAAAAAGTGGAACAGGTTATTCATGCCTTGTGAGAGCTATACTTTGGTTTGCGGAAGAGAGGTGAAATTTGATCAGGATACTATTAACCATGTTTTGGGTAAGCCTCTCACCATGGGGAAAGATGAAATTAATGAGTATCATCAAAATTTGAGGCTGTATAGAGACACGAATACCACTTCTGGTGCATTATTGTTAGAGGGCAAATTGGTGGAATTGAACCCGTCTGGGGTTTCTAAAAGATACCACAGGGAGGATATACGACCGTTAGCTCAACTGGTACTTCTCTTGGTGTTGACTAACATCAAGCCGAAGTCGCATAGCTCCACTATTCCCATTCCTGTTGCACACTTAGTTCACAACATGTTGATTAGAATTCAGATTGATGTGGCTAGGATTATCGTTGATGAGATGCACACTATTGTTGAGAGTGGACTTAGATCAGGGTCGCGAGTTAATTTCCCCTTGATCTTTCCATGTCTAATCATGGTTTTGTGCGTGCATGCTAGGGTGAAGCTACCCTTCCGCTTTCAGGTGACGATCCCGAATGCTATTGATGACAATTATGTTGATAAGTTTTACAGGCCTAAGGGAATGAGAGGAGGATAAACCTCTAGTGTTGGTGCTGATTCTGGTACAAGTTCAGGAGCTGGTGATGCTTCCAGTTTTGGAGTTGCAGGCTCAGAGGGATTTGACCCGTTCTAGAGGGATATCTATAATTATAACTTGGAGTGGATGACAATAACTTAGCGTGCCATGATTGGTATTCATAATTCTATGTAGGTGTTACAACTGAAGTGCAAGGAGCCCTTTGTGGAGCGTTCAATGATGACTAAGGAGCAATTCCTAGCTCATTTTGATTGGCCCAAGGCCAAACCATATTTTGGAGAGGGGGCAGGTGTAGCTGATCTTGAGGATGCTGAGGAGACAGACATAATGATAAGGCTGGTTCTGATGATGTTTCTGGTTCTAGAGAGGAGGTTGATCTAGAGGAGAAGACCGAGTCCATGAGGACTAGTTTTCGTTGTTGGATATTTTGAGCATGATCTTAGGCGACTTCCTTTGGTTCTACAAAGTGAAGTTTCATGTTATCTTAGATCATTGCTATTTTTATTTTATGTTTATTGTATTCCCTTTTTGATGTACAATATCCACTTGGTGGATTATTTTGGATAATGTTGTTTGTATGTACCACTTTTGAGTATTAGTACTTTTGTTGGTGTTTTTACACCATTAACATTTTAATGTTATTTGCAGTTGAATTCTTCAGTTCACAAATGTTCAACTTTCATTTTCTTTTATCATGTTGTTTAAGAGTTGAATTCTTCAGTTTATGAATGTTCAACTCTAGTAGTTTTTTTTTAATTTTTGGTATGCTTTCTTTGAATTTAATGTTTCCCTTTTGTGGTGTTGAAATGTGAGAACTTCTAGATTGGTTGATATTTGCTAAAAGTATCCAATGAAGATTCTCCCAAGTTTGGATGGTGATGATAGTATTTGGTCGTGTGAATGTTGACAAGATGCATAGTTACCTATTTCTAGGATGCTAGAATGTTTAAGAATTTCTTTTCTTTGTGCAAATGTAATTTTGTTTCACTTTTGCAACTTTGTTTGAATGCTTGTATCACTTAGGTTCCAATAGCCACAAATTTGTGAGAAACCTCCATTGTTTACTAAATGCATAGGAATACTGATAAATCTTGTTGAATACATTTGATTCATGCTTACTCTTGTGATTATTTTGTTTTTGTGGAAGCATTAGATATGATCAATACATTTGTTGATAATGAGCACAACCATATCCAAAAGTAACTTACTCGCGAGTAGTGAGAATTTGCTAACCCCTTTGAGCTTAATAGTTTAGATCCTAGTTTAGTGATGAACTTGGTATTTGTACATAATTGAAAAAATAGTTCATCATTGAATCGTGTAGGATTCTAAAAAAAATTCTCGAGCCTTTGAAATTGTGCTAAATTGTCTTCCTTGCCTAAAAAAGCAAGGAACATTCACTTAAGGTTTGTTTAAAAAAAACCAAGTTGGGGAGAGTGAAAAGAAAGTGGTAGGTTACTAAAAAAATTTGAAAATTTTCAAACAAGCATTGAAAAGAAAATGTGAATATGAATTGTGAAAAAGAAAAAGAAAAAGCATGCTTGTTTGAATAATTTTTTTTTTTTTTTATGAATAATGTGCAATAAAAGGTGTTGGAAGGGTGAACAATAGAGAAAATAAATTTTTGGATGAAGTTGTAATGTGTACATAACCATGTATAATGAATATTTCTTTTGCATTTACAACTTTAAATCCATGGCCTTATAAATTTTCCTTTGTTGTGAACCTAACCAAGCTACAACCTTTAAAGACCTTAGTGATCTTCTTGCTCCCATGAATTCTTTAATGATTGATTAGATGAATGTATGAATTGGTTTGTATTTGCATCACTTGTCACGTGAGTTAAATTTCCCCACGGTTACAAATGCGTTAATTTCTTCAATTCTTATTCGAAGAGGAGTGTTAGAATGATTCAAGCATGAGAATTTAGTTGTTATTAGCATTGCATGCTATTTTCTTAATAACTAAATTCTTTTGCATTGTTCGATTCTAGGAAGTTATAACCATTGCTTATGTGCATTTGTTTGTTTATTTGAACCATAAATCCATTCTTGATTGAATTAAATTCTCGAGCAAATCCTCTTATTTTTAATGAGAGGTATACTTTGCTTGATGACAAACAAAGATCTAGTTGGGGGGAGTTTATTGAATGCCAAACTTGCTTTAAATTGATCCTTAATTATTGGAATTTTCCAACTCTTTTCTTATGTTTTGTTGGATTTACTCCATGATATCATAATATTCTTCAATATTGTTAAAAATAACTTTGGTTGCTTTGATTTGTGTGTTATTATGCATAAATTAGGCATAAAAATATCAAAGTATAAGATTCAAGCAATTGGATAAGGAATCCAATTGAAAAGAAGAATTTTAGCATACTTGTTGTGCAAACAGCCAACGAGGAGTGCCAGTGAATGTTCACTGTGCAAACTCATGATGAAGTCCTAGCGAACCATCTCAGGAAGTTGGCAGTAAGAAAAGGGCAGTAAGTTCGTTGGACGAACAAGCAGCAAATGTTTGTTGTGGAGAAGTCTCAGCGAAGGGCTAGTGAATCATCCAAGACTAAAGTCAGTAGCTAAAGGACCATAACTTTGTTGTGCGAACTTGTAGCGAGGTAGTTCGCAGTGTAAAGAATTGCTCGCACAACGAACTTCAAATATTTCTCAGGGATAGTTTAACTGTTCAGAGGCACTTCAGGTGTCTAAAAATGTGTTTGTTAGGCGAAGAAACGGTTCGTAGTGCGAACGTGACAGATTCTAAAAGTACTATATATATATGTGTGTGTGTGTGTGTGTGTGTGTGTGTGTGTGTGTGTGTGTGTGTGTGTGTGTGTGCGCTTTTCACTATTTTTGGGGATCATAACCCATTTTTACACAGAAGAATTTCAATTCTCATCATTTCTTCATCAAAAGGTGATATTTTGCAAATAGAAGTTGGATTCGCATCCGAGTTTGATTCTTTGACGTGGATGTTCATTCATATTCTTCCAAGACTTGTAAAGCAAGCTACCATGGTTATGGGTAGCTAATTTCCTTTGTATCAAAGGTAGAGGTAGTATACCATTAGCTTGTATGTATTTCTTTTGATTGACCTTGTATGTGAACAAGTGATGATTAATATATGGTGAATATTTTTGTTATTAATGATCCATTCCTATTGTGTAAAACTCTAGACATAGATTTTGTGAAACTTGACCTAAAATATTCATCTATCAGTTTATAGATTAGAGAAATCGGTCTATGGTCGATAGTTACTTTGTGTTGAACTTAAAGCTTACTATATTGGTTGTTATATGGAGAAATTATGTAGCAATGAATACATTATTTCTCACGACGCCGCTCTAGACATACACGGTGTTGAGAGAATGCGTGACGATATTTTATATACAAGATTGAAAAAATGCGTATAGCTTAGGGTAGATGAAAACTACTTTTGATATACTTTGTTAACAAAAATATTTATAATTTATAAGCTTTGCTACTAAAAAGTGACAATTTTATGAACAAAACTTTGAAAATCCTTTTTCTTGAAACGATAAACTATTGAAAGGCAAGCATCAAAATATCCTCAATCCCTATGGAGACGATAACAAAAAAAAACCCTTTAACTACGATTCAAACAAAATGGCGCCATTGCCGAGATTGTAGATATTGCAAGTATTGCAATGGTTTATTGATTTAAAAACTTTGTATTGTATTCTTATCCATGTTACGTTTCTTGTGCTGCTTAATTTGTTTGGTTAAGTGTGCAGAATATGTTTATGCGAGATATTGTACCTGTAGACCAACTTCTTTTTTATCCTGAGATTGAAAGTGTGCGAAATTCACAAACCAAATAGAGATTTTAACGAATGATCTCAAAAACCAAACAAGAGTTTTTTTCAACCAAGCTCACAAATAAGGCAGATGTTGGGTAAGAATATGGACATAAATAAGTCAATAAGGCCGGTCGGAGAGGGGGGGGGGGGGGTGAATAAACCTATCCCAAAAAACACACTTTCAAAAACATTTTAGGTCGCATAAATTAAATCAAAGATTTTAAGATGCGCGAAAGCAAAACACAACAGTAAGAGAGTTTGGAAACTTCTCAATGAGTTGAACCAACTTAATTATTGCAAGATACCACTAAGAACTTGATTACTTCTAATGCAAGTCAAATACAAGATAATCAAATACACTTTAAACAAGTGATTTAAAAACTCTATACATATATGTTTATTCAAGACATAATTAAGCTTATGATGATCCAATAAGATTGATGCACTGCAGACTTAAGCTTACACATTAAATATCTATAAGCACGCTCTAACCTAAATGATATACAAATAATGAAATAATGAACAAAGACAATAACAATATTTATAAAATTCTAAAAGATTGAGGAGATAAGGGAAAAGAGAAAAGATACACACACACACACACACACACACACACACACACACACACACACACACACACACACACACACACACACACACACACACACACACACACACACACACACACACACACACACACACACACACACACACATATATATATATATATAGTGATTCAGCGTTTGTTCTAACTTTTCCTACTCCACTCTTCAATGATGTTAAAGAACCATTGGGAAATAACCAGAATCTTCCACTATTTTGATAAGTTTGATACAAGCGTTTTGATTACAATGAAATATCACACTATAATTATCTATGTTGATGTAGACACTCAAACTACTAACAAAAACAAGATCCCCAAAGATCTTGATCCAATAACCTTACTATCCATAATAATCTGCTCCAAGTATTCGTCTGTGGAAATCCACCCGATCCCATCGATTTCTTGTATGAGCGATTGCCATTAGGTAAGCATTGATTGGACAACTCCCAACTTTGTCTATGACCAGTCTTTCCACAATCTCTCCAAAGTTGGACAACTTCCAACTCTGCCTTACGAACAATCTGTACTAGACTTTGCCAAAGTCTTCCATGAAGTATAATGAAATTCTATTTTAGATAGATACCAATAGGGAGCAAACTATATTAAAGAAATAATACATTCACATGTTACAAACAATAAATTTCAAACAAAAATATTAGATACCCTAATGTACCACTAGTATCCCTTAAGCACTCAATCTTTATAGATGAAGATCCACAACAAAGGAAAAAGACTAAGGATGAAGATGATGAATAGTTCTAAAGGAATCTCATAAACACTCTAATTCACAAGGTGCTAATCAAGGAATTAGATGCAGGTGAATGAAAACCACACACACACGCACACAATATTCTCTCAAATTTATGGATAAATTGGTCTTGGTTCTTGATGGATATCATGAGCTTGATTAACCATGAATCACTATAAGATTGATCAACTCACTCTCTCTAATTTTCTTCAAAACAACAATAAATTACACAAGAACAATGTGTAACAAAAAGAAGTTAATATGACATTGATTAACACAGAAGACATTGTTATTAAAAACAAGAGAAAGATTATAAGGTGCTAAGAATATACACACTAGAGAGTAGAAGAAAAATTGACATTTTGTCTTGGTGGATTTCACCCAAATTGTTTTACACCACTTGTCTTTGGATCAAAAAAATAACTATTTAAATCTAAGGTAGAAAATTAGATTTTTGAAGCTATGATTCGATTCAAGTAGGAATCGTGATTAAAGTCACAAGGTGTTGTGATTCAAGTCAAGTTAAATTCACGATTCAAGTCAAATTAGGCAGTGCTCAACCCTAGCTTCATGGAGAGTTATGATTCGAGTCAAATTTACAACATGATTTGAGTCACACAAGGTTGATTCGAGTCAAGTTAATTTCATGATTCAAGTCACATATAACACTTGATTCAAATCAATTGACTTTTCACCTTGGTATAAGAGTTCTAACTTGTGATTCAAGCCAACACTGATGAAATGACAAAAAAAAAAATTTGTTAGGCTAAAAAAGGAACACTATAATATATCAACACTCTAATTTTATTGAATAATGAAGGGTCTTGATGGTACAATGATAAATAGCCAAAGCGAACATAATACAACACAACTATGAATGAAATACAAACATGTGATTATTTGAATAACAAAAAAACTATAAATAAGCGAATAAGTAATATCATATACACTCAAATTGACAAAAACATCAAAACAAAGTAACAATACCATATGATAACATGACTGCACTTTCAACAAAGACTTCTCACAAAAGATATTCCACAAGAGATAAAAAAAAGTCTCTTGCATAAATTACAATGTTACTTATGCACTAGAATCACATTAAAAAGCTCATTGATATTTTTCACTCTTAAATGAAATATCGGTGATATTAAAGAAATGAGAAGAAAATGAGTAGAGAGTGAGAAAGAGTGTCAAAACACGTTATTTGGTGTGGTTTAAACGTGAGAAGAACCTTCTATTTATAGGAGAGAAATCTTGCCCAAAAAGAAAAGCTATCTATGAATTTTTAATGCTCATAATCGATTATGCCTAACACATAATTAGTTATGTGCTTCATAAAAATGTAAACCCCAATTTTCAAAAAGGAAATCCTACAATGGCTAGTGTTCTAATCACTTAAGGGTGTTCTTAAAAGCTTAAGAAGGGTTAAACCTTGCTCAAATCAATTGGCTAAGGATATTAATTCATTAGGCAGTGTATTTAAACCTCTTAAATATTTAGGAACGTCGTTTATCAATTACACAAGCATCTTAATGGTTTCTCTAAGGGTTTTAAGGATGTTTATAAAAAAAAAAGTTGTTGAAAATTCTTTTATGTGGCTGTGTGTGTTGCCTTAGTAGTTTAAGAACTATTGTAATATCTTTAATAAAATTTGATCACTCAGACATAGTCTAGACAAACTTTCAGACTTTTTTTCTTTCACAAACTCTGAAGCTTCAAGATCTATTGCTTGATACATCAATCATTCAACACTTCATATGGAACTCAACTTCTTCTATTGGATAGGGATTGATAAGATTCTTTATAGGCACCATCATCAGAGAGATTTGTTTGACTAGAATCATGATGAATTCCACGAAACTCGTTTAACATTAGGTGTTGTCCTTAGGTGATTGAGTTTGACATATTGATCTCCCAATAAAAACAACTTGATTATCACTTCAGATGAAGACTTCACATTATAGTGTTTGGCTTAAGGAACTCATCAAAAGATGTTTGGTTTTAAAACTAAGTTTTACTTTTCTCATGTCTTATTTTGTCTAATGAAAATCAAGTTTATTTACTACTTTATCATCAAAGCAAAAAGTAGAAATAAATGAACCATTGATTACAAAATCCTACATTTCAAAATCATTTTCCTTAATAAAATTTTTAAATCTCACTTTCCATTACTCAAACTTTTTAGCATCAAATAATGGATGTGTATTCACGAAAAGTCCTTTATTTGAAAAAGAAATGTTTGTAGCCATTATACTACCCCTTAGAGGATTAGTATTATAACACGAGTTAGACTCTAATGTCATTTTTTGAACAAGTAACTCCAAATAGAACGCAGAGATGAGAGGTTAAATTTTATTGCTTAAAAAAATAATGTCCAATTATTTTATAACTTATTCTATTCCAATTTGTATTGAAATTAATTTAATTCAATTAATTAGTAAAATATTTATGATTATACAATTCACATAATTAATAAATAAAAATAATAATTATATAATAGTTTCACTTTTGTGATCACAAAATAATTATAAATGGTTGATATTATCATACAATTTTAATACAACTTAATCCATACATGATTGTGTATTTAATATATCATTTGACTATATAATTCATTTCATACATATTTCATAATATTATTTTATAAAATTCGTGCACAAATATCTAAATAATAAGATATACATGTTAAACTATTATAATAAGATTGTATTATTATTATTATTATTATTATTATTATTATTATTATTATTATTATTATTATTATTATTATTATTATTATTATTATTATTATTATTATTATTATTATTATTATTATTATTATTATTATTATTATTATTATTATTATTATTATTATTATTATTATTATTATTATTATTATTATTATTATTATTATTATTATTATTATTATTATTATTATTATTATTATTATTATTATTATTATTATTATTATTATTATTATTATTATTATTATTATTATTATTATTATTATTATTATTATTATTATTATTATTATTATTATTATTATTATTATTATTATTATTATTATTATTATTATTATTATTATTATTATTATTATTATTATTATTATTATTATTATTATTATTATTATTATTATTATTATTATTATTATTATTATTATTATTATTATTATTATTATTATTATTATTATTATTATTATTATTATTATTATTATTATTATTATTATTATTATTATTATTATTATTATTATTATTATTATTATTATTATTATTATTATTATTATTATTATTATTATTATTATTATTATTAGTATGTTTATGTTTATTATTATTATTATGTATTTCTTTCATTTTAAAATTTTACCCATTAATGTTTTATACTTATATGCCTTTTTATTACTATCTACAATATTCTCTTTTTTAATTTATAATTTTTTTCACCCTTCTTCTATTATGTCTGGTTTAATACTTTTTGTATTGAAATTAATTTAATTAACTAATATGGTGTTTACGATTATACAACTTACAAATTGATATAAAAACTAAAAATATATGAATTTTTAGATATATTATGATTTTTAAATTTTGTTGTCAAGTAAATTTTTTTATTAGCTAAAATATATAAATTTTTTTATTAGTTAAAATATATAAATTTTATTTAAAATATACAAAATGTAAGTGACATGTATAAAAGCACAAATATCTTGCTCTCATTCAATTTGTAGGTTTTATTTTTTATTATAAATCTGAATCTCTCTTCATACAGGGTGACCATGTAGATAACCTATGCATTTGTTATAATAAGATTTTAAAAATTACAGCTTATTCAAAATTTCCAAATTATTTATTATAAAATTTTCAAATGAGGAAGAATAGTGATCCAAATAAATTATATAAATTTCATCATTTATTATAAATTTTTCAAATGAGGAACAATAGTGATCTAAATAAATTATATAAATTTCATCATTTATCTTCTATTATTTATGATATTTTATTTTATTATTATAATTTGAAAGTTCTATCTCTTTTATACTTCCTTTATTTTTCAATTAAGAGTGTGATTGACATTACATGTAAGTTATTTATTTTACTTAATTAGAAATTTTATGAAATTTTTAGTTTGAATAATCAAATGTTCAAATAATACTAAAAAAAAGGTGAATGTCATTTAGAGTTCAAATTATTGATTAAATATGTTATTCTCTTTTCTTTATAAAATTTGTTTAAAGTATATTTTATTATTTTTCATAGGATATAACTTATTAGTAAAATATTTTTAACTTTTATATAAAAAAAAAATTAAAAAACATTCATAATAAAGAAATGAGAAGAAAAGGAGTAGAAAGTGATAAAGAATGTCAAAACATGTTATTTGATATGCTTTGAAAGTGAAAAGAACCTTCTATTTATAAGAGATAACTCTTGCTCAAAAAGGAAAACTATCCATGAATTTTTAATGCTCATAATTAATTATGTCTAACACATAATTAATTATGTGCTTCATAAAAATATAAAACCTAATTGTCAAAAAGGAAACCCTAAAGTGGTTAGTGTTGTAATCCGATAAGAGTGTTCTTAAAAGATTAAGAAGGGTTAAATCTTGCTCAAATCAATTGGATAAGAGACTTAATTCATTAGGCAATGTATTTAAACCTCTTAAATATTTAGGGACATCCTTTATCAATTACACAAGCACCTTGATGGTTCCTCTAAGGATTTTAAGGAGATTTATTAAAAAAAAATTGAGAATGCTTTTAGGTGAGTGTGTGTGTTGCCTTAGTAGTTTAAGAGCTACTGTAATATCTTTAAGAAAATCTGATCATTCAGACTTAGTCCAGACAAGCTTTCAGACTTTTATTCTTTGACAAACTCTGAAGCTTCAAGATCTATTGCTTGATACATCAACCATTCAACGCTTCATATGGAACTTGACTTCTTCTAGCGGATGAAGCTTGATAAGATTCTTTATAGACACCATCATCAAAGAGATTTGCTTGACTATAATCATCATGGATTATGATGGGAAGTTAAGACATAATAATTGACCAATACACAGCAGATATAAAACTTCCCCAAACTTGTAGGAATCTTGAGGATAAAAAACAAATATAAGACGATAAATCAAACAAATAAAGACACAAAAGAACACCGATATTTTTAACGTGGAAAACCCCTCAATAAGAGAGTAAAAATCACGAGTCATTCAGACCAAAGAAATAACTCCACTATAATCAATTAAGGGTACATGAAAGTATTAAAGTGATTCACAAACTAGTGATAGCTACCACAAATCACAAAGCAAACTAGCTTACAAATAATAATCAAAAAGCTGAAAATTTTCCCCAAAATTCCAGCTTCAGTGCGAAGGAAATAACTTTCACCTCAAACTTTATATTGAAAATTTGAACGGTCAAAAGTTAGATATATGTGTTACGAACCTGCTCACTAAATTTGAGCTCGATCTAACATTTAACGAATCAGGGATCGTCGATTTAGTGAGACTGGTTACAGAAAAATAGGAATGAGTTTCTCTCCTCTTTTCTCTCTTTTGAATCCTTATTTTTTCTCTATCTCTCTTAATCCTAAATTGATCATTTCCACTTAAATAAGTGATACAAATTGGCTAATCATATTTGGGGCTTTCTCCATATAGGAAGGGAGTCCAAACCCAACAAATTTCCCCCTCACCATTATGTGGATGAAATCGCCAAACCAGTGATATCACAACTAGGTTCAATTTCCCTCTCGGTAATGCTTTAGTCATCATACCAGAACCATTATCATTTGTATGAACTTTAGCTAACTCCAATACCTTAACATCCAAAACATCATGTATCCAATGATATTTCACATCAATGTGTTTGGACCTATTATGAAAAGTCGGATTCTTACCAAGATGAGTTGTGCTTCGAAAATCAACAAATAACACATATTTGTCTTGAACAAAACCAAGCTCCTGTAAAAAAATTCCAACCATAGTAACTCTTTGCATGCTTCGGTAATTGCAATAAGCTCAACCTTTTTAGTAGATAGTGCTACACACTTTTACAATATGGACTGCCAAGCAACAACTCCCCCTGCAAATTTAATCATGTAGCCCGAAGTTGACTTTCTGGAATCAACGTCTTCAACCATATCAGAGTCAAAGTACCCTACTAGAGTAGGCTTATTTTCTCCAAAATAAAGCCTCATAGAAGTAGTACCACGAAGAGACCTTAAAGTCCATTTTACAGCATTCCAATGCTCTCTACCTGGATTTGACAAAAATCTACTGACTGTACCAACAGCATGTGCTATATCTGGTCTTATACACACCATTGCATGCATCAAACTACCCATAACAGATGCATAAGGAACACATTTCATTTCAAACGCTTTATCTTTACTTGAAGGACTTTGATTAGAACTCAACTTGAAATGAGTAGCGAGAGGAGTGCTTACCGCCTTAGAACTCTACATTTTGAATCTTTGCATCACTCTTTCGATATAGTTTTCTTGTGACATCCAAAGTTTCTTCTCTTTTCTGTCACACATGATTCTAATACCAATAATCTGTTTTGCTGCTCCCATGTCTTTCATGGCAAATGACTCTCCCAATTGCTTATTTAGCATGTTAATGTTATAAATACTTTTTCCTACAATAATAATATCATCAACATATAACAACAGGATTACAAAGTCATAGTTAGAAAATGTTCTAACAAAGACGCAATGATCTGAAGTAGTCTTTTGGTATCCTTGATCACACATAACAGACTTAAACTTCTTGTACCACTGCCTTAGATCTTGCTTCAACCCATATAAACTCTTTCTCCATCTACACACATGATATTCCTTACCTTTAACTTGAAAACCATTGAATTGTTTCATGTATATCTCTTCCTCCAAATCGCCATGAAGGAAAGTCGTTTTCACATCCATTTTCTCAACCTCTAAATCAAGAGTAGCAGCCAAACTCAACACAGTTTTAATTGATGACATCTTTATAATAGGGGAGAAAATATAATTAAAATCAACACCCTTTCTTTGACGGAAACCTTTCACCACTAATCTGACTTTATATCTTAGAAACTTATAGTTGCACTCATGTTTAACTCTACACATCCACATGTTTTTCAAAGCCCTTTTACCTTTAGGCAACTTCACTAAATCATAAGTGTGATTATCATGCAATATTTTCATCTCATTATGCATTGCATCCGTCCACTTTTGATTTTCATCACTTTCCATGGCCTCTTGAAAACACTCGGGTTCACCCTCATCAGTCAAGGTCATATACTCATCAGAATTATACCTTGTAGAAGGATGTCCCTGCCTGTTAGACCTCCTAGGTTGAACTTGAGATGATTCTGAAGTTTCACAAAGATTCTCATCCTGTGACAAATCGCTCTCCCCTTCACCATTATTAGTTAGAATGTTTACCTTATCTCCAAGTTATTGATTATCAACATAATCATATGACTCACCATTGTGATCATCACCACCAATAACATCCAGATTATGACTAGGTAACTGAACTGGATCAACATTATACAAACTAATATCTTTCTTTGGTGTAGCCTTATCTACCTTATCAATGTCTTCAATAGTTTGGTCTTCCATAAACACCACATCTCGGCTTCGAATAAGCTTCTTCCCTACGGGATCATACAACTTGTAGCCAAACTTATCTTGCCCATAGCCGATGAAGATACATTGTTTTGACTTTGCATCCAACTGGGATCTTTCATCCTTTGGAATATGCACAAAACCCTTACAACCAAAGACTCTCAAATGATCATACTTGACATTTTTTCCAAACCAAAATTTGTCTGGAACTTCACTATTCAAAGCAACAGTAGGAGTGAGATTAAGAACATGCACTGCCGTGTAAAGTGCCTCGCCCCAATAATGAATGGGCAACTTAGCTTCAGAAAGCATACACCTTACTCTCTCAATTAGTGTTTGATTCATCCTCTCTGCTAAACTATTCAATTGATGAGTTTTTGGAGGAGTCTTTTCATGTACAATACTATGCTGTTTGTAATAGGAATCAAATGGTCCATAATACTCTCCACCATTATCTGAACGAACACATTTCAGCTTCTTGCTTGTCCGCCTCTCAACCAAAGCATGAAATTCTCTAAACTTTTCCAAAACTTGGTCTTTTATATTTAAGGCATAAACCCATGGTTTCCTGGAGCAATCATCAATAAAGGTAACAAAATAAAGTGCACCACTAAAAAGTTTTACCTTTAATGTACCATAAACATCAAAATGTACCAATTGAAGTAACTTTGACTTCCTTGAGGGTGAATGTCTCTTGAAAGATACTCTAGTCTGTTTACTAGCCATGCAATGAGAACACTTCTCTAAATCTAGATTCTTTAATCCAGGAAGAACATCCTTTTTAGCCAAAACATTAAGCCCCTTTTCACTAATATGACCAAGTCTTTGGTGCCACAAAGATGCTTCCATGTCGATAGCATTCACACTATGCCTAGCTAACAAAGCTTTTTCCCAATACAATTTAGAAATATTTTCCCCTCTAGCCACAACCAAGTTACCTTTGTTGAGTTTCCACTTTCCAGAACCAAAGTGATTATCATAACCACAATCATCTAGCATATGCACAAAGATCAAATTAAAGCGGACATCTGGAGCATGTTTGACACCTCTAAGCAACAATTGCATTCCTATGTTGGTTTTCAAGCAAACGTCACCAACACTAATTACCTTAGGTACACTATCATTACCCATCTTCTACACTCCAAAATCACCAGAAGTATAAGATGTGAAGAAATTCTTCCTTGGTGTATTATGCAATGTAGCATCATTGTCACCTATTCACATGCTCTCGTCTGATACAAGATTAACAGACTCATGATTACAAAGAATAACAAGATCACCACTAGTAGCGGTAGTAACACGATCATCATAATGATCTTCATGGTCTATTTGTTTAGACTTACCCTTATTGCATTTGTTATCTCTTTTCTACTGATAGCAATACTTTTGTACGTGTCTTGTGACAATAATGACACTCCATATTCTTGTAACGCGACTTGGACTTGCTTATACTATTCTCTATACCACCTTTCAGTTCCTTCTTATGGCTTCTCCCCCTATTTTTAGTGACAAGTACCCCGAGTTGAGATGAAAAACCATGTGCCTTCCTTCTCATCTCCTCATTAAGAATACCACCCTTAGCCGTTTCCAAAGAAGGAACACCTCTAGGAGCAGAACTTGTGATAGAAACCCGAAATGTCTCCCAAGACTCTAGTAAAGATAGTAATATAAATAGTCCCAAAATTTCATCATCAAATTTGATACTCATTCCTGACATCTGATCAAGGAAGCCTTGAAATTCACTCAAGTGATCTGAAATAGAAGTCCCCTCTTTATACTTCAAACTTGTGAAACTATTCAATAAGAACAATTTATTATTCCCTGATTTAGAGGTATACAAGGACTCTATCTTCTCCCATAAAGATTTTGCATGTGTCTCATTAGAAATATGATTATAAACATTATCTTCTACACATTATTGAATAAAACCACATACTTGTTGATGTTCAAACTCCCATTCTTCCTCAGACATAGAGTCCAGCTTTGCAAAGCTAAAAACAGGTAAATGCAATTTCTTCACAAATAGTAAGTCTTTCATCTTGTCTTTCCATAAATGATAATTAGAACCATTCAAGAATACCATCTTCATCTTTGTATTTGACTCCACCATTCAAACAAGTAAAATAACCCTTAACCAAGAGCTCTGATGCCACTCTGATGGGAAACTAAGACAGAATAATATACCAATACGCAGCGGATATAAAACTTCCCCAAACTTGTAGAATCTTGAGGATTAAAAACAAATATAAGAGGATAAATCGAACAAATAAAAGCACAAAAGAACACCGATATTTTTAACGTGGAAAACCCCTCAATATGAGAGTAAAAACCATGAGTCGTACAGACCAAAGAAATAACTCTACTATAATCAATTAAGGGTACAAGAGAGTCTTAAAGTGATTCATAAACTAGTGATAACAACCGCAAATCACAAAGCAAACTAACTTACAAATAAGAATAAAAAAGCTGATTTTTTTTTCCAAAATTGCAGCTTCAGTGCGTAGAAAATAACTTTCACCTCAGACTTCGTATTGAAAATCTGAACAGTCAAAAGTTAGATATATGTGTTACAAACCTGCTCACCAAATTTGAACTCGATACAACAGTTAATGAATCGGAAATCGTCGATTTAGTGAGACTGGTTGCAGAAAAACGGGAATGAGTTTCTCTCATCTTTTCTCTCTTTTGAATCCTTATTTTTTGTCTATCTCTCTTAATCCCAAATTGATCCTTTCTACTTGTCATACCCTAAATTTGTCCTACCTATTTTCAAATATTTTCATTTTTTATTCTTCCTTCATGTTTTACATTGCCCGCTTATTTTCTTGTTATTTAGACACGTGTCCGCTCATAATTGGTTGATTTTTCAGAACTTTATCTTTTTGATCAATTAAAGTGTGACGCGTGGCTTAATGCTTTTTTGTGAATATTAATTTTTCTTAATTTCTTAAACTTTTTCTTTTTAAAAAATATTACTAATAATTTTTGTTAGTAATTATCTTTTTCATTTATAAGTTTTAAGTTTGTTTTTTATATATTTGTTAATATTTATTTAATTATATTATGTTAATGTTCATTAAAGTTATATTTAGTTTATATTGTAAATAGCTCTAATGTGCATTAAGAAAAGAAAAATTAAAAAAAGAGAAACAAATTGGTGGCCCATTGGTCAGTGGCCCGTTAGGTTTGGCATATTAGGTTTTGGATTTGGCTGCATTTAAATAGAAAGGAAATTCAGAGTAAAAGGAAAGGAGATCACTGTTCACTATCCCTCCCAACAAAACCTTAGCGGCGCCGCAACCTATCTCAGAAACCCTAAAATCCCTCAACCTCAAACCACTACCATCATACATTTTCATCATCACCATCAAAACCCGCCGCCACCTTCATCATTCTTCTCACCATCACCAACCAACATCACCCTCTTTTGAACCAAACTCGATCCAGATCAAAACCCGAAATCTCATCAAAACCATCATCATTCTCACCATTATCGCTGTTCTTCACCTCCTTAAATCATCAACCTTCTCATTAATCTCGGACGAACCCATCCCGTCGCAGTAAATACCCACACAACGATAACAATAACCGTGGTTTTATCAGAGTTGATCTACTTGTTTCTGCTTGCAGGTTTCTGATGGTGCCGATTTTAGTTCGTCGCTCACAAGCAATCGTGGTTCGCGACACTTAGATGTTCAAACCTTTGCAACCTTCAATGTCATCATACAACTCAGATCTTCGTCAGAGAAAAGAACGAGTCCATTTTGCAATATCGGCTTTGTCATCAGATTTACAATGCTGTGACGTTTTTAGAACCGATAACTCAGAAGAGGCGACGAGGCATCTGTGAAATTCCCAACAGCCGCGCAACAACAAACTTCGGGTCATTCATCTGTGATTGGGTCCATTTCTAATTTGATTCTTGTTATTCTTTATGTCGGTTCTATTTGCTTTCAAGACATTATGTAGGCTGTGTGAATGTATTTCTTGTTGTTTGAGAGTGATAGCAATCTGTGGCAGCAGAAACTTAGTGATTTGGTAATACATTCGAGTTTCCATACATACTCGTTATCAGGTTGTTCTCATGTTGTTGCTTCTCGTATTTTGTTGGCTTTAAGATGCATATGTACATCGTGTGGTTATTTTGCTCTTGTTAATGGTTCAGTTTTGTTCTTGTGAGTAACTTTGTTTTGAGTTTTCCGTTGCAGCTATCATCTAGTTATCATAACAGTTAGTTTAATTATTCTTTAAAAAAACCAACAATGTCCAAGAGCAACTCGCCACTAGGGTTTATTTTTTTAGCGACATATCGAATTTATGTCTCGCAGTAGGTTTCGGTTATGCGTGGGTCAGGCTGCGACAAGTTCATGGAGACAAAGATGAGCGAGAACGGGTTATGTATACGCTCAAATTTTCTTTGTCGTTTTCAATTTTCATATTGGTTTCCTGTTCTGTTTGGGTGTGTTTCCATTCACTGCAGGTTTGTGTGTTGCGAAAGCGACTGTAAAGTCGAGCTAGTTCCGACTGCGCTATCATCTCGTCGGGTGCCTGTATGTTTGCAGCTGGAAGCACAATTGGATTCAAGTCAGCGGCTTAGATTCGTAGTAGAATTTAACATTTCAAGTGGGTAACAATTCAAACAAATTATGCTTTACACACTCTATTCTGATGTTATCTTGTTTGCATCGGTTTCGATCCGATTATTTTCTATATGTGCTGAGTTTAAATGTGATAGACATAGCAGCTTTTATAAATGTGCTACTGCTGTTATTGTTTTAGTAATGTTTTGAAATTAATGCAAAATATATTGTATCCCAAATGGCTTCAATTATGTGAATGGTTTGAGGTTTATGTTCATGTCAAATTCTGAGCATTGTGATTAGTCTGTGTTGATGCTAATGTTTTAGTTCATGTCGGTTTACACTTGATTTTCAATTGCCTACTCGATTTGAATGTTGCTACAGCTACTTTCTCTTTCTAGTTGATTTTGTGTCGACATTGTTTGATTACTACGATTTGATTCACTTCGAATAGTTAGTTCCGATTATGGTATGCCGGGTCTTACATTCTATTTTCTTATTTGATGGGCATTCTGTGAGTTGAAGATATTTTGATAAATCAATGTTATGGATGGTGGACACATTTTGTTGTTGTTTCTCTTTGTATCAGATCCAGGAACTATCGTACGGTTCTGATATTCATCATGCGGTGTTTTTCTTGGGTGTATAAGTGGCATTGTGTAAACATTATCAAGTTTCTTTTGGGTAAAATCAGTTGGATTCGCTTTGGTAATTTGTTGCGTGTATTTAAGGTGCTTGTATTTAATTTATTGCGAAAATATTTGGTTGTAAAGATTCCGGGATTAAAAAAAAACTATTTTTCTTTTACTTTAAAACGTGAAGTTTCTGATCCATTGCTGCCATGGTTAAACAAGACAAAGTGATAATCCGTTTCATCGGGTTTAGCGGTTACTAGTGGCTTTAGCGCCATTCTTTATGATGCTTCTTTATCACTAACGTTTTTCTGCGAAATATCCAGGTGGCAAATAGAAGAATATGGTTTAGTTCTTATATAGATATCAAGAGAGTTTAGTCATTAGATATTTTGTATAAATTTGTTTCTCTTTTGCTAAATATGTATATTTTAATGTTTGTTTAGAATGAGTTCTCAACTCAAATATTAAATGTACCCCACTCCAAAGGTCAAAACTTTTATAGCTTTTTCCTTAATTATGCTTTAATACCTCAAAACCATTTTTAAAAAATATAATAAATTCTCGATTCATCGAGTCATTTTTCACCCATGTAAGTCGAGTGCTTACATAGCTTCACCATCAACCTTTGATCACCATACACAACATTTTAAAGCTTAATCCTAGGCTTTCTTACAGTGACACCTATTTGATCAATTATTTCTAATTGATCACTTAGAAGACTAGCCCACTTTGCTAGTACACACGCTTAAAATTTAAATTCAAACCTCGACTCACCTCAAGTACTTTTTCAAATCAAACTAAATCCTTGAAGTCTAGCACTTCTTGGGATTTTGGACGATTGTTATTGAGGCGTACGCCTTAAGTAATATATTGTTCGACATTTCATCTTTTAGTACGCTATTTTGGACAAAGAAATATCATAGGAATCTAGCATTCTGTGTGATATTTCCATTGTTCATCCAAACATTTTCTGAATGAAAAAGGTGTTGTTAGGATCTAGCATCCAAATGATACCCCGATTAATTAGTTGTGGGGCCGACGTCTCATTTACCAAATAATCGTCATTTCTCCTATACTTCTCAAATCCAATCTCGTATTCTCACTTCTCATGCCGTAAACTCTTTTCATATCCTCGGTTCGATCCAAATTATTTTCTCAACATTTTCTCGATTCAAACTCCGAAAGAAGGAGGTTCTTGGAATCTAGCATTCCTTGAATCTTCGAGTGAGTAATTCTTGAGGCATGCCCTTGAGTTGTTATTCACTCAACCTTTCGACTTTTTTCAAACTCAATCATTTTCAAACATTTCCCTAAGTTGAGTGCTCGTACGCATTCACAACCGTCGACATTTCACACACACTTCACAATTCATTGTGGTTTCGATATTAGGGGCACCCTTAGGGACTAATATCGTTTCTCACCATCTAACCCTTGACACGTCGTCAAGTCGGTTCTATCTTCTAATCATTTCCTCGACTCGTCGTCGAACCCTTTCTTCAAACCAACCTCTTTTTGCCTCGCATTCCGTTTTCGTTTCAATCTTTCTACAAACGTTTTTTAACTTACGAAAGAGGGATATTCTTAGAATCTAGCATTCTTTGAATATTCGAATGAGTAACTCTCGAGGCGCGCCCTTGAGTTGTTATTAGTTCACTCTTTCGATTTCGAAACATCCAACTCTTTTCAACCTCATCTTTTCGTAGTTGTTACCACGAACTACGACTGCTCTGATTCTTCATTCTCGTTTGAATGTAAGATACATAGGCACAAGATTGCGATGATCTTGGCGAACTACCTCCCCTCCATTTCCCCGTATTCTCTTCGTGGTCGTTACCACGAACTACGACTGCTCTGATTCTTCATTCTCGTTTGAATGTAAGATACGTAGGCACAAGATTGCGATGATCTTGGCGAGCTACCTCCCCTCCATTTTCCCCGTATTCTCTTCGTGGTCGTTACCACGAACTACAAACGCTCTGATTCTTCATTCTCATATGAATGTAAGATACGTAGGCACAAGATTGCGATGATCTTGACGAGCACACTTCTATCCATCTTCCGTTTCCCCCCATCCTTTCCCAAAGTCGAACTACGACGCTCTGATTTCTCATTCTCATCTGAATGAGTATACGTAGGCACAAGGGCCCCAATCCTTGGCGAGCAGCCTATCCTTCAACCACCCCTTTCCCCCTTAGCATCTTTAACCTTTTATCCTACCAATTCACCTTTATCGAGAAGAAAAACAAGCAAACCTAGACAACACTCTCCACAAATACCCTAAGAGGTTCCCGTTGAGTACAACGAGTGTGAGGGGTGCTAATACCTTCCCCTTGCGTAACTGACTCCCGAACCCGAAACTTGGTTGCGACAACCCTGTTCCTATCCTTTCGTTTTAAGAGATTTTCTCGATATTTTCCTCTCCCGTTTATTCGGGATAAATAAAATTCGGTGGCGACTCTGTCGAACCGCATTTTCCGCGCCTTTCGCGCGAGGGTCGTTTCTCCGAAATGTCTCCGTGATTTTTCGAGGTGCGACACTACTTAAATAAGTGAGACAGATGAGCTAATCAGATTTGGGGATTTCTCCACATAGGAAGGGAGTCCAAACCCAACAGATTACACTAAATGCCGCTTGACATTAGGTGTCGTCCTTAAGTGAGTGAGTTTGACATATGGATCTCCCAAGACAAACAACTTGATTATCACTTCAGATCAATACTTCACTTTATAGTGTTTAGCTTAAAGAACTCATCAAAAGATGTTTGACTTTAAAACCAAGCTTTACTTTTCTCATGTCTTATTCTCTCTAATAAAAAACAAGTTTATTTACTATTTTGTCATCAAAGCAAAAAGTAGAAATAAACAAACAATTAATTATAAAATCTCACATTTCAAAGTCATTTTCCTTAATAAAATTTTTAAATCTCGCTTTCCATTATTTAAACTTTTCACCATCAAACAGTGGATGTGTATTTACGAAAAAAATTTTATTTAAAAAAAGAAGTGTTTGCCGTCATTATACTACCTCATTAGACTATTAATTTTATAACAAGAGTTAGACTCTAATGTTACTTTTAGACGAGTGACTCCAAATAGAACACAGAGATGAGGGGTTGAATTTTGTTGCTTTAAAAAATAATGTTCAATTATTTTATAACTTATTTTATTCTAATTTGTATCAAAATTAGTTTAATTCAACTAAATAATAAGATATTTATGATTATACAACTCATATAATTAATAAGAAAAAGAATATATAATCATATAATAGTTTTCATTTTTGTAATCACAAAATAATTATGAGTTGTTGATATTATGATACAATTTTAAATGCAACTCAATTCTATTTAACGATCACGTGACTATATAATTCATTTCAAAGATATACCATGACATTATTTTATATAAAATTTGTGCACAAATATCTAAATAATAAGATATACATGTTAATAAGATTGTAAGTGATATTTATTATTCTCTATTTTTTATTAATTGCTAAAGACAATTTATTTTTTAGATTTTAAAATAATTAATGTATCTAATTTATAAACTGATTGAATACGTTAATTATTTAATAAATTTAAAAGGTAAATTATCTCTGATAAAAAAGAACAAAGACATTATCATTTTAAGATTTTACATTTCTAATATTTTATATTTATATGCCTTTCTATTACTATAAATGTGCTCTTTTTTAATTTATAATTTTTTTACCCTTATTCTATTTTCTTCTGTTATGTCTGGTTTAATACTTTTTGTATTAAAATTAATTTAGTTAACTTAAGTAATATGGTGTTTACTATTATACAACTTACAAATTGATGTAAAAAACTTTAAAAGTATATTAATTTTTAGATATATTATAATTTTTAAATTTTGTAGTCAGGTAAATCTTTTTTATCATTTAAAATATACAAAATGTAAGTGACAGGTATAAAAACACAAATATCTTTTATTATAAATTTGAATCTATTTTCATACATGATGACCAGTGCATTTGTTATAATTAGATTTTAAAAATGACAGCTTATTCAATTTTTCCAAATTATTTATTATAAAATTTTCAAATGAGGAACAATAGTAATCCAAATAAATTATATAAATTTCATCATTTACCTTCTATTATTTATGATTTTTTTATTATTAGAATTTGAAATTTCTATCTCCTTTATACTTCCTTTTATTTTTCAATTGAGAGTGTGATTGACATTACATGTAAGTTATTTATTTTACTTAATTAGAAATTTTATAAAATTTTTAGTTTGAATAATCAAATGTTCAAATAATACTACAAAAAAGGTGAATGCCATTTAGAGTTCAAATTATTGATTAAATATACGTTATTCTCTTTTCTTTATTAAATTTGTTAAAAGTTGTTAAAAGTATGTTTTATTATTTTTCATAAGATATATAACTCATTAGTAAAATATTTGTAACTTTTATAAAAAAACCAAAAATAAAAAACATTCATATCAATATTTCATAATTATTTATTTAAAGTATAATATTTATAAATACTAATTAAATATTATTGAGATTATAGGTGACAATTTTTTTATATAAATAACCAAGTGTTTCAGTTTTAATATCAAAGTAACTAACATTTTTCCGTACTTCACAATATATCTATGTTTAAAAAATGGATTAAAAAGAAAGATCCAATTCAATTGACACTTTCTATATTATTTTAATTTTTTTCAACTACTTGCAGATTTATCTATAGATGAAAAATTAAAAATTCTACGAATAACTCCATAAATAAATTCATAGGTAACATATAAATCCGAAGTTAGCATTAAAAAAATATAGAAGACATGAATTCAAAATAACATGTAATTTTTCTTTAATCTATTTTTTTATTTATATTATAAAAATTATGTGAAAAAGTTGATTACTTTAATATTAAAATTGAAAATCTTAATTATTTACATTAAAAAAAATTTATAGACGACAACACTTATGTTACGTGCTTTTAAACCGTGATTCTGTTTGAATCTACTACAAACAAGTCTAATAATTTACAACTATTAAAATAAAAGAATAAAATAATTATTAATCAATGTTTCAAAATTATATTAAAAACTCACTCTAACAGAGTAGGCCATTTAGACCGGGATTCAATTGTTACTAAATAGATTTTCCAACAAATAGACACTACTCTGAATGATGATAAAATATTTGTTTTAACGTAATTTTCTTGGTGATGAGGCAAATAAAATTAACAATACAAAATGGTGAGAGTTGGAGGAGAAGACATTTTTATGTAAAAAAATAGTATATTTATTTTAGAAAATAAATAAATTATAATTTCTGTTTAATTTTTTTTATAAAAAATATTTTTTTAAGGCATCTTTACGGTATCTCTAATAGTTATAATCATATTAATTATAAATAAAATTCAATATTTTTATGAATATTTGTCTTTTCATTATTTTTTGTCGTCTAAACAAATTATAATCAAGAATTCATTAATATGAAATTAAAGGATATAATTACAACTGAGTTGTGATTTTCTTAGTAATTTTGGGTTTAAGTTTATTTAAATTATTTTCGTGGAGATTATTTATTATGATTTGAGAGGAGTAGGTTAAAAAGTTAAGAAGAAAATATTATAATTTAATTATGTTTTGCAAGTCAATTGTGTTTTGTTTGCACTAATGCGAATTTTATTGGAGTGTGTATTTGCATTTGAGCCTACTGTCAGTCAATTCAACGAGGTATTAGAGACAATAATAGGGTGGTATACAATATTGAAGTTGATAATAACTTCAATAGTGTTGATGGTTTATGGAAAAATACAAATCACATTATGCGATTTTTGAACTGTCTATGCAGAAAGGTTGCAAAGGATGATTTATTTCTCTTAAAAAAACAATGAGCTGTCTATGCAAAAAGGTTGCAAAGAATTATTTATTTCTCTTAAAAAAACAATGAGCTTTTTCATGTATGGTAGGTGACTTTAATTCAAAAATAAACCGAAAAGAAAGGGATTAGTAGAGTACATTGTAAAATAGAAGATGATGGCTTTTGAGTATTTTATTTGTGTGATTTTAATGATTAAAGTATACTTATATATAGTAAATTGTTTAGCTATGAGAAGGATAAATAAAATTTTAATTTTGGCAAACGATTGGTTTCAAACAGTTTTCAATAGGATGTCATTATAGACTTATCGATCACAATAAAGTTTTTTCTATTTATTTAATTTAATTATTTATTGGTAAATTCTTAGGTATATGTTAGTTTGATTGTAACATTCAGATAAAATACGTGTCTAGAGTTGTACTAAATAAATCGTTAATATTTGATATTGAAAACATTCATAAGTATCTACATGACACACATACATGTATAATAAAGAAGTACAATAAAGTATACGTACAACGTGCATGTCATGCAAAATGCTACAAAAATAGCACAATAGAACTCAAAACATGAAACATCAAGGTCTTCAGGTGTTCAAGCCATCTTACTTTTACCTTTATCCTTTTTCGAGCTACCTAAAAGTAATTAACATGAATGGAATGAGATGCTACATCTCAGTGGAGTTTCAAACTACACCACAATGTCCGCTCGACTCTAAAATTTCTCCTCCCCCACTCGTTCCACTCCCACCTATAGCCTTATACTAAAATTTCTAATTCTCCTTAACAACCAGAGTATATATGACTTATTACGATCCTGACTCACACTCTTCTTTTCACTCACACTCGTGTAGTGAACATATTCGACTCTACTATCCTCGTCATAAATTCTATATTTTTCACCAGCATTGAGAAACGAAGGTTCTTCTGATAGCCTGTGAACTACTTGATCACAGGACGTAAGCCACTCAAACTTCACGCACTTAGAACCCTCAACTTCCACACCATTATAGTAAGGACAAAATCTTGACAGCTCCTCAAACTTAGTTGCATAGTCAGCCACAATCATATTCCCCTACTTTAGTTCCAAGAACTTTATCTCTTTGTGACTACGAACATATGCTGAAAAATATTTGTCCAGAAACTCATTCTTGAAATTAGCCTAAGTAATTTTCACATTGTCCCTACATGAAAAATACCATGAGAACTCGAATACTTAAAGTAACAACATATTCGTCACCAAAGTTTATTTATTCTAAAAAAGGAAAGGTAAAATATCGATAAAACCCTCAAATAAATAGAAAATGGTCATCACAATCAAATTCGAGTGTGGGAGTCGGTTACCTGAGGGAAATGTATTATCACCTCTTAAATTCAGAGAATAATGTTTTCAGGTTTAGGGCTGCACAGTATAATCCAATTGAGTAGAATGGGTGTGAGAGAAAACTAAAATAAACTAAGCGATAAATGATGAAGAAGACCACTACGCCATCCTCCAAAAATACAGCAGCAATTAAGACTCATATACCAGAGTATCTACACGACTGATGTAAAGAACAACACAAACAAACAAACAGAGGATGATAATGCATTCATATATGTCAGTGGTACATAAAAATACAAATGATATTGCAATTAATATCAATAATCAATCACATAAATCATCCACAAAATATTCAATCACAAATGATGTTATGTATGTAATTTATTCATCTCCTCTACTCTAATGTATGCGGTGCCAAAGTTTTGGACATTAGAGGTATATTACTTATTACTCTATTCGTCACTAGTTCCTCTCTAAACCATTAGAGTCATCACTAGTTCCTCTCTGAACCATTGAACTCGTCACCGATTCCTCTCAATACTTGAGACTTGTCGTTGGACCGAAGTCCTACCTATCTTTGATATACATTATGCATGAATGCAACAAATAAATGCAATACTCGTCTCAAACTTTCAACTCCAATACTCGTTATTGGTTCCTCACTTAACCTAAAACTCAACATAAATATCGCCAATACAATTGGCCACACCACTGGTTCCTCTCTGAACCAAACATCTTAGCATAACTCAACACTTTTATCATAACTTACCATTATAATTAAATTACATAAATTCTCGATAGTACTTATCAATACTATCATGTCCCAAATTTGTTCAAACATTTTAAATTTTCATGCAACCAACTTTATATTATTTTGTCTAAAATACAATTTCAATTTTACAGACGGACCAGTTTAATCAATTTCTTAACTGTGCATACAATCACACTAAAAAATACAATTTCAATTTTACAGACTAGACCGTTCAACTTTACAGCGGATAAACTTTTAAAAAAATACTTGACTAATATTTGTGATTAATACACTAGAAAAACACACTATAAATATTTATAACTAATCATAATATAAACAAATATTTACCACTTATACACAAAATATTATTACACAAATATGTTTCCTTGACTAATATATAACGAATAAGGAATAAAGGTTTTTTTTCTAAAAGATTTATATAAATAATACAAAACAAACATCACCTTTAATAAGTATAAAAAGAAATGAAACACTATTTTATCAACATATAAAAGACACTAACTAAATAATTGAATTAAGAAATAAAATTGCAAAATATTACAAAAAGTTAGTTTCTATAATTTAATGGACATATTCAAATTTAAATCATAATAACTGTTCTGGTCTGGGCCCAGCCTCGCGGTCCAGCCCAATAAACGCACAAGGCCCAATAAGTGGAATAGCTTGACTGGGCGCACACACCCCCTCAGACGGGCAGGATACGCTTGTTAGAACACAGATTGGTTCTTAATAATTACTCTTTGTTTTGATGATAACTGTTAGGAAATTTATATTTAAGAATTATATACTCTAAAATTTGTTTGAGAGTTTTATTGCAGATTGAAATTATATTATCTCTCTAGAAGCAAATTTGCCTTGAATACAAGAAGTTATTCTGACTCTGAAGCGTCAGATGCACCTCACAGAAGAATTTGTTTGGCCCTCACAGAAGATCCTGAGCGTAGTCTCCAGAAGGATCTGAAGAAAGAAGCTCCAGAACATTCTGAGTCAGAAGCATCTGAAGATAGTCAGAAGCATCTGAAGATAGTCAGAAGCATCTGAAGCTGAAGCATCTGAAGTATAGAAGAATATTGATTGAAGAGTTTCTCAAAGCATTGATCTACAGAAGGTTCTGAAAGTACCTACGCTGCCTTGTACTGAAGTTCTGTGTCAAAATGCTCTGATGATCAACACGCTAGAAGCACACACGCTGCAGAAGACTCTGATACAGTATGGTTCTGAATTTCATTAGAAGACTCTGATCCATTCAGACTCTGAAGAACTTGCTGAAACTGAAGAAGTATTTTCAAGAATATATCCGTTGGAACTATTCAATGTCTCTTTCCTTATTTGTGCTAGACACACTTACACAGACAAAAAGGATTTTTCTGTGCCATCTATTTCAAGGAAAAGTCAGTGCATGTGAAGACAAAAAGGCTCAGACCTTTTGGACTCTCTTTTCAATGATCAGCTTGCATGATTCAGCTGCCTATAAAAGGAGATCTTCACTTCTTTCTTCAGTGCTACACACTTGCTGAAAAGAAATTATAATATTCTATAAGCTCTCATTCTTATTCTTCATAGAATCTCATTGTACTTAAACTTAAGAGAAAAATCACTGTTGTGATTAAAGCTTTATAGAAGCATTAATAACTCTTGTATTTAATTTACATTGATTGTAAAGGATATTCCTTAAGAGGATTCAGTTAGAATCAGTAGCTCTTGAGAAGACTAAGAACTGTTGTTCTTAGGTGATACTATTGTAATCAGTTTGATTTAATAGTGGATTAAGTCCTTGTTGAGAAAGGCAAATCACTCTGGAAGGGTGGATTGGAGTAGTTGTTTAACGAACCAGGATAAAAATAATTGTGTGATTATTTTCAAGTATTAATTTTCCATACTTATTCAATCCCCCCCTTTCTAAGTATTATCTCACCTTCAGTTGGCATCAGAGCTCCGGTTCTGAGTGTGCTATCACTTAACAGTGTCAGTAAAGATCCAGAGAGATATACTTTGATAAATATATTTATTTGTTATCATGGCTGATAATTCAATGTGTAATATCAACAATAAATATGAAGAGAGGGATAGGATCAGTACCAAACCTCCAATGTTTGATGGAGAAAAATTTGACTATTGGAATGATAGAATAGAAAGTTTTTTTCTTGGGTATGATGTTGATCTTTGGGATTTGGTCATTGATGGATATGAACATCCTACTGGTGAGGATGGCAAAAAGATTGATAGAAAATCAATGACTGAAGTGCAGAAAAGAGATTTCAAGAATCACCACAAAGCCAGAACTATATTGCTTAATGCAATCTCTCATACTGAGTATGAGAAGATTACTAATAGAGATACTACTCATGACATGTTTGAATCACTCAAAATGACTCATGAGGGAAACTCTCAGGTTAAAGAGACCAAGGCTATGGCGCTCATATAGAAGTATGAGGCATTTAAAATGGAAGAGTCTGAAAATGTGGAAACTATGTTTTCTAGATTTCAGATTCTTACAGCTGGTCTGAAAGTTCTGGACAAGGGCTACTCAACGTCAGATCATGTCAAGAAAATCATCAGAAGTCTTCCCACCAGATGGAGACCAATGGTGACTGCATTGAAGATGGCAAAAGATCTGAACAAGATCTCTTTAGAAGAACTTATCAGTTCTTTAAGAAGCCATGAAATTGAGCTGGAGGAAGATGAACCCCAGAAGAAAGATAAAGGTAAATCCATAGCTTTAAAATCTAACAAAACTGCTAAAGCTTTGCAGGTCATTCAAGAAAGCTCTGAAGAATCTTCTTCTGAAGAAGAAGATGAGCTATCCATGCTGTCCAGAAGGATTAACAAACTTTGGAAGCACAAGGGAAAGAAGTTTAACAACTTCAGAAGATCTGACAACAGAAAGGAATATTCTAGTCACAGAAGATCTGCCAAGAAAGAAGTGGTGTGCTATGAGTGCAAAGAACCTGGGCACTACAAGAATGACTGCCCTAAACTTCTAAAAGAAAAACCTAAGAAGAAGTTCAACAAGAAGAAGGTTCTGATGGCAACATGGGATGACTCAGATGAGTGTGAGTCATCTTCTGAATCAGAAGAAGAATGTGCAAACGTTGCACTGATGGCCAGGACAGAGGATCAAGAGGAAGGTACCTCTGGATATGAATCAGAATCTGAATCTGATGATGATGCAGAAGAGGTAATGGCTAAACTTACCAAAGAAGAACTCATTAAAGTTGTTACAGAAGTTCTTAAAAGTTATAACAACATCAAACTCAAATACAAGAAGCTGAAAAGCAATCTTGAATCTGAGATTGATCTTCTGAAAACAGAACTTGTTGAGCAGAAAGAAATAAATTTAAAAATCAAAAATGATTTTGATAGAACTCAACAAGAATCTGAATCTGAGACTAAGTCTTGTGAAAATATTTTAGAAAAATATGACTCTAGTTTTCAGAGATTTCTCACTAAGAGCATAGACAGAAGCAAAATGGCTTCTATGATCTATGGTGTTAGTGGAAACAACAGAAGAGGCATTGGATATGAGTCTTCATCTGGAAGCAATCCAAAACCTGTTGACAAACTTTTCATCAGGAAGACACCTCTGTATTCTCAATTTAAATTTGGTCACTTGAATGACATTAAACACACAAGCTCTGAGAAGAGTACTTATGTGTTTAAACTAAAGGCGAGTCAGAATAAACATTATGTTGCAAAACAGAAGTTTAGACAAACCTGCAAACCAACTAACCCCAAAGGACCCAAGAAGATCTGGGTACCTAAAAACAAAATAATTCCTGTTGCAGATGTTCTTAGCAGCAAGGTCAGGACACCAATCATGGTACCTGGACTCTGGATGCTCACGACACATGACAGGAGAAAAGTCTATGTTCCAAAGCCTGGAACTTAGATCTGGAGGGGACGTGAAGTTTGGAGGGAACCAGAAGGGCAAGATCATTGGATCTGGCACTATTGGAAATGGTAAACTTCCCTCTATTACTAATGTTCTGTTAGTTGAAGGATTGAAACATAATCTATTGTCCATAAGTCAATTAAGTGACAATGGTTATGATATAATCTTTAATCAAAAATGTTGCAAAGCTGTATGTCAAAAGGATGGTTCTATCCTATTCAGTGAAAAGAGGAAACACAACATTTATAAAATTAACCTTTCAGAACTTAAAGTTCAAAATGTAAAATGCCTCTTATCTGTGAATGACGAGCAATGGGTCTGGCATAGAAGATTGGGGCATATTAATATGATACGTATATCTCAGATTAATAAACTCAATCTGGTCAGAGGACTTCCTAAGTTGAAGTTCAACTCAGATGCTCTGTGTGAAGCATGTCAAAGAGGTAAATTTTCAAAATCTCATTTTAAATCAAAAAATGTTGTTTCTACCTCCAGACCATTGGAATTACTTCACATTGATCTGTTTGGACAAGTGAAAACTGCATCCATCAGAGGCAAGAAGTATGGGTTAGTCATTGTAGATGACTACAATAGATGGACATGGGTAAAGTTTCTAAAACACAAGGATGAGTCTCATTCTGTGTTCTTTGACTTCTGCAATCAAGTCCAGACTGAAAAAGATTCCAAAATTATTAGTCAGAAGTGATCATGGTGGAGAATTTGAAAATAAACATTTTGAAAAATATTTTTCTGAAAAAGGCATTGCACATGATTTCTCCTGCCCTAGAACTCCACAACAAAATGGAGTTGTAGAGAGGAAAAATAGAACATTGCAAGAGATGGCCAGAACCATGATCAATGAGACAAATCTGGCAAAACATTTCTGGGCAGAAGCAATTAACACAGCTTGTTATATTCAGAACAGAGTGTCTGTAAGACCTCTTCTGGAAAAGACTCCCTATGAATTGTGGAGAAACAGAAAGCCTAACATTTCTTATTTTCATCCTTTTGGATGTATTTGTTTCATGCTTAATACTAAAGATAATCTGAACAAGTTTGATTCCAAAGCACAGAAGTGTTTCATGCTTGGTTATTCTGAATGCTCTAAAGGCTACAGAGTATTCAATACTGAAACACATATTGTGGAAGAATCTATTCATGTTAGATTTGATGATAAGCTTGGCTTTGAAAAGCCAAAGCAGTTTGAAAGTTCTGCAGATAGAGAAGTGATTCTCACTGACTCTGAAGCCTCAGAGGCAGAAAAGGAAAAAATCAAAGAATCTGAAGCAACCCCAGATGCTACACCTTTGACCTCCCAACTAAACAACTTGCATATTTCTGAAAGACCAACTGTCAGAGGATCTTCTTCCAGAATCAAAGCTTCTCATCCAGAAGATGTGATAATTGGAAAGAAAGATGATCCAATAAGGACAAGATCATTTCTCAGAACTTCTGAATCTTCTTTATTTGGCTTAGTGTCAATAATAGAACCAACATCTGTAGATGAGGCTCTGGAAGATAATGAATGGATTATAGCTATGCAAGAAGAGCTGAATTAATTCACCAGAAATGAAGTTTGGGATCTGGTTCCTAGACCTAAAGGATTCAATGTTATTGGAACAAAATGGGTCTTCAGGAATAAACTGAATGAAAAGGGAGAAGTAGAAAGGAATAAGGCAAGGCTGGTTGCTCAAGGATACAGTCAGCAAGAAGGTATTGATTACACTGAGACATATGCTCCAGTGGCAAGGTTAGAATCTATACGCCTTCTTATTTCTTTTGCTGCACAGAATAACATCACTCTGTATCAGATGGATGTTAAAAGTGCCTTTCTTAATGGCATTATAGAAGAAGAAGTTTATGTCCACCAACCTCCTGGTTTTGAAAATGAAAAATTTCCAGATCATGTTTTCAAATTAAAGAAATCTCTATATGGATTAAAATAAGCTCCCAGAGATTGGTATGAGAGATTGAGTAATTTTCTTCTGGAAAAGAATTTTATCAGAGGCAAAGTGGATACAACTCTATTCTGTAAAACTATAAAGAAAGATCTTCTAATTTGCCAAATTTATGTAGATGATATTATTTTTGGATCAACAAATATTATGCTTGGAAAGGAGTTTGCTACATGTATGCAGGCAGAATTTGAAATGAGCATGATGGGAGAACTCAGATTCTTTTTAGGAATCCAAGTTAATCAAACTCCAGAATGCACCTACATACATCAAACAAAGTATGTTAAAGAACTTCTAAAGAAATTCAACATGTCTGACAGCAAGCTGGCAAAGACTCCAATGCGTCCTACTAGCTCTCTTGGCAAAGAAGAGAAAATCTGATGATTTCAAATTAGTTGGATTCTGTGATGCTGACTATGCTGGAGACAGAGTGGAAAGAAAAAGTACTTCTGGAAGTTGTCAATTTCTAGGAAGAAATCTAATCTCCTGGTACAGCAAGAAGCAACCCACAATTGCACTTTCAACCACAGAGGCTGAATACATTGCTGCTGCTGGATGTAGCACGCAGATGCTCTGGATGAAAAGTCAACTAGAAGATTATCAAATTTTTGAGAGTAACATTTCTATCTTTTGTGATAATACTTCTGCTATATGTTTGTCCAAGAATCCCATTTTACATTCTAAGGCAAAACATATAGAAATTAAGCATCATTTCATCAGAGACTATGTTCAGAACGGAATCATAAATTTAGCCTTTGTTGATACAGATCATCAATGGGCAGATATTTTTACAAAACCCCTTGTTGAAGATAGATTCAATTTTATTCTGAAAAATATTGGTATGGATTTTTGTCCAGAATAATATTTATCAGAAGCAAATTGTTCCAGATGCAAAAATGCTTAATTCATCTGAAGTATTTCTTCTGTTCATCTATTCTATTCTGATTAATATTTCTGATGTGAAAATCTGAACTAATCATCTTTAGAAGATCTGAACGTTGGCTAACATTTCATTTCTTGAGAGAATTCAGAACAACATGCAAGCAAACACGTGTCCCACAAAATCTGATGAGGTGGCGTGTGGACAACTGAAAAGACGTTTGAGGTGAAATTTGAATAGTAAATATCTTGGTTTTCCCCCCAAATCTGTCAGAAGCATTTATTATTTGAAATGATTTTATTCTCTTCATTTAATGCTGCTCAAACGTGTGTTCTTTCTGTCTCTTGGTGTGCCTATGTGATTAGTATAAATACTTGATGTGTATTCACTTTCACACTTTTCACTCTCAGAATTTACATGCGTTTTCATCTATTGTTTTCTCTGCATAAAAACTCAAAACCTAAGTGTTCTAAAAAGCAATCTTCAATGGCGTCTTCTTCTTCAACAACTGCACAGTTTCAATCCACAATGGCTGCTGTGACTTCAGACAACCTAGGTGCTGTTCCATATACTCCTCCAAAGAGAACTCTTCTCACACCAGTTGATAAACTAGAAGTATTGTGTGAATCTATGGTGGAATTTGATTCTCTGGCTGACAATGGGTTTGATTTTCGCTCCATTGTTAGAGCTCAAGGTTGGGTGAAATACTTTGATAGACTGTTTGGACCAGTTTACCCTCTGCTTGTTAAAGAATTCTGGATTCATGCATCTGTATATCCAAAGTTTATTCTATCATCTGTGCTGGGAAAGGAGATCATCATCACAGAGGATCTGATTAGAAGACTGATTGGTTATGAAGAAACAGATGGTGTTTCACATCTGCCAGCTGGGCGTGTTGATATGGATGAAGTTTAAGAGGAGGTTATGACTGCTGGACAAGCCTCTAACAGATTCAAAGATCTGAAGCCTGATTACAAGATCTGGGCCAAGATCTTCATGGGATGCATACATCACAGAAAGTCAACAAATTCCCCAGATTATGTCAACAATGAACAGATCTATTTTATGTACTGCCTTAGTCAGAGCAACAAGGTAGATCTGCCTTACATTTTGTTCATGCATCTGTGGAATCACATCAATGCATCTAGAGAATCTGTGAAGGAAAAAGGCCAGAAGATCAGGAATTGGATACCTTTTGGAAGGTTGCTCTCAGATCTTCTCACTGAAAATGGTTTAGTGGCTGCTCTGTATGATGCTGGTGTTACAGAAGAACTAGAGTTCATTATGGGAAAGCCTCTGAACGCTAAAAGCCTTCTGAGACTCAAGATTGTAGATGAACTGACTACTGCTCCAAAGAGGTTAAATTTGTCTGATCTGAATAAGAGGATTCCAGTATCTGACTTTCCTCTATTCTTTGCTGAAGAACCTAGACACATTGTTCTGATGTATATAGAGGAATGCAAAAGGGAAGGAGTGCCTGTTCCAGCCAATGTGTTTCAGCTTGTCAAGCAACCACTGCCAGATGCAGGAGAAGAAGAAGAAGTTCCACTTCAGAGGAAAAGATCTCAGCCTGTGGCAGAATCTGAACCTGTCCAGAAGAAGGCTAAGATTGCTGAGAAACCAAAGGATCTGTTAAAGAGAAAGGACTCTGGAGAAGCTGCCTCTGCATCTGCTAAGAGGATTAAACTCAAAGGTACTAAAGCTTCTGTTACTTCTAAAAATGTTGTTATTAATGATTCATCTATTAAGTCTGTACCCAAACCCCCTGTCACTCAAACAACATCTGTTGCTGCCCCTAGTTCTGTCTCACCTCAGAAACAAACAACTGCTTCTGTATCAAAACCACCTCAACCTAAAATACACATCAAACACTTCACTCCACGTCCATCACCAACAGAACCACAACAAACAGAACCACAACCATCAGAACTATCACAAAATTCTGATAAACAAAACTCTGCTCAACCACAAACAGAAAATCATCCAGAAAAACAAACCACAGAAGATCAACCACAAAAAGACTCTGTCATACCACCATCCAATACTCCATCTTCTGAACCTGTAGCACCTGTTACTTCTGAACCTACTAAAGTAACTTCTGCTCCTATTTCATCTGAACCACCATCACAACAATCTGATATTCCTTCAGAACCATCACATATCCCTGAGACAGAAGTTCTTGACATCACTCCATTAAAAACAGTGTTTCAAGTTTCTTCTACCTCTTGTACACCTGAAACATCTTCCAATTCATCTGAATCAGAAATTCATCCTGACTTTCTCATTAATCCATCTGACAAATATCCTGTACATGAACCTGAACCTGAACCTGAATCAACCTTACCTACTAAAACTTCCATTTTAGACCCTCTGCCTCCACCTGCACCATCATCTGAGATGATTGTTCCCTCTACCAATCCTTCATCCTCTGGAATATCTTGTGCCCAAGTGTCTTCTCTTTATCATAATTTATCTTATGGTTTCAAACTAAAAGATTTTTATGATAGAGTTGAGCCTTCTGAACCTTTGGAACCTCTGAAACCAAAGCTCATTCAGGCCCTTCCATCTGTAATCCTTTCATATATTCAATCTATGAACAATGAAGGATCATTAGCCACCATATCTGCTACATCTGGTAAAGCTGCTGTTTCAGCTCTGCATCCTGCATCTGATAACACAGTTGCATCTGATAAACCATCAAACTCTGCATTCGTACCATACTCCAATGCATCTTTTGATATTGTTTACCCACGCACAAGACCTCAACCAACTCTGCTTAATGCATTAAACAGATCTTTACCTCAAAAACCAGAAATTCCATTCATTCCTCTTGTTCCTCCACCTCTGATTTCCATCTCAAAATCACTGATACCACCAACTCCCAAACCTAAACAGATGACTCTGGAAACCTTGCTTAAACCACCACCCAGACTTAATATTGATCATTTATTTCAAACGTTTTTGCAAGAAATACAGATGTCTTTAGGTACTGTTCAGAAGAGATGCTCTGAAACTATGGATGCTAATGAGACTGACATCATCTGGAAAGGTTTTGTCAATAGATTCAACACAGTAGCTTCTAATCTGAAGAACATTTGTTCTGATGATGCAAAGCTCAGAGCTGAAAGAACTCAATTCTGGATTGTAAACAAGACTGAACCTCTGCTTTGTTTGGATGCTCCTCCTCCTCCTCCACCAGAACCAACTGCCAATGCATTGACTATGACTCTGGTAGAACCCTCTTCAGGATCTCCAGAACATATGGCAATTGACTCTGTTCAGGATACAGAACCTCCATCATCAGAGATAAAGACAGAAAATCCAGATTTGGGAGACAAGATTGCTGCTCTGGAAGCTGGTCAATCTGAAATAAGATCTTGGATGGCGAAGCAAGACAAGAAATCTGAGGACATGTCAGAGTGGATGTCTAAACAAGATGAGAAGAATGAGACAGTAACTAAGTTCATGTCAAAGCAAGAGCAATCACAATCTGAGATCACAGACCTATTGAAGATGCTTTTGTCAAAACATTCTTAGATTTTTTTTTCATGTTTGTGCATCTGTTGTTTTTGCATCTGAATGTTATTGTTATATCTTCTGATATTTTCCAATGTACTTTTGCTCTGTTATGATTAAATGAATCAGATTGTTATTCTCCATTGAATTATCTGTTCTTGTTCCTTTTATTTGTCTTTATTAAAAGTTTTTTTTTCTTTTTGCTTATGACAAAAAAGGGGGAGAAAATAAAGATCTGAACTATTTAATATAATTTCACTAGAACGAATCTTCAAACATATCTACTTTTTCTAATATCTAAATTATTTCAGAACATTTGATAAGAACTCTCCATAAAAGAATCTCTGAGCTTCTCAGATCATTTATCTTTTATCAAACTCTGAATCTCATATCTGCAAGATATTCTGACCCTTAATTATTACAAAGACAAACAAGATCTGACTCTGAAGATTACTCAAGATAAAAAGGGAAGTTTCTATTCCTTTTTCATATTCAACTCAGGGGGAGATTCATCATCTCAGGGGGAGTTATAATTCTTTATGTTCAATTAAATAAAATTTCTGATACTTTTTGTCATCATCAAAAAGGGGGAGATTGTTAGAACACAGATTGGTTCTTAATAATTACTCTTTGTTTTGATGATAACTGTTAGGAAATTTATATTTAAGAATTATATACTCTAAAATTTGTTTGAGAGTTTTATTGCAGATTGAAATTATATTATCTCTCTAGAAGCAAATTTGCCTTGAATACAAGAAGTTATTCTGACTCTGAAGCGTCAGATGCACCTCACAGAAGAATCTGTTTGGCCCTCACAGAAGATCCTGAGCGTAGTCTCCAGAAGGATCTGAAGAAAGAAGCTCCAGAACATTCTGAGTCAGAAGCATCTGAAGATAGTCAGAAGCATCTGAAGCTGAAGCATCAGAAGTATAGAAGAATATTGATTGAAGAGTTTCTCAAAGCATTGATCTACAGAAGGTTCTGAAAGTACCTACGCTGCCTTGTACTGAAGTTATGTGTCAAAATGCTCTGATGATCAACACGCTAGAAGCACACACGCTGCAGAAGACTATGATACAATATGGTTCTGAATTTCATTAGAAGACTCTGATCCATTCAGACTCTGAAGAACTTGCTGAAACTGAAGAAGTATTTTCAAGAATATATCCGTTGGAACTATTCAACGTCTCTTTCCTTATTTGTTCTAGACACACTTACACAGCCAAAAAGGATTTTTCTGTGCCATCTATTTCAAGGAAAAGTCAGTGCATGTGAAGACAAAAAGGCTCAGACCTTTTGGACTCTCTTTTCAATGGTCAGCTTGCATGATTCAGCTGCCTATAAAAGGAGATCTTCACTTCTTTCTTCAGTGCTACACACTTGCTGAAAAGAAATTATAATATTCTATAAGCTCTCATTCTTATTCTTCATAGAATCTCATTGTACTTAAACTTAAGAGAAAAATCACTGTTGTGATTAAAGCTTTATAGAAGCATTAATAACTCTTGTATTTAATTTACATTGATTGTAAAGGATATTCCTTAAGAGGATTCAGTTAGAATCAGTAGCTCTTGAGAAGACTAAGAACTGTTGTTCATAGGTGATACTATTGTAATCAGTTTGATTTAATAGTGGATTAAGTCCTTGTTGAGAAAGGCAAATCACTCTGGAAGGGTGGACTGGAGTAGTTGTTTAACGAACCAGGATAAAAATAATTATGTGATTATTTTCAAGTATTAATTTTCCATACATATTCAATCCCCCCCTTTCTAAGTATTATCTCACCTTCAGTTGGCATCAGAGCTCCGGTTCTGAGTGTGCTATCACTTAACAGTGTCAGTAAAGATCCAGAGAGATATACTTTGATAAATATATTTATTTGTTATCATGGCTGATAATTCAATGTCTAATATCAACAATAAATATGAAGAGAGGGATAGGATCAGTACCAAACCTCGCGAGCTCCCCTCCGCGGGGAAAACAACGTGCCCGGTGCACGTTCTCCACGTGCTCCCCTCCGCGGGGACACGTCATTCCCCAACTACGCACCTCCGAAAGAGCAGGTCAAACCCACTTTCCGGAGACCACGGGACAGTTGGACTAGGGCGAAGACCACGTCCTGGTCTTCACTACGCCACGTAAGCCCTAGCAGTCACCTGGGTTGGGCCTGGCCATCCAGCCCAACACAGGTGACCGTTGGCCCAACGCTGGGGTCTCTCTATAAATACCTTCTTCCTCAAGAGGGTCAGGTAATTCACTTCTTACCCATTTTTCTGTACTTTGCTCTCACTTTGCCCAATTCCTTACTTTGGCATCAGAGTGTCTTGCAGGTATACCCCCCATTCTCCTCCTCATCACCGGTGAACAGGTAGAAGCCAACTGCGTGTGGCCAGCCCGTGATCCCCTCCTGATCAGGTCAGATCAGTGGCGCCGTCTGTGGGAACTGAAACTTCCCCGTTACTCCGAGCAGAAAACCAAAGTTTCACCAGCACTCCACGGTCATGGCTAGCCCACACCACGACGATACCACGCACGACTTTATGCTCAACGTCGCCACCAACGGAAGCAAGCAGATGGAAACGTCGCGTCCAGTGGAGACCGACGAGAGTGACGGCCACCGGCCCCCGAGCCCAGCAGAACGGCTACGCCAGGCCGACCACCGGCCCCCGAGCCCAGCAGCATTCCAACCCGTTCCTATCCCAACAGGAGCGGATCCAACGGTGGCCGCCCTCTTTGCAGCCATCAACCAGACGAACCAGCTGCTGTTTCAGCAGAACGCACGAATTGGAGCGTTGGAGCAGGAAGCCCCTCCGAGGTCCCCCCCGCGGGAAGACCAGAATGGAGGCTCGAGGAGTCCCTCACCTCGACCCAGAAATCGCCGACCGCGGCTGGAGAGACCCCGAACAGAAGTGGTGCAAGAACGCACCAGATCCCCAGCGAGACAAGTTCGCGGAAGGCGCCAGAACACTTCGGCGATCCCGGCCAGGAATCCGCGTGGCGAACCCCCGATCAGGAGTTCGAGGACCCGAAACCAGGTGCCTATTCTAAACGGCTCATCTCCTCCTCAGTCACCCGCCCCTAGCGACGAAGACGACTATCGCCTTCCGTTGTCTCGGGAAATCATGGCTGCCCCCATCCCCCACGGGATGGAGAAGCCCCCGACACTATCCACATACGACGGCACATCTGACCCAGACGATCACTTGGAAGACATCGAGGCCATGCTCGATTACCGAAACGTCCGAGGAGCTATCAAGTGCAGGCTATTCCCGACGACCCTGAGGAAAGGCACCATGACGTGGTACAAAAGTTTGGAGCCCGAATCGGTCACGTCGTGGAGAGTCCTGAAAGACCTGTTCTCAAAACACTTTACGGCGTCCCGGCGCCATCCGAAGACGGAGGCCGTCCTCGGGGCGATAATCCAAGGCCCCGACGAACCTCTCCGAAAGTACATCAAAAGATTCACCCGGGAAACGGTGCAGGTGACAACGTCAGACGAGATGAAGTGCTACCTAATGGAGCAGGGTCTACGCCACGACTCTAAGTTCTATGAGGCCGTAGGCATACACCGGCCAACCTCCCTCCAGGATTTCCTCGACAGAGCCGCGCATTATATCCGATTCGAGGAAACCCAAGTAGCCAACTCCGCTCGAGACACCCGAGACAGGGAGGCCCCTCGCGGGCACCGAGATGACGGAGCCTCGAGCCATCGGCGGGGAGGTGACCGTCGTCGGGAAGATCGCCCTCGCGAACCTCGTGAACAACGCGAACAACGCGGCCCTGCCGGTCGATTCACGGAATACACGGCCTTAGTCGCTTCCCGCGAGCGCATAATGGCCGAATGCGCCAAAACCGAATTTGTCTAGGGAGGTGTCTGTTTTCCCCGACCGACACCCCCCAAACCCAATGTGGACAAATCGAAATACTGCCGATTCCATAGGAGCCACAGACACGTGACCGAAGACTGCATCCATCTTAAGAACGCGATCGAAATTCTGATCAAAGACGGCCACCTAAAGAGATACACCCGAGGGGGTGAACCCCCGAGGCCAAGAAAATCGAGGAACTCCCCTCTCCAGATGGCGGCAGCAGACTCTAGGTCGCACTATGTGTTAGCCGTCCCAAGGATTGGTTTGCAGACAGAGAGTTCGGCCTTCCCGAAGGCCCCGACCTAGCCAGCGAGCCAATCCGACCAACCAGCCGATGGGAATACTTCGCCAGAGCCATGGTCATCTCGGGTGGCGCCACGAGGAGCCTGTCCGTAGGATCAGTGAAAAGAAAGTTCGACGAGCTTATCACGAGCAACTCCGGAAAAATGAGCACGCTCGAAAGATTCCGAGGTCGATCCAATCCGATCACATTCTACCTCGAGGAACTCCCCGGGGGATCCCCCAACTCCAACATTCCCCTACTCATACGAGCACGAATGGCGAACTTCGACGTCAGGCGCATCCTCGTCGACGGGGGCAGCTCGGTGGACATCATGTACACGCACCTGTTCACAACCCTCCAACTCGACGAATCCAACCTTTCCCCCTACGTAGGCTCTGACCTTCAGGGGTTCAACGGGACGATGACGAGACCTTGGGGGTACGTGGAGCTGAAAGTCACCTTCGGAGAAGAGGAAACGACTAGGGAGATCAACATCTGTTTCTTAGTCATCGACTGCCCGTCCCTCTACAACTGTATCCTGTGCAGAACAACGATAGTAGAACTCACCGCGGTACCTTCCACCTTCCACCTGAAGATGAAATACTACATGAAACGGGGGGTCGTGGTGACCCTTAACGAAGACATTGAGGCCGCCCGGAGGTGTTTCGAGGCCGCGCTGAAAGGCTTGGACTCCATCGCTCCAGCAACCAAGAGGACGACTCCAGTCATAATGCCAAAAAGCGAACCAAAGGAGCTGGTCGGATCCGTGGACCTCGACAGTCGCTTCACCGAGGAGCGCGATCCCGAAATAAGGACCAACGAGGCCAACGGGCAGCCCATCCACCCGACACTCCCCATCCCGGACAGAGAATTCGAGATCATCACACTCGGGGAAGATACGAGCAGAACCGTGAAGATCGGTGCCGGACTCCCAGACCTCGTGAAAAGACAACTGCAAGTCTGCCTCCGCGAGAACGCCGAACTCTTCGCCTGGAGCGCTGCAGAAATGCCCGGACTCGACCCCGAGGTCGCCTGCCACCAGCTGTCCATCAGCCCGACCGCGAAGGCCATAGTTCAATGTAGGCGTAGACAGTCCCCCGAAAAATCGGCAGTAGCCGAGAAAGCTGTAAAAGACCTCCTAGAGGCAAATTTTATTTCGGAAGCCCGGTATTCAACCTGGCTATCCAATGTTGTACTCGTTAAAAAGAATAATGGAAAATGGTGCATGTGTGTTGACTATACTGATCTCAACCGGGCATGTCCTAAGGACGCCTACCCCCTCCCCAACATCGACAAACTCGTCGACAACTCCGCGGGCTTTAGGCTCTTGTCCTTCATGGACGCATACTCGGGATACAACCAGATCCCGATGGCCGAGCACGATAAACAGAGCACGGCCTTCATGACGGCGTCGGGCAACTATTACTACAACGTAATGCCCTTCGGCCTAAAGAACGCCGCAGCCACATACCAACGGATGATGAACAATGTCTTCCGGGGAAAAATCGGCGACATGCTCGAAGTATACATGGATGACATGATCGTCAAATCCTGCACAAAAGACGACCACACGGTCCACCTCAGGAAGGTCTTCGAGACCGTGAGGACATGCCGAATGCGCTTCAACTCGGATAAATGCACCTTCGGTGTCCGCGCAGGCAAGTTCCTCGGCTACTACCTGACCGAACGTGGGATCGAGGCCAATCCGGACAAATGCCACGCCTTTTCAGAAATCACCACGCCCACCACGAAGAAGTCCATCCAATCCCTCAACGGCGTGCTCGCCTCACTTTCCCGGTTCATTGCCAAGTCCGCCCAGCACGCCCTCCCCTTCTTCAAACTGCTCAGGAAGGAAACCACATTCGAATGGACAGAGGAATGCGAGCAAGCCCTCCGCCACCTCAAACGCGTCTTGTCCGAACCACCGGTGCTGACACGTCCCGTGATAGGCGAAACCCTATACCTCTATCTGGCCGTGGCTAACGAAGCCGTCAGCGCCGTCCTCATCAGCGAAACCGAGGAGGGATAAAAACCCATCTACACTACAAGAAAATAGTCATTTTGCGACACTTAGATTGCGACAGTTGAAGTACAACCGTCACAATATAGCATTTTATGAATTTTTGCGACAGTTCACACGACAATTTTGACAACTGTCGCAATCATTTAATTGGTTTTTAGGCTACCAAGTAGTTAAATTATTCCTATAAAAAAAGTAAATAAATTTATATAACCATGCAAAATAACATCTATCTTCTAGTTAATTTTGAATTTTTAATAATTACTAATTTTTTATGTTGTGCATTTTACCCAAAACTTTCAATACATTATAATCAAATTTTTATATTTCTTATAAAACAAACATCAAATAGTTTCTTATTTTAAAAATAATTATAATCAAATTTTTAAATAGTTGATTTTATTTTATAATTTATAATATTCATACTTAAATAAACATAAAAAATATTACAATTAATAATTAAAATGTTTAATTGTAGCAGTAAAATTGTTTAGAAAAAGTTCATTAAAAAATATAAACTATTTTATTAATCCAAGAAAAAAAAGTTAATTTAAAAATAATATATTAATTGATAATTATAGAAAAAATTACAAATTGAACTTCATATTCATATCTCTTGATGGTGAAGAATCTGACCTCGCTGAAATTCTGCGACCGTTTTCCACCTCTGTCGTGTTCTTCTTTACTAATCTTTCAATTCACGTGGCTATGATTCTACTACTTCTAATTTCTACCGCGCTTTTGTTTTCTTTTAGAATCGTAAACCCTTGTCATTTTTTCATCCAATTTGAAACCATATTCCATTTTCCTAAAATTGCAAAAAGCACTTATTCGATCTAATCTCATAATTGCAAAATCATTCTTCTCCCGTATCTCATGTACAAAGAAACTCAGTGAAGGTGCATTTTATTTATGTTTTTATGTTTTTTATTCCTCTGAAGAAATTTGTTTCAATTTGGGATTTAGGGTTTATTTGTTTTAATGCCCATAGAATCATTTATCGATTTTGTTTGTTTTGATTTTAGGATTTAGGTTTTGTCTCTTTTATTTCCAAACTACTAGTTCGATGGGTACCAACTGTTCGATGAAATTCCTAAATAATTATTCATGTTTTTTTTGCAGGTGGAGATTACTCAATATATTTTATATTGATGGAGAGGTGAATCCGGTGAGTACAAAATGCTATAACTGTGAATGAATTTTTTGGTAATAGCTGGAGAAAGGTAATGTGAATCAAATGGTTAAGAAATCATATGATATATAATTCAATGAGATTTTTGTATAAGATGAATTTCCTTGAATGTTGCAGGTAATTCCTAATTCCAATGAAACATTAGGAGTATTGATACTAAAATCTCGCTTATTTTTCCCACAAGCTTATTGGTATTAGACTGGAATTGGAGCTTTGGTTGGTTATATTTTTCTATTTAATTTTTTCTTTGCCTTGGCTTTGCAATATCTCAGTTGGTTATCCATTATGTCATTATTTGATGGCAGTATTGGTGTAGCTTTGGTAGGGCCTACTTCCCCAAACAGCCCTCTTGCTCCAAGTGTATCTGGTTCAAGCTCACATGAAGGTGTTTTTGCAACTAGTACAAAAGTATCGATAGATGGAAAACCGAGTTACTCTAATGGAAATTCTATTATGATTGAGGTTTCAAACTTAAATAAAGTCAAAGAAGGCTATACTGAGGAATCACTTTAGGTATGTTCATCAGGTTCCTTCTGATTGTTTTTGTATTCTCCATAGGATTTTTGGATTCTCTATGCCTCAGCAACATTAATGCTACTACTTCATCATCACTTACAAATTCTTTAAATAATACTAATAGCCCTGAAGCCAAATGCATGGAACATAACAAAACCTATGAAGAAGCATAACATTTCTTTTCATTGAATTATGCATGCCCCCTAGAAAAACACCAATAAATGAAGCAAGAAAACATATTGAGAAAATAAAATCATAATAAATAAAAATAAAGTATAGAATATGGAGGATTTTATAGAACAAGGATTAAATTATAAAATTTTTTGTTTTGTAACAAGAGTTTTGTTCTATTTTTTAAGTGTGGGAGTGAAATAGAATCCATATAGACAATAAAAAAATAAGGGTTGGGGAAAAGATACTATAGGACTAAGATATTCATAAGTTTTGGAACATTTATTTTATGAATGTCATTGTCTTTATTCTATTTCAATTGGTTATTTTAAGCTTTATTTACACTGTTTTTGAAAAGAGTTTGCAAATAAATATAATATTGAAGTGTCACTAATATGGAACTTTTTTTCTCTACAGTATGGTGTCACTGTGTCAGCAATTCAATTAAATAGTTTGACTAAGAATTTTATTTGAGTTTAGTTTAGACCTTTTTGATTGGAGGTTGGTAATGGTTTAATTCCACAACCACCAAAATAAGTACTAAATTATGATAAAGTGTCTTGTCTTGCAAAATATTTTCATAGAACATATCTTGAATTATAATTAGAAAATTATATGGTTTTAGTTTTGATTTTGGTTGCTAGGTATCATATAAACAATATAACATATAGATTTACGTAATAGGGAGATGAACATAGGCTTGCTGGTTTCTCAGCAACTTTGCAAGCAATCATTTCCTTTGTTGGAAATGGGTATTATAGATGGCTTAGTTTTGGTTAATTATAGCTTTATAGATTTTAATTACAAAAGTATTCTTCAATGTATTTGATTCCTTATCTGAATGTAATTTGAGAAGGATTGTTCAAATATTTATTTCTATTTTTTCAGGGATGACCATATTTTTTCAGGGATTATCGTATTTTTTCTAAGAATTCTTTCTTACTCAAATGAAAGAATCCTAACAAAATATTATTAATTCCAATTTTCTTTAAAGATAATATTCTACAGAATTTGGCTCATCCTAACAGAACAGTAGAGTGGAAAGTATGGAATTATATAACCTTTCATAAAAAAATTAAAGGAATGAATCTTCATAGCTTGCGATATTTATGCATACATTTTATCCATATTTTTGTCTTTTATATTTCAATTGTCTAAGTGTTCTCTTCTCCTTAAGAGGAGCCAACTTCTTTTTTGTATGTCTTCCTAATCTCTAAAATTAATACAATTTTTGTCTATTCAGCTTATTGACAATGTCCCAATATTGCAAATTGACATGGTATGGTGCTACTTTATGCTACGAGACATTAGATGGCTATCAGATGCTGGGAAGCGCCTTGAAATGGCTAGGGTAGGAATTGGACTTGCTCATGGGAAGAATTCTCTTCGCCTTAGACTCTTACAAGGTGGTCGCTATCCAGAACTTGCATTGTGAGTTATTTCAGTGGATTGTTCATCTTTTTGTTGCCTTTGAAATTATCAAATTATTGGGATGCAATTAAAAGTAGATTAGTTATCAGTATTTGTTTATTAATTTTTAAGTTGGCTGAATATTTGTACACATGCATTTGAGACTAGAGCTTCTTGAAGGGGTGGTGGCATTTCATACTGGCCAGTTGGAAAAATCAAAGCAAGCATTAGCTTCTGCAAGGGAAAAGTTTGTTCAGGTGGGTTGAAGTATTATAGCATATTGTAATAAATTTGAGTAGGATAAAAATCAACATTTATGCATATTCTAGTTGTTGGTCTCCTTATTTGGTCTTGCAATAATTGATAGCGGTCCTATATATAATAGTCTTTAGGAGCTTATAGGGTCGAGTCATGGATTCATTGTTTTGAAAATGTAAAATAAGGTTGCCTGCAATAGACTCATAATGAGCCTAACTCTCATATAAAATGTTCTCTTGTGTTGCAGCTGCAAGTGCCAGATGAAGCCTTATCACTTGTTCTGTTGCATTCTACAGGTCTATTCACCTATCAGCACAGGACATACGCAGAAGCCATCAAGAAAGTGATTGCACAATCCATTGCAAGTTAAAAGGTTTAAGCAAAACCATTCAATGGCAATGCCAGAAGGGCAGTGTTACATACCCAAGTACCTCACATTATATATTACTGTTTTTGAATTTTTACATATATGGTAAATTTAATGTAGAGCTTTGCACTGGTAAACAAGTTATGGCATTTTTCATACATAAAGGAAAATTGTCCATTTGACTTGGTTGATTTTTGCAGTGTCCACGGAGGCTTCAAAAGGCAAATTACTCAAAAGCATGCAATGCTCTTCTGCTCAAGGTACTCTCATTCTACTTGTCAATTTTTCCATATAAGTTATTGAGTCTGGATAGATAAATATATTGATACACTATTGCTTGACATACATGTATCAATATAGTGCATTATCTCAGTCAACCATTGTGCCATGAGTCTATCACCACCATAACCCCATGTCCATTTTAATATAAGAACTTTTCCATTTTGTTAATTGTATCTTGATTAGGATCAAATTAATATTGGAGCTCCATGCAGGTTAGAGCATATCACCAAGTATAACTAGGTTAGTGTTTGTTCATTACATTAGGTGCAATTTACATTGTTAAGCTTAATCAAGTTCTAAATGTTTGTAACTCATTTGGAAGCTCTTAGAATTGACTCTCCTATCTACTCTTTTTATTTTAAGAAAATGTAAGAATGCTAATATGTATTAACCTCTATTTTGTGGCAGTGTATTGATCCTTGGCTTGGTATAAAATGGTCGGGCCTATTGTGCAAATCATCTATCATCTAGTGATGCCTATGATTTAAATAAAAAATTTATCATCCTGAGATATATTGTTTTATCTGTCTCAATTTATCTTTCAAACAAGGTAAATAGAAGCATTAACAATTTGTTTTTGCTTACGAGTTGAAATTGTAACAAGGACGCACTTTCTTTTTCAAAGTGTTTTTTTTTTGTCTTAGATATTGTATACATGCTATGTGTGATGTGGTTAAAAAATTAGAGAACGCAAGGATTGAAAACTTTTTAATGTTTGTGTTTATTGTGTGAATATCATGAAGAATGATGATTGCCATTAATGTAACCTACAAAAGTTGTATTCTGAATCCTAAACTGAGTGCAGTTTTTTTTTAAAAAAATGTTTGCAACTTGCGGCGGTTGAAACCGCCACAATATACCATAGATTTTTTTAAAAAAACATATTTGCAACTTGCGGCGGTTTAAACCGCCACAATATACTTTCACAATAAAACAAAAATCATTAAGCAAGTTAAGACGGTTGGAAACCGTCACAATATGGAGATTACGACAGTTAGCTACCGTCGTGAAAACAACGACGATTTTTGTACGACAGTTTTCACAACCGTCGCAATACAGCCTCGCGACGCACGTTTCTGCTACAGGATGGAAACTGTCGTAACTTTCAAATTGCGACGGTTTTAACCGTCGTAATCTGCCAAAATCACCGTCGCAATTTGCCAATTTTCTTGTAGTGCTACTTCACAAGCAAAGCCCTCCACGGCCCCGAAGTTTGATACCAGCGGATCGAGAAAGTCGCCCTAGCCCTCATCACTGCAGCACGACGGCTCCGACATTACTTCCTCGCACACACCGTCGTGCTCCGCACCGATCAGCCCATCCGCCAGCTCCTCGGCCGACTCGACATGGTCGGACGCATGTTGAAATGGTCGTTAGAACTATCTAAGTTCGACATCGCCTACGAAGGCCGGAACGCCATCAAAGCTCAAGCCCTGGCAGACTTCTTCGTCGAGATGACCCCGTCACCCGATCCCACCACCAGGAGCCACATCTGGACCATTTTCGTGGACGGATCCTCCAACTCCACGGGAAGCGGCACCGACATCATCCTCGACAATGACGAGGGCACCCTCATCGAGGTCTCCCTCAAGCTGGCCTTCCCGACGACTAACAACCAAGCTGAATATGAAGCGTTCCTAGCCGGACTCTGCCTGGCATCAGACCTCGGGGCCAGAGACATCCGAATCTACACAGATTCCCAACTAGTCGCTTCGTAAGTACGAGGAAGGACCGACCCTTAACGTCTCGGACGGAGTCGCTGTACGTCTTAAAGAGCTTGGTCGGCTGCTTAAACGAGACCCATCCCTGACGGCCATTCACCGATTGGCGTTGCAGGTGGAAGATGCGAAAAAACAAAGGCACCGTGGCCTCCACATCGAGATAATGGCACACCACCTCGAATGCATGGATAAAGGCCAGAGTGTTGGGATGCAGCTGGGACGGGGCCAAACGTAACCAGTCAAAAAGGCCCAAGTGGAAGGAGGAGAACGACAGTCTGAGCCGAGCCTCTTTAAAGTAGAACTCGTGCATGGGAAACATCCGCCGCCCATACCTCGAGCAGATACGATGATGCTCCTTCGGACGATACACCTGCCAGTGTTGCGGCTCCCCTTCCACCCTATCCTCCACGGTAGCGTAGGCGCCAGACACGTCGAGCGCGAAGCAAGAGGGGGTGGACAACGGCTCTTCGGCCACCCACTCTTCAACATGGAGGACCCGCTCGTTGAAATCTGGAATCTCGGAATCACTGTCTTCGACCATCGTCCCCGGTATCAAGGCCGACATGTACACCTGAAAAGCAGAGGACAATGGTGAATTCGATAGCTAAGATCAAATCCACCCTTCCACCGCAGGTCAAGTGAAATGGCGACAACGACAGGAGAGCGAGCAAAATACGAGCGCGTGGACGGTCCCCGAGGGACGCTCCCCACCGCGTCTCCACGGGGCGCTCAAAAGCTAACCTATCGCCCCTCCCCGGGGTACTCATCGGAAAAGGCACGCGTCCCTGGGGCATTCATCGGAGAAAGCACCCGTCCCCGGGGTATTCACCGGAACAACCGAACCTCCCCGGGACATTCATCCAAGCAACCCTAAAAGAAACCACCAGGCGCGGCGGATACTCGCGCCTCTCCTCGGGGCATTCATCGCGCCCCGACCACAAACCCTAATTAAACGGCGGAAATAAAAGAAGAGAAGAAGGAAACTCACTTGTGATGGCAGCGAACGGGATGCGGAACTAATGGCACGGCGACAATTCCCAACAACGGCGGACGGGGAGGAGTCACAGAGTTTCACAGGTAAGAAAGCAAGGTGAAAAGTAAAAAGTGAGCGGGGACCCCCATATTTATAACCCGGCGTGGAACTCGAAGCGACACTAGGCCTTTGAGTGCCCTAGGGTAGCCGCCCTACCACCTACTCAGCGCGTGACACGTGGCAGTAACCTGACGGTCGCATCCCTTCATATACCTTTGCCCCGCTCTCCCGACGACAAGAAGATCTTCGCGCGTGCACGCGTCCACCCGGACACAAAACCGACGAGCCACCCGCCTCGCTACCTCTTTTCCCGAAGCAACGACCTTAAGTCATCGCTCTTGCGCCACAGAGCTTTGACTTGGGGGGCTCCTGTTCTGGTCTGTGCCCAGCCTCGCGGTCCAGCCCAATAAACGCACAATGCCCAATAAGTGGAATAGCTTGACCTGGCGCACCCCCCCCTCAGACGGGCAGGATACGCTCCCCGCCAAGAGGGACGACACGCCTCGAAGCGTCCTCGGCGCCCCCCTTAGCCGAACAGAACGCCCTCCGCGGGCGTCATTCCCCGTGCCATCAGGCAAGACCCCATGGCTCTTCCACGTCATCGCGTGCTCCCCTCCGCGGGGAGAACAATGCCCCTCCGGGGAACCTCGCGAGCTCCCCTCCGCGGGGAAAACAACGTGCCCGGTGCACGTTCTCCACGTGCTCCCCTCCGCGGAGACACGTCATTCCCCAACTACCCACCTCCGAAAGAGCAGGTCAAACCCACTTTCTGGAGACCACGGGACAGTTGGACTAGGGCGAAGACCACGTCCTGGTCTTCACTACGCCACGTAAGCCCTAGCAGTCACTTGGGTTGGGCCTGGCCATCCAGCCCAACACAGGTGACCGTTGGCCCAGCGCTGGGGTCTCTCTATAAATACCCTCTTCCTCAAGAGGATCAGGTAATTCACTTCTTACCCACTTTTCTGTATTTTGCTCTCACTCTGCCCAATTCCTTACTTTGGCATCAGAGTGTCTTGCAGGTACACCCCCCTTCTCCTCCTCATCACCGGTGAACAGGTAGAAGCCAACTGCGTGTGGCCAGCCCGTAATAGAAGACTTAGAAGGAGTTGTTATTGACCTATTTGAAGGAGGAGTTCCTATTTTTTCAGGTCAGATAAATAATAGATGCAAACTGCTGAAACTTTGAAGGAGTTGTATGAATCTTCAATAAAGAATAACAAAAGGTTGCACATCAAGATTAACTCAGAGGAATTTTGGGGAAAGTTGAAGTCAAATTGTCTTGCATTTTTCGTTTTTGGTCAACATGTACTTGTTAATTAGGTGTAAATGTTGAAATGATCTACTGTTGCTCTTCTAAGTTTGTAATGTTGTTTAATTGATTTTCTAATGTTCACTTGGTATGAACTATAATTTGGTCTAATTTATTTTATAATGTTCACTTAGTATGATCTATAATTTGGTGTAAATGATTTTGTAAGTTTCACTTGGTAATTTGGAATGACGTATAATTTGGTTCAGTTATGCATTGTACTATAATTTGGATTGACCTATAATTTTGACATAATATGACGTATAATTTGGACATAATATGAGCTATAAATTTGAATTGGTATGACCTATAATTTTGACATAATGTGACCTATAAATTTGACTTTGTATGAAATACAATTTTGACATAATGTGACCTATAAATTTTGAGTAAGAAATGCAAGTAGACTTCACCAAAGAGTAATTACAGACATCTCATTACATATTTAGTATATTACATTCATTACATATCAAAATAGTTTTTGATCCATATCAAAATAGTAATTGATCCATTCATAACATTACAATACATATGACTTATCAAAAATAGTAATATCCTTTTCAAAACAAAAACATAAACAAAACATAAATATATATCATCAACTGCATCTTCAATGGGTTAGCCCCTTGTAAAATTTTGCCCAACTTTTTGATATACTACCACCACCAACACATTATTGTGTGGTTTCCTATTCATTTATCACCAAAGTATCATCAAGTTTTTTACCAGGGCCAGATGCATCATTTGTTTTCAGGGTCTTTAGCCTTTCACTTTGTCTTTTTGCACTTGTCACGTCAGCATTCTTATTGAACTTGCTCTTGACCCGGGATAAAAAGATAACAAGCATAAGAAAGATGACTTAATAAGGAATGAATATGCTCATAACAGGTTTTTATACTCACTGGTTCACTCCAACATGGCTTTGGTGAAGATAATCCTAGGGGTTTAAAAGGTTTGTTTTTGTAAACTTTTGGTTGTTTATCAAAGAAAACATTGACACCACTTGGATTTGATTCACTTGGCTTGATATGTGATTTTTCAACACTCAAAGGATGAATGTCCAAAACATCATCATCCCCCAATAATGCAACAAAAGCCTCAGCATCACAATCACATAACTTATCAAAACCTGAAGATTATGTAGGTTGTTCTTTATTGACAGTTGGCTCATTGACACTAGGTACCTTATTGACAGTTGGCTCATTGACACTAGGTCCCTCATTAACACTTGGCTCATTAGCAATTCGCTCATTGACACTAGGTCCCTAATTAAATTTTGTCTTCATTGGTTGGGTCTTTTTTTAAAAATTTGTTCTAGTCTTACTTGTACGATTGTTGGCAGACCCTTTAGGCCTCCCTTGCAAGAAATGTTAACTTTGTTATACACAATCTTAATATTAGCTACACACAAACATAAGAACAATACTAAGGTAGTACATTACTCTTTTATGGTGTCAAATGGACTTGGCTAGTCTTACTGGCCTATGTAGGTAGCTCCTGACTGGCATATGTAGTATTTCTAGATGGAACAAGCACAATTTACTTATTTTTCTTGCAATTCATTTTGTTGTGTCCTAGTTCAAAACATGTTTGTACCTATAGATGGTATTTTTTTTTCTTTGCCATTTTGTTTTGTTCACCTCATTAAGCTCCATCCTTTGTAATTTCTTGGCCTCCCTAGGCCACGTTTTAACAAAGGGGGCAACATAATAGGATTAGATGTTCTAGGTCATTTTTTATGGTCATTTAATAGGGTGATCACTTCATTGTAACATTTTTCATATGTGCTTCTGTGATAGCATTTATGCACATATTTGACGGGGTCGTCTAATTTCCTATGTATTGAAACCACACCATGTTTACATGGTATCCCAACAAGTTCCCAATAGTTGCATGAGCATGTATGTTTTTCCAAATCCAATATAAAGCTATCATTAAATAAGACATGTGTAATTTGAAAAGTTAACCTACCAGCATAAGTTGGTGTCTAACTAGCACTTTTTTCAATTTCTCTATCTGATCTCCTTAGTGGTTTGGATAATTCATAATACACTCAAGCATGGTTATTATTGGTTTGTCTCTTTGTAAAAGAATTGTTTCATTAAAAGACTCACTCAGGTTATTCATTAACACATCACACTTTGAGAAAAAGGAAAATCATGTTTACACCATTTAATTTTGGGAATTGCCTCTAACCATTCATATGCCTCCAAACTGACCTCCTTGATCATAAGCATCTTTGATTCATGTGCCTAAAAGTAATTAGCCTTTGAATTATCCATCATAAGATCCCTAAACAATGTTCCTCCTCCAAACTTCTTTTTGAAGTTAGCATACAAGTGTCTTAGACAAAGTTTGTGTTCAAAGCCTGGGTACTCCTCTTCAAACACCTGAACCAGACCCTTTTCCAACAAAATAACAAGTGCATTAGTAAAAATAACACCAAGATGAGATACATATTTAATGTTAATCAAACTTACCTTTTGTTGATTAGATGTGAAACACAACATGCTATCTCCAATGTCTTCAAGAAGAAATTTAATAAACAAGCTTCATGAATCTTTTATTTTAGTATCAACCAAATTAAAAGCAATAGGAAAATATTGGTTATTAGGATCTCTTATTATAGCAATCATTACTATACCACCATACTTATGCTTCAAATGATATCCATTTAAGCCAATGAATGGTCTGCATGATTTTGTTAAAGCTTTCTTGGTCCCGTCAAAGCACATATAGCACCTCTCAAATCTAGGTTCCAAACCTGGAGCTCGAACACTAGTGTTTATTTTAAAAGTATTACCTACTAAAGATCTTCTCAACTTAGCACCATAAGACCATAATGATCTAAATTATTTGCTAGAGTCTCCTTTAACTATGTGTCTAGCAATATGTCTTGCTTTGAAAGCTCTACAGCCTGGGATTTTTGTGGAATGCATGAGTCTATCATCTTCTACCACCTCATTTAACTTAATCTTTGTATTATTATTCAATCTATCAATAATGACCTTGGCAACCCACTATACTTTAGCACTTTTGTTGAAGAATTGTCTTCCACACTTGTGCTTTGTGAACAATGTTTTTATCCTAAATGTTATGGAAGTTAAAACTCTACTGCACAAGATAATATAGTTACATTTTTCCTTCTCCATACATGCCACCCTACATTTGTTGGCATCATTTTTTCAAACCTAACATCCTCACCATTCAAAACATTATGCTATAGTATAACATCTTTTAACTGCTTCAATGAAGAAAAATCCATTACAACCTTGAAAGAAAAATACTTATTTAGATATTTTTCTCCATTGAACCTGATTACACATGGCCTTTCATCATCACCTCTACTATCCAGCTCATCAGTCATGTATGAATCTTCAATGACATGTTCCTTACTCATCGCTTCTATGATAAACATCTTCTTGTCTGGTTCACTTGGGGCCTCATTATTAGCAACACGTTTAGTTACAGGTTCTCCATCAACACCTACATCAAGCCCTTCATCAAACCCTTTTCATGATCTCATCTTCACAATCATTAAAGTGTACACCCCTCATAGATTCATCACTAGAATCACTACTACTTTCACTTAATTTGTCATCATCTTCATCACATGTCTTCCCCTTTACTTTCTATTTTACCCTATCCATAAAGGTGGTCTCGCCTGTAACTGGTTTTGGCCCACATAATATCTCAACTTCACAATCATTTCCAACAACATACATAGCTAACTCAGAAGCATCTCCATCATCCCTAAATTGTTTTAAATCTTCTCCAAAAGATACTTTATCATGTTTCCACAACATCTTAACGCAACTCAAATCAAACTCAGGGTCAATCACTTTAATAAAGTCACAGGCTTAAAAAAAAGACCAATAATTGGGATCTTGACCAGTAAAAGCATATACTTCCCCACCATCATATCTTATGTTAAGGTCTTTTATAATATAACCCTTTGAGTAAAACCCAACCTTAAATTTATCCATTTTCTGTTCAAAAATTTACCAAAAATTAGGTCAAACAACTTCACTAAAAATTTAACTTTTATACAAATACAATTACAAAATCGATATTAAGATTAGAAGGCATGGTATTAATATGCAACATAGTGAATAACCTGGGACCATTGAATGCGAGTAAGCATGACCAGTAAAAGATTGCAAATGAAACGAGTGAAGGAAAATTGCGATCTAAACGCAGCGGAAAACAAAAATTTTCCTTTAGTGATCCTCACGAATGAGCATGGTCAGTGATAGAATCGTTACCTCTTTGTGGCGATTCAGATCTTTGATGCAGCGATCACAAGCGTTGATGAAGTGCAACGCCTCTACTCATTCCACACGAACAGCTTCCGGTCACAGTGCTAGCTGCTTACGAACGGAATTATTTGAGTGAGAAAAGAGAATCAAAAACGAAATTGCATCAAGTGAAAGCTTCATCACAAGGGTTCCTTTTATAGACTCTCTTGTGGGCTGCGGGCTAAAACCCTAATTCACATGATCCATAATAATATTATATATTATTATAATAACTATTATTATAATAAATATATTTATTTTATTATTATTTTATAACCATTATAAAATAACAATAATTATTATTATATTATCCGAATTTCTATTTTTCACTTAAGTGCACCGTACCTTACGGTGTTCCTTTGATTTCTCTATCTCTCATCAAACTGTCCTTATGTGTGTGACCCTGTAGGATTTCGTAACGTTGGTAATTATATTAAATTATATATATTTAACATAATAAACAGTAAGCGGTATCTAGCAACACATCACTGCTACCCAAGTCACGAAAATGTCATGTGATCTGACAAAACCTTTTTCGTGATAATATATGTTTGTACAATTACCCTTTTGCCCCTATGTCTATATTGAACACAAGGCATACACTGTGTCATCCTTGTCCAGTTCAATATTGGGCCCTTAGACATTTCTCCTGTTATGCAGGATTGGCAAATTCCATCTAGGACACTCATGTCCCTCAGCATGCTTCGTGGAGTGCCCATCAACTGTCTTTATGATCATCCAGTTACGGATAATGTTTGATCAGCAATAAAGCACCCGACTCTACATCTAGGGTCCATAGTGGTTTCAGGTCGAAGGGTGGTAATACACCATTATCACCATGAGAATAACTTATGACACTTTGCATAACATACTATGTAGTATTCTCATAGCGGGTCAATCCGGTATAAATATTACTCCTAATATTTATACCTATGTCAAGACTTGATAACTCTTTATCCATGATCCATGAGATGTGATCATCAGTCTATCTTCATAATAGTCTCAATGCTTTTAATGTTATCCCACTTTGCAATAAAGCTTGACTACGGATATTTTAAGAATAATGTCTTTATGTTTAATGGGATCTCATGATTAAGTCACACTTAACATTTCATTAAACAGACTAACTATTCTAGGGACTTTATTATTCTGAAAGACAAACATAATAAAGAAATGCCTTTTATTATTAAACGAATAATCTGATACAAGTACCAAAAAGTATTGGCCTCTAGGGCTTACACCAACAACGAGGGAACAAAGCAATGACAAAGTGAATTACCTGGGACTACTGCAACGAAGATGAAAAAGTTGTTGTTGGGACCACTGCAACGAAAATTTGTTCCTTGACAACAGATAAGCTCTTTTCAACGCAGATAAACATTTGTTCTAGGGCACTCACTCGAGATGTGAACTGAAAAAATTGTTTAACATTATCTCACTTGTAGGGTTACAAGATAACGTTATCAACTACACCACTGTGGCGAATTAACAATTGAAATTTACACATCATCAAAAAAATACACATTTAGCGTGACATGTAGGCCTCCGTTAGTGGAAACTAACGGGAGGAACCAATTTTAGGGACAAAAAAGATTGCGAGGACCATTGTTTGAACACTACTACAAAATACACATTCGGTAACATAATACTACTACAATTATGCTTTACACCATTGTAATATCGCAAAATGGATGCGTATGATGTTTATTTATTTTTAAAAATTTATTTAATCATGTTTGAGATAAACAAACATTGTGATAAAGTAAGTGTTACAAGGTTAGAATCCTAGCAACTATATTTTTTCTATTTTTCCTATTACAAAAAGCGTGTGTCACTTAAGTTCATGATTGAATAAAAAATTGAAAATTATTTAACCATGGTTTTAATATTCAACTGTTGTAATATGATTCGTACAATATTTGCTCTTACCAAAAGAGAGAAACGACTATAATGATGATTGAAATTTTTCTTCATTTCTCGACGGTCACAAGTCATTCAAAAATATCAACCATTAGAAGTAATCATTGCAAACATTAAATCATCAGTTGTTTCATCTTCAAACTCTTCTATAAAGCACACTTTCATATAATGAATTTTCACTTCTTCAAATTATTCTTCTTAACTTCCTATAACAACATTAGTTCTTCATCTGATAATGCTAAGAGAAATATCTCAACAGAAGTCACTTTTGAGAACAAAGCAATCACCACAATACAACATCATCAGCAGTCAACTGAGGAGGTCTAGGAATCTGAGTCGATTGCTGTCAGAGATACACTGAGGGTGAGGAAGGCCAAAAAGAAGAAGAAAATGCTGAAGAAGAAGAAGACAAAGGTGTCGAGGAAGATTTTTTACTTTGACTCAGATGAGGGTAGTGAGGAGTGAGTCATATATTGTGAATATTCCTGTAGTGCTAGGGGATATTGTTTTGATCTTGACAAAATTATGTAATGAAAAATTATGTTTAATGTACTCTTTCCTTGTGGTTCTCTTAATAGAACTTCTTTATTATTGTTTTATATACTCTTTCCTTTATATACTTTTTCCTCTTTACAAAAAAAAGTACACATCTAACAAAAATAACAACAACAACAGTAATGAAGAATAACAATAACAATATTAAAAAACTCTGTCATCGTTAAGTTCATAAATAAATAAAAAAATTGAAAGTTATTTAACCACGGTTTTACTATACAACTACTGTAAAATTTGAAAATTGCATCACGATTTTTCTTTGTCAACCGTGATGAATTTTTTTTTTAGAATATAAGCGAAAGTATCTATCATTCAGTACATAAAATTCGTTTCTCTCAAAAAAAACCCTAACATATTTCACTCTTCTCTCTCAGAACATAACCCTAACATTCATGTCACTCTTTAAACATACTTCAACCTTCACATTTGTCTTCACTACCTTAAAAAAACGCATACTTTAACTATGGTACATATGGTTTGTGTTTCTATGAAGAAAAAAAATACAAGAAGTATAAAGCTATTGTGTAAACTTCATTCACCTTGTACTCCTTCTTTATAGCATCATAGACTAGATGAACTTCATAATTTTTTCCAGTTCCAAGATTAGTTTCAAAAAATGTGCGTTCTTGATACATTTTATTATATCTTGTGTTGTTGTATATTGTTGTTGTTGTTGATTAATGTTCTCAAAATTTCATAATTTGTTGTTGTTTTTGTTTATTATATCTTGCATTCTTGAACCTTATTTTTTTTATTTGTTGTATATTGTTGTATTATTGATAAATGTTGTTGTATCTTATTGTTGTTGATTAATGTTGTCAAAACAAGAATAAAATATTGCCAAGTCACAAGAAAGAAGTTTTTGGTGACTTAACAATGTCTTGTTCTTTAAATTCTTATTCAGATTGCATAGTAGATGAAGTTGAATTTATTATATGCTATGTAGATTGTTTATTTCACTAACCCTTCACTGAAAATACATTTAATTTAAGTTGACATAAAAACTTATAATTTAAAAATTAAGTTGTATTTGAAAACCAACTTATATCAATCAATGTTCTCTGAATTGTGTCGGTCTAATCGTTCATCTCACACTGTTTAACATATAGAATATGGTTCAATGACCTGATTCCTTCATTACATCCACATCTTCTCTTATAGTTTAATTTAAATGACAACAATTTATTGATATTATTAAAATTAAATTAGAATAGAAGGAATCGATGTCATGAATGACTTAGATCATTGGACCATATTATATATGTTAAAGAGCAGGAAATGAATGATGAGACGCATGCAATTTGGAAAATAATAGTTTGTTTAAGTTAGTTTTCAAAAATAGTTTAATTTTTAGATTATATATTTCTTCATCAATTTGAATGATTGTATGTTGCTGCAAGGTTTATAGAAAAACAAGCAATCTGCATATTTTATAATAAACTTTGGGTACTTTCAACAACTGTTATTTATTTTATCCGTGATGAAATATTATTTACCTAAATGTATATACCACAACGGTTGATACAAGTAACCGATGTGGTACGTAGCGCGCACATTCTAACTTACTACCACGGTCTCGCGACCGTGGTAGAAAGCATCAGACATACCATCATCCTTTACCTCACAACAGTTGGTCAGGCGTTGTGGTATCCCTTTTCCAACCGTTGTGGTATGACTTTTCCGTAGTAGTTGGAGGAAGTTTTTTGAGGGACTAAAATTGAATGTTGTCATACTTATATTGACTAAATATATATTTAACCCTTCCATTTGATTATATCAATTATTATTTTTTATATTTTACTAACCGTTAACATAACAATTATATTTATAATAATTTCGTTCGATAGAACATATATGTTCCTAATTTATATTAAATTATACTATCTAAAATATTTATAATGAGATTGAGAAATATATTAATAAAAAAATGTTATAGTAAAAAAAAAGAGTAAGAATATTGTACATTTGTTACACTTATGTGACGATTGAAAGGAGTCTAAGAAAGTTGAGAGTAATACTCTAGAACTACAAGAGAGAAAGACGATATATGTTCATAAAAAAAATCAGATGTTATTAAATATATAAGTAATTTTTTTATAAGTTCAACATTTCATTTGTTCGTAGACGAGACAATGTGAGATTTAAACACTCACACTTACACTCAATATTAATAATATATTCAACTGGTCAGGTGTGTATGTATGTTCCGACGATGAATATTGGTCAAAATTAAGTATTTAATGGTTTTGAATCAAACATTCAATGTGGAAATAAATAATAATATTTATAGGGTAAGCTTGGTATAGGATATGCGTGGTTCAAAAAGAATTGTGATACTAAAGGAAGCCATAAAAGTCAATCTAGAAGATGAAAGAAGTTGGTGTTCTGATGAGGAAGATGGTGCGTGAGACCAAAATGGAGCAGAAAAAACAGGATGTAGAAAATAATGTTAACTTCGGTGTCAGTTCCCCATCGAGTCATGCATGGAAAGCTGCAAAAAATTGGGAAAAGGTGTCAGCTGTCTTCAAGGAAAAGAAGGAGGAGGGAATGGAGGCTTCTTTAGAGGAATGTGCAGAAATGTTCGACAAAAAGTACATGGAGGATAAAGGCATTTCAGAAAATGTAATAGAAGAAGTAACATGTCATGATTCAACATTAAATTGGTGTTAGTGGAGGTAATCCTTGATAATCACGTGAAAGAAGTAGAAGCAAGAAAGTCAGCGAGAGGGGCCTAATGTGTAAGTTCCATGGTTTTAGGGTTATCTGCAATTTTGCTAAAACATGGTTCACAACAAGATGTTGGGTGTGATGTCCTAACATGTTGGTCAGTTAACATTGAAGGTATATGTTCTAACAGATGTTGTGACATGATGTATTAGAACATCAGTACATGCTGTTTTATTCTTGACAGATTTGATTTAATTTTGTGAGATTTTGTTTGAATATATCTCACTTATTTTCGCAGGTCAAGAAGATTTAATCTGGAACATTTGATTTGATCTTCAACTGTTCATAAGTTTCTAAAATTGGATGTTGAGACAATTTAGGAAACTTGATAATTTGTTCCAAGATTCAAGGAGATTTTTTCTGCACAATTTATGCAGCCCTTAGCATGTGGATCAAGAAATATCTGGGTGAAGATTTTGAAGCCCATGGACTACTGAGGAGTATTTAAAGAGAAACCTAAACCTAATGTTTTAACAATGTTCACTTTTGTAAAAACTAGGGGAAATTTTAGAAACTTAGGTTTTGAGAGTCTCTTGTATGTGACTTTGTAAGCCACCCTTTGTATCTTTTGATACATTGTGGTAGACAGATTATTTATTTTTCTCACTCTAAAGCTTGTAATTAAAGAGTTGAGTATTGTTTATAGTTTAAAGCTTTTAATCAAAGCTAAGTATGGTTAATTGGAAGTGTAATCTTCTGTTTTGGTTCTTGTCACTGGTTTGTGACTAGTTTTATCACTGAGGTGATTGTGGAAAGTGAGAGAGGTTTCTCATATCTAGGATTTCCTAGGTAGAAATAGCATGGGTAGTGATTAGGTGATAAGTTGTAAACGGAGGAGGTTAGCTTTAAACTAATACTATTATAGTGGATTTCCTTCCGGGATTAGATGCCCCCAAATGTAGGTGAGTTGCACCAAACTGAGTTAACAATTAACCGTGTTTTTTTTATCATTATGCAATTTATAGTTTCTACATAATTAAAGATTGATAATATTTTTCTGTCAGACTTAAGATGTCATAACATCTGTCTTGACATTGTGTACTGATGTTGAGACATCAATATTATTAACATGTGGTACATCGCCAGAAAATTTCAAATGGCATCAGAGTTGGCACTCTAGTCAGTTTCAGGTGAGCTTTAGGGAGTATTTTTATGGTACTGTTTAATCTTTGGAAGGACAGCAGCCCTTGGAAATCTGTCACCAAAGAATATGAGGTATTGCTTTTGGAAGAAAGAATTTGTGTTGATTCTTGTTATCCTAAGGTGTGGATTCCCTATCCAAAGGAGTTGTGTAACATGTGTTCAGATTTCTAAACACATGTGTTGTGACCAAAAGTGTTTGGGATTCTCTCAAGTATTTCGTTGAAGGGACATAGGTCAGCAGGATTCTGTGGTCTTTTTCCAAGAGACTTTTCATGAATGAGTCTGTTGATGAAGATGAAGATCAAGACACCATCAACTTAGGTGAATATTCTTTAGGTCACTTTATTTCTGATCTGATTGAATAGGAGTACAAGAGTTTGACTTTTGTCTCTTCTCTGTAGGAGCTTGTGACCTGTCACCTGCTGAAGGACTATGAGAGACAAGTCAACCAGGTTTTGAGGCAAGTGGATAAAAGGTCAAGGTCTAAGGTCGAGGACATTCACCCTGACATCTTAAAGATCCTGTTTGGTCATAGAAAAGCTAGAATAGGTGCAAACTCCATTCAGTGAAGAAGCATTTTGTGTCTTGTACTTGAAGGGTTATTTTAACCTTTATAAAGCAGATTGTTATGTCTCTCTCATGGAGTACCTTGAGGAGCTGCTTTGTCAAATGAACATAGTGTTCTCGATGTTGATTTTATCAAGCTTGTTTTTGCCTTATCTCAAAGGTGGATTGCTGGTGTGGACTGTTGACTATGTGGGCTGCTTCTCTTGGAGAATTGTGCTTGAAGTAGGTTGTCATTAAGGTAACTATTCTTATCTTGAGTCTCCATAGAAAAGACTGGTTATTTTCCATCTATATCCTACATGAGGTGTTTGTTTTTCTTATACTTGATATCATGATCAAGTCTATGAGAATATGGAACTTTTGTCTTGATGTGGTGAAGGAGCTCTTCAAAATGGGATGTTGTCTGGGAGCCTAAACGGGATAGATCTTCAAGACTATATCAGACAGGATTGTTCATGCTAAAGGCAAAAAGTATGAACTGAAGATGTCTCTTCTTGTTAAAGGATGGTCTCTTTAGGCTTATGTGTTCTCAATCTGTATGGCTGTCTCCAAGGTCTATCACAATCTTTGTGAACCATGCAATGTCTAAAGCCCAATGAAGCCGCTGATTGCTTGTTTCTTTCATATCTTCTTCTTGGAGTCTCGTATAAGATGTTTGGTATGAGTGTTCCAGACACTTGTCTAGAATAAGGGAGTTTTAGAACTGGAAGTTCCAATCTTAATGTTTCCACATGATCAAGGGCCTTGTGTAAGGGAATCTGCTTGGTCACTTTGGAAGAAGATGTGTCAAATAACAGTTGTTCTTTGTGTGTGACCAAGGAGTATGTAGTCACCACATGTTGGAACATTAGCCTTTGCAAATGCTAATGTACTTCATCTTATGGTGTATTTGTAGATTGTTTAAGGTGGAGCCTTGAAGGATAGAGGACTGAAGGGCAGAGGAGAAGCAGACTTATGTTGAAAAGTTTGTGTATGGTATGATGCTCTGTCAGTACCCTGGTTTTTATGGTTATCTCAAAAGGTACCTATTAGAGGGAATATCCTCTTTGGATGTATAAGGATAGCTGATGAAACTGTAATGTTAGACAGGATATCTGAACATTGTACTTATGGGTAGAAGCTTCCTAAGGTGTGTGAGAGTTTATTTCTATCTGTGATGTGCTGGTTGCTATTTGTATCCATGATCTGTTCTTGAAGCATGATCAGTTGCTGATGTGTGCATTGTAAAGGGATGTATATGGATTATTATGCAAATAGTAATTCCTATGTGTGTTGACTGTAGAATCAAAGTGAATGGTTCAATCCTTGTGATTGAGACTGATGTTGGAACATCATCTCAGTTGTTTATATCTCCAAAAAAGGAAGTTGTTTATCCATGGGAGCTAATTTGGAGTTCAGGGTGTGGAGTTTGTTGCTCATCATTAGATTCTGAATTGGGATGTCTGATCATGGTGGAGTTTGAAGTAAAGCTACTGGCCAAATATGGTGTGGATTCTGGTGTGAGTGTCTATCATGACTACCTGTCATGGTGAAGGATCCATCATGATCTAGTGGTGTACAGAGGCAGGATGCCAAAACCTTTGTAATGCTCTAACTATTTGTGAGGTGGTGGCCCTTTCTGCTGCATGTACCTCTGAGGGAGGTTGTGTTAGTCTGTACCTTGTAAAGGAGGGAGCTAGAGGAAATATTCTTCTCCTGGTGTAGTTTGTGTGCATGATGTCAAACCTAAAGTGCCTGAAATCTTGCCTAACTAAAGATTTAAGAAAACTCCAGTGTCTCTTTAGTTATTGTGATTCTAATATGTGAGCATGAATAAATTCATGTGTTTCTTCTGGGGTTTTTGGGTTTTCTTTTGAAGTGGAGTTGTGTACCTGTTTGTTATGTAGATGCATTTTTGCAGCCTATACAATGCTTTCTGATTCTCAAGCAGCTTATGTTCCTGTACCTCTGGTGAGATGATAATGTCAAATAAGTTGTCTTGACATTGTGTTGTTTGGTGTACTATATTTCCTTGACAATATGATTGTGGTTTTGACTATGTAAGGCTGGTGTTCTGCTATGCACATGCCTCTGATTTGTGAACTAGGATGGTTCATGTTTCTTGTGAATTTCCTAAGAAATAATGTTGGTTACCTGAGAGAATTTATTTATCTCTACAGAAGCCTGTGGGCCTCAAAGGGGGTTCTATTGTTGAAAGTGAGATGTCAGGCATGATGTTTTGACATTATGTGCAGTTTTTTAGCCGAGCCTTGTTGAAGATAGTAGGCTTGGAATTCAGTGGGAAGCTTTTTGTTTTGGAGTATGGTGTTTCTGCTTCATTTTTGTGTGCTCTGATTGGTTCTCAGGAAGAGTAAATGGAGGTTTCTGGACTGAGTACGATGTTGAGGAAGTTGGTGCTCCAACTTGAGTAGATTGGTAGAAGTATACAATGTCAATCAGGATGTTAGGACATTATACCATGCTGTCAAGAGATTCTTTTTGGTAAGCATGACAAGGACAATTTGACCGGTCTTTAATGGTTTGAAGAAGGCGTGCAAAATGGTTTTTTTATGCATATATATTCAAAGAAAACAGATTTCAATGACATAGGAATTATCATGGTCCAAGCTTGGAAAGAGAGAACGAGAATCAAAAGGCGTGTCTCTCACACGTGGATCATGGTCCATTATCAAGGATGATTTCACTTCTTTCAATATTGCTCTCCTTGATAGGTCAGGCAATACAAGCAAGGAATTTGTGCTATATAAATTCTGAAACCTGCTTACTTTCACCTACTACCAAGTTGTACTTCAAATATGAGCCAATCCTCCAAAATTTCTGATAATAAGAAGGTTCGTTTAAAGGAAACCATGAAAGAAAATAAGGATGAGTCCAATGTTGTGACATCAGCTGGATCATCAACTGGAGCACCCTTGACAGGGAAAAATTCTAGGACAAAGATGAAGTCTCTCAAGAAAAATCATGCTCAGGTACATAACTCTGATGCAGATGATAATGAAGACTGGGTTAATTTCATTAACTCAGGAGGGTGGAGAGAATATCTAGCTCAAAAGATGGAGAGTTATTTGTGTTGTTGCCTGTTTTGTTGTAATAAGGTCCTAACATCAACTGTTTTCATTTGATGTCTTAGGCTTTTTTGTTTGTTTTCTTTGGGGTGTTTTTCTTAGAACTTTTTTGGTTCCATTGCTACTGTGTGTTTCCATTTTTGTTTACATTTACTCTAGTTTTATCAATTTTTGGCTAAAAAGTAAGAGTAAATATTAGAGAACTATCAGAGAATTACTATAAGAGAATTGTAATGTTTGTATGTGATGCTATCTTCAGGGGGAGTGTAACTCAGATACAGAGAATTTATTTTTCTCAGGTTATCGGTCTCTAGTGTTGAGGGGGAGCTGGTGGTTATTGCAATGTCAGACTGCAGGTCTATTCATTAGCAGAGAATGTTGAATTGTTATTTTTTAGGCTTCTTTTGTTGCATGTGCCTCTGTTGCTGGTTGTTTGAAGGAAGCTTAATTTTTTTAGCTAAAATTTGCCAAAGGGGGAGATTGTTCAGTCTCATTTTTTATGATTGACATCAATTTTGGTAAAACATGTTCTTCAGCAAGATGTTGGACAATTTATCCTGATGTCATGTCACTTGTCTTGACATGTTAACTAACATTGTGATAGGACTGTACTAATGCTAATGGAAAAGCAGTCTATTATTGTTGCTCGATGTGTGCAACTATTTAGGGGGAGCATGATAGTTTGTCATACTGGTTATTGCTGCTAGTGATGTGATGTTTGTATGCAATGATGATTGTATGATGTGGAATCATATGTTCTGACATTCAACCTGATTTGTTTCTAATGTGTGTGGCTTTTGTTATATGTGTTTCTAATGTGTGAACTTGGATAGTTCATTGTTTGGATTTTCTGGTGATTTGGGTTTTCCCATGAGGGGGAGTATTGGTTATGTGTGACAAGGGGAGTAATGGACCTATCTGAGGTTGTTGTGTTGGAGTTGTGTTGATGTGATGTCAGACCTGATGTCTTGATATATGATCTTTAGAGATTTTTGGAGTTTGTAGGAGTTGTAATCTCTGATGATTTGTATCTGCGTTTTATCTCTGATATCTTTCTGTTTGCAGTTTGTACAAAGTTTACATGTTTTCATGTAGCTTGTGTTTTGTGTTTGTGGTTCTATTCCCCTTCTCCAGAATTATTGTGCAAAGGTTGTTTTAGCCAAAATTTGCCAAAGGGAGAGATTGTAAGTTCCATTGTTTTAGGATTGGCAGTAATTTTGCTAAAACATGGTACACAATAAGATGTTGGGTGTGATATCCTAACATGTTGGTCAGTTAACATTGAAGGCAGATGTTGTGACATATGTTGTGATATGCTGTATCAAAACATCAGTACAGGCTGTTTTATTCTTGACATATTTGATTTGATTTTGTGAGATTTTATTTGGATATATCTCACTTATTTTCACAGATCAAGAAGATTTAATCTGGAACATTTGATTTGATCTTCAACTATTCATAAGTTTCTAAAATTGGATGTTGAGATAATTTAGGAAACTTGATGATTTGTTCCAAGATTCAAGGAGATTTTTTCTGCATAATTTATGCAACCCTTAGCATGTGGATTAACAAATATCTGGGTGAAGAATTTGAAGCCCATGGACTGCTGAAGAGTATTTAAAGAGCAACCTAAACCTAATGTTTTAATGATTTTCACTTTTTTTTTAAAACTAGGGGAAGTTTTAGAAACTTAGGTTTTGAGAGCCTCTTGTGTGTGACTTTGTAAGTTACCATTTGTATCTTTTGACACATTATGGTAGGCAGATTGTTTATTGTTTATTGTTCTCACTCTAAATCTAGTAAGCAAGGAGTTGAGTATTGTTCTTAGTTTAAAGCTTTTAAGTAAAACTAAGTATGGTTTATTGGAAGTGTAATCTTCTATTTTGGTTCTTGTCACTTGTTCTATCACTGAGGTGATTGTGGGAAGTGAGAGAGGTTTCTCAGATCTAGGATTTCCTAAGTAGAAATAAAACGGGTAGTGATTAGGTGATAAGTTATAAATGGGGGAGTTTAGCTTTGAACTAAAACTAATATAGTAGATTTCCTTCCTGTCTTGGATGCCCCCAGATGTAGGTGAGTTGCACCGAACGGGTTAACAATTAACCGTGTTTTTTTTATCATTCTGCAATTTACAGTTTCTGTATAATTAAATATTGGTAATATTGTTCTGTCAGACTTAAGATGTCATAACATATTTCTTGACATTGTGTACTGATGTTGAGACATTGGTATTATTAACATATAGTACAGTGCCAGAAAATTTCACAATGTATAACAAAGAGTGTTGAGAAGGACTTAAAGTTTCGACAGCTAGAACTTGGGCCTGATTTGAGTAATTCAATATCTTGCTCTCCTGTTAAGAAGAGTGGCCCAAGTGCTCCCAATATGTAACAGGTGGAGGATCAATTGCTTTTGAGCCAAAGGATAGAAAATTACGAACCAATCTCTAGTTATCTGGATACGAATAGAAATGACCCAGTAAAGCCCAAAAAACCCAAAAAGGTTAAGTCAATGGCGGGCATCTTGGAATCTATAAAAGATCACTTTGTCTCATCGTATTATTTAGTACTTATTCCTCCCAGAGGAAAACATAATACTCATCCCAAATCAAAAAGGCAACTAAAGTCAAATTCTAATCAAGGGGTTAGGAAAGATCAATCTTCAAGATTTTCTGGTGGATCAACTTTATGTTGTGAGCCTTTAAATGATTCAAATGTTTGTCAAGGCAATTCTAGTTTTTTGAGGATAATAGATAAATATGTTCTTGAGGAGGTATGGAAGGAAATCAAAGAGTTAGGAGTTGAAGGCGACGAGGATGATGAAGTAAGGAAGAGACCATAGGTGTAAAGCCTTAGAGAAGGAGTACTTTATCAATATCGCATGAATCTAGTGACATTTAATATAAGAAGGTGTGGCGGTTCTCGAAAAAGAAGAAAGCTAAGTCAAATTCATATGAAATTGAAAGCAAACATATGCTTAATCCAAGAATCAAAGTTGCTTCAAGTCGAGGATGGAATGGTGGCAAGCATGTGGGGAGATAAAGATTGTGAGTGGTCAGCAAAGGAGGCACTAGGGAAATCTGGAAGAATCATTACAATCTAGAGGAGAGGATCGATTAATCCTTTATTCAGCTTCAAGGGTAAAGGCTTCCTTAGAGTAAACGCGTTGTGGAAAGGTACAAATTGTTACTTCTGGATAAAAGAGAATTATGGCTAGATTTAGTGCATTAGAAAAACTCATTAGAACCGGGGGAATGGTTGGTGGTGGTGGTGGTGGTGGTGGTGGTGGGGGGGGGGGGTCAATGCTATTAGATCTTCGAAGGAAATGAGGGCTAAGGACAATTATAATAGATACACAGAAATGGAGGATTTTGGTAGCTTTTTAGACATTGTGGAACTTGTAGACATTCCATTTGAGGGGAATTTGTTCACCGAGATTAGTTATGATGGGTGTGCCATGAGTAGGTGATTTAAGGTTTTTATACGTTCTTTTACCATGAGTTTTAGTTAATCATCTTATATATTTAGTTGCATTTTATTTACTTTTATCGCATTTTATGCGTTGGTTTGGTATTTCAATTGTTTTTAGCTTCAGGTAAGCAATCAAGAAGAATCAGAGATAAAACCGGGAAAAACAGTAGGAATTCGAAAGAGTTTTTGAAGGGAAACAGTGGCTTGACACGACCCGTGTCAAGAGGGTACCAAGATGGAGAAAGTTATGTGTTAGACAGTGGACTGACATGGGTGCCCGTGTCAGCAAGTCTGGAGCAGGGAGTGTGTTTATCAAATATCCAAGGGGCCAACACGGCTGCTCGTGTCAGCTGACACGACCAGTGTTGGCTGAAGCGCTTCATCTTCCAACTTTCTTAATTTTTTTACCTTTGTTACCCCTAAGGGTATTTTGGGTATTTTCCTATTACTGTGTTGGACCTGGGAGTATTAAAGACAAATTTTGAGAAGGAAAAAAGGACTTTTTAGCCAGAGAAGAATTACACGATCAAGATTGGAGAGATCAAGGATTGGGAAACTGAAGGTTTTTCATGAGCGGAAGCAATTGAAGATCAAAGAATCCTATTATCTAGTAATGTCTAGTTTTTACTTTGTATTTTCTTTGAATATTATGAGTAGCTAAACTCCCCAATACTAGGCGTGTCCCTGATTTGAATTTGTAATGACTCTGATATTAGTATTGCAATGACATTTCCTTTGTTTTCATAACTGATTTGATCTCTAACCATTCTTAATGCTTGCCCTGTCAGACCAACAGGGTTTAATTTTCGATAATGATTAGGCTGTACCGCTGTTGTTAATGTTGTACTTTTGATCATTCTGTAGTAGATATCACCTAGGACTAGGGATATCCTATAGGAACTGGAATATTCTTGATAATTGATTACTTAATCTCATTTATAATTCTCTATGGACATAGGAATTAAGGTAGATGGTTAAAGGTTTTCTCACTAAGGACTTAGGAGTAAACATTCTAAAGAATTGATAATTAGTTAGTTACAATAATTTGTTGCAGTGTTAATTCGAAGTTATTACTGAGTTGGATCATACACTTCCCCTAGCATGTTACTCATATCTGTTTAAACCACTTAGTTAATTTCCCTCTTTTACTTGCAAATATTTTTATAAGGAAACCAAACAATCTCAAAACCCCAAGTGCTTTTGTTCAACTGAATTACTAGAGAACTTATATTTTCTACGCAGTCCTCGAGATCGATAGTCAGGGAATCTCCCTTTTATTACTACTTTGGCAAAATATTACACTTGTTATTTTACCGATCAACTTTTTGGCGCCGTTGTCGGGGACTGTCAAAATATAAGTTAATTGTAATTCAATTGAAATTTTATTGCTTTGCGACCAAAATTTTATTTTCAGTTTTTAGTTGTTTATTATTGTTTGCATTCTGTTACTACTAATCTGCGTCTCACATTTTTATGCGAGGAGAATCCTCAACTAATTTCTCTTTTGATGCAGAGATCGGAAGAACTCTACACGTAAGGTGTAGACAAGCAAGACTAGCAGGTTCAGACTCAGATACTGAGACTATGACTGGAGTTTCACCCGTAGAGAGAATACTTGGTAATTACAGTGAGCCTAATGCACCGACTGGTAGGTTAACAATTGTAAACTAACCGGTGATTGTGGCAAATTTCCAGTTGCACCTGAGCACTATCAACCAACTTGAGAGGAAACCTTTCACCGGAAAGGTCAATGAAGATGCCAACAAATATCTACAAATATTTTTGACTATGAGCACTACTCTCATGATATAAGGGGACACTGATGAAGCAAAGAAATTGAGAATGTTTCCATTCACTCTCTCTGAAGATGCTGAAGAATGGTTTTACTCGTTACCCGTAGGAGGTATTGCTACTTGGGAAGAGATGGAGAAGACCTTTCTTAATGAGTATTTTCCCGCCTCTGTGTATATTCGTAAAAGATATGATATCATGAATTTTAAATAGAAGGAGGGAGAATCATCGGGCGATGGTATAAAAGGTTCAAACGTTTATTAGTTGCATGTCCTACTCATAACCTGGATCAAACTGAACAAATGCAAATGTTTATGAATGGTCTTAAGATGAATACTAAGCAACTAATTGATACAACAGTTGGTGGCTCATCAAACTTTACAACAACCACTGGTATTAAGAAGATCATTGAAGCCATTGCTGCAAATGAGCATTTGGAACTGTATGATCGTAGTGTGAGTAAACCTGAAGGAACGATTGATTTGAAGATGGTTACTCAAGTTATGAAAATGGAAGATTAAATCAAAGTTGAAGTAGAAATAAGGCTTAAAGCAATGAATGTAAGTACTTAACCTGTGACTCAAGTTCAACCTATCCAAGCTGTGAGTTGTGAAATTTGTAGTGGACTCCATTTTACTATGCATTGCGTTGTGACTACTCAACAAATTGAAGAGATAAAGTTCCTGAAGTAGAATAATCCCTATTCTCAAACTTATAATCCCAGGTGGAAGAATCATCCTAACTTCTCCTGGAAAGATCAGAATCAACCTCCATATCAACAACAACAGGCTCCTCAGGAAGCGGAATGGGAAATAGCTATTGAAAAGATGGCAGGTTACAATATTCAATTCCAAGAAGAGACACAAAATAATCAGAGGAACACCACAGCTACTATAAAACATCTTGAAGTTTAGATGGGACAAATAGCCCAACAACTCTCCACGCATACTCAAGGAACCCTTCCGAGCGCGACAGTACAGAATCTAAAAAACTATGAGAATGTTAATGTTGTTACTACAAGAAGTTAGAGAGTCATGAAAAAAGAGGAAGAAAAAGAAATAAATGATTCTCAGTGTATAGAAGTTGAGCTTGAAGTGAGAGAAAACGGGAAAGAACCGGAAAAAGTCTTACCACTTGCGAAGCCAACTGAAGAGAAAAAGAAAAAGGAGGTTAAACCAAAAATCAAGCTACCTTACCCTCAGAGAGTTACAAAGAGGGATCAAAAGGAGAAATACTTTGAAAATTCATTATGACGTTCAAAAAGTTAGAAATCAATATGTCGTTCTTTAAAGCACTCGAGCAAATGCCCTTGTACAAGAAACTCATGAAAGAGGTAATGGGAAAAAATAAACCAATGAGCGAGGAGCAGAACATTTCAACTGAGCGGTGTAGTGAAATATCACAAGGAAGGAGAACGCCCATCAAGTGGAAAGATCCTGGACCCGTAGCAATTCCTTGCACTATAAAAGATAGAACTTTCAAGAAGGTCTTCATTGATTCAAGTGCTAGTGTGAGTCTCATGCCTTTATCTATTTTCAAAAAGCTGGGTATTAGAAAAATGAGTAATACGGGAACAAACTTGAAGTTTGCTGAGCACACGACTAAGAGGTCATATGGGTTAGCAGAGGATGTAATGGTGACGATTGATAACTTTACCTTCCCAATTGATTTTGAGATTATGGATATTCCAGAAGATGAAGAGACTCCCATCATACTTGGCCGACCTTTCTTGCTTACTAGTTGGTGCAATGTTGATATTGAAACAGGTACTCTAACCTTGAGATCTTTTGATGAGGAAATAACTTTAAAAGTGTTAGACATTAAGAAGTGAGGTAAAGAGGAAGATAATCAACCTTCAGTTCGAATGATCAAAACAGTGAAAAAAGGTAAAAGTTCAAAACCACTTTTGAAAAAGTCTCTGGTGTAATTTATTAGGTTGCAATATCTCAGGTGTCCAAAACACATAGCGAGACTCCAAAGTTCATTCGAGGAGTCAAGAATATAAAAGTTGGATGTGATTTGGTACACAACTTTGCGTGTATCTCTGAACCTGACCGGTCCTTTGTTGCGGAAAGGTCAAGCAACAAAGCGGGGAAGTTGAGATACCCCCCATAACAATGGGGAATGATCCGTCGATCCATGCGACGTTAAACGAAGTGCTGCGTGGGAGGCAACCCACATTTTTAATGATTAAGCATTTTTCTTTTTGTTGTTATTTTGTTTCGTTTGTAGGTAATAAACGAGACCTTACAAGATAGAGTGTTGCATTACCCTTCAACTCCTCAGTAAGGATCTCTATGAGTACATCTCTCCCACTCCTGTTATAAAACATTAAGGACAATATTCAGTTCAAGTTTGGGGGAGTCTTTACTGTTTTGAGTTTTCGTTTTAAGTACTTTGTAATTGTGTTTGGGTCCTTTCGTTGAAAAATCGCTTTGAACTCTCCCTGAATGAGGACCGTAAAATTTTTTCTTGTGAATACTGTGATGTGTGAAGTAGTTAGAAAAGTATAAAGAGTTTGAGGGAAGAAAAGTTGAAACTAGAAAATTTGGGAAAGTTTGGAGATTGAGGTATAACCTGAACACCCTAGATTCCCCGAAGTAAGGTAATGAGTCCAACATGTAGATTTGTGCCATAGTACTTGGATTTGAGAAGTATTCCCCGACTAGTTCATAGTGATGGTCCGACATGATTAAAGAGAATTGCATGTATAAAGTTGATTGAGAGAGCGACTTATGACACCAAAAATAATGATGCATAATGACGGTAAAGACAACATATCCTTCTAAGTTGGGTAACCCTCACCTGGTTACTTAGCCTAACGTCGATTGAATCTCTATAGTCGTCCTAAAGTGGAATAATAAACGCCAATGCGCAAGAGAAAAAAGAATAAAAGTGCCTAAAAAAGTCTCGATCCAATCTTATACATGTGAGGGAAAGCAATCAAAAGTGCCTTAATCTGATTATCCGAATGAAAGGGTTAGAAAATCGAAGAAAATACTTAAGCACAAAGCATAGTTGGAGAGGTGACCGAAAGGGGGATTTAGGTCTATGGTTTTACCGCGGTATGTGTTTGTGTAATACCTTTGTTAACGGACGATTACCAAGAGAACTAGTTTTAGCCGATCAGAACAAAGACTCACGTATGAGTATCGATACACCTTACTGCCACAAGTATTTTATTTAATATATACGGGTTAATCTGAAAAGTGTTTATTCAAGCTTGTTGCTTGAGGTCAAGCAACGGTTTAAGTTTGGGAGAGTTTGATCAGTGGTTTTTATACGTTATTTTCCCATGAGTTTTAGTTAATCGTCTTATATATTTAGTTGCATTTTATTTTGTTTTATTGCATTTTATGCTTTGGTTTGGTATTTCCATTGTTTTTAGGTTTCGGTAAGCAATCAAGAAGAACCAGAGCAAAAACCGGGAAAAACAACTGGAATTTGGAAGAGTTTTTGAAGGGAAACAGTGGTCTGACACGGCCACCCGTGTCACCTGACACGACCAATGTCAGAAGGGTACTGTTTACTATGAATTATGGTAAACAACCACTCGTCTATCAATTTAGGCTAAAATTGACTATCTTACAGGATCGACCATACTAAATCCTAGAACACGTGCTAAGTATGCAAAAAAGACCCTAAGTTGAACTCCACGTTCGACTATGAAATCTTTTGGAAAGTAAGATGACTTGAAGATAAATGTGCAAGAAAATAAACTGCTTTTGAAAGTAAATGCGCAAAAGATAAACAACTTTGAAAATAGATGTGCAAAAGATTTTAATCTGAACTTCACGTTCGACTAGGAGATCCTTGAAAGTAAAGGTGCAAGAAGTTAAATTGAATGGAATGTAAAGGAATTTTAAAGTTGAGGAAAAGCTTGTAAAACAGTTTAAATGTAAAAGCTGAAGGTTAAAAAGTGACAAGTAAATGGCAAGAACGAGTAAATTGCATTAAGGAAAAAGGGTTGGTGTTGTTTCACGTACATTCTCGCTAACTCGTTTCTCTACACGCGGGTACTTTGAGTTGTATGGAGTGACTAGTACAGAAATGAATGAACACCTTTATTACATAAAAATAACACCTATTTATAGTGCTAGAAAGTAACCACTTAGATGACGGTTGAGGCTTCACAACGTGTCTTTTTGGCGCTTTTCTCAGTCTTCAACTTCTCCCACGTTCACCCACTATAACTTTGAATTTAGACATTTAAGAATTCCCTCCAATTTTGATAGTAACTGCCTTACACTCCCTTCAACATGATCTTGGTCGAGAATGTTTCCAACACTTAGTATTTTTTTAGAAACTTTGTCTACCTTCCTTCGACTCGGATTTCTTCATAGTCATATTGAAACCTTCACATGTGCTATAGTGACATTTTGACTTAAGATGATTATGTCTTTCACTAGCGTCTAAAATAAGGGCTAACAGGTACAAAGATGAAGAAAGTTGCGTGTTAGACAGTGAGTGTGTTTATCAGATATACAAGGGGGCCAATACGGCCGCCCGTGTCAGCTGACACGACCCGTGTTGGATGAAGCGTTTCATCTTCCAATTTTCTTAATTTTTTAACCTTTGTGATCCCTAAGGGTATTTTGGGCATTTTCCTATTACTGTGTTGGACCTGGGAGTATTTAAGACAGATTTTGAGAAGGAAAAAAAATACTTTTTGGCCAGAGAAGAATTACACGATCAAGATTGGAGAGATCAAGGATTAGGAAACTGAAGGTTTTCATGAGTGGAAGCAATTGAAGATCAAATAATCCTATTATCTTGTAATGTCTAGTTTTTACTTTGTATTTTCTTCGAATATTATGAGTAGCTAAACCCCCAGTGCTAGGGGGTGTCCCTGATTTGAGTCTGTAATGACTCTGATATTAGTATTGTAATGACATTTCCTTTGTTTTCATAACTGATTTGATCTCTAGCCATTCTTAATGTCTGCTCTGTCGGACCAACAAGGTTTGATTTTTAATTAATGATTAGGATGAACCGTAGTTGTTTATACTGTGCTTTTGATCATTTTGTAGTAGATATCACCTAGGACTAGGCATACCCTATAGGAACCAGAATATTCTTGATAATTGATTACTTAATCTCATTTATAATTCTCTATGGACATAGGAATTAGGGTAGATGATTAAAGGTTTTCTCACTAAGAACTTAGGAGTAAACATTCTAAAGAATCGGTAATTAGTTAGTTACAATAAGTTGTTGCAGTGTTAATTCAAAGTTGTTACTGAGTTGGATCATACACTTCCCTAGCATGTTACTCATATCTGTTTAAATCACTTAGTTAATTTCCCTCCTTTACTTGCAAATATTTTTATAATGAAACCAAACAATCTCAAAACTCCACGTGCTTTTGTTCAACTGAATTACTAGAGAACTTGTATTTCCTACGCAGTCCTCGAGATCGATATTCGGGGAATCTCCCTTTTATTACTACATTGGCAAAATAGTACACTTGCTATTTTACCGATTAGTAGGCTAGGCAGATTCCTAGTGTCGTAAAGGCTTATCAACAAATGGAATATTGTGGCCCAAGAGTCGGGAATGAGGGGTATCTCTGATCATAAACATGTTTGGATTAAATGTAGTAATTTAGACTAGGGTACCAATACTATTAAAGTGAACATGTGTTGGAATGACCATGAAGACTTTTTTGGTTTTTGTTTAGAATGAATGTGACTCCTTTCAAATTAAAGGGATAAAATACCATATCATTAAAGAAAAATTGAAGTTACTAACAAAAAGACTTAGATAGTGGAACAATTTAATTTTTTGTTGGACATATCTAAAAGTGGAGGATGATGTGGAGGAGTTAAATAGATTTGAAAATGAGATGCTGAATGGAGTTAGTCAGTTGAATGAGGGAGAACAAGATAAGAGAAAGAATATGTATGAGACAATTTAGAAAAACTTGCATTTTAAGGAGAGCTTACTCAAGCAAAAGTCAAGACAAAGATGGATACAAGAGGGTGATTTAAATACAAGATATATCCACTCAATGCTTATGATTAGGACTAGGAGGAACTCTTTAGGGGACTTACAAATATATTTAGGGATTGTGGAAGGTGTTGAGGCAGTATAGATGTAGTCAAGCAACACTTTGCAACAAGATTTCAAAGTCCTTCTACTATACGAACTAGGATATAAAGGGTGGAGTTCTAAAATTATCACAAAAGGATAGTGAGAGCTTGGAGGAGGGGTTTCTAAAGAAGAGTTAAAAGAAGCGGTATTTGACAATGTAGGAGGTGTTGGGAGGTGGTTGGTGAAGATGTTGTCAGTTTCATTCAAGAGTTCTGAAAATCAGCAAAACTTCCTAGAGTTATGACAACCTCCTTATTGACTATTGTTCTCAAAAGTGAGAACCATCAAAGTCTTAAACAATATATGTTCATATATCTTATATGTTACTTGTACAAAGTGATTTCTAAGATCCTAGTTGCTATGCTTAGGAAAGTGATTGATACAATTATTTCGAGTCATCAATCAGCCTTTATCCTTGAAAGGTAGATTCTAAATGGAGTGGTGGCGACAAATGAAATACTAGAATTTGTCAAAAAAAAATATATTTTTCATCTAAAATTAAGATCTTTGGTTGGAGACTCCTTTAAAACAGACTACCTAATTTATAACTCCAATGACAAAATGTGTGTCTACTGTTTTAGGGAAGAAGAAGATTTAGATCATGTTATGCTTCAGCGCTCTGTGATGAGGAAAATTTAGGACATTATACAAAATTGGTTACATATAGATATGACAGAAGAAGATGACTGTTGTAGCTATTTTATGAAGGTAGTCCTGAATATGAAAAAGTTTAGATGAAATAAAAGAGTGGGGGACATATGGTTGGATGTTTGCCGGTGAATTTGGAGAGTTAGAAGCGAAGCGAAATCATCTTCAATGAAGATGTAGGTGATGTAGGAGAGATGGTATTCTAAGTGAAGGTGTTCACATAGAGATAACTAGTCATTAGTTTAAAAGAAAATATTAAATGTAATTTTTATGAGTGACGTAAAAATCCACTTGATTTCCTCAAACAATATAGATTTTCATCTTTTGCTATAATTTTCTCTAATATTTGGGTTAGAATATCCATCCTGCTCTCTCTTATGCATTGTTGCTAATAAAAAAAAACTCAAGTAATTAATCACCTATTTAGCGATGTTGCTATTATTGAAATGAAAAAAAAATTGTACATGAAATGTTTTTCTTAAGCAAAATTACACAATGAAAAAACTAAATATGCTTCCGTTAGGTCGATACGAGTTAAACTGAAAACCATGATTTCATGAGGCACGCATAGCTTTGATGTCTTTGACTGCGATGAATGGTCACTATATATATAAACAAAAGATTAATTTAACATCTAAACAATAATATTCTTTTCTGCCCCTATTTTAATTATTTATACAATTAGTACTCCGATAAATAATAAAATATGATTGACTTATTTACATTTGACCAAACATGATGATTATTTGCAAGATGAAAAAGAAAGACGACAACAAGAGATTCTCACTTTTTTGAATTTTTTCTACTCCGAAAGTGAACATTATAGTTGGTGATTACTTTTGTAACGACCAAGCTTAATTAACCAAACTAATCATCTGATTAGTCCTAAGTGATTGGTTTTATAGCTATTTAGCTAGGGGTTGGTATACGTTGATGGAACACTACCACCTAATTATATTAATTAATGTACTCAATTAGACCAAGAATTGTTTAATTTTTTCATTTGTCTTTTTGTTCTCGTCTTTCTTCCCTTATCTTTATTCTCTCTATTTTCTTTAGTACTACTAAACTACAAAAAGGAGTATCTATAATCTATCTATAGGATTTCTGATACAGCTTTCTGTTTAGATTTTTTTTCCTCTGAAAATTTTCTATTCACCTTTAAATTTTTGTTCTTTTGTTTTTACTTTTATCCCGTGCTTGTTTCAGATCACTGCAGTGGTCAGCAATTATGGTTCGTTGCTGACCTTCACCATATCAAGCTAAAATAGTGGCTGCTAGTATAAAATAAGGATGTAATCAGATAAAGTCAATCATCGACAAATTTTATCCAAAAGTAATTGAGAAGTTTTTGTTAAAATCATTTTTATAGTATTATATACTTTTGTTAAAAAAATATTTACAAAGAGTTTTCTTGAAAAATATTAAATAAAAAAATTGTTTAAATAGTTTTTTTTTAATATATCTTAATCTCATTATTTATTTTGATATTTTAACTTAAAAAGTGCTTATATTGATCTCTTGACTTTTCAAAACGTTTTATATTATCATTTTCATTTTATTAGTGACTGAAAAATTTAAAAATTGGTCGCTAAATTTCTCGCTAATTAAATGAAAATAATTAATATGAAACATTTTGAAGAGTTAAGGGATCAATATGAATCTTTTTAAAATTAAGGGGGTAAAATGAATCTCGAAGTTAAGATACAAAATTAAAAAGGATATTAAAATTTTCTTAAATATTATTTTAAATCTTCCATCTTTTTTATTATCTTTTTTTAATATAAAAATTTCAAAAAATAATTAAACTTGAAGTTACTTAAATAACTTTTCATCTTTTTGAAAAATTATGAGATTTTAACTATGTTATTTTCTTCCAATCATCATTATATATTAAATGAAAGAAAATATAAAGAGGATTCAGGACTATCAAAACCCTCAAAAAGAAGAACAAGATGCTTTTCGGTCTAAAAAATGCAGGGGTAACATACTAGTGGATGATGAACAAAATCTTTAAGGAATAGATAGGTGAAAATTAGAAGTTTATATGGATGACATGATCATAAAGTCCAGTGAGAAATAACAATATGATGAGCATTTCACCTGCGTATTTAAAGAAGTTTAGTAGTACAACATGAGACTTAATCCAAAAATATACCTTTTGGGTCATAGCTGACAAATTTATGGGCTTTTACCTCACCTAAAGGGGCATATAAGCGAACCCCCGACAAATGCGAAGCAATCATCAAAATGGGAGCGTCAACAACGAAGAAGAAAGTAGTGAAGTTGAACAATATGTTGATAACCTTGAAGAAATTCATTTCCAAGTCAGCTTAACATGGTTTTCCGTTCTATAAGTTGTTGAGGAAAAAGGCATGTTTCGATTGAACCCCAAAGTGCGGGCAAGCATTTACGTCCTTAAAGATGCCCTTATCAACCCCACCAGTTCTAGCCCGACCAGTTTTCAGGGAAGTCTTATTTCTTTATCTGGTCGTCTTTATTGAAGCAGTTAGTGTCGTCCTCATGAGAGAGGTAAATTCTGCTAAGATCCCGGGGTATTTAATCTCCAAAGCCTTGTCCAGAATTGAGACATGTTACCAAAAGATAGATAAAGTGGCATTGGTCCTCGTTACTGTTTCTAGAAAGTTACAACGTTACTTCTTAGCACTTGTTGTTTGGATTGATCTCCCACTAAAGCAAGTACTTCACAACCCAAATTTAACCGGGAAGTTGACCAAGTGGTCTATTGAGATGTCCAAATTTGACGCCTTTTTAGAACTAAGGAAATCCCTGAAGGTGCAATTGTTCGCGAATTTCATAGAAGAAATGACTCTAAGAACATTAGAACTAGTCCACACCTAGATTGTGCAAAGATGAATCATCTAACAGCAGATGAAATGGGTTGGCTTAATATTAGAGAATGAAGTTGGCTTAATAACTAGGATGAATATGAAGCTTTCATTTTCGGGCTAACATTGGTCGCTGAGATGGGGGCGAAAAACATTAAGTTGCGAACAAATTCCCAACTTGTGGTATCATAGATCAAAAGAGATGCTCAAACCAAATACCATTTGATGCACTGGTATGTATCTTTTACAAGGGAGAGGTTGGCAAAATTTAAATCATATGAGATCTTGCATGTCCCGAGGGAGCAGAACACCATGGAAGAAGTTCTTTCTAAATTCGCAAGCACTAGAGCCTCTAATTTTAACCATTTCTTCATCCATGATACTCTTAGGAGCTCGAGCATTGAAGCCCCCTGACACTACTAAAAAAACAAATTTTTATAACAAAGATTTCACCTCGCTTATTGAAAAATCCAGGTAAAATTTCAAGACACACCTTTTTTTTCTTTCTAAATTATACAATATATTTCGTAGATTATTTTGAAAACCGAAGAGTAAACTTATTACGTGTACACGCTTCGAATCCCAACAACTTCAGATTATGTTTTTATCTCATTATAAGTGGCGCCTTCTTGAATATTTTATTTTTAATTTAAAAATACGTCATTTTTCACCTCGGTTCTCCAAGAGTAAGTTTTTATAACTTACTTCACAATCATAGCCCTTAAATTAGATTTAATCGAATGTTTATAAGTAAAAATATTAATTTAACCACTAGATTAGATTCAATTTAAAGGCTACGATGTGAAGTAAGTTAAAAAAGCTTATGTGTGTGTGTGTGTGTGCGTGTATATATATATATATATATGTGTGTGTGTGTGTGTGTGTGTGTGTGTGTGTGTGTGTGTGTGTGTCTGCGCGTGTGTATACACACACACAAATATATATATATATATATATATATATATATATATATATATATATATATATATATATATATATATATATATATATATATATATATATATATATATATATATATATATATATATATATATATATATATATATATATATATATATATATATATATATATATATATATATATATATATATATATATATATATATATATATATATATATATATATATATCTTTAGCTTGTAGCATTTAGTTTCACCTGTCTAAATAACAAAAACAGAACCCTAACAAAAAGCCCTTAACAAAAGAGTCTTAAACAACGAGAGCTATAAACACATATCATATTCAACACAAAGATGTTATGTGTTTCTAAATCATTTTATTTTACATCTTCTTCATAGATATGGTACATCAAACATCACTATTCATATTGTTGTTGTTGTTGTGTTGTTGAGATCCGAAACCCTAAAGGTTTTCTCTTGTTGTATTTTTTATTTAAATAAATTTATGCTATAGGTGTATTGATGTTGCTGTTGTTGTTGTTGTTGTTGTTAATGTTGTTGTTCTTGTTGTTGACACTCGTTGTTGTGAACCTAAACCCTAAAGGCTTAATCTTATTGTTATTTTTATTGCTAATTAAACAGTTTTATGCTATAGGTTTATGTGAGCACAATATACTCTTAGATATGTTTTGATTGATGTCAAAACTAGGTAGCTTTGTACTTTGTGTATATTGGACCTCGCCGTCTTTGACTAGATGTGTATCATTATAGTAGGATATATAAAATTAGATTAAATAGTCCATCACATTCAAAAAATATGAATTTTCATGAAAAATCTGTCAATGCGTCTATACATTCTTGGTATGTATCGATACACCGCTCTTAAGGTATCAATACACAAGGCTTATGGGTCGATATATCATATGAGTGATTCGACTCATTCATGGTTGGGATCGACTCCACCTGTAAGGCATTTTCAAACATGCTTCCCTGCATTTAATGTATCGATACATTAATGGTGTGGTTCGATACATTCAGCTGACGAGTTGACTCCCCCGTGTTTAAAGTCGACTCCTTCTAAAGATTTTTCTTTAAACAAGTATTCTCTGGCATTAATGTATCGACTCCTCTATGCTATGTATCAAATCCTTAGGCTTGTGTATTGACTAAAAAAATTGTTTTTCTTATTTTCTTTCTACACACACACACACACACACACACATAAATATGCATTCATACATAATTTCTAAACATTGAAACCAAGAACACACTTAGAATTTCTCATCATCTTCAACCTTTCTTTGCATGGACTCAACAATTACACATAACCATTTTTGTTGAGTGTCATCAAGATCAGATTGATAAGGTCCAATTAAGGTTGGTGTAATCAAATTGGGTTGGGTTTTTCTTTGGGGTTTTTATTGACAAAATATATAGGGGTTTTCCTCCAAGATCAAGGGTTGATTTAGGGTTTTCTTTCATAATTCTTTGCAACTTGGATTCAGCTGAGTGAAAGCTTTGAAGAACGGGGGTTCTTGCAAAGGAGTAGTGGTAACCGGAGGATCAATTGAAATAATTGGGGCAAGATTTTGCAATTTGGATTCATCCGAGTGAAATCTTTGAAGAATGGAGGTTCGACCAAAGGAGTAGCGATAACCGGAAGATTAAATTGGAGATTATGTGTGACTTGATCTATCTAAGATCAAGGGAGATAAAAAGCTAGGATCAACATCAAACATAGGGCTTGGGGGTATGAATTTCTACTACTTCTCTTATAAACTACTACTCTAAAGTTTAATTATAATATCTAAATTCGATTGGGAAACTGCCTAAGCAAATCTTGGCATATGTACCAATAGTGAAGACGATTGGGAAATTGCCTAAGCAAATCTTGGCATACATACCAATAGTGTGGATGATTGTGAAACTGCCTTTGCTTGGTGTTCTCTCTCTCTCTCTCTCTCTCTCTCTCTCTCTCTCTCTCTCTCTCTCTCTCTCTCTCTCTCTCTCTCTCTCTCTCTCTCCGTTTAAATAACACTTAGTGAGTAATTTATTTGCTGAAAATTCTGGTTGTGTTGAAGTGTCTTAAATTTTTGTGTGAAACCATTGCAATCCAAACAATTGCAATTGATTTGCTATACCTTAAACACAAAGAGAATTAATCTTGATGTATTGCACACCAAGTGTTTGACAAATTTACTGCATACTAAGTGTTCGATAAAGTTTCTGAGTCAAGTTTAATTTTACATTTCATTGAAAATCGTTTATCATTGTGTGGTTTATATTCAAACACATTATATAAAACTTATTGGTTTTCTTTTCTCATCTTTAGCATATGTTTTACTATAATTTATACACATATTCGATTCTACCAATAATGGTTCAGAAGATGAGAGTCGATCCGAATTCTCTTTTGCTTGCCATAGAAAAATAATTTTTGAAATAGAATTTTCAATAAGATAATTTTTATTTGGAGATCTATTCAACCACTCTCCCTTCTAGATTGTTGTTATCGTCTAACAAGTAGTATCCCGAGCACCATTTTATCTTGTACTTCAAATTCGCTAATTAGATTACGGCTTTCAAACCAAAAAATAAAACACCGGTTTTCAATGGTGAGAACTTGTTAGAACAAGATCTGGTTCTACATCTGTATCTCTAAGTTTTGATGATAACAAGTCAGTATTTGTGTGACAACAATTTTAGTATCCTAACGGTTTGTTATTGTGTATCTTTAGAAAATAACTTTGATTCCGATTCTTGAACATGGAACATTACAAGTTTATGAATATATTGATCTAAATTGCTTATGCTCAAACTCGCGGATGAGAAGCTTATAAGGAAACTGTATTTTGCTGCTGCAACATTCTCTTGGCTCTTGCTTCTGACGTGTGACTCTGATTAATTCACTTCTAAAGACTAAGTGCTGAAGACTCTGAAGACAAGGTTCTGCTGAACAAAGTTTTGAAAACTCTAAAGACTTAAGTTTCTGAAGACTACTCAAGCTTCCGAAGATTAAAAGCCGAAGGTTCTAAAAACTCTGAAGAATCTCAAGTCAGATATTGATGTGATCAATCTTCTGATTAATGATTGAAGTTTCTTAACTCAAGAAAAGTCAACTCTTCTAATACTTCAAACAACATTTTATCCAGAAGCCATTGAAGAATAGAAGATAAGAACGAGTTTATACGTGGGGAAAATAATACATGGTACAAACCAATATTCCTTCCACTAAGCAGATTTCGTGGAGTAAGGAAATTGAGGTAGTACGATTCTTGTACCCTCCGTATTAAACTTTTACCCTTAGGTTATTAGGTTCATTTCGCATCTCATTTCGTTTGCATTGCATTGTAGCTAACCGCTAACCGGTTTGCCCAGTCTGTTGGTTTTTGCAGGAAAATTACACTGTGTGCGATTTAATTTATGAAGGGAAAAGGGTCATTGTAGTTTACTGACAATTTATGAAGAGAAATCGTCATTAGGAGTGCCTCAAACAATTAGGGTTTCCATCTCCGAGTCATGTGACTTCAGTTGAGAATGATCTGAATTTTACGACGGTTTTGTCGTCAGGTTTGTCGTGACACAGGACCTTTTATTCAAGAGCCGAGATCTAGTTGTCATTTGGGTTCTGAAGTGTTGTTTTCTCCCTAAACCATATGGAGCTGAGTGCATTATAATACAGGTGGATTCGGGTTAAATTGGTGCGAGAATTTGTTTGGAAGAATTTATTCTAACGAATACACATTTTCCTGCTTTCTGCTAGTTACCAGTCGATTTTAAAGGAACAATAGAATTTTAGTTCACGTTGAATCTATAATGAATATCTGTGGGTTTGATCATGATTATCAGTCGAGCGGATTCAGGTTACGGGGCTAGATTATTCGAGATACAATTTGAATTTTTGATGCGGAGGACAATTCGTTTCGCCGTTAAATGGATGATTTCTCTAGTTACCTGTTCATGACCATATTCACCGATTTTATTGTCGGGTACGAATTAATTTGCTAAGGAATTTGTTTGAACTCAGGAATTACGTCGGATGAAATTTAATTTTACATTGTGCGAGATGTTTAGCTATCGAAGTCGGACGTTGAAACGCTAAAATTTCAGAGGAATTTGGTCAGAGGAAATTTCATGTTATTAAAAATTGGACTTTTCTGTTTGTCTGGTCAAAGGCAATATTCACCTGTCATTGTCATCGAATACAGATTAATCATCAGGGGTTAGTTTTACGTTGGATGTGATTCTAATTGTCGAATTTGGAGTTGGGAACGTCTAAGGTTAATTAGATGAATTTATTTGAATATACTTAGTCAGATGAATTTAGTTGAATGAACTTAATCAGACGATTTTATTTGGAGGAACTTAATTAGTTGAATTTAGTCTTATAAACTTAATTAAATGAATTTATTCGGTTAAGTTTAATCGAATGAATTTAGTTAGAGAAATCTGATCAGGAAATATATTCAATTTATTAAGAAAATCAAATTTATTCAAATTCTATATTTTTTTTATTACAATGTACAAGAATAATTACAAGATTAATTCCTAAGTTCTAAGGATTCCTAATTTTTCTAAGATTGTCTCCGCGTCCAAGTCTTCAACCTTCGACTTTTCGTATCTGAAAAAAAAAAAAAAACCGACAACAGAGAAAAACAATTGTTAAGTGGTTAGAATTAATCAAAAGTGGTTTGTTATTACTCCGATACCCTTAGTTAAAATTCATTATCGAGTACGTCGGGGGGGGGGGGGGGGGGCAACAAATAAATTCCACCGCGTCCCCTGACTTTTTATTTTTCGGCCCCGGCACGGACCCGACAATATCTGTTCAAGTTTATTCCAAGAGAGAGAAAAAATGATTTTTTGAAAAAGTACTTTTTTAGAAAAGTGATTATTCTAAAAATTGTTTTTTTTGCGTTCAATGCCAAACAAGTCATAAGGAAGTCCAACAAATCCATAGAACCAAATGGATATCCAAATCCATTTCAGCAACAACAACATCTCGCAAGTCCTAACAACCAAACGAGATCAAAACCAATTTCTCCAGCAAAACGCAAGCAACAACAACCTTTCCCAAATTTCAACCAAACCAAAACAAGATCAAAACGCAACAAATTTCAATTCCAAAACAAATTAAACAAATCTTGGAAAATCCAACAAGTAAGCCACAAAAATCTCCACAAATCCGCAAGGTTGAGTTAAAGCAGCAACAAATTTGTCATGAAAATCGTAAGCAACCCAAGCCCACAAAAATCAGATCAAACATTATAAATACATCATCAGTTCGTAAGGAAAAGGGGGAAGAAGTTCACGAATTCATCAAAGTTCGTCAAGAAAGAGCGAAGTTCATCTCAGACCATTCATCATCAAAGTTAATCAACGAGCAAGAAAACTATCTCCACCGTGAACTCAGACAGGCGTGCTACGCACCATCATCACCGTTCATCAGCCACCGTCAGCTCCAGATCGCTTCCAACCCAGTATAAAAGGGTGAGCAATATGTGCTAATCGTGTGTTTTAATTTGTGTTTTACAGAATCATCAAGGAATTCAAAAGCAGAAGAACGAGAATGGCTATGAAGAAGAAGAAAAAGCTGCGAAAAGCTCAGACATGGAGGCAAACGGCGCCGCGAGGAAGATGAAGGAGAAAGGATCAAACAAAACCCTAAATGTTCAGCATAACATCCCTTCCCCTTTTATATTATTATATTATCTTTCTTTATTTCTTTTTATTTCTTTTTTTTTCTCCTTATTTTAATTTCAGATTTATTTAGTTAATCTAATTATTAGTTTTGTAATAAAAGCATAAATTCCATTTTAGTTTCTTAATTAAAATTTAAATTTAAAACCTATCGTAAAACCATCTTTTAAAACTCATATTGACACTTATTTTTAAAAGTTAATCAAACCCAATTTTTAAAACTAAAATTAAAACCATTTTTTTATTTAGAATTAAAAACCATTTAAAAAAAAATTAAAGTAGATCCATTTTTTAAAATAAGTTAAAATAAAAATTTACAATTTAAAATTAACATTTTTAAATAAGTCTAAGGTTTTAATCTAAAATTAACATTTTTTCTTTAATTATAGGTTTATTAATACAATTCTTTTTTTCTTCTAATTAAAATTCACAAATTTTTATAAATATCAATTTCCGACACCCAAAATAAATTAAAAAAAAAGTTAACTTGTAAAATTAAAATTATTTTCATAAATTCTTCAATTAATTTTAAACCCGTTTCTTAAAATTATGTCTAGCATTTTACTTTCAGTTCAAATTGAACTGTCACATAATGGCGGATTTGATCTCTAACATTGCCCCATTTATTTTCGTCTAACGTTTATGTTGTTCCTTTCATATTTCTCAATTGTACTTGTTTACTAATCTCGTATCAATTCGTATGTCATTTTTCATGGTTGTAATTTATGCGAGGACATCGCCGCTTTTATTTCGTTATTATTCTTGCATTTTTCATGGTTGTAATTTATACGAGGACATCGTCGCTTTATTCCATTATTATGCTTACATACTTTCCCATATTCCATTCCATTGCTTAATTATTTTCATTGTATTATGTACCGTTATTTCCCCTCTGAAGGAATAGGTCTAGCCGTTTGACCGCGACGTCAATAGTCCTCACCTTTGACTTTTTCACCGTTCAAACCCTAATTGCCTAGGCGTTCCGCCGTGGACCAAATTACCCTTTACCCTAGCATTAGGATAAGGAGTCGCCACACTCCATATTAGGTTTCCCGCCGTGGAATACCTATCTTGCCCTTTTTCAATTCAATTGTTCAACGTAGAAATAGGAGTCGCCGCACTCCACGTAAGCACTTCCTTAAGAACGCATATTCCCCATTGAAACCTTGACCACAGTCAAGAAGTTTCAATTCGTCCCTTTCAAGGGGAACTACGATTACTCTGATTCCATCCCCTACCTCGGATACGTAGGCACAAGATGCGAGTCTTGGCGAGTAAACTTAGGACTAACTCTTAGGTCTTTTCTTTTCACCTTTAATCCTTAACATTACCCTTTAAGCAGATAACTATAGCAATAACATGTTTAAAACAAGAGGTTCCTGTAGAGTACTACAAAAGTTTAGGATGCTAATACCTTCCCTAAGCTTAACCAACCCCCGAACCTATATCTCTCCCCGCATTATGTTTACGATGCAAAAATAGGTTTTCCCTTTCTTTAACCTTTCCTTCGGATAAATCAAAGACCGATTGTGAACTAAAGATGTGATTCAAGTTAATTAATAATTTGATATCCTATTCTCACTGAAACACCAGCTCATTCATGAAGAATACCAGATCTAACCTCCAACAGATCTTTTTTATTGGCTATATAAAGACTTTAAGACTTGAATAAAAGTAGAAGCGACACATGCTAGACTGTTTTCATAACTTGTGCTGAAAGTTTTCTTTAAGTGTACTGTATTTTTAACTTGTTTATACCTGCTTATATAGAAGCAATCTTTGTAAACACAATTGCTACGGTGAGAATCGAATATCAAGCTATTAATTAAATTGAATCACAAATCATGAAGTTCACCACCGAGCTTTGATTTATCCAAAGGAAAGGGTAAAGATTGAAGAAAACCCTAAATGCGCTACGTAACAACGAAGCTAAGAGAATGTAAGGTTCCAGGGTTGGTTATACCTAGGGAAGGTGCTAGCATCCTAAGTATCTGTAGTACTCTACAGAAACCTCTTGTTAGTATTTGTGTTATGTTAAAGTCTACTTGTTAAAGGGAAAGGTGCTAAGGTAAAGACCTAGGGTACATAAATTGAGTATGCTCACCAAGACGTCACATCTCATGCCTACGTATCCTAACTAGGATGGAATTAGAGAATTCGTAGTTCACCTAACTAGGATTGAGTAATTCTTGACTATGGTCAAGGTTCCAAGGGGAGTAAGTGTTCATAACCATGACACTTACATAGAGTTAACAAACTCTCTAAATCTATGTTTAAAGACTAACCAAAGAGGTTGACTTTTATCAAAGTCAAAGGGAAAATGGATTGCTCATAAAAATGGTACCCACATAGAGTTTACATGTTCTAGACTTAATTCTAAGTTGTAAAGAAACAATGGCTCTAACAAGGCCAAAAAGGGAAGAGTAAGTACTTATAACAATAGTACTTACATAAGGTTTACAAACCCTAACCTAATGCTAAGTTAAAAGGGAAGATGACTCTAAAAAGGCCAAGGCATCCTAACAAGGTCATGAAGTGGGTAGGAAAGCAACTAAACTATCTTAAGGTATGGCTTACAAGTCAACAAGGGGACTTTCCTTTGGAATAAGGGACACCTAACTTGAAACAACAAGTAATTAGAGGATAAACCTTAAAGTAAGAATGATAACAATAAAGGATGAAAATGGAATTATGGACAAGCATATGCCAAGAGAATGATCAAAGATTAATGACATGCCAAAAGTTTGTGGCAAACAAATGAAATACAAGCATACAAAGATGAGAAACCCTAATCAACATCAATAAATAAAGTATCAAAGCCAAATAGTTCAAAAGAGATAACAATCTAAGAATGACAGTAGCTACCCCAAGTCATGTTCAATATGCTCAAATGATCAAGAAAAGGTCACCAACATATCAAACATACACCAAAACACAAGCATACTTGCTTCAAAGTAGCTCACAGAAGGATAAGTGCAAAGGATGGTTCAACATGGAAGTTACAACTCAAAAACTAAATTTGAAGTAGCATACACATCATATGAAACTCATGTTCAACATCATGATATCAAGATAAGTAATAGCAAAGATCATATCAAGGCATGAACAAAACCATAAGCAAAAACCAAACCAAATCATCCATAAAAGGACTCAAGCAAATCAAGACATGTATGGAAACTCAAATGGGCAAGAAAGAACACTTTAAAATCACGAAGTAAGAAGCTAAGACATGCTTTTCGAATCACACACAAACATACAATCATCAAGATAACCGATCAAAGAATATTGCCTAAAAACTAGGTCAAGACAAACACCCAAACATGCTCAATAAAAACCTTAAGTTGATGCACCAACCAAAAATAGAAAAATGACCAAATAAAATATAACTCAAAGCTTTATTTCATTTCCAAACAACCAAGAATAGGTGTGCAAAATATCAATACAAGATTGGCACAAAAACTTCCTTAAAACCAACTACAAAGCTCATGGTATCAAAGTAATCGAGGCTTAAAAAAAACAAACCAAAAGTGACTCAAACAACATCATTGAACGCCAAAAAGAATAATCAAACACCCTTCATTTATACCTTAAAAGTTGACAAAAAATCAGAATTCAAAGACATGTGGAAGGCACTTAAATAAAAACCCTAAAGTTGAGGGTGTCTTGGTAAACATCTCTAACCAAATGATTTAAATAAAATAATAAAGTAAATAATAAAAATAAATAAAAGTTATGAAAAATCACCTAAGACAGAAATGTGTCTAAATATATTTTTTGTGGATTTTTAAAGTGTTAAGAAAATATTAAATAAAATATAAAGTTAAAATGATAAAAAATAAAAGAAAACAAAGCAAGGTGGACAAGAGGGGGGTATAGTCAGTAACCCAAAATAAAAGGGAAATAAACTAAACTATGGAAATGGGATTGCGCGTGGGGGTGTGAGTAGTAAATCCCAGTCCAATCCAATGAATTAGAAAACAAAACAAAAATGACAACAAGATGGCCATGCAAGATGTTTTTTTATGACATGGCGTTGCGTGGCACATGCATGGCAAGGGTCAGAAGTGAAAACAAGAACGTCATGTAGGACGCCGGAGCCCTAGCTCTGGTCGTCCTCTCCGGTGGGTCACCGGAGTTACAGAGCCTAAAGCTCACCAAATAGGGTCGAACCTTATACCAATCTCAAGCATTTTTCATGTACATTTCATTTATAACATTATTTTCTCCATTTGAGGTCCCCAACCTTAAGAAAATAGGCCAAAGAAATATGATATGAAAATTGCACTTGCACGAAAAGACAAAAAAACAAACCAGAACCAACCCTCTACCCCTCATACATTCAAAAACATATAAAAATCAGAAGTTTCCTCATGAAAATAAGAAGAAAGGATTGAAGAAATTTTACCCAAGTTCTGAGCTTTGCAAGCCTGAGTTATGCTTCAAATCTCTCCCCAAATGATCCTGAGAGTATCCTTGTGACTCTGGAAGGATAATGGAGTTAATAAAATCAGAGAAAAACTATAGGGAAAGTGAACTTGTAACTATGATTTTTTTGAGAAAAAGTGAAGTTCTTTGGCTTGGTTCCCTCCTCTCTCTTGCTCTCTCTCTTTTGATCTTTTGTGTATATGTTTCTGCTCGTGTGATGGCCAGCATGAGGTGTTTTTTAAGTCAAAACCTTGAAAATTCAAGAGTTGTTTTTTGGTCAAAGTCTTGAAACATGATGCATGATGGTGATGTTGCCCGGGTAGGCTCAAGGGCAGAGGTTGGATAATGTGTTTTTGTATGCCTGTAACTAGAATCTAGAAAAGTAATGAGAGTGAAATGTCCAAGGGTGATTTTCTCAATGTTGAATTGCAAAGGTTTATGTTATGTCACTTTATGCTTTTTGTTGTGTCAAAATAAAGCAAGCTCAAAATGGTAAGTTTTGGGATCATAATTCTGCAGATTAGGTGCACTAGAAACAAGGTCTTAGGCGGTGAAATGGCTTGTCATGTTTTGGTTTGAAATTTGGTCATAGAACTTGGTAATGGACATGATATGAATATGTGTATGATTCTCACTTTGACACACCATAACTCTATGAATAATGGGTCAATTGAGGAGGTCTTGAGTTCTTTTGAAAGTTGGGATGGAGATGAACAAGTTTGGTGTTTAACATTTCTTAAAATGAGGCTTATAACATGATGAAAAATGGTCATGAAATTTGGTCCAAAATGATGGTCTAGGGCTTGGCATGCATGACTTGGTCATGCCTTGGGCAAGTTTGTCAAGTCTTGGCACCCATGTTCATCACACCATAACTTGAGTTGTAGAACTCCAATTGAGAAGTTATTTACATGCTTGGAAAGCTGAGATGGAGGATAACAACTTTGATGTTTAATAATTTTGGAATTGAAGCTTGGAAACATAAAAAAAAGATCTTGAAAGTTGAGCAAAAACATGATTTGTGATGCCTTGGCAACTTGGGCAAGTTTCCTAACTTGTGCCCGAAATTCTCCAACTTTGAGACACCATAACCTTTAACTCCTTGATCCAAATGGATAGTTCTTTATATGCTTGGAAAGCTTGAAGAACAAGGAATAACTTTTATGTTTGATGAATTTTAATTTGAGGTAAATAAGCCCATGAAGTCTTGGCTTGAAGTTGGTGCAAAAACTTGAATTTTAGGACTTAGAAAATTTCTAAGTATAAATGTCAAATCATGATTTCTTCCAACTTTAACCATCCATAACTTCAAATCCTTATATTTTTTGAGCTTGATTCCTTCTACAAACTTGTAGTAGGGAATGTCCTCTTTAAAATGAGTATTAATTTACTCTATTTTCCTCAAGGACGAGTGATATATGACTCTTGCAAGATGACCAAAAATCTTGATTTCCGTACTTAGAAAAATTTCCTCAAAAACCCCAATTTTCCAAATCTCTTGATTTTATTGTTCCACCTTGATTTATCTTGATCTAACCATATGGGATCATAGAATATGAGTTGAAATTATCATGGTTGACCAAAAAACTCAAAGCTTAACTTTATGGAGCCTCAATTGACTTTTTAATCAGATGATTTCAAATCCTCTTCCATTCACTTAGGAAGCCCTTGAAATGAATTGTATTGAACCAAAAGGCATCTTAGGGACCCTTGAAGTATGTAGGGACTTGCTTAGTTGATCCCTCCTTAAAATCTTGATTAATCAAAGCTTTCCCTTTCTTGTACAAAACCCTAATTCCACAAAAGAAACAAAACCACAAACCCTGATATCTTGGTTAGTTATGCAAGGATGATTGACCTAAGATGCTTGTGTAAATGATGATGGCACCTAAGGGGTTAAATTTGGGGTGTGACAGTTTCCCCTATTTAAATATCTTTACCGGATGACATGAGTGATAACAATCCTCATAAAGTCAAGGTGAAAGGTATTTAAATATAGCAAACCGAAATTTTTTCCCCTTAGATGCAATGCTATGCTAAAGATAACAAAACCTATGCAGATGCTGACATGCCATAAACTCTAGCATGATGATATGGTGATATGATGATGCAAAATACAGATAGAGATAGGAAACAAGGGATGAATGCCAACAACCAAGGGGTAACAACTCTCTGGGATGACCAAGAAAAACACTGGGGAACAAAAACAAAACAGGGGAAGTCAAAAGTCATTAAGCAATAGGTTCAGACATGCCAAACAACACTTATAAGCAAAAATACTCATTGGAAATAGAACCAAGACATATGGTCTCCACTGGGGAATATCCAAGATAGTTAATCAACAGGTTCAGACATGACCAGATGACCTGCTAGAACAAAGACGGGTAGACAAAATATTTAATGGGGACAAAACATGAAAGAACTATGATCTCCACTAGGGATCAATTTAAACAAAAGGTTGATCTTATGACAAGAGAATCAAATAAAAAGAAAATAATCTGCTAACGAGAGACCAAGGGAAACGAGAAATGATCTTCTGACAAGATATCCGACAAGCATTAGAAAAAAAACAAACTTTCTGGAACTTTCTTAAAATAAAGAGTTCAAACGGGATCTTCAAGAAATACCAGAAAAGACGGGGAAATTACAAACTCTGTATGTGCCAAATGAATGGGATTTAGACCACAAGCAAGGGTAACAACCAACTTCTGACAGGTCAAAGCCAATAACTACTAGACTTTCAAGAGGACGTAGGTGACAACCAAACTCCCGATACCAAGCAAAATTGCATAAGGTGCCAATAACAATTGGATTTTAAAAAATACCAATGACAACTGGATTTTAGGATACCAATAACAATTGGATTTTAGGCAGTGCCAATAACAATTGTACTTTAGGCAATGCCAGTAACAACTGGGCTTGAGATATCAATAACAAATGGATCTCTGAGGCGATACCAGTGACAACTGGATTTAGGAATACCAATAACAATTGGATTTAAGCAATTCCAGTAACCATTGGTCTTTGAAAAGTAACTGGTGACAATCAGATTACAATATCAATAACAATTAGACTTTAAACGATGCCAGTAACCACTGAACTTTAGATACCAATAACCATTGGATTTTTAAACAATGCCAGTAACCACTGGACTTTAATGAGAGGATTGTGACAACCAAAGACCCCAACACCAATAACAATTGGATTTCAAACACTGCTAGTAACCACTAGACTTTAGACGATGCCAGTAACAATTGGACTTGGGATACCAATAACAATTGGATTTTAGACAATGCCCGTAACCACTGGGCTTCACAAGGATTTTGGTAACAACCAGATGAACAGAAACTGATAATAGCAATATCAAAAATGCAAAAGACAAATGGGCTTGCAAGCAACAGTGTTAGTAACAACTAAACTTCACAAGGGGGCTGGTGACGACCAGACAAGCAAAACCAAAAGGGGGGCTGGTAACAACTAGACTTCAAAGGAAAAGCTAGTCACAATTGGACTAGCAAAATTAAAAGGGAGCTAGTAAGAACTAAACTTCAAGGGGAGGTTGGTGATGACCAAACAAAATAAATACCAATAATGATTGGATCTACAACGAGTGCCAATAACAATTGGACTTCCATTGGAGATTGCTAGTAACAACTAGACTTTAAATATATGGTAACAACCAGATTAGACAATACCAATGACGTCTGGGTTATAAAATAGAGAGGTTACTGACAACTAAGCTTCAAAGGGATACAAGTAACAACCAAAGTTAACAAAATTTCGATGACAACCTAACTTAAGTAGAAAATTGGTGACGACCAACGATCTCAAAAGAGGTGCCAGTTGCAACTGGGCTTAGGGTCAAAGGGCTACAGCCAACAACAAAGACCTAGAAAGGTGTTAAGCACACATGATACAACATGATACAAATGCTCAATGATATTCAAAAGTTGACTCTAAAGAGTGGCAAAGAAAACAGAGACTCAAGGGGAAATAGATAAACGTATCTACTCCGTTGGGGAAACAAAGAGTCACACTGAATTTGGGGAATAAAGGTGTCTGAAGATTTACTAGGAAATATACCCACTTCATTTGGAGAAGTACGAAGCTATTGTAGCTTACTGGGAAGATACAATATAACTTCAGTGGGAACAAAAGGGAACTCCACTGAGGATAAAATCTTCAAGATTCAAACATGCATCACATGGAGGGTACTGAAGAGATTCTCTTCAATCTTGGTAACCACTCATGACCAAAGTACCAATCCAAAAAGGTATTGTCAATTAATTCAAGCTTCAATGGGGGTTTCATGCAATGGTCTAACAGTGCTCTTGCCACCTTAAGGCCTCTTGGGGAACATGTGACTTCATTAAATCATTCCACAAACTAAAGCAAATTATGTTTTCATTATGCTTTCAAAAAACTGTTTTTAATCCAAAACTTTCCGCTTTCAAAATTATTATTAATAAATAAATGACATTTTGCATAACAAGGAAAAGTAGAAAAAATGGTAAATGACAAAAATTGAATGGTCCAAAATCTGATTTTATTCAAGAATGGTAGCTTGCAAATGGCAAAGCTCCATGAAACATTACAATTTGAAGATGGCAATAGGGAAAGGTTACATTGAATCCAATGAAAAATACTAGCCCTAATAACCAAGAATCTCGAAAACCTTGCTTCTGACAAGAGCGGAAAGCTTGAACTTCTTCTTGAATTCTTCTGCAAAGGTGACAGCCCATCTGATGCAGTGAAATACCTTTTTCCCCTAAAATTTTCCTAGATCGTCCTTTCGGGTTTTCAATCCACCGGGACGCTCATATTTGCCTAAGCCGCCCTTTCGAGTTTTCAACTTAGCAAGCTCTTATTTTTTTTATCCCTAATTTTTTCCTGGATCTCCTTCATAGATTATGATCCACCAGGATACCCCTTTTTTTTCCCTAAGTCGCCTTTCCAGGTTTTCGACTTAGCAGGTTCTTTAGGCATAATATTTTCTTACTGCATCAGAATCCAAAGGGTGTGTAAGCTGTTCACCATCCATCATTGTGAGAATAAGTGAGCCTCTTGAGAAGACTATTTTCACCACAAATGGGCCTTCATAGTTGGGCGCCCATTTTCCACGTATATCTTTATGAACTGACAAGATTTTCTTGAGTACAAGTTCTCCTTCTCGGAATTCACGGATATGAACCTTCTTATCAAATGCTCTTTTGATCCTTCTTTGATACAAATGACTGTGACACATCGTAGTCTTTCGCTTCTCATCAAGTTTGGTCTCCATCAGGACCCTTAAAGATGGTATTTCAACTTCAATAGGAAGAATGACATCCATCCCATACACTAAAGAGAAAGGGGTTGCCCATGTCAAAGTTCAAACAGATGTTCTATATCCATGTAAGGCAAATGGTAGCATTTGATGCCAATCCTTATAAGTCTTCACCATTTTCTGCAGAATCTCCTTGATGTTTTTATTTGCAGATTCAACGGCTCTGTTCATCTTAGGACGGTAGGGAGAAGAATTGTGGTGCTCAATCTTGAAGTTTTCACACAACTCCTTCATTGTCTTGTTGTTCAAATTTGTCCCATTATCTATTATGATTCTACTCGGAATTCCATAATGATAGATAATATCTTTCTTGATAAAACGGGTAACCACTTGTTTGGTTACGTTGGTGTAGGATGCAACTTTAACCCACTTTGTGAAGTAATCAATAGCCACCAATATGAATTGATGACCATTGGAGGCTTTAGGCTCGATTTCCCTAATCATGTCAATGCCCCACATAGAGAAAGGCCAAGGTGATGACAACATATTTAACAATGTTAGAGGTACATGTACCTTATCAACATAAACTTGACACTTATGGCATTTTCTGGCATATTGGATACAATCAGTCTACATGGTCAACCAGTAACGTCCAACCCTCAAAATTTTCATGGACATGGCATGTCCATTGGCATGAGTGCCAAATGACCCTTCATGAATATCTCGAATCAACAGATATGCTTCTCATCGGTCAACACATCTAAGCAAGACCATGTCGTGATTCCTCTTGTAAAGTACATCATTGTTGAGAAAGAATTTGGACGCCAATCTCCTTAAAGACTTCTTATTAAGAGCTTTAGTGTTAGCTATATATTCTTAATTCTTCAGATAATTCCTAATATCATAGAACCACAACTTCCCATCTACTTCTTCCTCAACCAATTGGCAATAGGCAGGCCCTGTCTTGTGCTCAATGCTGATTAGTGGTGCTTCATTAAAAAAGTTGACCTTCCATATTGAAGCTAGTATAGACAAAGCGTCAGCTATATGGTTTCCCGACCTTGGAACATGATGAAAAGTGATCTCATCGAAAGACTGGATCAACTCCACAATATAGGTGTCGAAAGACTGGATCATCGAAAGACTGGATCATCGAAAGACTGGATCATGTAATCAATTATGCACGAATTTAACACCAAAAAATAGTGATCCAACAACATGTAAACACATTCAAACATCAAGATCACAAACCACATAAACCGAAATCCATAAAATCAACCAAAAATTGAAGATCTACATCGATTATGCAAAATAAGCTCAAAATAGCCTCAGATTTAGAATTTCCAACCTACAAAGGGGAAATTTGCTTTGGTGAATGTTGATTCAACTTCAAATGAGCAGAGCCAAGCAAGAAACCCAGAGATTCTTCAAGATCCAAGTGATTTCTTGTTGTAGAAGTGAATATCAAGAAAAATTAAGCAAAACCGATCCAAATAAACTCTTCCAAATCAGCTTCCAAGTTCAGATCCAAATCCAAACGAAAATTGAATGGAGAAATGAAGATAATAAGGATGAAGGATGAAGGTTTAGCTCTAGAATTCAATGATTCCAATGAAGAATCAAAGAATTCCAAGTGAGAGCTCTAATGGAGGTTTTGGGATAAAAAGTTGAGAGAAAATTCAAGAGTGAGAGTGAATTTTGAAAATGAAATGAAATTATGAGGATTATTGTGTGAGGTTTGGAGCAAAGTCATTTAAATATGCTCTAGGTTAGGAGTAGAATATGGTTTGGAATGTGGTTATGAAAATTAGAATGGGATTAGAAATGGAAAATTGGAGGGAAATTGGATTAATTTTGAAACTAATCAAAGTTCAAAGTGATTCTAGATCCTTCTTCTGGTGTAAAATCAAATTCACAAGTGATCAAAATGGACCCCAAAATGGCTACTTTTGAAAATTTACGTACAGAGGCAAAATTTGCCTTGGTTAATCAGTTAACCATTTTGGTTAATCGCTTAACACCTTTGAAAATTCAAATATGTCATAGTTTTCCTATGGTTAACTGATTAACCATATTGGTTAATCGGTTAACGCCTTAGAAATTTGAATTTTGGCGCCTTTTGGAGGGAATCTTGCATATTTGTCCACTTTTACCCGTCCTAAGCCCCGTTAAGCCTCTGAAACTTGCCATTGAATATCATAACCGTGACAATGCTTGAAATAGCCTGAGTGTTGTCTCCTGAGCTGAGAATTATCCTGTAAAATAAAATAAAATCGAATGCTCGATCGTTGGGAAAAATAAATGTCGGAGTCCCTGGTGCTCGTTGTTTAGTCTCTTGCACTAAAAAGAAACCTGAGCCACAGAAAAAACCTTGATCCTCTGCCTCAAGAACAAATGCTATGATAAACATAAGCGAAATTCCAAAAAATGTTGGTCAAATGTTGGGGTGCAACAACTGCCCCTATTTAAGCGACTTGGACCTGAATGGGTGAAAAGCGTATGACTTTCACACAATCAAAGGTAAAAGACAATTGAATACCAAAGAAACCAGAAATTTTTCAACTGCAAAAATAGAACTGTGAACTTGTTTACCGGAATAGAATAACCCGAGATAAGTGTATCTGATAACCGTAAGGGCAATAAGCTGACTGGTTACCGATTAGAAATCATCAACACGCATTCGGAAGAACATCTGCTAACACGCATGTAACGACACTAAGTCAGAAAGATCATCTGATTTCACCATCAGACATCTGTTAAACAAACCAGGCATCGAACCCGAAGGCCGACTCAACACGAAGTTGAGAACATCTGCTAACCAGCAAGCATTCGCTAAATAAAAGCGAGCATCAAACCCGAAGGCCGACTCAACACGAAGTTGAGAACATCTACTAACCAGTAGACATTCGCTAAATAAAAGCGAGCATCGAACCCGAAGGCCGGCTCAACACGAAGTTGAGAACATCTGCTAATCCAAGCAGGCATTCGCTAAATAAAAGTGAGCATCGAACCCGAAGGCTGGCTCAACATGAAGTTGAGAACATCTGCTAATCCAAGCAGGCATTCGCTAAATAAAAGCGAGCATCGAACCCGAAGGCCGGCTCAACACGAAGTTAAGAAGATCATTTGACCTCACCGTCAGGCATCTGTTAAACAAACAGACATTGAACCCGAAGGCTGGCTCAACACGAAGTTGAGAACATCTGCTAATCCAAACAGGCATTCGCTAAATAAAAGCGAGCATCGAACCCGAAGGATGGCTTAACACGAAGTTGAGAAGATCATATGACCTCGCTGTCAAGCATCTATTAAACAAACATGCATCGAACCCGAAGGCCGACTCAACACGAAGTTGAGAAGAGAATCTGTTGATTCACAATCTTGAAAGAAGAAATCCGCTGGGAAAATAGTGAACTCAATCATGCATACTCCGTTGGGGAAGAAATGATGAGATAAACACATCTGTCAATGATCTTCTGGAGGTCTAGATACCACACAGGCTCAAGAAAAACACCAATACTTGATGGGGTCTGGATACCACATAGGCTAAATAAACCATCATTGTCTGCTGGAGACACACCTGAAAACATAAAGTAACAACCTGGCTTATGTTTCAAATGCATATGTTTGAATATGGCGTAATGCTCCATACGAAATGGAAATGCTACGCGTTTGGGCGGATGCTATGCGCAATACAGATGCAAAGGAACCACCTCAGTAACATAAATACTGGAGAGACAAAAGCAACCCTGCCAGGGAAAGATAAGATATGCCAACTACAATTGGACTTATGCTGGCCTTGGATGGCCTCCAAGAGAAAATACTCTCTTGGGTAATACTGCTCTGACGAGAGCAAAAATCTGCTCCGCTGGGGATCAACCCAAATTCTGCTGAGGAAAGCGCCCTGAATGGCCTACCAGAATACAACTCTTCCGGGAAACAAAAGACTCGGCTGGGAAAAGGCAGCAAACTGCTGAGATCATCTCAACTCTACTAGGGAAATCAGTCATGGATGGCCTCCTAGAACACTGAAAATCTTTTAGGGTACAAAAGCGACTCTACGGGGAAATAACTCCAATCTGCCGGAGATTCCACTATGCTAGAGATTAAATCCAAACTGCAAGGGATACACAAATACGATTTACTGGGAAGATATCCCAAACTCTCTCTGTTGAGGATGAGAAATAATAGTCTCTGAATCAACCCTACTCTGCGGGGAAGAAACTTACTCCGCCAACTTTGCAGGGGATTACTCAATGAGGGAATTAACATCGACCTCTGCTTGGGGCATGAGTCAACGACCTAGACTCTAAGGGGAAAGGAGTCAAAGACTTGGACTCTATGGGGAACCGGAATCCTGAATCCGCTCCATTTCTGGGGATAATTCCAGATTTGCCGGGTGAAGAGAACTTCAATCTCGACTTGCTGGGGGATAGGCGCATACATTCGATCTGCTGGGGATAGGTGTACACGCTCAACCTGCAAATGAACAAACAATCAAGATATCCTGCACAGCGGAAACTATCTCGGTCATCATTCGTGACATTATTCAAGCATATCAAAGTTTTAATGATTATCAGCAAAGCCCACAAGTTTATGTATGCAAAGTTTTATCAAAAACATCATGCGTTTTTTGCAAACAAAACGGGTAAAAGCTAGAGCGAAAACAATAATTTACTGAATATTATATACTTCATTGATAAGTGGCATGTGAATAGGAAGATTTACATCAGATGCAACTCCTGAAAAGAGAAAGTTGTGCAAAAAGTACAAAAATGCAAAAGATATACACAAAATGTCGGCAATATGGTATACACAACCACCATGTGTCGATTCATCTATGACTCGCATGACTTCTATGCTTTTCCCTCTGAAGAGACTGATTTGAATGGATGGCCCTCGGGTCCTCCCAGAATCCATTGTGCTCGTATCACACGCAAACCGCAGTCATTTGCTTTTCAAATCCCTAACTTTTGCCTGAATCGCCCTTGCGGGTTTTCGATTCACCGGGATACCCATTTTTGCCAAAGTTGCCTTTTCAGGTTTTCAACTTTGCGGTTTACATCTTTTATTTTTATCCCTAACTTTTGCCCGAACCCATTCTTTTTATGGTTTGCCGGGATGCCCCATTTTTGCTTGGATTTTCTTTTTTCTTTCCAGCGGGTCTCTTTAAGCAAAGTATATCTTAACTACGTCTACGTTCACATGAGATGTGAAATCTTCACCATCCATGGTTGACAGTAGTAAGGCTCCTCCTGAGAAGACTTTCCTTACGACATATGGACCTTCGTAGTTGGGAGTCCATTTTCCCCTGTGATCTGTCTGTGGAGGGAGAATCTTCTTCAACACTAAGTCACCTGCCTGAAAGCTTCGAGGGCGCAACTTCTTATCAAAATCTTTCTTCATCCTGCTTTCATACAATTGGCCATATGCAATGGATGCCAACCTCTTCTCATTCATCAGACTGAGCCGATTCAATCTATTCTTCACCCATTCTGCCTCATCCAACTTGACGTCAACCAGAACTCTCAAAGAAGGAATCTCGACTTCCAATGGTTGGACGGTTTCCATACCATACATTAGCGAGAAAGGAGTTGCCCCGGTTGAAGTACGTATCGAAGTACGATATCCGTGTAATGCAAAGGGCAATATCTCGTGCCAATCTTTGTAGGTCACAACCATCTTTTGCACAATCTTCTTAATATTCTTATTGGCTGCCTCAACAGCGCCATTCATCTTCGGGCAATAAGGAGAAGAATTGTGATGTTCAATCTTGAAAATCTGGCACAGTTCCTTCATCATCTTGTTATTCAAATTCGAACCATTATCAATAATGATTCTTTCGGACACTCCGTAACGACAGATGATGTCCTTCTTGATGAATCGGACTACAACTTGTCTAGTGACATTGGCATATGAAGCTGCTTCAACCCACTTAGTGAAATAATCGATTGCCACTAAGATGAAGCAATGTCCATTGGATGCAGTCGGCTCAATCTTGCCAATCATATCGATGCCACACATGGAAAAGGGCCAAGGGGACGCCATGACATTCAAAGGACTTGGCGGCACATGAATCTTGTCAGCATAAATCTGGCATTTATGGCATTTATTTGCATACTTGAAGTAATCAGACTCCATAGTCAACCAATAATCACCTGCCCTCAACAGCTTTCGAGACATGGCATGCCCGCCTGCATGTGTACCAAAAGCACCTTCGTGGACCTCTTCCATAAGCAAACCTGCTTCTTTTTCGTCCACGCATCTCAACAGAACTAAGTCAAAATTTCTCCGGTAGAGTATACCATCTTGGTTCAGATAGAAATTTCTAGACAACCTCCTCAAGGTCTTCTTATCCCGGACCGAAGCCCCGGGCGGATATTCTTAGTTCTTGAGAAAGTTCTAGACATCATAATACCATGGCTTCCCATCTGAAGCTTCCTCTATTGCAAATACGAATGCCGGCCTATCCAGGCGCGAGATGACGATTCTCGGAGCATCGTTTCAATAGTTCACCTTATACATTAAGGATAACATAGCCAAGGCATCTGCCATCTGATTCTCCGCTATTGGCACATGGTGAAACTCTACCCTGTCAAAGAAAGGTAACAACCTCCTTGTATAATTCATATAAGGAATCAGATTAGGCCTGATGAGTCTCCCACTCTCCTTTGATCTGATTGACCACCAAAGCTGAATCGCCATAGATATTGAGGTTTTTGATTCTCAAATCAATTGCTTCTTCAATGCCCATGATACATGCTTCATATTCAGCTTTGTTATTGGTGCAGGGAAAAGTTAACTTGGCAGTGAATGGGATATGAGAATCATGGGGAGTCGTAATGATCTCCCCAATTCCACTACCATAGGAGTTAACAACACCGTCAAAAATCATTTTCCATTGGGAGCCCGACTCAGGACCTTCATCAGGTAACAGCTCTCCACAATCCTTCATCTTTAAGAACATGATATCCTCATCAGGAAATTTAAACTTCATTGGTTGATAATCGTCAATCGGTTGCTCTATGAGATACTCTGACAAAACACTCCCCTTAATAGCCTTTTAGGAGACGTATTGAATGTCGTATTCTGTCAAAACCATCTGCCATCTAGCAATCCTTCCCGAAAGTGCTTGCTTTTCAAACACGTACTTAATCGCATCCATTTTCGAAATTAGCATGGTTGTATGGTTTAACATGTATTGCCTTAGGCGTTTGCCAGCCCAAGCGAGTGCACAACACGTCTTTTCCAACATTGAGTACCTGGACTCACAATATGTGAACTTTTTACTCAAGTAATAAATGACATGCTCTTTTCTTTCTGTCTCGTCATGTTGACCAAGAACACAACCCATGGAATTCTCAAGAACCGTTAAATACATTATTAATGGTCTTCCAGCCACTAGAGGCATCAATATTGGAGGCTCCTGCAAGTACTCTTTTATTCTTTCAAATTCCCTTTGGCAATTTTCATTCCATACCACCGCTTGATCTTTCTTTAACAACTTGAACATTGGTTCACATGTGGCTGTGAGGTGAGATATGAACCTTGCAATGTAGTTCAATCCACCCAAGAAACCACAAACCTCTTTCTCTGTTTTCGGTGCTGGCATTTCCTGTATAGCTTTTATTTTTGCAGGATCGACCTCGATTCCTTTTTCATTGACTATGAACCCCAGTAATTTTCCTGACCGTACACCAAAAGTGCATTTGTTCAGATTCAACCTTAACCTGAATTTCCTTAGCCTCTCAAACAGCTTCAAAATATTCACCAGATGCTCTTCCTCCGTTTGTGATTTCGTGATCATGTCATCAACATAGACCTCAATCTCATGATGAATCATATCATGAAACAAAGTCACCATCGCGCGCTGATAGGTTGCCCCTGCATTCTTCAATCCAAAGGGCACTACCTTATAACAAAAGGTTCCCCACGGCGTGATAAAAGTTATTTTCTCCATTTCTTCTGGGGCCATCTTGATTTGATTATATCCGGAAAACCCGTCCATAAAGGAAAACACTGAATACTGCACGGTATTATCAACAAGCACATCAATGTGAGGGAGCGGGAAATCATCTTTCGGGCTCGCTCGATTGTGATCACGGTAATCTACACACATTTGTACCTTACCATCTTTCTTTGGTACAGGCACAATGTTAACGACCCACGGAGGGTAATTTGTCACGGCGAGAAATCATGCGTCCAATTGCTTCTGGACCTCTTCTTTGATCTTTACCACCATGTTCGGTCTGGTTCGTCTCAGCTTCTGCTTCACAGGTGGACGCTATTCACGAATAGGTAAGCGATGAACACAATATCTGTATCAAGACCGGGCATATCTTCGTAGGACCAAGCAAAGACATCTTTATACTCTCAGAGCATTTCAACCAGTCTTTGTTTGACGTCACTCTGCAACGCAGCCCCTATCCTGACTTCCTTTCTAGCTTCTTCGGTGCCCAAGTTGATGACCTTAATTTCCTCCTGATGAGGCAGAATAACCTTCTCTTCTTGTTTCAGTAACCTGATCAGCTTTTCAGGCAGGTCTTCATCTTCCTCAATCTCTTCTTTAGCTTAAAAGATCGGATTATCAAAGTCATATTGAGTCATAGACGAGTCTGAATCGGTGGCATCTGTAATAACCTGCAATGATGATGATTTAATGCTTAAAATGGTATGCAAACAAGCACAAACCACATTGCCATTTTATTGTTAAATAAAACAAGAAAAACAGAGATCACAATATTTGAATGCAAGACAAACGCCCTTTGATTAATGATAAAACGAATGTTCAGACATAAAAGATGAGGCCCTTCAGACACAGACCACTATGCTTCGGGTAGAACATAGGGCTACACATAATCAGGAAAACAGGAAAATTACTCTTCACGAGTCACTTGGATAACTTCCTTGGTGGTCCAGTTGTTCAAGCTCTGGCCAGGAATACATGACCGGATCCATGCATCCATGTCGCAATCACCATCACCTTCTTCGTCAGACACGACGTTGATCTGATCAAAAATCACCCCACCACTAGTGAATTAGACTGGTCCCCTGTAACGCGGATGCTCTGCAAAGAGGGAGAAGATGGGTTGTACCCCAGTCCAAACTTGTCCTGTTTATTGGGGATGCTCAAAACTTGCCCCCAACCCTGAGATGATCCAGACTTCACCACTGCTTGCGCCTCCTTGAAAGACGACATAGCAACCTCAGGCACACTGCCCACAACTGGCACCTTATCCTTAATCTGCACAGTTTTAAAAGCTTGACACAATGTTTCGTGAATCTCACCGTCAACCTCTATATATTTGAATGAAGACAAATGGCTTATCATAATATCCTCTTCACCGCAAACAGTAACAATATTACCATCCCCCGAATATTTCAGTTTTTGGTGTAGAGTTGACGTTACAGCTCCAGCCGAATGGATCCAAGGTCGTCCCAACAGACAACTGTATGCTGGCTGAATATCCATAATATAAAACACAACATTTAAAACCTCTTGTCCAACCTGGATTGGAAGAGTCACTTCTCTAAAAACGGACCTTCTTGTCCCATCAAATGCTCGTACAACCAAATCAGTTGGGGTGCACATTACTCCCCGGGTGTCCAACTTCATCAAAGCTTTTTTGGGTAACACATTAAGTGATGACCTAGTGTCCACCAACACATGCGACAATACAACCCCTCTGCATTCAATGGATATATGCAGCGCATGATTATGGTCTCTTTCTTTGGGCGTCAAATCAAGATATGTAAATCCTAGCCCATTCCCAGCATTGACGTGTGCCACCACTCCTTCTAGTTGATTCACAGAAATCTCCTGTGGCACGTACGCAGTATTCAGAATCCTTAACAAGGCGTTCTGATGTGCCTTAGAGCACATAAGTAGAGATAAGATTGAAATCTTCGACGGAGTTTGTTGCAAATGATCTACAATCTTATAATCACTTTTCCTGATCAAGCGCATAAACTCTTCTGCGTCTTTCAACAAATTTTCTTTCTCACCACTCTGAGAACTCTCTTCAACCACAGCTTTTCCTTTTCCCTTATCGGACCTTTCAGCATTCACTTCTGGAGGTGAAAATACTCTTCCGCTTCTGGTTATTCCACCGGTTCCTACCAAATTATCAACAGAATCCAATGGCGAACTCTTCAGCTCTTGCTTTTGACCATTGCAATAGACCTCATCCCCATAGTTCCATGGGATCGCCTTGGTACTCTCGTAAGGTATGGGTCCCTCCTTAGTGATTATAATGGTGGGTGGCCTTGGCGGTGTAAAGATAGTAATTGTCTTATAAGGAATGGAAATCGTAGCCACTTCATACTTCTCTTCAGCAATTACTTTTTCTCTTTTCTCTTCCAAAACTCTATCAAACTGCAGAACATCGTCATCCATCAACCTTTGAACATGACTCTTCAATTTCTCACATCCCTCAGGATGGGTTAAACAACTTGTGCAGTCTCTGTCACAACCGGGAAATACTCCTCCGCTCAACAACTTATCCTTCATAAAACTCAACGGAGTTTTTAGTTCTTCAACATCGGTCACCATATTCAAACCTTCCTCCTCAACAATGGCATTTACCCTAGCTGCTCCATGATTTGGCATAGGATTTTGCACATCGTTAGGCGCGTCATGTGAAAAATTGATGGCTTTATTGTCGATAAGGTCTTGCACCTTATGCTTGAAGGCTTTACAATTATCAATGTTATGGCCAGGAGCACCGGAATGAAAGTTGCACCTAGCATTGGCATCATACCCTGAAGGTGGTGCGCCAGTTAAAGGAGCCAAAGTCCTTTTCTGGATCAACTGTAATTGCATCAAATGTTGCAGTAACTGCGAGTAAGCCATCGACGGTGCATCAAATTTTTTGTTTACTGCTCTTCCCTAGTCTTGGAATCTTCGCGGAGCATAATTTTGTTGTTGTTGTTGTGGACGCTATTGTTGTTGTTGTGGTGATGCAGCTGGAATTGTAATGCTTGCAACCTGAGGCTGCTGCTGACGATATTGCTGATTTCTGTTCTTATTTCTACTTTTGAAGCCTGATACCGCATTTGTTTCCCCCTCTCTTTTCTTACCAAAACTTTTCCTACCTCCTCCAGGTAAGGATCCTTCTCTGGCCTATATCTTCCCTAGTTTGATTGCGTTTTTAACCCGCTCGCCTGTAATGATCAAGTCTAAAAAACTACCCGACATATTACCTATCAATTTATCATAATACACTCCAGGAAGTGTAGCAACAAACATGTCAATCATCTCTCTCTCCACCATAGGAGGTTGAACTCTTGCTGCCAGCTCACACCATCTCTGGGCGTACTCCTTGAAACCTTCATTACTTCTCTGTGACAAGTTCTGCAACTGTACCCTTTTTAGTGCCAAATCACAGTAATACTGATAATGCCTGACAAAATCTTCAACCAAATCTCTCTAACTTTTGACGTTGATCGGCTCTAGACTCATACCATTCCAGGGATGGACCAGAAAGACTATCCTGGAAGAAATGCATGAGCAACTTCTCATCGTCGGAGTATGCAGACATCTTTCGGTAATAAGACCGGAGATGCACCCTAGGATAGGTTGTCCCCTTATACTTATCGAAGTCTGGAACCTTAAACTTTGGAGGAATCTTCAGGTCTGGGATCAGCCCCAGATTTGACATATCTAGACCCAGCGAGTTTTGATTTTCAAAATTCTTCATCTTTTCCTCTATCAGCTTAAACCTTCTGTCTGCATCAGATTGCAGACCAACACCAAGCTCTCTCATAGAGAAAACATCATCTTGGTCATCCTCATCCCACTGAGGGCCATTATTCCCATGTACAACACATGTCGCTCCTGGAATGTGAACTCCAGTCTGATTTCCTCCGCCCGGAGGGATAACAACGGTTGGAATGGCAGTGGCATGAGGGGTGACATTGTCAGCTGTAGGAGGTATAACAACAATTCCTCCATGTAGAACCTCACTCCCGTCAACTCTTGTAATCAGAGGTTGCACCAGTTTTCTCAGTTGTTCCTGGCCGTTGGCGACCCTTTGCATCATATCCATAAACTGGGCCATACGGTCACGGAACTCCTGCAACTCGAGCTAAATTTGGTCCATAACTTTGCGTTGATTTCCCCTGGTAGAGTAGCGATGAATCGCTTGATTTTCAATCCTGAAATAAGGCTGAACAAACCATAGAAAGAAGATAAGGTTAACAGAACCTGGAGCACCTGCGATGCAAAATGAGAAATGATGCAGTATGCAGACATGTAAGTATGCTTCAGGGAAATTTTCCCCTTAATTCTAGTTCCACGGGAACAACAGGACACTGTAGAACCAACAAATAAGGTCACGCAATCTTCTCATAAATAAAATGAGAACCATAGTCAATACACAACACATCACTGGGGAAGTACAACGGAATCAAACACGATCCCATCCAACAATCCTGGTGATGGTCGAGATATAACAACAAATGCTAAAGGAGAAAATACATCAAGTACAACAGCGAGTCTGGAAATCCTCCAATAACTCCTTCATATCAGGATGGTATGGCCTAGCAATCAATCCTTGGATGAGTAACTCCCTCCGACCAATGGTAGCCTGCAAGCCCTGAGTGTAATCTTCCCAGGCGCCTCCCCCAAATGCTTCTTCAAGCTTAGGCCTCTTCAGATCTGCTCGTAATTTGTACTCCTCCAACGTTGCAAGAGATTCATTCAACTTGCGGTCACTTTCGCATCGGCTTGAGGATTCAACTACATCTTTCTCTTCCTTCACCTGGAGTTGAGCCTTCAACCCAACAATTTGTTGTCGCAGTCCATCTTCTCGTTCCTTGTTGTTAGTTAGAATAGCTTTCCATTTAGCATTGAATTTAGATATCTCTAGATGTGCTCTTTCTAGCTCCTTATTCTTATCTTTAAGGATATCACTAGCACTCTTTAAGTCTCGGCCCACTCTCTCTCGGGCACGAATCTCCTCCGTTAGTTCTCTACCCATCTTGTTCACCAGTTCTATCTGCTTCTTGGATGAGTAGGTAGCTTAATTCTTTTCACTTCTGAGCTGCATAATTTCCTTTTCCAACTCCTCGGTTGCCTTGCGTAACTCCTCCTTTTCGGCCCACAGTTGATTGTATCTCTGAATATCAACTGTTGCCAGTTCTTCAATCATCAAGGGATACAAAGGTTCTTGAGATGGAAATGGTAACAACAACCTCTCAACTCTTTCCTGAATCCATTCCACATAAGCCTCATAGACTATGCTATTGCTTTTTCCCAAAGAAGACTTCCCTCTACGGTGAATCTTACCCCAAGCCTTCTCTAATCTGATCAGGGTCTCACTGTCAATCAAACCGGTGAAATACAGAGATTCTTGTATTTCTTCTTCCTTCGGAGGTTCCCTTAGAGCATAACCAAATTGCCTCACTGCAAGAACTGGATTGTAGTTAATACCACCCTTTCTTCCAATCAAAAGGATGTTGGGGAAATTACCACAGCTAGAGATTATCTCCATACCCAAGAAGTCTCGGTTAAACTATACAATATCCTTAGAAGTTAACCCCATAAGCCTCTCTGACCAATCAACAGTGTCTGAGATGTCTACAAATGGACCAGACTTAGGAAGATGACTCATAAACCATCTATACAGGAGAGGTACACAACAGGAGACATTCTTACCCCTCCTATTTTCATTCTTGTAGTGCACAGAGTGATACACATCTCCCAAGAGTGTAGGCATAGGATTCTTCGAGACAAAGATATGGAAAGCATCCAAGTCTACAAAGTCTAGGATATTTGGGAACAAAATTATGCCGTATATGCACAGAGCCAAGATAGCATTGAAAACAACCCAACATCCTTCTTTTGCAAAATGTTGAGCTCTACCAACCAAGAAAGGCAATGAGAAACCTGACATTCCATTCCTCCTACCCATCTTCCCTTCCAACTCAGAAGCATCTAGATGAAGTAAATTTGCAAGCACAGTTAAGTTAGGCTCTATTTCAGAATGATAGAAAAGCATCTGATCCAGAATAGGAACTTCTAGCAACATGGAAAACGCCTCCAGAGTAGGCATCAATACATAACAAGGGAAAGTGAAACATCTCAGCTGAGGGTCATAGAACTGAAGCAGGGTGTGAAGACCTCCTAACTCAAACAGTGAAGCTTTACAAACACAACCCAGAAGCTTCCCATACTCTTTCTTGAAATCCTCCATCACATTGTGATCAACATCAGAAATCAAACTGAGTAGAGACCCTATATCTGGTGTTGGAAACTTATACACAACTGTCTTCTTCAAACAAACCTCCATGTCAGCAGGGAATTGGTTTACTAGAATCAAGAGGAGAATATGCACCTGAAACATAAATACATGTCAATGTTAATATGCAAATGAATATGCAGATACAACAGGGGATCAAGATTGTTGTACTGTTGACTGAGATGAACCAACACTTCGCTTTGGCTAGAATGCAACACTGACATAAGGAACCCACTGCATCAAGGATCAAAAGTTCACACTGACGAGAAAAACAGGTAGGTTGAAGGTCAAGGTTTCCTGCATAACCCTCCCCACTCACAGGTATGAACCTATCTCTGATAAGGTCTGGCATCCTATGCAGTCATCAGTGTCACAGACTTTCGAGAAACGATGATACGTTCGCCATTTCTGGTTTGGCATCATAGTCTAACAAAGCGGCCTCACTTAGCTGACTTCCAAATGATCGGTCCCTAGAGTCGACAATCCTCATATCCAACATCCTCTGAACTTTCCGAAATAGACTAGAAAGGTAGTCATCAAAGAGAATCTCATATGAGTGCGAATTTCGTGAGAACTAGTGCATGCCAAACATACATGTTCGTCACTACTTTCCACTTCTAATGCTATGGTTATTCTAAAGCCTAGGTTTCGGCTTATCACACAGTGGAACATTCCCACCCAACAACACAACAATATGATAATATAAATGCTGAAAATAAAATGCAAATGTAGTAAAGTACAAATGCAACACATACACATATATACACACCCAAAGATAAAACACACAAGCTCTAGGATTTACTCGCATAGGGGATGCGAAAATGTCCCTAGCAGAGTCGCCAGCTGTCGCGTCGCTGCAAAGAGGGGCCGGCAAGGACAGAAGAGTCGCCACCATTCGTTATTTATCCCAAAGAGAGGGAAAGGAAACGATCAGACAAAACCTACAAAAAAGGGAAAAGACAGGTCATCGCAACCAAATCTTGGGTTCGGGAGTCGGTTACACAAGGGGAATGTATGAGTACCCCTCACGTCCGTTGTACTCAACGGGATTCACGCTTGTTGTCTATCTAAAAGGGTGTTAATCTATAAGGCTGGCTCGCAGGGACAAAAGAAAAGAAAAGAGAATCGATAGAGCATCGTCGCTCTATACCTACGTACTCCCTTGTGCAATGGGAAAGTCAGAGTCAATGTAGTTTGAAAAACTACGGGTGAAGGTGGGGAAGGTTGCTCGCCAAGACATCGTCATCTTGTGCCTACGTATCCTCGTCTGGTACGAGAAATCAGAGCAAACGTAGTTTGGGCTGACACGACCACAAACCGGTTCAAGTGTTTTAACTGAGTAAGGTTAAACCTTTGTTCTAGCAGTTAGGTGTATGGTTACTCGACCATTGGAGACTTAGGCGTTACCTGTTTGCGGTAGAACCAAGAGTTAACACACTCTTTCTGAAAATGATTTTCAATTAATACCAAAGGATAAAAAGATTTGATGTTTTGTTTTGTGTTTTTTATGAAGAAGTGAATTGAATTAAATTTGTAATTCATGTTGCACTAAAGACTATGACTTGAGAGCGAATGCGTCGCATATCGCCCAAAGGGCATACGCTAAAAACTCTAGACAGTTGAGAGGAAGTCCCTCAATTATCATTCCCCAAGTACTTAAGGCTCGTAGCGTACAACACTTATTATCCTTTATTAGATGTCTTGAAGAAGTTTTGAGATGAGAAGAGAAGACACAAACTCTAAGGGGAAACTAATCAACCCTAATGTTATCATGCAATATGCTCCTAAGATTGAGATTAAGAGGGAAGAAACTATCCCAATGTTAGCATGCTTGGATTGAACACTTAATGTCTCTCTTACTCCCACCCTAAACGGAGGGACTAGGAATCCTAAGGGATCATGGCAAAGGACCAAGAAAACACAAGATAAATCAATCACAAATGAAATGCAAGAAAGAGATGAAGTTGACTTAAACAAGTCAAGGAATAAGGGATGCAAATGTGAAACGCAACAACAAATGCAAGAGGGATGAGATGAAATGGGAGAAGCAAGCTCCTACAACCATCAACCATCAATCATCAAAGCAAAGGTGCCATCCAAAGGGTGTGGGGAAACAGCCACCACAAGCACATCTCAACCAAGCAATTCTTTAAACTCAAGCAAAGAAAACAAAAACTCATCACTTGAATAACATCCACAAAGTATGCATTCAAGTGGAAATCGAACATCACGTGTCAATGAATCAAGATTAAACAATCAAGAACAGTGAAACATGCCCAAAACAGCCCACGCAAATGCATCATATCGATCCATGAAGATTTACATGTGAGAAGGTATCAAAACATGCTTGAAACAACCAAAAAATGCATTATGGTACAATGTTAATCGGTTAACACTATGGGTTAACCGATTAACCACTTTAATTTTTTTTTTAAATTTGCACTGGTTAATCTGTTAACGCTATTGGTTAATCTGTTAACGTTGTACCAGAAGCAGAAAAAATAGCAATTCAAAAGCACTTTCAACAATTAATCAATTATGCAATAATCCAAATGATCATGTAATCAATTATGCACGAATTTAACACCAAAAACTAGTGATCCAACAACATGTAAACACATTCAAACATCAAGATCACAAACCACATAAATTGAAATCCATAAAATCAACCAAAAGTTGAAGATCTATATCGATTATGCAAAATAAGCTCAAAATAGCATCAGATCTAGAATTTCCAACCTACAAAGCGGAGATTTGCTTTGGTGAATGTTGATTCAACTTCAAATGAGCAGATCCAAGCAAGAAACCCAGAGATTCTTCAAGATCCAAGTGATTTCTTGTTGTAGAAGTGAATATCAAGAAAAATTAAGCAAAACCGATCCAAATCAGCTTCCAAGTTCAGATCCAAATTCAAATGAAAATTGAATGGAGAAATGAAGATAATAAGGATGAAGGATGAAGGATGAAGGTTTAGATTTAGAATTCAATGATTCCAATGAAGAATCAAAGAATTCCAAGTGAGAGCTCTAATGGAGGTTTTGGGATGAAAAAGTTGAGAGAAAAATTCAAGAGTGAGAGTGAATTTTGAAAATGAAATGAAATTATGAGGATTATTGTGTGAGGTTTGGAGCAAAATCATTTAAATATGCTCTAGGTTAGGAGTAGAATGTGGTTTGGAATGTGGTTATGAAAATTGGAATGATATTAGGAATAGAAAATTGGATTAATTATGAAACTAATCAAAATTCAAAGTGATTCTAGATCCTTCTTCTGGTGTAAAATCAAATTCACAAGTGATCAAAATGGACCCCAAAATGGCTACCTTTGAAAATTTACATACAGAGGCAAAATTTGCCTTGGTTAATCGGTTAACACCTTTGAAAATTCAAATTTGTCCTGGTTTTGCTATGGTTAATCGGTTAACGCCTTAAAAAGTTGAATTTTGGCGCCTTTTTGAGGGAATCTTGCATATTTGCCCGCTTTTTCCCGTTCTGAGCCCCGTTATGCCTCTGAAACTTGCCCTTGAATATCATAACTGTGAGAATGCTTGAAATAGCCTGAGTGTTATCTCCTAAGCTGAGAGTTATCCTGCAAAATAAAATAAAATCGACCGCTCGATCGCTGGGCAAAATAAATGTCGGAGTCCCTGATGCTCATTGTCCAGTCTCGTGCACTAAGAAGAAACCTGAGCCACAGAAAAAACCTTGATCCCCTGCCTCAAGAACAAATGCTATGATATGCAAAAATGCGAAAAAAAATGAGAAGAAACATAAGCCAAATTCCAAAAAAGGTTGGTCAAATTTTGGGGTGCAACAATAGGCACAATATGGAATCAACTTCTCATCTCGACTTTCTTATTCACTCTTAACTTGATAGATAACCAGAGCTAAATCTCCACTGAGTTCTAGAATCTTGATTCGGAGATCAATAGTTGCCTCTAGTCCTAGAATGCACGCTTTGTATTCAACGATGTTATTCGTACATTCAAAACAAAGTCTCGCTGTGAACAGAGTATAACCACCATCAAGATTCATCAACACTGCACCTACGCCATAGCCACTGTAGTTAGAAGAACCATCAAACATCATTCTCCAACGGGAACCTGGCTCAGGACCTTCATCAGGGCCAGTTTCTTCACAGTCTTACACCACCATGATATCTTCACCTGGGAACTCAAAATTGAGGGTTCATAATCTTCCATAGGCTGATCAACGAGGTAATATGATAAGATACTCCCCTTGATACATTTCTGGGTGACGTATTGGATGTCATATTCGGACAGCAACATATGACAACGGGCAAGTCTCCCAGTCTGAGCAGGTTTCTCAAAGATATACTTTATTGGATCCATTTTTGAGATCAACAAAGTAGTATGACAAATCATGTACTGCCTCAGACGCCTGGTGGCCCATGCTAAAGCACAACAAGTCTTCTATAAAAGTGAATATCGATTTTCACAATCAGTGAATTTCTTACTTAAGTAGTAAATAGCGTGCTCTTTACATCCAGTCTTATCATGTTGGCCTAACATGAAACCCATTGATCCTTCTAATACAGTCAGATACATGAAGAGCAGTCTTCTTGGGACATGTGGGGTCAAGATAGGAGGTTCTTGTAGATAACCCTTAATCTTTTCAAAGGCTTGCTGACAATCAGAATTCCACTCAATAGTCTGATCTTTACGAAGCAACTTAAAGATAGGTTCACATGTAGGGGTCATATTGGAAATAAACCTGGAAATGTAATTCTGGCGTCCAAGAAAGCCTCTGACTTGTTTCTTATTTTGTGGAGCTGGAATTTCTTGAATAGCTCGAACTTTATCAGGGTCCACTTTGATTCCTTATTGACTAATGACAAAACCAAGTACTTTTTCAGATCTAACACCAAAGGTACACTTTGCAGGGTTCAACCTCAACTGGTACTACCTGAGTCGTTCAAGCAGCTTCAATAGATGATCCATGTGGTCCTCTTAACTTAGAGACTTGGCAATCATATCATTGATGTACACCTCGATTTCCTTGTGCATCATGTCGTAAAAAAGAGTAACCATTGCCCTTTGATATGTCGTCCCTGCGTTCTTCAGACCAAAGGGCATAACCTTATAACAATAGGTTCCTCAAGGAGTAATAAACATAGTCTTCTCCATATCATCGGGATCCATCTTAATTTGGTTATAACTGGAGAAACCATCCATGAATAAGAAAATTGCAAAGTGAGCGGTATTATCCATAAATGTGTTAATATGTGGTAGAGGGAAATCATCTTTTGGACTCGCCTTGTTTAAATCCCTGTAATCTTCACATATTCTAACTTTATTGTCCTTCTTCGGGACAGTTACAATGTTGGCCACCCACCCAGGATACTTTGATTCTGTCAGAAAATCTGCATCGAGCTGTCTTTTAACCTCGTCACAAATTTTTTGAGCCATGTACGGTCTGGTCCTTTGGAGCTTTTGTTTCACAGGTGGGCATACTGGTTGAAGCAACAACTTATGAACCACCATGCCTGTTTCTAAACCAGGAATATCCTGATACGACCATGCAAATACATCAACATACTCTTCTAGAAGCTTCACTAATCTCTGTCTGATATATGCCCTAAGTGTAGTACCAATCTTGACCTCTTTCTTCTCTTCATCAGTACCAAGATTAATGACATTCACCGGCTCTTTATGTGGCTGTAAATCCGTGTACTCATACTCAACCATTTTTGTCAGTTCATTAGAAACCTCATAATCTTGTTCATCCTCTTCATCAGCTTGGAAGATGGGTGAATCAAAGTCAGGAGTGAAAGCTGGATCATTTGATTCAACAGGGTTTGGAATGATTCTGCATGTCTGGAATGACTTATTTTATTAAAGTCACAGAGACAAATGCAAAAGAAAAAAATGTTTTTGGTAGTTTTTGAAAGATTAGCATTTTCCTTTTAAAAGTAAATACAAAAAGCGGTAAATGAAACAATGAGAATTTAACAAAATGTTTTCATTGATTATAACAATTTTGAAAGCATGGTGGCCCTACAAAATAATCCAATAGCTTTGGGCATAGCTATGGAATTTTGAAAACAAAAACAAAAGACAACACATTAATTTGGCAAAGGATAATCACAAGGATCTCTATCGCTTCCCAATTTTCTAATGCGGCATCAGACTAAAACACAAAATGGCTCATGTCTTCATCTTCAATGTCTTCATCAACAACATTCATGCATCATTTCTAAACATTGAAACCAAGAACACACTTAGAAATTTCTCACCGTCTTCAACTTTTCTTTGCATGCATTCAACAACTACACATAATCTTTTTTTAGTGTCATCAAGATTAGATTGATAAGGTCCAATTTAGGTTGATGTAATCAAATTGGGTTGAGTTTTTATTTGAGGGTTTCATTTATAAAACCTTTAGGGTTTTTCCTCCAAGATCAAGGGTTGATTTGGGGGTTTTTGCACAAGTCTTTGCAACGTGCATTTAGCCGAGTAAAAGCTTTGAAAAACGAGGGTTCTTTCAAAAGAGTAGTGATAACCGAAGGATAAATTAAAAGACTTGGGGTAAGGTTTCGCAATTTGGATTCAACCGAGTGAAAGCTTTGAAGAACAGAGGTTTGGTGAAATAAGTAGCGATAATCGAAAGATCAAATTGAAGGTCTTGTGTGACTTAATCTAGCTAAGATCAATGGAAGAGAAAAATCTAGGATCAACATCAAACATAGGGTTTGTGGGTTTGAATTTCTACTACTTCTCTTGTAAACTACTATTGCAAAGGATAATTACAATATCTTAATTCGATTTTGAATTAAGGACAGATATACACATAGTGAAGATAACTAGAGAATTGTCTAAACAAATCTTGGTGTTTTCTCTCTCTCTCTCTCTCTCTCTCTCTCTCTCTCTCTCTCTCTCTCTCTCCCTCCCTCTCTCTCTCTCTCTCTCTCTCTCTCTCTCTCTATATATATATATATATATATATATATATATATATATATATATATATATATATATATATATATATATATATATATATATATATATATATATATATATATGTGTGTGTGTGTGTGTGTGTGTGTGTGTGTGTGTGTGTGTGTGTGTGTGTGTGTGTGTGTATGTGTGTATCTCACACGCACACACACACACACACACACACACACACACACACACACACACACACACACTTGTTACATTTAAATAACACTTAGTGAGCAATTTGATTTGTTGAAAATTCTAGTTGTGTTGAAGTGTCTTAAACTACTTTGTGAAATTATTGTAGTCCAAACCATTAAAATTGATTTGCTACACTTTCAACACAAAGAGAATCAATCTTGGTGTATTTCATACAAAGTGTTTGATAAATTGACTGCACACTAAGTGTTCGATAAATTTCTCGAGTCAAGTTTATGTTTACATTTCTTTGGAAATCATTTATCATTATGTGGTTTATATTCAAACACATTATATATAACTTATTGGTTTACTTTTCTCATATTTAGCATATGTTTTACTATAATTTATATACATATCTAGTTCTACGAATAACGGTTCATATATACGAGATTCGATTCGGATTTGCTTCTGCTTGCCATAGAAAAATACTTTTCAAAACAAAATTTTTAGTAAGAAATTATTTGGAGATCTATTCAACCCCCCCCCCCCCCCCTTTCTAGATCGTTGCCCTCGTCCAACTGTTTGTTGATTTTGTTTTTGTTGATGTTGTTGTTCTTGTTGTTGAGACCTTAACCCTAAAGGTCATTTATTGATGTTGTTGTTTATGATATTGTTGTTAATATTGTTGGTTTTTTGTGTGTTGTTGTTTAATGTAAGTTGTCATTTTTTAGTTCAGTTTATTAAATCTATATGTTATAGTTTAGTTGTTATTATTGTGTTTGAGTTTTAGATTTATATTGATATTGAGATTAGTTTTATTTTTTATTTTTTGTGCAGCTCTCATCTTGTTCTGTCAAGTTGAGTTTATTATATCTAATGTCAATTGTTTGTTTCACTAACCTCCCTTTAAATATATAACTTATTAAATTGTTTTTAGAAATAATCATATGAAAAATATTTTGTATTATAAACCTATTTAACACTCATTAATGTTTTTCTAGAATTTTGCAACTCATCATTTATCTCATGCTCTTTCATGGTTAAAATCTCAAGTATTTCTAGTTTTTGCTCAACTTTTTCCATATTTGTTCATTTTTCAAAGCATCAAATTTTATGCTTTCAAGAATGAATTAGTAGAAAAGTAAGTGTTGAATAAATAACTTGAAACATTGAAGAGATTCTAACCATGAAAGAATGTGATGAGTGATGAGTTACATAATGCTTCAAAATCATTAATCAATGTAATTTGTTCTTCAAGTATTACACAATTATTCATATAATTATTTTTCTAACCAATTTTTAGAAGTTATATGTTCAATATAGGGTTTAGAGAAATAAGCAATCCACATTAGATTTAATAAACTCAAAATGGTTTTACCCGTCAATTTTATGAGAAAACAGAGGTGAAAAAGTGGTATACTCGTCGGTGAAATATCAAAACTGAGGGGACATATATTTTCTCCATTTCAGAATTCCAAAAAGGTCTCCATGGGGATTGAACCCATGACCTTTATGCAATAATCGTCATTTTTTTTAAACCGAGAGATAAAATATGTAGTTTTCATGACACCATTCATTACCTCGCTTGTGAAACCGAGGTAAGACATATTTTTCAACCGAAGTAAAACAATTTTTTTTATTGTAGTGTGCGGTGGAAATGACGATCGTATAAGGCTCTTCACCACCTTCTTAGATATTACCCATTGAGATATACATCGAGCAAGGATCATTTTCCACCTATCTGGAAGAACCGACCCTAGTAAAGAGAAGAGTCGGCTCATATTGCATGATAGAAGGAACTTTGTATAAAAAAGGAATGTAGACCTCTCTACTTAAATACCTCAAATGAGAAGAAGTTATTTGAGAAGTGAATCCAAGCATAATAGGGGTATGAATTATGGTATTTAAATTCGCGAATAATTTTTAAGTTTTTGTTACTTATGAAGAACGTTGTGTTAGTATTTTTAAGATTAGAATAAATATCAACTGAAAGTAGAAGCAGCAAAGTAAATAGCAAACAATAAAAGATAAGGGTCAAAGAGATAGTACCAGAGAATTATCTAAGTTCTGACAAAATTTGGCTTACTCATGTCCCAACGAGATCTTATTGAAATTTGACTATAATATTGAGCTTTCACAAGTTATATCCACGAACCATAAAGTTAATAAACAAACGAGAGTTTTACAGGCTAATCTCAATAACCAAATAAAACTTTTCCAGACTAAGTTCTAAAACCAACAAGAGATTTTAAGAATGGCAAACTTTAAGGACCAAACTCAATTCTTTAAGATTATCGCACTCTCGAAAACAACAGTGGCACGACATCAATACAACTCTTTCCTCACAAGTAGTTTTCACTCACCAAGCACTAATGCATCTTTGGTGAAAATAAAATATTTAGAGAGAAAGAGAAAAGAGAGATAAACTGCAAAGAATTAGATAAATCTCAAATTCTAGTGTGAAATGAAGAGAGGAGGCACCCTCTTTATATAGGAAAAGAATTTTCCCAAAATGGAAATTATACATGGGTCAATTAACTCACCTAATAGATTAGGTTCTAAGTCTAATCGATTAGGTACTTCAAATGATAAAATATTTATGCCTAAAATCAAAGTTTTAGATAGAGACATATTACCAATCATTAAGTGACTTTCACAATTGATTATAAACTCGATTAGACATCATTTAATTGATTAAGTTGAGGATAAAATCAGTTAGATAGTTGATAAAATTGTCCTAATCGAGTAGGCAGTCTCATAATCAACTGTCTAGGCCTTGAAAAAAATTTAGGTAATTTTTTTAAGTAAAGAGAAGCCTTAAAAGTATTTTAGGTGTGTGTGTGTGTGTGTGTGTGTGTGTGTGAGAGAGAGAGAGAGAGAGAGAGAGAGAGAGAGAGAGAGAGAGAGAGAGAGAGAGAGAGAGAGAGAGAGAGAGAGAGAGAGAGAGAGAGAGTTACCTTAGTATCTTAGGAGTTACTCTCCTACTTTCACAAGACTTTGGTCACTTAGATAGACGACGACCAGGAGAACTTTCACACTTCCTCTCTTTCAAAACCCTAAAGCTTTTAAATTTCTTTGCCAAATATGATGATCATATAAGAACATCACTGGAACCTTTAATCTTTTACTTGATGAGGCTTGTAAAATTTTCAAGTTAATCATTGTCATCCCAGACTTGGAAATATATTACCACAAACTTCAACAAGCATAAGCGTTGTCATCACCAAAACACCAAGAAGGTTACCAACATCATGATTATCAGCTTCTTGCAAAAGATCCAATGGGTACTAATCAATTGATTAGCTGAAGCTTTGGGAACAAACTCCTAAATGTTTTTTCTTTCAAATTGATTTATCCTTTCTTGAATAGGAAGATACCAATGTTATTTGATGATTGTTTCATTAGTTCCCTTTGGCTCAATTCGTAAAACAAAATCCACAAGGTTACATAACTTTCTAAGGGAGTGTTGAGATGTAATTCCCTTAGAAATGTCTTCAATATCATTCTAAATGGGATGGTCCTTAGTGGTTCTATAACACCCTATTTTTAGTAAATTATTTTATTTTCATTTAATTATAATTTTTTATATTTATTTAATTATTATGTGTGGATAATTAAATAAATATGGGTGTGTGCGTGAGAGAGAGAGGGTGTATGACCTTATGGTAGGGTATTGCGGTGAGAATAGGATATCAAATTATTAATTAATTTGAATCGCAAATCTTTAATTCACAATCGATCTTTGATTTATCTGAAGGAAAGGTCAAAGAAAGGAAAGACCTACTTTTTGCATTGTAACTAATGCGGGGAGAGATCTAGGTAAGGGGTTGGTTAAGCCTAGGGAAGGTATTAGCGCCCTAAACTTCTGTAGTACTCTAGAGGAACCTCTTGTTTAAAGTTTACTATTTTGCTTGATTATCTGCTTTAGGGTATATGCTAAGGGTTAGAAGTTGAAAAGAAAGACCTAAGGGTTAGTCCTAAGTTTACTCGCCAAGACTCGCATCTTGTGCCTACGTATCCTGGGTAGGGGATGAAATCAAAGTAACCGTAGTTCCCCTTGAAAGGGAGGTTAGAAACTTCTTGACTATGATCAAGGTTTCAACGGGGAATAAGCGCTCTTAAGGAAGAGCTTATGTGGAGTGTGGCGACTCCTATTTCTACGTTGTAAAGAGTTGAATTGAAAAGGTTAAGATAGGTATTCCACAGAGGGAACCCTAATATAGAGTACGGCGAATCCTTATCCTAATGCTAGGGTAAAGGGTAATTTGGTCCATGGTGGAACGCCTAGGCAATTAGGGTTTGAAAGATGAAAGGGTCAAAGGTAAGGACTATTGACGCGGCGGTCAAACGGATAGACCTAATCCTTCGGAGGGGAATTTCGGTGAATAATGCAAATGAGTGATTAATTACACGACTGAATTGAAATATGAGAAAGTATGCCAGCATAGTAACGGAATCGAAAACAACAACGACGATTGCCTCATACAGTGATGCTCTGCTAAAGAACTTGGATGCCCAAAACCTATGAAAAATACTCTTATATAGTGATGCTCTGCTAAAAACTGCCTCTCAGACATGTAGAAAACATTGAGAAAATGTAGGGAATTTGGAGGAGAATGAGCCAATTCAGTTTTCCATGTTTTCCTGATTCTGCGTATCCATGGCGAACGCCATGGGCTTAAGTTACAGGTGATGTGGCGGAGGTGCGTGGAGAATTCCATGAGGTGCTGGAGAACGTCGTACACTAGAAACTTGTAAATTCTTCCTTTTACTTCCTTTCCTTGATCTTTTCCCGGCTTTCTTACACGAACACTCTTTATTCGATTGGTACCTGAAACACAAACATAATACAGCATAATACTACCAAAATATAATAAAAAGACACTAAATAGTATGTGAATCGGGCCAAAATATACGATACATTTTCGCGTTATCAAAATCCCTCACACTTAGACCATTACTTGTCCTCAAGTAATCAACCAACACAGTAGAAAGAAATAAGCACGGTTTGAAACAAAGGTAACATGGGACTCTAATTATACGTGGTTGCTAGGCTAATGTTAGATTGATAGGTATTGAATGTCAATACCAAGGATACCGTAATGACACAAATCCGCATTTCACGGTTAAAAACTCCCCCTTTATGCAAACCAATATGAATCATGCCATTATAACTCAACCTAGATCTCTTGTTCCTTTTTCACCCTATTTCATTCAAGTGCAGTCATATTAAGCTCGTTATCCTTGCACGCTCATGGTAAGTAAACCTGTTAGTGACTATGATCTCATTGTTACTTGATTTTTTTTTCTCTTTTTTTTTTCTTGGAAAATAAACTTAAGTATCAACTGAACTTAAAGGATTTGCATCGTTAGGCTAAGTGATCGGGTGAGGATCACCTAACTTAGAAGGAACATAAATTATCATTCATTTTTTTCTTAGGATTTAATTTTAAGCCATAGATCATACACTTATTTGCATCGGCTTCTTACTTAGTGCGTGCTTAGGATGATGTTGGCTGCTATTATAAGATACTTAGGGGTTACTTTAAAATCTAGGGTAAGGTCTTGGCATAATGGGTACTCAAATTGATTTTGCATACATAGGGTATTTAGGGTGTTGGAACGATGTTGATTTTATCGAAACTTTCCCAAGTCTTTCTAGCACAGCCTAAAGTGAAAACAACCTATATACTTTCAAAGTGTTGTGCTATGAATCAAAAAGAATTTTTTTTCTTCGTTGGGGGTCAAAATTTAAGGAAATTCAATCAACAACTGAAAACCACACAACAACTCAAGAGCACATGTAATGAATTGACAAAATATTGTAAACAAAAAAAATAAAGTAAACTAGAAATAGTAAATCTAACTAGAAAACGGTAAATGAAAAGAAAAAAAGTTCTTCCCCCACACTTAAAGCAAACATTGTCCCTAATATTTTAATAAAAGGTGGAAAAGGAATAAAGAACCTGATATGATGGCTACTGACGGCCTCGGCCTCGTGCTCGTCCATGTCCACCTCTGCCAATCTGAGGAGGTGGCTCACCCACATGTTGCATATACTCTAGTAAACCCTCCACCCCTACTCGCATATTTTCCATCTCGTCGATCAGGCCCGCCATGTTATGTTCGACCCTCCTTGCGTAATCATGCTCTTGCTCCTGTATCTGTCGGATGTGAGCCATCATGTTGATCTGCTGACTCTGCATGTCTTTAATTAGTTGATCATACTCGACATCTAAGGCGTTACGGAGTCGCAGCTTGCTAAGGATATCGTCAAGTGCAGTCCTAATGGAAATATAGTCATTCTCCTCTTGGGACTGGTGTCCGAAGGATGTACCTGCAAAAGTGTCAGGTGGGCTATGTGCAATGTGTGTTTGTGTAAAAGGCTCTGAAGCATCATGCTTTATAGCATCATATTCATCATCAGTCGAACCACCCTCATTATTCTACATATGAATGTTAATAGGATGACCATACGTTGAGGCGGTCAAATTATAAGTCGAATTGTTCCTACTTTACACATCAGTATGCACGGAACAAGGTAAAATAACACTTTCAACAACATGATTCTTAACCATCAAACAATACCTACCGTCTTGCCTAGCCTTAACCAGGCGCATATTATGACAAGTCTCTCATATCAAGGAAGGGTGTATCAAGAGGCTCAAGTGTTGCAAGTTCATTGTTTAGGTCCAACGCACGGGCTAAGGAGGTGATTAGCCCTCCAATGCAAATTGGATCGGTGCCTTTAGTGCTAACAGACTGCATGTGTAAGCATAAATGGAGTCAAATATTGACTCGTATATGGGCAAGTGTATTGTGAAAAAGAAAAGCTCCTTGTAATTCACTCTTCTATCATTCACCGACCAAATAAAGTGTTCGCTAATATACGATGCAAGTAACGAATGGCTGTGTTATGAATTGAGGTAGACTTTAGGCCTTCCCAATCAATGATGGCCTCGCTAGTAAGTTGTTGCCAAAAACCGCAAGCTTCTAATTTCCATTCTCCCTCTATGGGTCTTTCACATGCCACACCATCCCCATGGTGAAAGTGTAGCAACTCAGCAAGTTGATCTTGGATTAATTCATAGTCCTTATTGAACATCTTAAATTTCAATGTACCTATAGTGTGGCGACTTACTATCAGCGTGTATCAACCAAACAAACTCAAAAAATCAAGTGTAATCTTAACGTAGGTAGGATTACTTAAAGCATAAACGTGGATCATCCCTAAATTTTCTCATTCAATTAACACTACCAATTAGACCCAAACTACGTAAAGCAGACTCATTGGCATACCTCGTTGAATTGACCGCATGTTTGAACAACTTGACATATCTTGTTCTTTGCATCTCGCCATCTTCATCTTATCTAAAGATAATGCTCGTGTAATCAACTTCTGACCTTGTTACTCTTTCTACTCTAGGAGGCATGGTGAAAATATTTGGAGAGAAATGGGTTTTGGAAGGAAATGTGAGAAATGGAAAAAAAGAAGGGAGATGATTGTAGTTGTGAATGAGGGTTTATAAGTAGAATAATGGTGGTGGAGTGGAAGTTGAAAGTTAAGGGGCAGTGGAATGAGGGAGTTAAGAGAGTAGGTGGAAGTAGTGGGCTTTTAAAGAAGAAGAAATGAAAAATCATGTGAGAAACGGTTTAAAAACGTGCGTCTTCCACTAATATGTCTATGGCAAACGCCATTAGGCCTATGGCGAACGCCATAGGCTTTAAAGTGCATTTTTTAAACTATCATGCCCATGGTGAACGCCATAAGCTTTGGACACGTGATTTTTAATGTTTAAAGGTTAAAATTTTGAGTTTTTTTTAATTCTTAATTGATTTGCTAAAGCCAAATTTTGTGTAGGTAAATCATTTAAGCACATGGCCTTAGAAAAGTCAATCAAGTTCTAAATTGAAATCATAAAGTAAAAATAAAAATAAAAATAAATAAAATAAAATAAAATAAAATAGGAATAAAAATGAGTAATGGAAAACTGAAAATTGCACTATGAAAAATCAAAAATCGTGGGTTGCCTCCCACGCAACACTTCATTTAATGTTGGTAGCTCAACACATTTTCAATAAAACTATTCTTGTGAAAGAGAAGGGGACTCTTCTAGTTTGTAATTGGTGTAGTAATATATGTTTCTGCACAATGATTATGTTTAAGTTGTTACACGTTTACAATGAATGTCTCCTTCGATTTACTTCTTATTTCAACGACTCCATTTTAGAACACTTTGATAACCTCAAAAGATCTGGACCATCAGGAACAAAGTTTTCCTGGAAATAGTTTTAGTCAAGAGTTGAAGAGAAGGACTACTTTATCTTCATTGAACTCTCTTCATGCTATGCATTTATCTTGCCACTGTTTAGTTCTTTCTTTATAAATATGGGTGTTCTCGTAGGCGTTTAACCTCAATTCCTCTAGTTCATGGATGTCTAGAATTCTCTTTTCCCCAGCGGTCGTATAGTTCATGTTAAGGGTCTTAATGGCCCAATAAGCTTTATGTTCTAGTTCAATCGGCAAGTGGCAGGATTTACCATATACTAGCTTAAATGGAGTGGTTTCTATTGGGGTTTTGTAGGTTGTTCTGTAGGCCCATAAAGCCTCATGAAGTTTGGAAGACCAATCTTTCCTAAAGGTTGCAACAGTTTTCTCTAATATTTTCTTAATTTCCCTATTGGAAATCTCAACTTTTTCACTCGTTTGTGGGTGGTGGGTGTTGATATTCAGTGTCGGACTCCATATTTGAGCAACAGTCTTTCAAAGATATTTGAAATGAAATGAGAGCCACCGTCACTAATGACGAGTCTCGACACACCAAATCTAGGAAAAATGGTATTCTTAAAAATTTTAATCACGACTTGTGCGTCGTTTGTAGGAAAGGCTATAACCTCAATCCATTTTGATACGTAATCAACAACAGTGAGTATATATTTGTTACCGAAAGAAGATGGGAAAGGGCCAACAAAGTCAATACCGCACACATAAAAAACTTTCACTTCTAAGATACATTTAAGTGGCATCTCATCGCGTCTAGAAATATTTCTAGTGCGTTGGTACCGGTTGCAATTGATAATTATGGTGTGGATATGTTTCTATAAGTTAGGCAAAAAGATATCGAATTCTAAGATCTTTGTGTAGGTCTTTGATGTGCTTGCATGCCCTTCATAAGGTGCGGCATGACAATGAGATATGATATTATTTACCCCCTCTTTGGGGACACAGCAACGGAAAATACCATTGGCGCCTCTCTTGAAAAGGAGGGGCTCATCTCAGTAATAATGTTTTAAATCATGGAAAAACTTTTTCTTCTGTTGGTAAGTTAATTTTGGTGGAAGAACTTCGTCTGCTAGGTAGTTGACAAAGTGAGCGTACCACGACATTGTGGATTTAGCAAAAATTGCTTCCACGAATTCTTTGTTTTTAATGTCAGGATTAATTTGAGAGCATTCAGTTGTGTTAGTTAAGTTCTTTTCTAATTGGGCTACAAGTCGATCGTAGGGGAAGTCATTATTGATGGGCACTTGTTCGAATTTTATATTATCAAGTCTAGAGAGGTGATCTGCTACAACATTTTTAGTGCCCTTTTTATCTTTGATCACTAAATTGAATTCTTGTAGTAGCAAGATCCATCTCAAAAGTCTCGGCTTGGAGTCCTTTTTCTTAATAGGTACCTAATAGCGGCATGGTCAGTGTAGACAATTATTTTAGCTCCTACCAAGTAAGAGCAGAATTTATCTAATGGGAACACGACAGCTAGGAGTTCCTTTTCTGTGGTGGCATAGTTCATTTATGATTCATTTAAGGTTCTGCTTGCATAGTAAATCATATGAAGCTTCTTGTGTTTTGGTTGTCTTAAGATGACGCCTACGACATAGCCACTAGCATCACACATTATCTCAAAGGATCTACTCCGATCAGGTGGGTGCATAATAAGTGCATATGTCAGAGCTTGCTTTAGTAGTTGGAACGCCTCTAATCATTTTTCATCAAAGATGAATTTAGTGTCTTTCATTAACACTCCAGTTAGTGGTTTGGTTATTTTAGAGAAATCTTTAATGAATCGTTATTAAACACCAGCGTGTCCTAAGAAACTACTTATTTCTTTAATGGTTTTCGAAGGTTGAAGGTTTTCTATAACTTCTATCTTAGCCTTATCAACTTCAACCCCCTTATCGGTCACTATGTGTACAAGCATGATTCCCTGTCAAACCATGAAATGACATTTTTCCCAATTGAGTACGAGGTTAACTTTTACACATCTTTCAAGTACCATTTCTAAGTTCGCTAGACACCCTTCAAAACTCTTCCTGTAAACTGAAAAATCATCCATAAATACTTCCATGATGTCATCTAGAAAATCTATGAAGATTGTCATCATGCATCTTTGAAATGTTGTATGAGCGTTACATAGTCCGAACGACATTCGTCAGTAGGCGTATGTGCCATAAGAACATGTGAAGGTGGTCTTTTCTTGGTCATCATAATGAATAGGAATTTGGAAGAATCCTGAGTAACTATCTAAATAATAGAAATGAGAGTGTCTGGCCAATCGTTCAAGCATCAGGTTGATAAAAGATAAACGAAAATGATTTTTATGAGTGACTTTATTTAATTTTCAATAGTCTATGCATATTCTCCATACAGTTTCAACATGTTTTGCTACAGCTTCGCCTTTCTCATTTTTGACTAATCTAACACCTCCTTTCTTTGGTATGACATGTACTGGGTTGACCCACTTACTGACGGATATTGGGTATATGATTCCTGCTTCTAATAGCTTTTGTACCTCTTTCTTGACTATGTCACTCATGATGGGGTTGGTTCTCCTCTGGTGTTCTCTAGAGGTCTTTGAGTCTTCCTCTAGCAAAATTATGTGCATGCATAAGAGGAACTAATTCCTTTTAGGTTTGAGATTTTATATCCTAGAGCAGTGGGATACTTCCTTAGGATGTCTAAAATTGCTCAGTTTCTTTTAGTCCCAAGTTTGTGTTGAATATTACTAGGTGTTCAAGCTCTTTATCTAGGAATGCATACCTCATATTTTTGGATAGTGTCTTAACTTCTATATAAGGTTTCTTTAGGCAAGGTATATGATTGGGAGTTAGGGCGAGAGATTCTCTTAGACTGTCATCTACATATGGTTTACGCCATGCATCATCTTCAAGTATATGAGGTGCTGGAATCATTAAGACTTCAGTATCCTTAGATGGTTCCATCTTCATTTCTCTTACGCATTCGTCGATGATGTCTAGGAAACAACAAGAGTCGTCTATGGTTGGTGCCTTTAGAAACTGTGACAGAATGAATTCAACTTTCTATTTACCAACCTCAAAGGTTAGCTTTCCATGCTTCACATCTATAATGGCACCAGCAGTAGCCAAAAAAGGTCTTCTTAATATGATTGGAATGTTGGAATCATCCTTTATGTCCATTATTATAAAGTCGGTAGGAATGTATAATTGACCAATTCAGACGTTAACGTTTTCTAGCATACCTGCGGGAAACTTAACAGAATAGTCAACTAGTTGGAGAGACATTCTCGTTGGCGTTACTTCTCCTAATTTTTGTTTTTCACAAATGGAAAGGGGCATTAAACTAACATTGGATCCTAAGTCGCAAAGTGCTTTGTCTATAACAAATTGTTTGATTACACAAGGTATGGAAAAATTACCTGGGTATTTTAACTTGGGAGGCATGTTGTTTTGAATGATAGCGCTACACTCTACAGTGAGCGTCATTGTCTCATTATCCTCAAGATTCTTCTTAATAGATAGGATTTATTTAAGGAATTTAGCATATGAAGGCATCTGTGTAATGGATTCTGTGAAGGTTATTGTGATATTTAGCTGTTTCAGAAGCTCTACAAATTTCTTAAATTAGCCTTCTTTTTTAGACTTAACGAGCCTTTGAGGATAAGGAATGGGTGGTTTATACGGTGGTGGAGGCACGTATGGTTTTTCTTTCTCTACTGCCTCTTTGGTTTTGTCTTCCTACCATTACTCAAGTCCATGGCATGGACAGAGCCTTAACATGTCCTTGTATCTCTCCCAAGCTTCAGAAAGAGATTTATTGCCTTTTAGCCTAAATCCGTTGATTTGTCTTTTTAGCATAGTTGTTTTGCTTCGTGGAAATTATCGGGCTAAGAAGATTTTCTTCAACTCGTTCCATGAAGTGATGGAGTTAGATGGTAGAGACTGGAGCCAAGCTCTAGCTTTATCTCTAAAAAAAAGGAAAGAGACGTAATCTTATGGCTTTGGGATTAAATCTATTAGCTTTCATTATGTCTACGTACTGCACAAACACTGATAAATCAAGGTTTGGATCGTCTGTAGAGCTACCAGAGAACTGGTTTTGTTGAACGATTTGTAACAGCGAAGGTTTCAACTCGAAAGTGTGTGCCTCGATGGCAGGTGGTGTAATGTTGTTGTGTGGCTCTTCTTGTGATGAAGCAGCATAGTCCTTAAGAGGACGGTTTTATGGTGCAACCATAAGTGGTTCTGGTTCTGGGATATCTGGATTAGGAAATTTATATTTTATTTTGATCCAGCATCTTAGATTTTTAAAACACTCGACTTCGTCGATTGGTTGCTCTAACTCTTCGTCTTGTGAGTAAGTGTTTGGTATATGTCGCTTGCGCAAAAATGAGGTGCCGGCATGACAGAAGAGTCGCCACCTTTCGTTATTTATCCCTCAGAGCGGGAAAGGAAATGATCGGAAAAACCTGACGAAAAAGGGTAAGACAAGGTCATCACAACCATTGTCTGGGTTCGGGAGTCGGTTACGCAAGGGGAAGGTATTAGCACCCCTCACGTCCGTCGTACTCGACAGGATCCACGCTTGGTGTTTATAAGGAAAAAGGTGGTTATAATCTATCTACCTATCAAGGCTGGCTGAAAAAGAAAAGAAAAATGACTCGGCAAAGCGTCGCACTTTATGCCTACGTATTCTCATCAGAGAATGAGAAATCAGAGTCAACGTAGTTCGGCCTACGAAGGGTTGTAGGGGAAGGTAGCTCGCCAAGACTTTGCCATCTTGTGCCTACGTACTCTCAACAGGCATGAGAGATCAGAGCTTACGTATTTCGGGAAACTACGGTTTATTTCCTGTTTTGAAAGAAGTGTTTTTTATTGTGTTTGCGATTTCAACCGCACTAGAGACTATGACCTGAGAGAGAGTGAATGTGTCGCATGTCACCCAAAGGGTACCATACTAAACATCCAGACTGTGGAAAAGGAACTCTCCCACAATCCTTTCTCAGATAGATTAAGGCTCGTAACGTACGAAAGAAATCATTCATGATTACTTTATCTTAAACTGTTTTGAGATGAGAAGAGAACAGGCCCAACTAGGAGGGAGACTATCAAGTCCTACTGTTATCATGCCATGGATTCATCCTATGGTTGATGTTTGAACAGGGAACTCCTAGAAGTTGTCATGCATAGGTTTCAACCTAAAAGTCTATCATCAAATCCTTATCAAAGGAAATGAGAGTCCTAAGGGATCATGTCAATGATACACCAAAACAGACAAAGCATCAGCTTAACAGTAAAATGCATGCAATGCAAGTGAGGGAGGAAATGTGTGTGGGGCTTCAGCCTCCACAAGCTCGTCTCGACCTCAAGCCAGTCATGAAATAACAGTAATCATACTGAAAAATAAACAACATGCTATCAAGCAATAAACAGTAAACTGCAGTCATACAGAGAAAAGAAATGAAATACCATCCATGATTGAGAAAGAAATTATCTACATCTAAGCTCTCCCTAATCCTAACCCTAAAGACAAAAACCCTAATCTACCTCTAAGCAAAGCCCTAAAGCAAAACCCTAATCAAAAGAAATCAATCCCAGTCTTCAAGCTTCAAAACAAGCTTACCAAAGAAAGGGAGCTAAGTAGGCAGACTCATAGTGCCTTCCTCAGGAAAGCACTAGGAGGCTTATACTTAGGACTCATATCCCATGTGGCTCAACAACTGTGATCGGTTTACGTTCCTCCTCAGGAGAAACTAAACTCACATGAAGGCTCCAACATCATTGGATACTTGAGAAATCCTACATAAACTAAGGGAACTAAGTGAACAGACCCATAGTGCCTTCCTCAGGAAAGTACTAGGGGGCTTCCACTTAGGAATCATATCCCATGTGGCTCAACAACTGTGATCGGTTTACGTTCCTCCTCAGGAGAAACTAAACTCACATGAAGGCTCCAACATCATTGGATACTTGAGGAATCCTACATGAACTAAGGGAACTAAGTGAACAGACCCATAGTGCCTTCCTCAGGAAAGTACTAGGGGGCTTCCACTTAGGAATCATATCCCATGTGGCTCAACAACTGTGATCGGTTTACGTTCCTCCTCAGGAGAAACTAAACTCACATGAAGGCTCCAACATCATTGGATACTTGAGAAAGAGGTGAGAAGAAAGAATGAAAGACATCCATAGTGCCTTCCTCGGGAAAGTACCACGAACTTCCCTCAGACTCCAGGGTCTCAAACCTCACAGAAAGAGAGCAAGCTCCTAAACCAGGCCTTCAATCCATGCCTCCTTCAACAAGGTCTTCAAAGCAAACCAAGCCCCACAACAATTCCCCAAAGATAGACAATCAACACAAAACATGCCACACAAACAGTCCATTCAGAAAATACTCTGAAAATACTAAAGTCACAGGGAAAAATCTAATATTTATTCACAAGGGTCTATTATACTTACCCATAATATCCCTATAGTCCCATACCCTAAATCAAACTAAAACTCCTAAAAGAAATGATTTACTTCACCTATGTTAAACCTAAACCCTAATTTTAATCACTCTAATCTCACCTAATCAAACCATCTAAAAATTAATCCTAAAATTATGAATTAAATCCTATGAGGAAGCTAAAGTCCTTAGTGAAATATCCTAAAAAGAATGGGTTCAAAATCTAAAAGGACCTAGTCAAACAAAAATGAACAAAATGAAGTATCAAACTAAATCACTTAAAAAGCTATTTAAATGAAAAATATACTAAAAATGTCAAAACAAAATAAAATGTTATTTTTATTATTTGCTAATTTTCTAGACAGAAATGCTAACATGATGCAAAAACAAGCAATTAAAAATATTCAATTTCCAATTATTTATGAATTTTATAAGATGCAAGAAAATAAAAGAAATTAAAAACTAAAATGAAATGGGGAGGGGGGTGTCAGTAGTGATGCGCCCAGTTATAATGTTGGATGGGCCAGGGACTGGGAGGTGCGAAGAGCGAAAGCATTAGGCCCACATGTGTTCAGAAATTAAGATCAAAAATTAAAAGAAAAAAGAATAAAAGTTGGTGTGATTAGCAACTGATTTCAGTGTTATTTCAATTGGGCTCCATATTGGGTGTGTGTATAGCAAAGTTGGCTAGGCCCAGGATCACGTTTTAATGGAACGCTGCATTCCATAGCTTCAGAATTTCCCTCCGTTTTCATTTCAAATAATGGCCCTTGGATTTAAGTCTCAGGTCAACTATTTCAATCTAATCCAACGGTTATTGTATCATCTTCTCCACAAAGCACTTAGGGTTTTCAGGTTTTCCAGCTCCATGCAAGAATTTTCAATCCCTTCGTTCTCTCTTAATTCTTAATGAAATCAAAAACTTTAAAGACCTAAATTAATCTACTAACTCCAAGGAATCCATCCATATCAATGGTTTCAACTAAAACTTCCTATAACTCCCAAACAGAGGGCACGAATATCTTGGTCCAACCATTTTGCACTGCCATGAAACCTCAAGAACCTCAATTCTAATGGTGCTAATGCGTTCATTATGTTATACTGGTTTCAACAAGCCATTACACGTGCATTAAAACCTACTACATAACCTATTCTTGATCTTGAAAGAATCTATGACCTGTCATCAACCTTCATGTAAAGCTCTGAAAATGGTCATCTAACCTAACCTAACAATCTTATACTAACAATCTAATCTAACAACACATAATTAGGGAGATAGAAGTGAAATCACCAACCTGCTTGTTGGCTATGGCAGGTATGTGAACAGCTCGATTCAAGGCTTGATTCCTCTTCACTATGATCCTCTAATGAAGGTCTTTCTTCTGTTTGCAACAATTCAGAAGATGAGTGCTTGTAGAAGAAGATTCGAGCCTTGCTTGCAATAGAAGTTTTCCTTGAACACCTCTCTCTCCTCTCACTCTCTCCACCAAAACTTCCAACCCTTGATCACAGCTTGATCCACTCAATATATAGAATCCATTAGAAGATCCTAGATGCTTCTAGAATGGAGTAGAAGAATGTGGAACTTCTCATGTGATGACATATTGAACTCATCCCCTACCATGCTTGCAGCCCTTTAAATTTGTATTAAAATCTCTCCTCATGAGATATTGAGATGGTATGTGTGAAAAATCAGCTGATCCTTGCCTTATGTTGAGTTTTCCAAAGTTACCTTATTATGCAAGTAATAGGTTTTCAAAGCAAGTCCCATTTTTAGGCCTCAACTCAAAAATGTGTCTAAACCATTGTTTCCAAAATGTTGTTTAGACTTAAAATCATATATCATATGACCTATTTTGGATTTGTAGATTGCTCATTCCATTTTCCAACTTGGATCCATTTAACTTATGTCTCATTTTTAGGTCATTTTCACCCATTCTTGTCAATTCTTGCTACAAGCTTCTCCAACAACTCATGACCACTTTTCTAGGCTTAAAATGTCCTTTTGAACAACTTTGATGTTTTGAGTTTTTTCATTTGAGGCTTGGAAATAGGAGATATGGCCTTTGCTTAAAATGACCTATAATCACCAAATGACCAAAATACCCTTGTCTTGTACAAACCATAAGTTGAGTTCTACAAATCCTATAAAGGACTTCTAGTACTCTATAGAAATATAAGAAGATGCTCTTCAACATTCATGTTGACCAAGAGACCATAGGAATCATCCTACTAGGGAAAAAGTTGTCTGCAAGTTGGGTGACTTTCAAGGACCCAGATTCACATACCTCAGATGACCTGTAATTTGTCAAAACCATAACTTGAGCTCTGCACATCCTATCAAGGACTTATACCACTCAAATTAAATCTAAGAACAAGCTCTACAACATTCATGTTAGGGGGAAGATGAGATGACAATCACATCTTGAGCTAAAACTGTCTGGAAGATAGGGATCAAACTAGGGGATTTTACACTGTCCATCCTTAGAAACCCTAGCTTAAAACTTCTCAAACTCCTCAATCATGATGAGTTGGTCTAGGAATTATCCTTATAGTATCTCAATACATCATTCCATGATCACATGGCCCTTGGATTAGGTCTCAACCTTCTCCAAAACATCAGCTGACCTAGGGTTGACCCAGTCAAAACCCTAATTCTACCAATCATGGTTGAAAGTTCTGAATTCTTGCATAATGACCTCTCTGGGCTTCATGATGGCTTTCAATACATCTCATAGGCTTTTTCAAAGCTTCAAGTTCATTCTCAAAGTCTCAGAATCATCTGAGGAACACCCACAACTCTCAAGTGATGAGGCACACAACTCTGGTTTCAACCAATTCTTCTGAGGATCTCTTGAACTTCCTGATGAAGGTATCAACCTTCAAACACTTGATGGATAAATAAATGTTGGTCAAATTTTGGGGTGCAACAGCTGCCCCTATTCAAACGGCTTGAACCTGACTGGGTGAGAAGCGAACGGCTCTCAGCCAATCAAGGTGCGAGACGGTTGAATACCGGTAAACCCGAAAATTTGCCAACTGCACGAGCACGCGATACTCTGCGGGGAACAAATCTTCGAATACTGCAATACTAGCTGCACGGCAACTATCTGGAGAGATACTGATCTGACATCGCCGTCAGTCATCCACATTAAATTCTTCTGACATTGTCGTCAAACAACCAAAACACCCAACATCGCCGCTGGAAGACTAAACCACCTGACATCACCGTCAGAAGCAGACAAAATTCTGAGGAACACCCAACATCGTCGCTGGGAGACTAAACCACCTGACATCACCGTCAGGAACAACCATAACTCGAGGAAACAAACATCCAACATCACCGCCGGAGAACTAAATCTGACATCGCCGTCGATCAACCAAAATACCCAACCTCACCGCTGGAGAACTAAATCTGACATCGCCGTCGGACAATCGAAATACCCCGCATCGCCGCTGGAGAACTAAATCTGACATCGCCGTCGGACAATCGAAATACCCCGCATCGCCGCTGGAGAACTAAATCTGACATCGCCGTCGGACAATCAAAATACCCCGCATCGCCGCTGGAGAACTAAATCTGACATCGCCGTCGGACAATCAAAATACCCAACATCACCGCTGGAGAACTAAATCTGACATCGCCGTCGGACAATCAAAATATCCAACATCACCGTTGGAGAACTAAATCTGACATCGCCGTCGGACAATCAAAATACCCAACATCACCGCTGGAGAACTAAATCATCTGGCATGCCCAACATCGCCGCTGGAAAACTGAATCTGACATCGCCGTCGGAAACAAACATCGCTCTGAGAGACACTCGACCTCGTCGTCGTACAAACATCATCTCTGTTGGGGATTTAAAGAGTCTGACATCGCCGTCGAACATAATCTTCTGACATCGCCGCCAAAACAGACATAATCTGACCTCGCCGTCGAAGCAAACATCCAACATCGCCGCCGGAAACAAACATAATCTGACCTCGCCGTCAAAGCAAACATCCAACCTCACCGCTGGAAACACACATCTGACCTCGCCGTCAAAGCCATCCAACCTCACCGCCAGAAAGACAAACATAATCTGACCTCACCGTCAAACAACCATCCAACCTCACCGCCGGAAACAAACATAATCTGACCTCGCCGTCAAAGCCATCCAACCTCACCGCCGGAAAGACAAACATAATCTGACCTCGCCGTCAATGCAAACATCCAACCTCACCGCCGGAAAGACAAACATAATCTGACCTCGCCGTCAACGCAAACATCCAACCTCACCGCCGGAAAACTACAAAGGAGATGACATCGCCGTCAGGATGAAGAAACTTCATTGGGGAATTGGTTACACGGTAACCGGTAGTACATAGTCGATCATACCGCTTCATTAACATGGTCAGACTTCAATCATGGAGTCTTCAGGAGAGATTCTAACTTCGCCGTTGGAAAACCTGCTGGGGATGACGCTTCGCCGCTGGGGAATTTGGAGAACTATCACGTAACTCCGCTCCGGGGGTCCAGAACTCATTCTGGATAAATCAATTCTGCTGAGGACTGCAATAATCATCTTGAACTGATAACCGTTCTGAGCAAACACTTTGTTGGGGATTCCAGGAACTATCCTGGGCAACTCTTGCTGGGGACAAACCGATCACGGCTTGAGCAGCTTCCAAGGGCTCGGCTGTCTTGGGGCTTCAGGAACCATCCGGGGCGATCTTAGCTGGAGACTCCAGGTATCAATTTGAGCAACCAACTCGGGAGACTGCACTGAGGTCTTAAGAATCATCTTAAGCAAACGGCCCTGCTGGGGAATTCAAGAATCGTTTTGAACTGAAGACTTCGCTGGGGGAGAATATCAGGAATCATCCTGAATCACTGATCCTTCGGCGGAACACCTGCAAAACAAGAATGGTAGCAACCTAGATCATGTTTATGATGCATATGCTTCGGCGCCATGCTCCACACGGTGGAAATGCTATGCGTTTATGCTAAATGCTATGCAATCATGCACAATAATGTGATCCTATCAGCAAAATAAATGCCGAGGGGGAGGTCCTCCTGCCAAGGAGAAAGAACTACTCAGATAGAGGAATCATCCTGCTGAAGAGAGCGTGGACATGCCAATATCAATTGGACTCTGTCTGGGGAAATGATCTTCGGTTGACTGCTGCAGGGAAACAACTTCAGTCGATTACTGCAGAGGAACGAAGCTCTACGAGAACCTGGACCTGCTGAAGGAAAGCGATACCAATTGCGTGAATAAACTACGGGACTGTCTCGGCTACTTTTATGGGGATAACAACTCTGTGGAGAAACAACTTCAGCTGCTCAACACTCCACTGGGGAAAAATCAATCATGATCTAATCACCTTCCAAGGATTCGGCTCTCTTGGACATCTGCAAACTCGACTGAGGAAGGAGAAGTCATTCTACTTCGCTGGAGAGAGTGCGACTCTGGGGAAATACCGCATCGGCTGTTCAATACTCTGCTAGGGAAAATCCACTCATGGTCCCAACTGCTTCCAAGGATTCGGCTCTCTTGGGTGTTTGCGGACTCAGCCGGGGAGATAGAAATCATTCTACTTCACTAGAGAGTACGACTTTGATGAGGAATTTCAATTCCGCCGGGGAAGAAGGAAACATCCACCTTCGGGGGAGAGTACCACTCTGTAGGGGAATACAGCATCCGCTGTTCCAACACTCCACTGGGGGAAGAGGGAATCATCCGACTTCGGGAGAGAATACGACTCTGGTGGGGAATTTCAATTCCGCTGGAGACTTCAGTCTGGCACCATCAGTTACTGCATACTTCGGCGTAAGAATAGCTTCCTGCGAAACCTGCACTTGTGACCCGGTGCTGGGGAAGACACCTGCTTCGGCGACTTTACTGGGGAAAACACGAGCTTCGGCACCCGAACATTTCTATGAAACCTGCACTTGTGACCCGGTGCGGGGGAAGGCACCTGCTTCGGCGACTTTACTGAGGAAAACACGAGCTTCGACACCCGAACATTTCTATGAAACCTGCACTTGTGACCCGGTGCGGGGGAAGGAAGACATCATTCTTCGGCGCGTGACTCGGCTGAGGAGGCGACGTCCCTTCAGGACGCGTCTGCTTGGGGAAGAGAATCCTCTCTGCCTGGGGAAAAGGGCTACACTCTGTTGACGATATCAATCTTAACATGCTGAGGATAACTCTTGCACATGTCTCGCGGAGACTGACCCTTGCTGGGTAACACTTGCTGGACTATCCAGTCTGATGAGGAATACCTGTGTATTAACACTGTTGGGGATATCAATCCTTAGCTACTCATGGTACAACTCTGTTGGGGATGCACCGACCCTATCAAGGAAACACCTCTGGCGTCTGCGGAAGATAACGGTCGATCACTGCATTTGAATCTCACTTCACTGAGGAAAACGACCATGAACGGTCCTTTTTGAACACCCTAAGTCCTTATAGGGTACGATGCAATCTGCTGAGAAATCACTGGCTGAGATCAAAATCTACCCGGCTAGAGATTACTCAATGAGGGAATCACCGTCGACCTCTGCTTGAGGAATGAGTCAATGACCTGGACCCGGAGGGAAAGGAGTCAAACTCAGACTCTGTGGGGATACAACAGTGCATCAGTCCCACTGCTGGGGAAATAAACCCAAATCTGCCGGTCAGGGAAAGCTTCAGTCTCAACATACTTGGGAAAATAGCACATCAGGCTAATTAACATTCAATGCTTGGGATGGCCATACTCTGCCGGGAATATCAATCGAACCCTACTGAGGATAATCTCGGTTCTACTCTGATAAGGGATAACTGCCATCTCAATTTGCTGCAGTCTCGAACTGCACAGGGGAAACAATCTCAAACTGTACATCTCTGCTGAGAAACAATCCTGATTCAACAACGTCAACACAGGGAATACAGACTACCAATCATGGAGCCAAGTGACAGGTTAGGCTGTAGGATAACAATCCAATGACAGCAAGGCTTCTTCAGAAGGCTCAGGTTTTGGCAGGGTAATGACACGATTCCCTGACACTCAATTCTTGCTAGGGTGAACAAACTCATTTGAACAACTTGCCCCAGTGCAATTCAACTTGCCCCAATCCGACTCTTGGGAATAATTCATTCTGAACAGAAACAACTGGCAGCAAGACAATCTTCAGATGGCTTGCCCCAACATCTGTACAACGGAAGGATTCATCCCCCACTAATCAACTCTCGGCATGGTTGGCTTCAATATCTCTGAAGTAGTTTGCCCCTGAACGAGCGATGAGCGACTCAACATGCTCTGATCGAACACTGGAGGGATCTGCGCCCAAATCGCAAGAATTCTGGATAACTGCCCCTGATTGGGTCTCGGGAGGACCAACTTCCGATCAACCGCTTCTTGCATAAACTGCCCCATAATCAACCGATACTCCGGGACTTATCCTCAGACAAACTGATTCCAAACTCACAGGAAGTCAATGCCCCGGATTCACAGGGTTTCACAGCATACCGTTCTAATCCAAACTTCTGACGATTCAGTCCTGATTGACTACTCTCTGTTGGAGTTCCTTCGTATCAATTATTGACCTGCAATTAAAATTTTCTATTCACGAATGGTAATTTTAATGCAGTGCTCATGCGGATTTTGAAAAATATGTACCGTCACTCATTTACGTGTCATGCTAGTGAGTGACGAATGAACCAAAGAGTTCAAACGTAGTGCTGATTTGATCAGTGAAAAATGCAATAAGGATATGATTAGCAAATCGTGCAGGAGTAATGTTACTCAACCTTACCGTAATGCGCTTTCAGAATAAACCCTGCCTCAATTAGGTCTTTTAAGGGTTGTATCGTGGTCGGGTTCACGGTTCGTGAAACAAAGGATATTTGGCTCAAATTATGATTTGTACCCACCCCTTCTACGTGATGATCTCCGATCCTAAAGTCCAGCTAACTTAGCTCGAGCGCTCGCCTCTTCGAGAGGTATGTCGAACATTGGGAACAACTTGTTAAAGAATTCACAAGGTGTTTCGGAGTGACAGTTACTCCTTTTTCGTTTCGGTGTCTGTATCTACACGACTTCGTCCTTGTTTGAGGATTTTTCTTCTTTATATCCTTTCTTTTTCATTCTTTTGATTCCCTGATTTTTGCCTGGACTGACTTTTCAGAGTTCTTTTCGATTTTTCTTTTGAGGTCCAGCGGGATGCCCTGATTTTTTGCCTAAGTATTTGCTTTCTAGCTTTTCTTTTCTTTTACTTAGCGGGCTTTCTTATTCCTTTTTTTTTCTTTTGGAACGAGTCGTGCGACACTGGCTGTCTTGATTACTCCGAAAGGGTTATAACTGTTTCACTCCTGGTTGGTGAGGTTTAACCATTGTGGTTGATGAGGTACGACCTCTGGAGAGGAATACGATGTGATTGGTCCTCGAAGGACAACACTCCTCTATAAGACTTGAACGCTCGATCAAGCTAACTGACAACTACCCTGCCCCGGGTTAAGATGTAAGGGTTTAAAAAGTCCGAACGAAACTTCTACTTCTCGGCTCGAAGTGGTTAACAAGGGATTCTCTTCCTTATCTCTCCGGTGTTTAGGGAATTTGAAACAATGCCTTGTACGTCATCGGCAAGGTTTTATCTGAAAGCAATACGATCATCGGTTATGAGTATTCAGTTTCATCATCCTCCCTCCAATCTTTGCTACTCATAGTAATAAAGTGGAGTAAATAAAATGCAAGTGTCAGTGCAATGCAGTAAATGAGTGACAACGACACAACTAGTTCAGAAAAAATGCATATTCACTTTATTAATATTGCCATTCGAAACATACAATGTTTAACAGCAAGTAGTAACTAACAGAAAAGAAACTACAAATGCAAATGATAAAAAGTCCGAGGACTGCCAATGCTGAGGACGTCTGTCTGTCTGGACCACTGGCTTCTGGAAATAACCCTCTGAATCTGCGAGCTCAGACAGCTGAGAGGTTGTCACGCACAACCAAAACTCCATCTGGAAAGGAAATACACCCTTTGTCGATCAATTGTTGCACTTTCGCCTGAAAAGCCTTGTAATCTTCAGTTGAATGCCCCGGAGATCCACCATGGTAACCACACTGAGCATGAGGATTGTACCCCGGAGGGTAAGGCTCTGGCACGGGCTTGAGAGCTTTCGGTTCCACCAAAGAATTCTGAATCAACTGTGGAAGAATCTGGCTATACGGCACAGGCACTGGATGGAAAGAAGCATTCCTTCGTTCTAAGTGGTTGCGAGGCCTCTTTTGATCCTGGTGCTGGTATTCTTTCCGCCCAGGAGCAAGAGGTCGTCGTTTCTGCATGGCAACGGTCCCTTGTTTAGGCGCTTGCGTCCTTGAACTTGATCCAGGTAGAAACTGCGAGCGAGGCGATTCAGTCACCAAAGGTCGTGGGACATATTCAAGATCTTTCTCAGCTTCAGGCAAAGGAGTGGAATCATTCACCTTTTCTGCAGGGTACGGGATAAACTTTCCCGATGCTCTCATGCCGCCCGGCACAAACCTAATTGTCCTTGAGTCAATAAGGTCTTGAATCTTATTCTTGAGAGCCTTACATGTTTCAACATGGTGCCCCGGTGCTCCTGAGTGGAAATCACAATGTGTGCTGAGATCGACGTCTGGTGACACGTCATCTGGTGGATCCAAAGTCCGAAGCTTGAGGACACGGTTCTGAACCAACAGTGGCAACAGGTGGGCATAACTCACAGGTATTGGGTCCACAGCTCTATCAAGTAGCCTCTTCTTTTGATTGCGACCTTCAGGGTTATTCTGAGATGCCTGGCGCGGCTGCTGGCGAGACAGGCCTCGAGCTTCAGGCTGTGTAGAGGATCCACGAAGTCCACTTGGCTTCAGCACAGGTGGCACTGACGGCAATGGAGGAAGCACCTTGGTCTCCACCTCGGGTGCTCGATCACTCTCCTTTTTTAGCATACTTCTCACCACTCCATGAGAAAGCTCAACTGATTCTGCAGCTGCTGATTCTCCTCTCTGAGCACTTGCTGGTCCAGGCACACTGCCTGTATGTCATTCATGACCTGCCCCAACTGGCTTTGGATTTTCCCCAACTCAGCTTGTACCTGCTCCATTAGTCTGAGTTGCTCGATTCTGAGTCAAACCTGCAAACACAAGGGTTAGAAGACAAGCCCCGGCTTCTGTCATGCAAGATGAATTATGCTAATGCCATGGGTGTCTGTACGTTTAGGAGATCACCTCTAATTCTGGTGTCAACGTGCCAACATAGTGTCAATGCAATGATAAGACTGGATCCATTTATGGAAGAAAATATCTCATATTGCTCGGGACACCAGAATCAGGGTACGAAACGCGCCTGCAGCACAGACACATGCTAATGGAATGCAAACATGAATATGCAAGCTAATGCAAAATGCAGTCATGCAATAATATATCCAGGTAAATACTGTGGAGGTTCTGTATCAACAATCACTGACGAGAAGAAAACCCCGGTGGAGGACCACAGATCTGATCTGCCAAGAACAATCATCTGATAGGACCTTATACATAGGATCAAAATTCTGCTCTGTCAAGAACAAATGTCTGATAATAAGGACCCCAGATGTATGATCAAGAAACATCTGCTGATGAAGTCTTCAGACCCCAAATCAAAAATCTGCCCTATCAAGAACAAACATACAGCTGCTGATGAGATCTTCAGACCCCACTCAAAATCTGCCCTATCAAGAACAAACAACACCTGCTGATGAGATCTTCAGACCCCAAAAATCTGCTCTATCCAGAACAAACCACTGGTGACAATACTCTGATCAAAACCTGCTCTCTCAAGAACAGACATGCACCTGATGATAAGATCCTCTGATCAAAACCTGTTCCATCAAGAACAGACAAATCTGCAACTGAGAAACCTGGTACCAACATAACTGATCCACTGTCAAGAAAACCAGGTGGTCTGGAGGTCAAAGTTTCCTGCAATAAACCCAATCCCGCTCACAGGTACGGACCTAATCCACGGACAAAGGTACGGCATCCTATGCGGTCATCAGCGTCACAGACTTTCATGAGTGACGATACGATTCCTAGAAGGAGTGGCATCATCAAGTCATGAAGAGGCCTCACTTAGCTGACTTCCAAATGATCGGTCCCCAGAGTCGACAATCCTCACGTCTGGACTCCCCTCAGATCCTCAGGACCGGAAAGGAGCACCTCTGCGAGAACCTCGTCTGAGCGCAGATTTCGTAGGGAACTGTGCCTGCTCAGCAGACAGGTCTGTCTACTACTCTCCGCAACTATGTCTAGGTGCATACTCAAGCCCAGGTCTGGCTTCTCACTCATAGTAACCTCCCTCTCCCACAGCAGCACAGATAATCATATCAAGCTGGAAATAAAATGCGGGAAATAAAGTGCGAGAAGTAAAAATGCGATAAATAAACGCAACCCAACAAGCAAACATACAAGCGCTAGGATTGACTCTCATAGGGAACCGGAGAACCAGAGATTCTGGGTTCGGTCCCCAGCAGAGTCGCCAGCTGTCGCTTGCGCGAAAATGAGGTGCCGGCATGACAGAAGAGTCGCCACCTTTCGTTATTTATCCCTCAGAGCGGGAAAGGAAACGATCGGAAAAACCTGACGAAAAAGGGTAAGACAAGGTCATCGCAACCATTGTCTGGGTTCGGGAGTCGGTTACGCAAGGGGAAGGTATTAGCACCCCTCACGTCCGTCGTACTCGACGGGATCCACGCTTGGTGTTTATAAGGAAAAGTGTGGTTATAATCTATCTACCTATCAAGGCTGGCTGAAAAAGAAAAGAAAAATGACTCGGCAAAGCGTCGCACTTTATGCCTACGTATTCTCATCAGAGAATGAGAAATCAGAGTCAACGTAGTTCGGCCTACGAAGGGTTATGGGGGAAGGTAGCTCGCCAAGACTTCGCCATCTTGTGCCTACGTACTCTCAACAGGCATGAGAGATCAGAGCTTACGTAGTTCGGGAAATTACGGTTTATTTCCTGTTTTGAAAGAAGTGTTTTTTATTGTGTTTGCGATTTCAACCGCACTAGAGACTATGACCTGAGAGTGAATGCGTCGCATGTCACCCAAAGGGTACCATACTAAACATCCAGACTGTGGAAAAGGAACTCTCCCACAATCCTTTCTCAGATAGCTTAAGGCTCGTAACGTACGAAAGAAATCATTCATGATTACTGTATCTTAAACTGTTTTGAGATGAGAAGAGAACAGGCCCAACTAGGAGGGAGACTATCAAGTCCTACTGTTATCATGCCATGGATTCATCCTATGGTTGAGGTTTGAACAGGGAACTCCTAGAAGTTGTCATGCATAGGTTTCAACCTAAAAGTCTATCATCAAATCCTTATCAAAGGAAATGAGAGTCCTAAGGGATCATGTCAATGATACACCAAAACAGACAAAGCATCAGCTTAACAGTAAAATGCATGCAATGCAAGTGAGGGAGGAAATGTGTGTGGGGCTTCAGCCTCCACAAGCTCGTCTCGACCTCAAGCCAGTCATGAAATAACAGTAATCATACTGAAAAATAAACAACATGCTATCAAGCAATAAACAGTAAACTGCAGTCATACAGAGAAAAGAAATGAAATACCATCCATGATTGAGAAAGAAATTATCTACATCTAAGCTCTCCCTAATCCTAACCCTAAAGACAAAAACCCTAATCTACCTCTAAGCAAAGCCCTAAAGCAAAACCCTAATCAAAAGAAATCAATCCCAGTCTTCAAGCTTCAAAACAAGCTTACCAAAGAAAGGGAGCTAAGTAGGCAGACTCATAGTGCCTTCCTCAGGAAAGCACTAGGAGACTTATACTTAGGACTCATATCCCATGTGGCTCAACAACTGTGATCGGTTTACGTTCCTCCTTAGGAGAAACTAAACTCACATGAAGGCTCCAACATCATTGGATACTTGAGAAATCCTACATGAACTAATGGAACTAAGTGAACAGACCCATAGTGCCTTCCTCAGGAAAGTACTAGGGGGCTTCCACTTAGGAATCATATCCCATGTGGCTCAACAACTGTGATCGGTTTACGTTCCTCCTCAGGAGAAACTAAACTCACATGAAGGCTCCAACATCATTGGATAGTTGAGGAATCCTACATGAACTAAGGGAACTAAGTGAACAGACCCATAGTGCCTTCCTCAAGAAAGTACTAGGGGGCTTCCACTTAGGAATCATATCCCATGTGGGTCAACAACTGTGATCGGTTTACGTTCCTCCTCAGGAGAAACTAAACTCACATGAAGGCTCCAACATCATTGGATACTTGAGAAAGAGGTGAGAAGAAAGAATGAAAGACATCCATAGTGCCTTCCTCGGGAAAGTACCATGAACTTCCCTCAGACTCCAGGGTCTCAAACCTCACAGAAAGAGAGCAAGATCCTAAACCAGGCCTTCAATCCATGCCTCCTTCAACAAGGTCTTCAAAGCAAACCAAGCCCCACAACAATTCCCCAAAGATAGACAATCAACACAAAACATGCCACACAAACAGTCCATTCAGAAAATACTCTGAAAATACTAAAGTCACAGGGAAAAATATAATATTTATTCACAAGGGTCTATTATACTTACCCATAATATCCCTATAGTCCCATACCCTAAATCAAACTAAAACTCCTAAAAGAAATGATTTACTTCACCTATGTTAAACCTAAACCCTAATTTTAATCACTCTAATCTCACCTAATCAAACCATCTAAAAATTAATCCTAAAATTATGAATTAAATCCTATGAGGAAGCTAAAGTCCTTAGTGAAATATCCTAAAAAGAATGGGTTCAAAATCTAAAAGGACCTAGTCAAACAAAAATGAACAAAATGAAGTATCAAACTAAATCACTTAAAAAGCTATTTAAATGAAAAATATACTAAAAATGTCAAAACAAAATAAAATGTTATTTTTATTATTTGCTAATTTTCTAGACAGAAATGCTAACATGATGCAAAAACAAGCAATTAAAAATATTCAATTTCCAATTATTTATGAATTTTATAAGATGCAAGAAAATAAAAGAAATTAAAAACTAAAATGAAATGGGGAGGGGGGTGTCAGTAGTGATGCGCCCAGTTATAATGTTGGATGGGCCAGGGACTGGGAGGTGCGAAGAGCGAAAGCATTAGGCCCACATGTGTTCAGAAATTAAGATCAAAAATTAAAAGAAAAAAGAATAAAAGTTGGTGTGATTAGCAACTGATTTCAGTGTTATTTCAATTGGGCTCCATATTGGGTGTGTGTATAGCAAAGTTGGCTAGGCCCAGGATCACGTTTTAATGGAACGCTGCATTCCATAGCTTCAGAATTTCCCTCCGTTTTCATTTCAAATAATGGCCCTTGGATTTAAGTCTCAGGTCAACTATTTCAATCTAATCCAACGGTTATTGTATCATCTTCTCCACAAAGCACTTAGGGTTTTCAGGTTTTCCAGCTCCATGCAAGAATTTTCAATCCCTTCGTTCTCTCTTAATTCTTAATGAAATCAAAAACTTTAAAGACCTAAATTAATCTACTAACTCCAAGGAATCCATCCATATCAATGGTTTCAACTAAAACTTCCTATAACTCCCAAACAGAGGGCACGAATATCTTGGTCCAACCATTTTGCACTGCCATGAAACCTCAAGAACCTCAATTCTAATGGTGCTAATGCGTTCATTATGTTATACTGGTTTCAACAAGCCATTACACGTGCATTAAAACCTACTACATAACCTATTCTTGATCTTGAAAGAATCTATGACCTGTCATCAACCTTCATGTAAAGCTCTCAAACTCTCTGAAAATGGTCATCTAACCTAACCTAACAATCTTACACTAACAATCTAATCTATCAACACATAATTAGGGAGATAGAAGTGAAATCACCAACCTGCTTGTTGGCTATTGTCGCTACTCGAAAAATGGCATCGTGCAACGACGGGGAGGCGAAAAGAAAGGACAGAAGAGTCGCCACCGAACTTTATTTATCCCATGAGGGGAAAGGAAAATATCGAGAAAACCTTAAGAAAAGAATGGATAAGATGGTCTCGCAACCATGAACGGGTTCGGAAGCCGGTTATGCGAGGGGAAGGTATTAGCACCCCTCGCATCCATCGTACTCGATGGGAACCTTTTGTTTGTTGATGTGTGAATTTATCTGCTTAAATATTATGCTATAAGAAGTGTGTTTCAAAAGAGTTAAGGGAAAGGTTTAGAAACGGGAAACAAAGGGTGACGAGGGAAAGAAAGGACTCGATAGGACTTCGCGGTCCTAGGCCTACGTATTCTCAACAGATATGAGAAAGTCAGAGTCGACGTAGTTCGGGAAACTACAGATATGGGGGAAATATGCTCGGCAAGGATTGTGGCCCTTGTGCCTACGTATCTTTACTTAAACGAAGTAAAGAATCAGAGCAGCCGTAGTTCGGCCTACGGTTTGTTGATGTTTTTTATGGATGATGCTATCGTGCGCATTCTAGCAGTTTAGGTGTTTTGCTGCTCGCTCGTTGGAGACTTAGGCGTACCTGTTTGCGGTAGAACGGACGTAACATATCCTTTTTGAAAAATTGATTAGTTTTCGCCACGCGGGGCAAGAAGTCACGTTTGATTGATTGGATTGTTTTTTAGGGGCGAGATAGATCCTCGGATAGTAACCCCTACGGGTAGTACCCAATTCGTTATCTCAAAGTTTTTTGTTATAAAAGGGTGTGGTGAACGAGGCGCCTTCGTATTGAAAGACGAGCGTCGAAACCACCCTCACTACAGTGGGCATCCCTACGCTCGGAGAAGAAGAGGTCTACACCCAATCCTCTCTCTTTAATTCAATGCAAAGAGAACTTCGTTCTCTTATTAAAGATGTTTTTTGGTTTTGAATGGTAAGTGCTTTGCGACAGAGAACCCTACGGTAAACGTCAGCACTCGGGATAGGAGAAGGCCTACGCCTAACCACTCCACGACCATTCAAGTTTTTGTTATGAAAATGATTTGAAAATGCACCCGGTACAGGACCGAGGTTTTAGGTGTGAAAATTGTGGAAGGAGGTTGTGAAAGCGAAATGGTGGATAAAGTCGCGTCTTCGTATTGAAAGACGAATATCAAGACCACCCTCACTACAGTGGGCATCCCAGCATTCGGAGAGGAAAAGGTCTACACCTAATCCTCTCTTTTTAATTCAATACAAAGAAAAATTAGTTTATTATTGAAAGTGTGCTCGGTACGGGACCGAGGTTTTATGAGGAAATGTCGAAAGCGTCTTCGTATTGAAAGACGAGTGTCGAAACCACCCTCACTACAGTGGGCGTCCCAACACTCGAAGAGGAAGAGGTCTACACCCAATCTTCTCTTTTAATCCAATACAAAGAATTTGTTTTAAAAATATTTTCAAGGATACACTCGGTACGGGACCGAGGTTTTAGGAGAAAAAGCGCTGAAAAGAGATGGTCTCAGATCCAACGTTATTTATCAACAGTTTGACTTAATAACGGTTTACGGAGGTCTCGTCATCGACCCAAAAGAAGAAAATGGGACAAAATGTCCAATAACAAATGCGAAGTAAAATCTATCTCTAAAATACAAAATAAACCTCTAAATACAAATTGAAATTTTAAAATAAATAAAGTTCTAAAACTTAAATAAAATAATAAAAAAAAAATATATATATATATATATATATATATATATATATATATATATATATATATATATATATATATATATATATATATATATATATATATATATATATATATATATATATATATATATATATATATATATATATATATATATATATATATATATATATATATATATATATATATATATATATATATATATATATATATATATATATATATATATATATATATATATATATATATATATATATATATATAATTTCTAAAAGGAAAATTAATAAAACTCTAAGTATGCCAAACTCTAATATAAATAGAAATGAACATAAATCTAATAATAAAAAGGAAAGCATAAAAGCTAAATATAACATACTGAAAATATATAAACTAGAAATTAATGTAAAGTGAAATAAAGTTGTAAGCACAATATATAATCATAATACAGTCTACAATAAAATATGTATAAAATAAATATATACACTAAAATACAAACCGTTTATACATAATAATAATAATAATATATAATATAAAAAATAAAACGAAAACAAATTTAAGAAAAATAAGGAAAAAAACAGGGAGGGGCATGTGAAAACTGTGGCAGTGAATATGAAAGTTGTGCGGACTCAAAGCCCAACCCAATGGTATGCTATGTCACAATAACCCTACTCTTCAATGCTTCCACTCTCTTTTACATTGCACCGTGAACTGCTCTCACCCTCCATTCTTTATTCTCTAAAACGCGTTACCGTTAAACTCCACTCGCCATTCTGTTTCGATTTTTCGAGTTGGTTTGTAGATGAAGGTGAGTTTCTGGGTTTGTGTATGAAGGAAGGTGATGAATGTTCGAAGTTTGGAGATGGGTCGTATGGGTTTTTAAGAAGAAAGTGAGTTCTTTCTTTTCTACGGATCTTGATTTCTTTCCTCTCGTGTCTTGTTCTGTTCTCACTCCTTTTTGGGTTGTTGGTTGTGATTTTTCTTTATGTTACAGGTTGATAAAGGTGAAGTGGATAAAGGTTGAAGGTGGGTGGACATGGGTCTATCGAAAGAGGTTTGGAAGTTTGTTGTTGAAGGTTTAAGATTATTGTTCATGGCGGAAGAACAGGGGCAGCTTTGAAGGAGATTCGAGCTTGCTATTTTTCTGGATTTTTTCGGAAAGGGGTGTTGTTTCATAAGTTTATTTGAGTTGTTGGAAATGGATGAAGGTGTTGGTGGTGGCTTGCCGGCGATGAAGGGTTTGGGGTTGAGAAGGGTGATATGGAAGGCGATGGTTCATTGTACTCAATGTCAGGAAACAAACACAAATCGACTCAAAGCAAGACTATGAAGACAGAAAGATTAATAGAATACTTACCGAGTTGGAGCGAATCCGACAAATTCTCACGAGGAGTTTGGATGATGCCCAGCTTTCGTTGAACCGATACCACCAATCCGTGGATGCCGAAAACAGATAATCTCTCTTCCTCAATCTCTTTTTTCGTTTTGTTTCTGTGTGTTTTTTCTGTTTGAGGGATAAAGATGAACTGTGAGAGGGTGGCTGCTGCCTCTGTTAGGGTTTTTTTTTCTCTTGAACAAATAGTAACCAATATATAGGTCCAAACCCAATTAGGTTTAGCAGACACCCTCTGCCACAATTTCTGAGGCCTCTGCTCCATCATGGCTGTGTCTTTTGCCATGGTTTACTTTATTCCATTTTTGTGTTTAAACCTGCTATGGATCTTCTGCTGCTGGTGTTTTTGCCATTTTTGCTAACATAAGTGTGGTCCCATTTTCTCATTGTTTTGTTTTTCTAATTAGAACAAAATGTATATTCAAAATTCTGATTTAAATAAACACTATGGTGAAACGTGACTTAAACTTGGAGTCATTTGAATTTGCATTGTTTTGCCTAACTTTGACCGTGCCGTATTCTCATGCTGATCCTCCGTTTTGTGAACGATGTCGCTAATCTATTTATTGATGAAATGCTTATGAAATTCTTTTTGTTGACAGTTATCTCCAGTCACAAGTCAAGGGTGCTAACAATGGTGATAAATCCGTCAGTGAACCTCGGGATGTTTTGGCAAGTTTGTTGACTAATCTCAAGGTGCAGGTTTTTCCTCAAGCTGACTTAGTTCAACATCAACATGGCGGTTTACTGAGATTACTTCATAATCAGCATTTTGCGATGATTTCATTATCTGTAATATCAATGGCTTTCGACACAGACTCTGAACCTATTGTGACTTGGATGCCAGTATTATCGTAAATGTTGTTGTATGCTGAAATTGAATGAATTTGTGGATACTCATTCAGAACACGGAGATTCAGCCGTGAACACAACCCTTTACCAGGCCTGCCAGCCGAGAATGATCCACTGAATTCCCACAGCATCTGAAGAGCAGTCAAAACTATGGCACCCTTCAAATTATGCCAGCTGCCGAGAAGTTCAAATGCAAGAGCAACATGAGTCCTCCCTTCCTCTGCAGTTTTTTCATGTCTACTGGACCTTGATCGGTACTTTCTTTTTGATCGCCTTTCAATATTATTATCAACAGCAAGTTTTTCCTCAGACTTGTGACTTCTATCTGAATTATTATCAGATAGCTTTTCTTCAGACTTATGACTTTTATCCGAGTTATCAGCGTTGAATGGAACGGAACTTCCTTCCCTTTCTTTACTCACAAGATTTCCAATCTCAGCATCTGAACCTGAAAGCCCAGAGCCTGGTGGTTCAACAGAGAAAGCTCTTGGCAGTTCACTTTTAAGTGCTCCAGCTCCACTTTTTATCATGGCTGCAAACATCTTGGCACGTTTCAATCTCTCTGCTTTAAGCTTTTGCTCTTTAGACATATGTGCTTCAGAGGAGTCTGCCTCACCTGCTGCTGCAATAGCCACTTTTTCTGCAATAGCCTTGGCAACTGGAACAGAAGCACTAGCCTCTGCGTTCAGATTGCAATGTGGAACAAAACCCTGCCATTGAGATGACGGCAAACTCCCAGAGATGGACAAATTCCTACCATCACTTCCAAGGCCTTGACCATTACCGCTTGACGTCTTACTAAAAATTTCTAAATTGGGCCTTTTAATACCCCTAGTAGCTGCCTGAAGAATAGCAGCGGCTGCCGCCGCATGGATGTTAACTGTAGTTCGAGATTGGCTGTCTTTGGGAGTTGGCTCTTGACCATCCTTTAAATTGCCAATAATCATCTTGAATTTATTGTCATTTTCTTCATATGCAGCAGTGTTATTATCTCTTGCCCGACCAGCTGGATTGTACTTCTGGTAGCCCTTACCTGGTAATTTAGACTCTTCAGCAGTTTGAAGAACTTTCAGATAGTAAGTATGATACTGATTAGAAGGCAGAAGAAATGGGAACCTTCCATGAGCACGATCCTGTTCAGCAAGAACGGCCTCAAATGGCCTGCCATTTTTTAAGATGAACTCAACGATCCTCTCAATAACTACTCTTATGTCAGATGGAGGTTCAACAACAGGCAATTCAATCTTAGCTGTACTGGGTACAGAAGTCTGTGATTTATTTGCAGCATTAGACCCTGAATCCAGGATATCTCCTGTTTTTGCCTTTCCTGAAGTTACGATCTTAACGTTACCGATAGACTGATTCCGCTTTATAACAGGAACTTTTTCTTTAAAAGGTATTTGGTTTTTAGAAATGCTTTCATCCTTGGCTGGATCTGAGGATGATTCTGTTCGTTCTATCCTTGTAGAGGCATAAGTGGAATCAACAACTCCCACACGTGTGTTTCTATCAAGGTCACTAGTATTTTCTGTTGTACAATCCTCATCCATCTTTGTCCCAAGACCAAAGCTGTAAATTTGTGCTGGTGTGGGACTGCCCTGTACAAGAAGTCCAAAATGTCGGTGCCCTGCTTTTATTTGCCAATTTTGTAATCAAAATGTGTTGATAATGGCTTGAATCATGTTGGATGGGCCCCTCTTTTATTTTGTAGAGCTTTCGGTAATTGGTGATGGACTTGAACATTGGACCATAATTTTGTACACGCATTTCTTTCAAGTATTGATTTAATGACATGGGCATGTTTTTTTCTTGTACTAATTTTGTGACAATTCTTGTAAAGAACGGGCTTTGTAGAAACTTGTAATATCGGCACCCCACAATATTTGATCTCAAAGCTGTGATTTGATAACAAATTCGAAATTTTGATTCTTGACTTAAAATGTTGCGACAATTAATCTTGACCGCTTGTTAAAAATCAAAACTCCCCTATTCTCAATTTTATTATCTGAAGAAAAGGTGACTCAAAACTATTCTTGACGAGCGAAACGTGAATCCATCTCTAATTTAAACCCCCCAAATTAAAATGAATCCATCACCAAATCAGTCTTGAACTCAAAGTCCCCCTTTTTACCACCAGATCCTTGAATCAGAAAGCAAACCTGATTTTTTTTCTTGGGTTGATAACAAGTGTAATAACCACATAATCAAGCCTTGAATATATAAAAAAAAAATGCTATTCAATGTGATGTTTTATGCAATATGCTGATGCAATGAAATGAAACATAAACCAAGGAGACTGGTCAAATTTTGGGGTACAACAGCTGCCCCTATTCAAACGGCTTGGACCTGAAGGGATGAATGCGAACAGCTTTCGAACATTCAAGGTAAAAGACGGTTTGAATACCAAAGAACCCGGAAATTTGCCAACCGTAGGAGAAAGAGGAACCTTACACAAAGGTCCGAAGATAATATGCATTGATCGCAAAAGATAAATTGTTGGGGAAAGCTTAACCAGACAACTCTGCGGGGAACGAGCGCCCATCAAAGGATAACATTCAAAACATCGACCAAAAGTCAGAATAACAAGCTACTAACCAAGAGTTAGGATCGCTTAGAAAGATCATCGACCAAAAGTCGGGAGAACAAGCTACTAACCAAGAGTTAGAATCGCTGAGAATGAAATCATCGACCAAAAGTCGGAAAACAAGCTACTAACCAAGAGTTAGGATCGCTGAGAAAGATTAACATCGACCAAAAGTCGGGAAACAAGCTACTAACCAAGAGTTAGAATCGCTGAGAATGAAATCATCGACCAAAAGTCGGAAAACAAGCTACTAACCAAGAGTTAGGATCGCTTAGAAAGATTAACATCGACCAAAAGTCGGGAAACAAACTACTAACCAAGAGTTAGGATTGCTGAGAATGAAATCATCGACCAAAAGTCGGAAAACAAGCTACTAACCAAGAGTTAGAATTGCTGAGAATGAAATCATCGACCAAAAGTCGGAAAACAAGCTACTAACCAAGAGTTAGGATCGCTGAGAAAGATTAACATCGACCAAAAGTCGGGAAACAAGCCACTAACCAAGAGTTAGGATCGCTGAGAATGAAATCATCGACCAAAAGTCGGGAAACAAGCTACTAACCAAGAGTTAGGATCGCTGAGAATGAAATCATCGACCAAAAGTCGGGAAAAGTAAACTCTGTTAGGGAGAGTGATAAGATGAACACAACTGCCAATGATCTTTGCTGGAGATCTGTACTCCATACAGGCTTGACAAATATACTGATAACTGCCGGAGATGCGCTTGGGAATAAAAAAGGATAACAACCTGGCATATGTTTCACATGCGTATGTTTGAATATGGCGAAATGCTCCATACGAAATGGAAATGCTTCGCATTTGGGTAGATGTTATGCATGTATGTAGATGTAAATGAATCATCTTAGCAAAATAAATGCTAAAGAGAAAGAGCCCACTCTGTTGGGTCAAGGCTAGATACGCTTAGCGCAAGTAAACTCATGCTGGGAAAACAAGCTCTGGATAGCCTCCGAGGAACAATTGGGTAAAACTGCTCTGATAAGCACATAGTCCACCCTGCTGGGGAAATCAAATGTGAATGATTAAACAGGATAGCTCTACTGGGGAAACAACAGCTGAGCGCTGTGAATTACTCTCTTCTGCTGGAGATTGAATCCACTATCTGCTAGGGATTTTGAACAAGATTTACTGGGAGGCTATCCCACACTCTCTCTGCTGGGGGGATGGAGATTAACGATCCCTGCTCGGGGACAACAATAAATAGACAAAAGTGTTGTACAGCCAACGTCAAATTATCAACTGTGATCTTAGTTAAAAATCAAATGTCTTGATTGACAATTAGAAAAGCCCACACGTTTTATGTATGCAATTTCTTTTCCCATCAAAGTGTTAGACGTCTTTCGTAATCAAAAATGGTAAAAAGTAAAGAACGGAATAGAAAGCTTTTTTCTGAATAGTATGTTTTATTGATGGAAGGCCTAAAAATAGGCAAATTTACATCGGATGCAACTCCTGAAAAGAGAAAGCTGCGCAAAAAGCTAATTTTCAGGAAAAGGAATACAAAATGTCGGCAATGTGGTACAGACAAACACCATGTAACGACTCATCCATGACTGGCGTGACTTCGACGCTCTTCGATACTTTAACCTCCGAAGAGATTGATTTGAATGGTCGATCTTCGAGTTCTCCCTAGAATCCGCTATGCTTATGGTAATCAATGCGCAGGCCGCAGTCGTTTGCTTTAAAATCCCTAATTTTTGCCTGAATCGCCCTTGCGGGTTTTCGATTCACCAGGATACCCATTTTTGCCAAAGTTGCCCTTTCAGGTTTTCAACTTTGCGGGCTCACATTTTTCTTATATCCCTAATTTTTGCCCGAACCTATCTTTTTATGGTTCGCCGGGATGCCTCATTCTTGCCTGGATACTCTTTTTCTTTCCAGCGAGTTTTCTTAAGCAAAATATTTTTTGACTGCGTCTGCATTCACCGAGGATGTAAAATCTTCACCATCCATAGTTGAAAGTAGCAAGGCTCCTCCTGAGAAAACCTTTCGTACCACATAAGGACCCTCATAGTTAGGAGTCCATTTGCCTCTGTGATCATTCTGCGGTGGGAGAATTCGCTTTAACACCAAGTCGCCTGTCTGAAAGCTCCGAGGACGTATCTTTTTATCATAGGCGCTCTTCATCCTCTTCTGATACAAACGACCATACGCGAGAGACGCCAATCTTTTCTCATCCATCAAACTGAGCTGATTCAACCTGTTCTTTACCCATTCTGCTTCATCTAGTTTGACATCAGCCATTATTCTCAGAGAAGGGATCTCAACCTCCAATGGCAGAACAGCTTCCATGCCATATACTAACGAAAAAGGAGTTGCCCCAGTTGAAGTGCGTACCGAAGTACGATATCCATGTAAAGCGAAAGGCAACTTCTCGTGCCAATCTTTATAGGTCACCACCATTTTCTGCACTATCTTCTTAATGTTTTTGTTAGCCGCTTCCACCGCGCCATTCATCTTCGGACGATAGGGAGAAGAATTATGATGCTCAATTTTGAAGTTCTGGCACAGTTCCTTCATCATCTTGTTATTCAAATTAGAACCATTGTCAGTAATGATCTTTTCGGGTATCCCATATCGACAGATGATATCTCTTTTGATGAATCGGGCAACTACCTGCTTTGTGACATTGGCATAAGAGGCCGCTTCGACCCATTTGGTGAAATAATCAATAGCCACTAGGATAAAACGGTGTCCATTGGACGCGGTCGGCTCGATCTTTCCAATCATATCAATGCCCCACATGGAAAAAGGCCACAGCGACGACATGACATTCAAAGGGCACGGCGGTACATGAATCTTGTCGGCATAAATTTGACATTTGTGACATTTCTTGGCGTATTTGAAGCAATCTGACTCCATAGTTAACCAATAATATCCTGCCCTCAACAATTTCCGAGACATGGCATGCCCACCTGCATGTGTTCCGAAAGCACCTTCGTGGACCTCTTCCATAAGCAAATTTGCCTCTTTTCCGTCCACGCATCTTAGTAGCACTAAGTCATGGTTTCTCCGATAGAGCGCACCGTCTGGATTCAGATAGAAATTGCCGGACAATCTCCTCAAAGTCTTCTTATCTTGGGTAGATGCCCCAGGCGGATACTCTTGGTTCTTAAGAAAGTTTTGGATGTCATAAAACCATGGTTTACCATCAGGAGCTTCGTCTATTGCGAACACAAATGCTGGTCTATCGAGCCGCGAAATGACAATTATTGGAGCATCGTTCCAGAAGTTAACTTTGTACATCGAGGATAGAGTAGCCAAAGCATCGGCCATCTGATTCTCTGCCCTCGGCACATGGTGAAGCTCTACTCGATCGAAAAAAGGTAGCAACCTCCTTGCGTAGTTCATGTATGGGATCAGATTTGGCTGGCGCGTTTCCCACTCTCCCTTGATTTGGTTGACCACTAAGGCTGAATCTCCATAGATATCAAGGTTCTTGATTCTCAAATCGATTGCTTCCTCAATGCCCATGATACATGCTTCGTACTCGGCCTCGTTATTGGTGCATGGGAATGTTAACCTCACGGTGAATGGTATATGGGAACCATGGGGAGTTGTAATGATTGCCCCAATCCCACTACCGTAAGAGTTGACAGCACCATCGAAGATCAACTTCCACTGGGAACCCAATTCTGGTCCTTCGTCTGGTAGCGGTTCATCACGATCCTTCATCTTCAAGTACATGATGTCCTCGTCGGGAAAGTCAAACTTCATCGGCTGATAATCATCAACTGGTTGCTCTGCGAGATATTCTGACAACACGCTACCTTTAATAGCTTTTTGGGATACATATTGAATATCATATTCCGTCAGAATCATCTGCCATCTAGCAATCCTTCCTGATAGCGCCTGTTTTTCGAACACGTACTTAATTGGGTCCATCTTTGAAATCAACATGGTTGTGTGGTTTAGCATATACTGCCTTAGGCGCTTGGCGGCCCAAGCAAGTGCGCAACAAGTCTTTTCTAACATTGAATATCTGGATTCACAGTCCGTGAACTTTTTACTCAAGTAGTAAATTGCGTGCTCCTTTCTTCCAGTCTCGTCGTGCTGACCGAGAACACAACCCATAGAATTTTCAAGAACTGTTAAGTACATTATCAACGGTCTCCCAGCCACCGGGGGCATCAGTATTGGGGGTTCTTGTAGGTATTCTTTTATTTTATCAAACGCTTTTTGGCAATTCTCATTCCAAACGACAGCCTGATCTTTTCTCAAAAGTTTAAACAACGGCTCGCAAGTGGCGGTGAGGTGAGATATGAACCTTGCAATATAGTTCAATCTACCTAAGAAACCCCGAACCTGTTTCTCAGTCTTTGGTGCTGGCATTTCTTGAATCGCCCTGATCTTCGCGGGATCAACCTCAATACCTTTTTCACTAACAATGAAACCCAAAAGCTTTCCTGACCGCACGCCGAAGGTGCATTTACTCGGATTCAGCCTTAATTTGAACTTCCTCAACCTCTCAAACAACTTTAGAAGGTTCACCAAGTGCCCCTCTTCCGTTTGAGACTTCGCAATCATATCGTCGACATAAACTTCGATCTCGTGATGCATCATGTCGTGAAAAAGCGTGACCATTGCTCTTTGATAAGTTGCCCCTGCGTTTTTCAACCCGAAAGGCATCACCTTATAGCAAAAAGTCCCCCAAGGTGTAATGAAAGTTGTTTTCTCCATATCCTCGGGCGCCATCTTGATTTGATTATATCCGGAGAAGCCATCCATGAAAGAAAACACTGAGTATTGCGCAGTGTTATCGACAAGCACGTCAATATGGGGAAGCGGGAAATCATCCTTTGGGCTCGCTCTATTCAAGTCTCTATAGTCAACGCACATCCTAACTTTACCGTCCTTTTTAGGCACGGGCACGATGTTAGCGACCCAAGGAGGGTAGTTGGCTACGGCAAGAAATCCAGCATCTAACTGTTTTTGAACTTCTTCCTTGATCTTTACCGCCATGTCTGGCCTCGTTCTTCTCAATTTCTGTTTGACAGGAGGACATTCTTCACGAAGAGGCAGACGATGAACCACGATATCTGTGTCAAGTCCGGGCATATCCTCATACGACCAGGCAAACACATCTTTGTACTCTTGGAGTAACTCAATTAATCGTTGCTTGACCTCATCTTGCAATGTGGCCCCTATTCTGACCTCCTTCTTATCTTCTTTGGTTCCCAAGTTGATAACTTCCACTTCCTCCTGATGAGGCAAGATGACCTTCTCCTCTTGTCTGAGTAATCTGGCAAGCTCCTCAGGCAGGTTTTCATCCTCCTCGATCTCTTCTTCAGCTTGAAAGATCGGATTGTCAAAGTCATACCGAGTCATAGACGAGTCTGAGTCGGTGGCATCTGAAATATATAACCTGCGATGATGATGATTTTATGCTTTTAAATGATATGCAAAACAAAACGAACACAAACCACATTGCCATTTTATTGTTAAAAATGAAGACAAGAAAAACAAGGATCACAAAATTTTGAATGAAAAAGACGACTTTCAATTGATAATAAAAGATTGTTCACATGCATAAAAGATATGGCCCTACAAATAAAGTCCATTATGCCTTGGGCAGAGCATATGGAAATACATTAATCAAAACAAAACAATTACTCTTCATATGTCACTGTGACGACTTTTTCCATGCTCCAATTCTTCAACCCTTGGCCGGGGACGCATGGCTGGATCCATGTATCCATATCACAGTCGCTATCTCCTTCCCCATCTGATATGGCGTTGATACGATCGAAGATGACCCCACTGCTAGTAAACTGAACAGGACCTTTGTAGCGAGGAGCGCTCTGTGAAGATGAAGCATACGGGCTGTACCCTAGTCCAAACTTATCCTGCTTGTTTGGGACGTTTACCACCTGCCCCCATCCTGGTGCTGATCCAGACTTCACTATGGCTTGAGCATCCTTGTAAGACGTCATAGAAACTTCTGGCGCCTTTTCTTCCACAGGTGCCTTCTCCTTGATTTGAATTGTTTCGAAAGCTTGGCACAAGGTTTCGTGAATTTCACCATCAACCTCCACATATTTGAATGAAGATAGATGGCTTACCATGATATCCTCCTCACCGCAGACAGTCACAATGCTACCGTCCACCATGTACTTCAATTTCTGGTGCAAGGTTGATGTCACAGCTCCTGCTGAGTGTATCCATGGTCGCCCCAAAAGACAACTATAAGCCGGGCTGATATCCATTACATAAAACACTGTATCAAAAACCTCCGGACCAACTTGAATTGGCAAAGTCAGTTCCCCAAGTACTGACCTCCTTGTCCCATCAAAGGCTCTAACCACTAAGCTGCTTGGAGTACACACTACTCCTCGAATATCCAGTTTCATGAGGGCTTTCTTGGGTAACACATTTAATGATGACCCAGTGTCTACCAATACATGAGACAAAACAACTCCTTTACATTCGACGGAAATGTGCAGTGCCGAATTGTGATTCCTCCCCTTTGGTGTTAAATCAAAATCCGTAAATCCCAACCCATTTCCTGCATTAACATGGGCCATCACTCCCTCCAACTGGTTCACAGATATTTCTTGTGATACATAAGCGTTATCAAGAACCTTGAGTAAAGCACTTCTGTGAGCCTCAGAACATAACAGCAACGATAAGATGGAAATCTTTGAAGGTGTTTGTTGGAGATGATTCACAATCTTATAATCACTCTTCCTTATCATGCGCATGAACTCCTCGGTGTCCTTCAGCGCGGCCTCCTTTTCTCTAGCCTGAGAGCTTTCTTCTACTACAAATTTCCCTTTACCTTTATCAGCCCTTTCTGCGTTTACTTCGGGAGGCGCAAATATTCTCCCACTCCGAGTCATTCCTCCAGCCCCTACCAAATTGTCGACCGAATCAAAAGGCGAATTCTCCAACTCCTGTTTTTGTCCGTTGTAATAGCATTCTGCTCCATAGTTCCAAGGAATGGCTTTGGAGTTCTCATAAGGCACAGGTCCCGCCTTGGTGAATATAATGGTAGGTCGCACCAGAGGCGCAGAGATAGTAATTGACTTGAAAGGGATAGAGATGGTGGCCACCTCATCCTCTTCTTCATCGTTTAATTTTTCATCCTTCTCACAGATCTTATCAAATTGTAGAACACCTTCATTCATCATGCGCTGTATGTGATTCTTCAAATTCTCACACCCTTCAGGATGGGCAGCACATTCTTCACAGTCCTTTTCACATCCAGGAAACACCCCACCTCCTAACAGCTTGCTTTTCACAAAACTCAAAGAAGTCTTTAGCTCTTTGACGTCATATACCAAGTTTAAATTTTCTCCTTCAACCACAGCATTCACTCCACCTGCCCCATGTTTCGGCATAGGATTTTGAACGACGTTGGGCGCATCGTGGTTAAAGTTGATAATCTTGTTGTCAACGAGGTCTTGCACCTTGTGCTTAAAAGCTTTACAATTGTCAATATGGTGACCAGGAGCGCCATAGTGGAAATCGCACCTAGCGTTGGCGTCATACCCGGGAGGGGGCTGGCCAATTGGAGGTGCCAACGTCCTTTTCTGGACCAACTCTAATTGCAGTAAGTGTTGTAGTAACTGAGAGTAAGGCATTGTTGGGGTGTCAAAGTGCCTATCCACCACCCTTCTTCGGTCTGGGTATTGTCTTGGAGCAAAATTTCGCTGTTGAGGTTGCTGCTGCTGCTGCTGCAGGCGTGGCTGTTGCTGTTGAGGTAATTGTTGCTGAAGTGGTTGTTGTTGTTGAGGTAATGTTGCCGGGATGGCAATACTAGCTACCTGTGATGATTGATGATAGTAGGGTTGTTGCTGATATTGATTCTGATTCCGATTCCAATTCCGATTCTTGAAACTTGATACTGCGTTTGCCTCACTTTCTCTTTTCTTAGCTCCAAAGTTCTTTCTTCCACCTCCCAAAGAAGTTCCTTCTCCTGCTTGAATTTTCCCCAACTTTATGCCGCTCTCGACCCTTTCGCCGGTGATGATCAAATCTGAGAAGCTTCCCGACATGCTACTCACCAACTTCTCGTAGTAGATTCCAGGCAATGTTCCCACGAATAGATCAATTAGTTCTCTTTCCACCATGGGAGGTTGAACTCTAGCGGCAAGCTCCCGCCACCTTTGAGCGTATTCTTTAAAACACTCATTACTCCTTTGGGACAAATTTTGCAGCTGCACTCGATTTGGTGCCAAGTCACTGTTGTATTGGTAGTGTTGGACAAAAGCCTCTGCCAAATTTTTCCAGCTTCGGATGTTGACAGGTTCCAAACCCATGTACCATTCCAAGGAAGGCCCGGACAGACTGTCTTGGAAAAAGTGCATAAGCAATTTTTCATCATCAGAGTATGCCGACATTCTTCGAAAATAGGAGCGGATATGCACCTTTGGACATGTTGTTCCTTTGTACTTATCGAAGTCCGGTACTTTGAACTTTGGAGGAATCTTAAGTCCCGGAATCAATCCCAGATTGGACATGTCAAGCCCCATAGTATTTTGATTCTCCAGAATGCTTTTCACTTTTTCTTCTATTTCATCAAACCTTCTATTGGTGTCGGATCGTAGCCCTCCCCCAAGGTCCCTCATGGAGAAGATATCATCCTGTTCATCTTGGTCCCATTGAGGATTCACGCTAGTAGGTATGGCGCCCGCCACAACTGGGATGGGGATTCCAGCTTGTTCTCTTCCGCCCGGAAGGTTGACTATAGTTGGGCCACCGTTGACTTGCGAGGTTCCACCATTAACAGGAGGGGGAACAGCGGCAGCCCCACCGTGTAAAACGCCACTTCCATCCACTTGAGCTATTAAAGGTTGAACCAATGTCCTTAACTGGTCCTGTCCATTGGCCACCCCCTGCATCATCTCCATGAATTGCGCCATCTTCTCACGAAACTCCGTAAGCTCAGCCTGAACCTGTTCCATAATCCTCTGTTGATTTCTTCGCGTGTTGTAAGAGTGTCGAGAAGTCAGCTTGCTCTTCCTCTTTATCTCTTTCTGAAATGGCAAGCGGTGTGAGGTCGAGTTTCAAGGGATGCAGAATGATGCACAAGTCCATGCAAATGTTCAAGAGACTTTCAAAACTTATGATTATAACCGGTATTATAGAATTGCGAATGAGCAAATAATAAAGAAAACACAATTAAACCAAAAGCAAATTCTCATTAATTCGGGGAGATTCAATACAAACATTTGCTGACTATGCCGAATAACAATTCTCATTACAAGGAAAACACTAAATGACTAAAAATCAAGAGTACTAAAAACTAGAATTTCTCCTTTTGGAGACGCTCTTCAAGCTTCTTCGTCTCAAACATGAACCTCCTAACCATTTGGTCGCAGAGCTGGATAAAGTGGTGAACAGAAGGGGGAATATCATTTCCTTCCAAATCTTGAATGGCGCTCTCTAACCTCCATGGGATATCACGGATCATAAGGTTGCAATGCTCCACCAAATTGTGGTACCTAGCACGGCACGCATCCAGAGTCGACTGGTAATAACAAATAGAATCCACATGGGTGTCCAGCAACTCATTGAGCTGAGCCTCTTTCTCGAGCCACTGCGCACCATCTCTTTGCAAAGCCTCAAAACGATTCCTCCACAGAAGGGCTGTCTCTTGGGCGGTCTCCAATTCTTGACACTTGTTATTCCACATGTCAGATGTGACATATGAACCCCTCAAGGCCTCCTCTTTGAGTCTTCGTTCACTTTCCGCTAAGGTCAAGGCACTTCTTAGTTGTTCCTCAAGATTCCCAATATCAGCTTCAAGATTCTCTCGTACTTCTTTTTTCTCGGCAGAGGCAATCTCAAAGAAGTGCCATGCCCTATCACAAGAAGCTTTGGTGTCCTTTAGGCGCTGCCGGAGAGTTGTTAATGATGCATCAGCCCCTTCGTAACCCTGTTGGTACCTGACCCTCAGATTCGTTTCTAATTTTAGCTTCTTGCTACTTTCAGCTGCTTGATCCTGTTCAAACTCCACCTTTCTTTTGTACTGACCATTCTCCACCTTTGCTTGGTGGACTTCATTCTGAAGGTCCTGATTCTCCTTAGTCAATCTCTCCACTATTAGCTTCAGTTTTTCATATTCTTCTATGGGTACATGAGTGGGAGCAGGAGGTGCTTCTCGCATAGAGGGTTCTAAGGGAAATGGCAACGACCTTTCAGCTACTCTGGCTAGTAACCACCGGTTGTATGGCTCTTTTGCCACACAATTCTTTGCTTTTAACTCCTTCCTTCCCTTTGTATGAATCTTGCCCCAAGCCTTAGCAATCTTCTTGACAAACGCAGGGTCTTCTGATGTGGCTAGCAGAAAGAAACTCTGAACCTTCTTTGCTTCGGGCTCGCCCTCCATAGCATAGCCCAGCTGACGTAATGCCATGACTGGGTTATAGTTAATACAATCGGCCCTACCGATTAAAGGTACATTACTGAATTCTCCACAACTAAAGATGATTTCCACATCATAGTACTCATGAGAGTACCAAGCAATGTCACTAGCTTCCAGAGACATGATGCGCTGAGACCATTTCAATTCCTTCTTGTTTTCCACGAACGGTCCTTTCTTGGGCAAATGAGAAGCATACCATTTGTACAGTAGGTGAGAGCAGCATTGGATCGTTCCCGCCTTCTTTTCGCTCCTCCAATGAATAGAGTGATAGACATCGGCAAGGAGTGTAGGGATGGGATTCTTCTGCATGAAGAGAACGATGGCAGTGATGTCTATGAAATTGTCCACATTTGGAAAGAGGACAATCCCATAGATCATTAGAGCAACACTTATACCGAACTTTTCCCAATCTTCATCAACCTTGTATTGAGCGGCCTTTTCTAGCAAAAACTTCAATGGAAAACCCTGAACACCCCCTTTACTGGTTAGACCCTTCTTGACTTCTTCTTTGGTCATATGAAGAGCAAGAGCAATGACAGCAGGTTTTGGTTCTTCTTCCAAACCAGTATAGACAGGTTGATCCTTAATTTTAATGTTCAAAATGTGAGAATATTCTTCCAAGGTGGGAGCCAACTGGTAGTCTTGAAAAGTGAAGCACCGGAGAGGCGCATCATAAAATTGAGCCATAGCATACAGGGCCCAGGTATCAACTCTGGAGTGGAGAAGATCAAGCAATTTCCCGTATTCCCCTTGAAAGTTGATCTTGATAACTTTCGGCACGTCAATCAGAAGGTCTTGAATTGATTCCAATTTTGGTTCCCTAAACTTTATGGAATTTGTGCTTCTCTTCCTTATATCAGCCATTGAGTTCACCAATACCTGAGATAATCATAGCTTCTTAAGTCTCTTGATATGCAAAATGATATGTAATGCAATGTTTTATGAATGCATATGACAATGGAACAACAACAAGATCAACGTCACAAATCCTGCAAGACAAGAACACAAGGTATCCTTCCATAGGGTGAGCAATCTACTGGTTCGAGAGGGCGTTCCAAAAGGTTTTTCAAACAAAGTCCTATGCACTAACCCTCAAAAATTTCCCATCATAACGACTACTCGTAAGACGGTACTCCTTTCAAAAAGGATGAACACAGCGTCATGTTTTAGTAACCTTTGGAATAAGGTTCTACAAAGGTCCTCAGAATCGCGGACTCCCAAGTTGAAGATAAGAACGTCATTACGACTACACGTAAGACATAATTATTCCAACGGGGTCTCATCTGAGCGGTGGAATTCGATCCAACTCAACGAGTCCTAAGTCTCGCAAATCAGAAAGAAACCACCTCCTAACTTAGTGCATACTTGAAAGCTCGGGCAGAAAGCTTTATCCTCACAACCCAAACCAAATGAACCCAACAAGTTAGAAAGAAACCAAAACATAAAACAGATAGCAGAACAAATAAAGCACAAATGCGACAAACAAAATAGGCGCGGCTTGATTTCCCCAGCAGAGTCGCCAGCTGTCGCTACTCGAAAAATGGCATCGTGCAACGACGGGGAGGCGAAAAGAAAGGACAGAAGAGTCGCCACCGAACTTTATTTATCCCATGAGGGGAAAGGAAAATATCGAGAAAACCTTAAGAAAAGAATGGATAAGATGGTCTCGCAACCATGAACGGGTTCGGAAGCCGGTTATGCGAGGGGAAGGTATTAGCACCCCTCGCATCCATCGTACTCGATGGGAACCTTTTGTTTGTTGATGTGTGAATTTATCTGCTTAAATATTATGCTATAAGAAGTGTGTTTCAAAAGAGTTAAGGGAAAGGTTTAGAAACGGGAAACAAAGGGTGACGAGGGAAAGAAAGGACTCGATAGGACTTCGCGGTCCTAGGCCTACGTATTCTCAACAGATATGAGAAAGTCAGAGTCGACGTAGTTCGGGAAACTACAGATATGGGGGAAATATGCTCGGCAAGGATTGTGGCCCTTGTGCCTACGTATCTTTACTTAAACGAAGTAAAGAATCAGAGCAGCCGTAGTTCGGCCTACGGTTTGTTGATGTTTTTTATGGATGATGCTATCGTGCGCATTCTAGCAGTTTAGGTGTTTTGCTGCTCGCTCGTTGGAGACTTAGGCGTACCTGTTTGCGGTAGAACGGACGTAACATATCCTTTTTGAAAAATTGATTAGTTTTCGCCACGCGGGGCAAGAAGTCACGTTTGATTGATTGGATTGTTTTTTAGGGGCGAGATAGATCCTCGGATAGTAACCCCTACGGGTAGTACCCAATTCGTTATCTCAAAGTTTTTTGTTATAAAAGGGTGTGGTGAACGAGGCGCCTTCGTATTGAAAGACGAGCGTCGAAACCACCCTCACTACAGTGGGCATCCCTACGCTCGGAGAAGAAGAGGTCTACACCCAATCCTCTCTCTTTAATTCAATGCAAAGAGAACTTCGTTCTCTTATTAAAGATGTTTTTTGGTTTTGAATGGTAAGTGCTTTGCGACAGAGAATCCTACGGTAAACGTCAGCACTCGGGATAGGAGAAGGCCTACGCCTAACCACTCCACGACCATTCAAGTTTTTGTTATGAAAATGATTTGAAAATGCACCCGGTACAGGACCGAGGTTTTAGGTGTGAAAATTGTGGAAGGAGGTTGTGAAAGCGAAATGGTGGATAAAGTCGCGTCTTCGTATTGAAAGACGAATATCAAGACCACCCTCACTACAGTGGGCATCCCAACATTCGGAGAGGAAGAGGTCTACACCTAATCCTCTCTTTTTAATTCAATACAAAGAAAAATTAGTTTATTATTGAAAGTGTGCTCGGTACGGGACCGAGGTTTTATGAGGAAATGTCGAAAGCGTCTTCGTATTGAAAGACGAGTGTCGAAACCACCCTCACTACAGTGGGCGTCCCAACACTCGAAGAGGAAGAGGTCTACACCCAATCTTCTCTTTTAATCCAATACAAAGAATTTGTTTTAAAAATATTTTCAAGGATACACTCGGTACGGGACCGAGGTTTTAGGAGAAAAAGCGCTGAAAAGAGATGGTCTCAGATCCAACGTTATTTATCAACAGTTTGACTTAATAACGGTTTACGGAGGTCTCGTCATCGACCCAAAAGAAGAAAATGGGACAAAATGTCCAATAACAAATGCGAAGTAAAATCTATCTCTAAAATACAAAATAAACCTCTAAATACAAATTGAAATTTTAAAATAAATAAAGTTCTAAAACTTAAATAAAATAAAAAAAAAAATATATATATATATATATATATATATATATATATATATATATATATATATATATATATATATATATATATATATATAATTTCTAAAAGGAAAATTAATAAAACTCTAAGTATGCCAAACTCTAATATAAATAGAAATGAACATAAATCTAATAATAAAAAGGAAAGCATAAAAGCTAAATATAACATACTGAAAATATATAAACTAGAAATTAATGTAAAGTGAAATAAAGTTGTAAGCACAATATATAATCATAATACAGTCTACAATAAAATATGTATAAAATAAATATATACACTAAAATACAAACCGTTTATACATAATAATAATAATAATATATAATATAAAAAATAAAACGAAAACAAATTTAAGAAAAATAAGGAAAAAAACAGGGAGGGGCATGTGAAAACTGTGGCAGTGAATATGAAAGTTGTGCGGACTCAAAGCCCAACCCAATGGTATGCTATGTCACAATAACCCTACTCTTCAATGCTTCCACTCTCTTTTACATTGCACCGTGAACCGCTCTCACCCTCCATTCTTTATTCTCTAAAACGCGTTACCGTTAAACTCCACTCGCCATTCTGTTTCGATTTTTCGAGTTGGTTTGTAGATGAAGGTGAGTTTCTGGGTTTGTGTATGAAGGAAGGTGATGAATGTTCGAAGTTTGGAGATGGGTCGTATGGGTTTTTAAGAAGAAAGTGAGTTCTTTCTTTTCTACGGATCTTGATTTCTTTCCTCTCGTGTCTTGTTCTGTTCTCACTCCTTTTTGGGTTGTTGGTTGTGATTTTTCTTTATGTTACAGGTTGATAAAGGTGAAGTGGATAAAGGTTGAAGGTGGGTGGACATGGGTCTATCGAAAGAGGTTTGGAAGTTTGTTGTTGAAGGTTTAAGATTATTGTTCATGGAGGAAGAACAGGGGCAGCTTTGAAGGAGATTCGAGCTTGCTATTTTTCTGGATTTTTTCGGAAAGGGGTGTTGTTTCATAAGTTTATTTGAGTTGTTGGAAATGGATGAAGGTGTTGGTGGTGGCTTGCCGGCGATGAAGGGTTTGGGGTTGAGAAGGGTGATATGGAAGGCGATGGTTCATTGTACTCAATGTCAGGAAACAAACACAAATCGACTCAAAGCAAGACTATGAAGACAGAAAGATTAATAGAATACTTACCGAGTTGGAGCGAATCCGACAAATTCTCACGAGGAGTTTGGATGATGCCCAGCTTTCGTTGAACCGATACCACCAATCCGTGGATGCCGAAAACAGATAATCTCTCTTCCTCAATCTCTTTTTTCGTTTTGTTTCTGTGTGTTTTTTCTGTTTGAGGGATAAAGATGAACTGTGAGAGGGTGGCTGCTGCCTCTGTTAGGGTTTTTTTTTCTCTTGAACAAATAGTAACCAATATATAGGTCCAAACCCAATTAGGTTTAGCAGACACCCTCTGCCACAATTTCTGAGGCCTCTGCTCCATCATGGCTGTGTCTTTTGCCATGGTTTACTTTATTCCATTTTTGTGTTTAAACCTGCTATGGATCTTCTGCTGCTGGTGTTTTTGCCATTTTTGCTAACATAAGTGTGGTCCCATTTTCTCATTGTTTTGTTTTTCTAATTAGAACAAAATGTATATTCAAAATTCTGATTTAAATAAACACTATGGTGAAACGTGACTTAAACTTGGAGTCATTTGAATTTGCATTGTTTTGCCTAACTTTGACCGTGCCGTATTCTCATGCTGATCCTCCGTTTTGTGAACGATGTCGCTAATCTATTTATTGATGAAATGCTTATGAAATTCTTTTTGTTGACAGTTATCTCCAGTCACAAGTCAAGGGTGCTAACAATGGTGATAAATCCGTCAGTGAACCTCGGGATGTTTTGGCAAGTTTGTTGACTAATCTCAAGGTGCAGGTTTTTCCTCAAGCTGACTTAGTTCAACATCAACATGGCGGTTTACTGAGATTACTTCATAATCAGCATTTTGCGATGATTTCATTATCTGTAATATCAATGGCTTTCGACACAGACTCTGAACCTATTGTGACTTGGATGCCAGTATTATCGTAAATGTTGTTGTATGCTGAAATTGAATGAATTTGTGGATACTCATTCAGAACACGGAGATTCAGCCGTGAACACAACCCTTTACCAGGCCTGCCAGCCGAGAATGATCCACTGAATTCCCACAGCATCTGAAGAGCAGTCAAAACTATGGCACCCTTCAAATTATGCCAGCTGCCGAGAAGTTCAAATGCAAGAGCAACATGAGTCCTCCCTTCCTCTGCAGTTTTTTCATGTCTACTGGACCTTGATCGGTACTTTCTTTTTGATCGCCTTTCAATATTATTATCAACAGCAAGTTTTTCCTCAGACTTGTGACTTCTATCTGAATTATTATCAGATAGCTTTTCTTCAGACTTATGACTTTTATCCGAGTTATCAGCGTTGAATGGAACGGAACTTCCTTCCCTTTCTTTACTCACAAGATTTCCAATCTCAGCATCTGAACCTGAAAGCCCAGAGCCTGGTGGTTCAACAGAGAAAGCTCTTGGCAGTTCACTTTTAAGTGCTCCAGCTCCACTTTTTATCATGGCTGCAAACATCTTGGCACGTTTCAATCTCTCTGCTTTAAGCTTTTGCTCTTTAGACATATGTGCTTCAGAGGAGTCTGCCTCACCTGCTGCTGCAATAGCCACTTTTTCTGCAATAGCCTTGGCAACTGGAACAGAAGCACTAGCCTCTGCGTTCAGATTGCAATGTGGAACAAAACCCTGCCATTGAGATGACGGCAAACTCCCAGAGATGGACAAATTCCTACCATCACTTCCAAGGCCTTGACCATTACCGCTTGACGTCTTACTAAAAATTTCTAAATTGGGCCTTTTAATACCCCTAGTAGCTGCCTGAAGAATAGCAGTGGCTGCCGCCGCATGGATGTTAACTGTAGTTCGAGATTGGCTGTCTTTGGGAGTTGGCTCTTGACCATCCTTTAAATTGCCAATAATCATCTTGAATTTATTGTCATTTTCTTCATATGCAGCAGTGTTATTATCTCTTGCCCGACCAGCTGGATTGTACTTCTGGTAGCCCTTACCTGGTAATTTAGACTCTTCAGCAGTTTGAAGAACTTTCAGATAGTAAGTATGATACTGATTAGAAGGCAGAAGAAATGGGAACCTTCCATGAGCACGATCCTGTTCAGCAAGAACGGCCTCAAATGGCCTGCCATTTTTTAAGATGAACTCAACGATCCTCTCAATAACTACTCTTATGTCAGATGGAGGTTCAACAACAGGCAATTCAATCTTAGCTGTACTGGGTACAGAAGTCTGTGATTTATTTGCAGCATTAGACCCTGAATCCAGGATATCTCCTGTTTTTGCCTTTCCTGAAGTTACGATCTTAACGTTACCGATAGACTGATTCCGCTTTATAACAGGAACTTTTTCTTTAAAAGGTATTTGGTTTTTAGAAATGCTTTCATCCTTGGCTGGATCTGAGGATGATTCTGTTCGTTCTATCCTTGTAGAGGCATAAGTGGAATCAACAACTCCCACACGTGTGTTTCTATCAAGGTCACTAGTATTTTCTGTTGTACAATCCTCATCCATCTTTGTCCCAAGACCAAAGCTGTAAATTTGTGCTGGTGTGGGACTGCCCTGTACAAGAAGTCCAAAATGTCGGTGCCCTGCTTTTATTTGCCAATTTTGTAATCAAAATGTGTTGATAATGGCTTGAATCATGTTGGATGGGCCCCTCTTTTATTTTGTAGAGCTTTCGGTAATTGGTGATGGACTTGAACATTGGACCATAATTTTGTACACGCATTTCTTTCAAGTATTGATTTAATGACATGGGCATGTTTTTTTCTTGTACTAATTTTGTGACAATTCTTGTAAAGAACGGGCTTTGTAGAAACTTGTAATATCGGCACCCCACAATATTTGATCTCAAAGCTGTGATTTGATAACAAATTCGAAATTTTGATTCTTGACTTAAAATGTTGCGACAATTAATCTTGACCGCTTGTTAAAAATCAAAACTCCCCTATTCTCAATTTTATTATCTGAAGAAAAGGTGACTCAAAACTATTCTTGACGAGCGAAACGTGAATCCATCTCTAATTTAAACCCCCCAAATTAAAATGAATCCATCACCAAATCAGTCTTGAACTCAAAGTCCCCCTTTTTACCACCAGATCCTTGAATCAGAAAGCAAACCTGATTTTTTTTCTTGGGTTGATAACAAGTGTAATAACCACATAATCAAGCCTTGAATATATAAAAAAAAATGCTATTCAATGTGATGTTTTATGCAATATGCTGATGCAATGAAATGAAACATAAACCAAGGAGACTGGTCAAATTTTAGGGTACAACAGCTATGGCAGGTATGTGAACAGCTCGATTCAAGGCTTGATTCCTCTTCACTATGATCCTCTAATGAAGGTCTTTCTTCTGTTTGCAACAATTCAGAAGATGAGTGCTTGTAGAAGAAGATTCGAGCCTTGCTTGCAATAGAAGCTTTCCTTGAACACCTCTCTCTCCTCTCACTCTCTCCACCAAAACTTCCAACCCTTGATCACAGCTTGATCCACTCAATATATAGAATCCATTAGAGGATCCTAGATGCTTCTAGAATGGAGTAGAAGAATGTGGAACTTCTCATGTGATGACATATTGAACTCATCCCCTACCATGCTTGCAGCCCTTCAAATTTGTATTAAAATCTCTCCTCATGAGATATTGAGATGGTATGTGTGAAAAATCAGCTGATCCTTGCCTTATGTTGAGTTTTCCAAAGTTACCTTATTATGCAAGTAATAGGTTTTCAAAGCAAGTCCCATTTTTAGGCCTCAACTCAAAAATGTGTCTAAACCATTGTTTCCAAAATGTTGTTTAGACTCAAAATCATATATCATATGACCTATTTTGGATTTGTAGATTGCTCATTCCATTTTCCAACTTGGATCCATTTAACTTATGTCTCATTTTTAGGTCATTTTCACCCATTCTTGTCAATTCTTGCTACAAGCTTCTCCAACAACTCATGACCACTTTTCTAGGCTTAAAATGTCCTTTTGAACAACTTTGATGTTTTGAGTTTTTTCATTTGAGGCTTGGAAATAGGAGATATGGCCTTTGCTTAAAATGACCTATAATCACCAAATGACCAAAATACCCTTGTCTTGTACAAACCATAAGTTGAGTTCTACAAATCCTATTAAGGACTTCTAGTACTCTCTAGAAAGCTAAGAAGATTCTCTTCAACATTCATGTTGACCAAGAGACCATAGGAATCATCCTACTAGGGAAAAAGTTGTCTGCAAGTTGGGTGACTTTCAAGGACCCAGATTCACATACCTCAGATGACCTGTAATTTGTCAAAACCATAACTTGAGCTCTGCACATCCTATCAAGGACTTATACCACTAAAATTAAAGCTACGAACAAGCTCTACAACATTCATGTTGGGGGGAAGATGAGATGACAATCACATCTTGAGCTAAAACTGCCTGGAAGATAGGGATCAAACTAGGGGATTTTACACTGTCCATCCTTAGAAACCCTAGCTTAAAACTTCTCAAACTCCTCAATCATGATGAGTTGGTCTAGGAATTATCCTTATAGTATCTCAATACATCATTCCATGATCACATGGCCCTTGGATTAGGTCTCAACCTTCTCCAAAACATCAGCTGACCTAGGGTTGACCCAGTCAAAACCCTAATTCTACCACTCATGGTTGAATCTTCTGAATTCTTGCATAATGACCTCTCTGGGCTTCATGATGGCTTTTAATACATCTCATAGGCTTTTTCAAAGCTTCAAGTTCATTCTCAAAGTCTCAGAATCATCTGAGGAGCACCCACAACTCTCAAGTTATGAGGCACACAACTCTGGTTTCAACCAATTCTTCTGAGGATCTCTTGAACTTCCTGATGAAGGTATCAACCTTCAAACACTTGATGGATAAATAAATGTTGGTCAAATTTTGGGGTGCAACAGTATATAACTGATGAATTAAGGGGAAATTGGTTTCCTTTGTCTATATTGCGCAACAAAAGAATCACAATATTGACTAAATTGGTCCTCGGCAACGGCGCCAGAAACTTGATCGTGACTTTATGAGTCTATTGGATTATCTAACTGCAAGTATGCAGTGTATCACATAGTTTTAAAAGATAAAGAACCCACAGGGACCAATAATAAATCTACCGCTATCTATGGGTACTATGTAAAGCTAAGGCTAATGAATTCTTGGTTTAGACAGAAATACAAGCTACAACAAAAACAAGATTTAAGAAATATATCAGAAAAGAGAGACCGGAATATGGATTCCATTGAATCTCAGGGACTCAATAATTTGTTGGTGTTGGTTTGATGGTAAATTACTTTCAGTAGAAAATACCAATTTAAAAATCTTTATCTCACACTCTCGCGCTATTGATTAAAGCTATACTCCCAGACCATGAGATTTTGCTCTCGCTTTCCTATTTGAATCAAAAAGTATTTTTTGAAAACTAAATAAGTCCTAATTAATGCCTAAAGCACTCTCGTTGTATTTAATATCAATGCCCAATTTTCACTATCTGGTTCAAGCCTCACGCTCTTGTGCTATCGACTCGTACCTTTGTTGTTTTCACTCTCATGCAAAACCTTTTGAATTAAAAATTGAAAACTAAAGCCAGAAGAATAATTTATGAAAATTTAACGCCAATTTTATTATCGAGTCCCGCCAGAACGACGGTCCTCACATACTGGACTCAAAACGGTTTAGCCGGACATGGTATTAAACTTAAACAAACGGTTCATGATTATTGAAACTAAAAACATCATGATAATTGAATTAAAATACAATAAGTGGAAAAATAAAACAATAATGTAAGAACTTGAAAACTAGAATTAAATTGCAGGAATAACTTCATTACAATAACGAAACAGAAACGAAAACATCAATAATGCCAGCAAGATTATGATCCAAGCGTATAATAACAGAAACCTAAGAACTAAGGATGTGCAACCTCTCAATGCAAGAGATTATCACTTTGAACATTAATTTATGCTTAAACTAAGGACAGAGCTTCCGTGTATGAAGTTGGATGCCCAAAACCTATGAAAACTACTCATATATAGTGATGTCATGCTGAAAAACTGCCTCTCAGTCATGTAGAAAATGTTGAGAAAATGTAGGGAAGTGAGAGGAGAATGAGCTAATTCAGTTTTACATGTTTTCCTGATTTTGCGCGTCTATGGAGAACTCCATGAGGTGGTGGTGAACGCCATACACTAGAAACTTGTAAGTTCTGCCTTTTCTTCCTTTCCCTGCTCTTTTCCTGGTTTTCTTGCACTGACACTCTTTATTCAATTGGTACCTGAAATACAAACATAATACGACATAATACTATGAAAATATATAAAAATACACTAAATAGCATATGAATCGGGTCAGAATATATGATACATTTTTTAGTTATCAACCGCACTCATGAGTATTGTCATAAAGCAAGTGATATCAGCTAAGTACATTAAGCGAGTTCGACCTCAGAAGGTCTAGTCAGAAAACTTGGTGCTGAGGCGAGCCGACATTGGCGGGAAGAATTTTGGAGATGGAAAACTTGTTGTCAACTAGAAAGGGGCCCTTGTGATATGAAAACATTTGAGAGTTTGAAGGAGGGGAGAGAAAATGATTTTTTGGATTGATTACCTTCCATATCTTAGTTTTTGCCGCTATCACTCTTAGAGGTTATGCTAGTAACAGATGCTTGGGTATATCCAACATGGTCATTTTCTTTCAAGGCTGCATGGGCCTACCCAACCAGATCTATAATCAGACTCTGGGAATGAGACAATGAAGTGTCCTTCACCAATTATGTTTTCTTCCTCTTGAAGATATTACCTAGCACACCAATATATGTTATATGCAAAATAAATTAAAGAAGATAGTTACCATAAATGTTTTACGAATGTTAATAAAAAACATAAAGATAGTTATCCTCTCCTCACCAAAAAGATATTTTATTTGGAGAGTAATGGCTACTTTCACAACCGGGAGTGTATTAATATATCACATTTTCTACTTGGAAGGCGGTGCGCCTGAAGACTTGCTCAGTTACTCCTTCTTCATAGACTAAACTCTCCTAGAAATAAAATAAGCCACCTTTCATTGACTCTTCCTCTAGGGTCAAATAATCTACACAAAAAGCATATGTTTTTAGAGCATGGAAGAAATGTTGTCGATCCCAGCATTTACGGATCGTGACTTTAATTTTTTCCGACTCCGAGCAAGGGGACCAGGGAGGGAAAGACCCGCCATCTAGAAGAATATTGAATAAATATTGGGCCTTTTGAGTCTAGGGGTTCACCAAAAAGTAACGGTCTTTGATGCTTTCCAACTTTCAAGGTAGACGTCAAACATATCCAACGGCTTGCGAAGCAAGAACAACCCGTGCCCTTAGTCACCATTGGCCAAAATGCTTGTCGCATTGAAAATATGGAAGAATAATTGCAAGTTTAACATCTTCTGATACTCATACCTATTAGTGGGAATAGGTTAGGCCGAGCTAGGTTTTTCCAAGCCTGAGTCTGGCCTGCTAAAAAATTCAAAGCTTGTAGCTTATCAGAGGCTTATTTTTTGGCCTGGGTCCGACCTTTTCGAAAACCTGGTTGGCCGATTAGCCTATTAAATAGCTTATATCATTTGAACATGTGTAAATAAGCAATTCAACTAATGTTTAAATAGACTATAGAATCAATAGCACAATGAGACTAAACGTTTGTTTCCATTGACTTATCTAAGCTTACCTAATAGCATAAATTTTGTGAGATGATTTGTTAGAGAGGACTTATGAAAACACCTTATAACATTATTCATAGGACTTTTTTTAAACTTATTTTCATAAGTTCTTCAATATAACTAAGTTTTACTTTTGTATTTTAATATAAAGTATAAAATACAATATAAAAACAATAAATTTATTCATATTTAATAAATAGGTCGGCCTGATAGACTTATAAAGCTTTTTGTATGGCCTGCGGCCTAGGCTATTTAATTAAATAGCCTTATAAAAAAGCCTAGGCCTTTTCCATTTAAAATAAAAGTTTGGCCTGACCTTGACCTGTGTGGGTTAGGCCATAGGCCCCTGTTAGTTGGACTGACCTATTCCCACCCATACTCACACGAGTGTTGGAACACTTTGACAAAGGCCCAAGCGACCAGGTTTAGTTGAGAGGGGGAAATTCTCAAGTGGTTCATCACGCCTTTTCCTCGAAGTTGTTTAAGGGAAACTTGAATTTCATTATGGAAAACAATCATCCATAGAAAGGAATATAGCATTTATCAAATGAACTACATATCTTTTTTTTGGGGTTGACATAGGAAACAGACCAATCATAGGATGGTCCCACACCTCTATAAGTATCCTCAAGTTTCTGAGTGTTACTGCACAAGTAAATTGATCCTAATAACCTTGTTTCCACCCATTGGTATTAAGCAACATCAGTAGGCATAAGGAGACCAAGACATTCTTTATAAACCATGTTTTCTCAACTTTCATGTAAAAGATAATGGATGTTATGAATCAGGTAATATCTATGAAAGTTGAGGTGGTCCCTAACCTACTTAATATTAGGTTTTTTTTGCCATTTATAGATTTAAATAAATTGATAAAGATACAAGTTCCTGGTTCATCCCAGTGGGTCTCAAAAAGCTCAAGAGAAAAGGGACCAACATCAGTATCCCTAGTGGATGGACTAGTATAATCATTTTTACTTCCGCTAGGATATGAACTCCAAGGTTTGCTTTTATCTTCGATAGAACCCCACCATAGCCAAAATTGTTGTTGAGGACAATGAGGCTTGGAATAGGTCGATCATCTACTAAAAAGGCGAGATTTGGCATTTATGGGTTTAGTATTTTAATGTGAAATGAGGCATAACTCACATCATTAGAGATGTCTATAATATTTTCAGGGTCGCCTTCTACATTAGCCATGACTAAATTAAGGAATGAAAAAATAACAAGCGATAAACAAGAAGAAAAATGGTACCTAAAAAAGTTGAAGCATGAGGAAATGATAAAGGCAAAGAAGAGTTCTAAGAATGCGATGAATCGAGAAAATGCAATACTCAAAGATGAAAAGGAAGATAGATAGGACGCGGATCACCGGAGCTTAAGGGAAATAAATTGGGATTCGTAAATGAAGAAAATGCTTACAATTTGCGTAAAGAGTAGAAATGTGGCTAGGAAGGTGAAGTAACCTTTACATAATGAGACGAAGAAAGTAAGTGAACGATCCCAAACAAAAGAAAATGGGCTGGTAAAAACAAATGTTGGATTTTCCTTGATATTGTAATGACATTCGAGTACACTTGATTACTCTAGATGGAAGCGTCACACCTTGGCCTAAGGAACAAGAATAACGTGTAAAAGCGATCATGTGAGACGTTTGAATGGTGAGGCTAACATTCAATGTGCATGCTCCCAAGGACACTCACACCAGCTCCCCACTTCTCCAAGTGATGGACCTAACATAATAAGCTTGACCCGGTTTTCTTAAACTCTTCCCATTATTACGCCATGGCATGCCTTAGGGACAACAGTTCTAGGTCGGCCAGTGGCCCAAAAGAAGGAAGCTCAATCATTAGTCTTGGTCATTCCACTAAAGCAACGAATGTGCAATACATCCTACTCTAGGGTTCCACACTAGATCCACATCAGGGATTGTTGCTTATCCTTTGATGTCATCGAAGAATCTAGCATATTCCACGCCAAAATGGTAGAGCACATCCATAACGACATTCATATATAAGGCATCTTATGTGAGACTTGAGGTATTCTCTTCTAACCCCAAATTCACTTTACTCTTCTTTCTTTTATTGACTTGAGTGTTTTATTGTTAATCTTGTAAATTCACCTCAGCCATCATACTAAAGATCAATTTCACTGTATCAAGACTCTACTCTACTATTTCATCAAGTATTTGGTTTCCTAGTGGAACAAAAGTAAAGTGATTAGCATGTATAATATTTTTGTAAGAGAAATTTTAAATCAACTCAATAATAGTAAGAAATTTCATAATGATGTAGATAAATAAATCATATAGGTGTCACATGTTGAATGAGACTCCTAACATAAACATGATTAACTACCATAATAAAATTTTATTTGATTTTTAACATTCGATTATGTTCGATTGACAAAGTCAACTTGATAATATTATATTAGTTCATTTGTTAAGTCGTTTATATTCTAAATAGATAACAATGATTTTCTTTTATTGAAAATACATAGAATTTCAACCTTTTTAAATAACTCATACATTTCATGTAAACATGTAACTTTAATGGACAAATAGACCACCAAAAGATCATCATCGTCCACAATTAAAAGTTCTATTTCTAATAAAGATGATAACTATATATTTTGCAAAAGTTAAGAATCTTTTCAATTGTGTATACTTTTGAGAAACTTTTTGGATTTCGCCCCCTCTTGTCAGAGAAGGTAAACTTTTTATTATGCCCTTTTCCTTTGAGAAATAAAAAATGAATGAACATGAATGGTGTGCAATTGTCAGAGAAGATATACTATTATGTGGTCCTTCAAACTGATTATATTGTGTATAAAGGATCAAAAATCTAGTGGTCCAATCCATGACACTCTTTACTTGTTTCTATTGGTGACATGTAATATTCTTCTTCTTGGAAGAGCCCTCTGTGGTCCTCAGCCAGACTAGATTATTGTGGATTCCCTGCATATAAACGACCATGCAGTAACACACAAGTACATGATATGAAATCGGTTTATTTTAGTAGAATGTGTTTTTGTAAAATTTAAATATTGAAATATAATTATTTGTCACAATCATTTTAGAAAATTGAGGAATGAGAAAAGTCAAATTCTTAAATGTGTTTGGATATTGGTACTTTTAGTGGAAATTTATTTTAAAAATTAATTTATTTTTGAATAAAATATATATAAAAGGTGACATGTCGTCATTAAATATTATTGTTTTATTAGAAGAAGATATCAGTATCCAATTAAATTTAGAAGTATAAGAGTGTTTACAGTGAAAAAATTAATTGTGTTAAAAGAAAATGATTCTAATAACTAAATGATTAGACTTAGTGGTTAATAAGTTCAAATTAAGAAAAAAATAGTTTTGAAGAGTCCAAATTCGAATTTTACTTAGAGAATGAAGGCAAATCTAGTGATGTTTCTTTGATACAATTCTTTTTAAAGGAGACTTATAAAAATTAATATAAAAGGAAATTAACGAGCAAAATAGAACAAAAACAATAACAATTTGAGGTTATGAATATGAAAGAAAGGAAAAGTTATGCAAAGTATTGATGTTATTGTTGAAGAAAAATATAATTTAAGTAACGTGTAAACAGATTTAGTGTAACCGGTTATTACATTTGCCTGTAGCAAAAATAGACAAAAAGAATGCCCTATAACCAATTACAAGTTTATTGTAACTGGTTACCGCCTTGATAGAATTAGCCAGAATCAATACAATAGCGTTTGTAACTGGTTACAGATTTGATGTAACCGGTTACATGCTCAAAAAATTTGTTTTTCATTTAATTAGTTAGCGGTACAATTGAGTATTGATGTATAAGTACCCAAATTCGGGTTGTTAATGTTAATGCCTCTATTTTCACTCATTTCTCTCTAATACTCTCTCCTTCTTTCTCTCTCACACTTGTTCATCATTCTGATTGGGTTTTCTCCAATATTTGGCATCAAGAGCCAGATTCTTTGATCAAACAATTAGCGTGTGAAACCGCTTTCCATCTCTAGTAAATGTATCCCTAAAAATCTCTCGATTCTCGATGCGATGAATTATAATAAGTGGTGCAAACAAATGAAAGTGTTGTTTGGTTATCAAGATGTTCTTGAAGTGATCAATAATGATGTTAATCCACTTGTAGAAGGTGTAATAAGTACACAAAGGATTACACGTAAGGAAGAGAAGGAAAAAGATTTCAAAGCTTTATATCTCATTCATCAATGTGTTGATGCTGATAACTTTGGAAAGGTTGGTGACTGCACATCCTCAAAGGAGACTTAGGAAATTCTGGAGAAAAGTTATGCAGAAGCTAATATAGCAAAGACTTTGAGGTTACAAACTCATAAAAGGTAGCTGAAATTAGTTCAGATGGAAGAGAAAAAATCATTAGTGAATTTACTACAAGAATCATAAGCTTGGTAAATCAAGTGAAAGCATGTGGAGAGACAATCACTAAGCAGTATATGGTTGGTAAAATCTTGAGATCTTTAACATCAAAATTCAATAATGTACTGGTAGGAATAGAAAAGTCCAAGGATCTTTCAACCATGAGCAAAGAAGTGAAGCAATTATCTCATGAGACTCATTTGTAGAGAAATGGATGAGAGGAATGTTGACGAAGAAAATGTTAAAATTTCTTTACAGACCCGTTTTGTTGGAAAAGGAAATAAGGTGAAGGGAGAATGGTCCATGAATAGAGGTAGAGAAAACTATAAAAACAATGCTAGAAGAGATTTTCAAAATTCAAACAATACAACAGAGGTGGTGGATCAAATAATCACAAAGGTGACAACAATAAAGAAAGAGGAGGAAGAAAGAAATACGATAAGAGAAATGTATAATGCTAGAATTGTTAAAAGCTTTGACATTTTGCTCGTGAATATAATGCTAATAAGAATGATTCACAAGAAGCTGAAGGAAAGTTTGCAAGGCAAGAGGATGACGAGAGCACATTATTGATGGTGATCACTAAGTCATGGGAACTACGCGAGAAGATTCATAATGCAATGATCAATGGCGCCTTGACTCCGGGTGTTCAACTCACATGACAGGAAGGAATGATTGGTTTTGTAAAAATTAATCTAGCAATGAAAAACAAAGTGAAATTTGCGAATGAGAGCACACTAGTAGAAGAGGGGTTGGTGATGTATCAATCAAGTGAAAGAATGGTACACATTCTTTGATTAAAGATGTGATGTATATTTATGGAATCAATTGTAATCTTTTAAGCATTGAACAGTTGCTTGAAAGGAATTACAAGATTCACATGAAAAATAAGGTGCTGGAAATTATGAATGCAAATGGGAGTTTGATCTTAAAGGCCCATATGCCATATGGCTCAAAACATAACTTTCAAGGTTGAATTGAAAGTAATGGAACCAAAACAAGCAAAACATCTCACTCCAAATGCATCATACCAATCCCTGAAGATTCAAAATGAGATAGCACCAAAACAAGCTTGAAAAACAACAAATATGACATTCTGGTACAGTGTTAATCGGTTAACACATATGGTTAACCGATTAACCAGTTGAAAATGTTTGAAAATTTGAAAATTCGCACTGGTTAATCGATTAACCAGTTTGCACTGCAACTGGTTAACCGATTAACACTATACCAGAAGCAGAAAACAGCAACTCAAAAGCACTTTTCAGCAATTAATCACTTCTTCAATAATCCAGATGATTGTATAATCACTTACGCACGAATTTAAACCAGAAAACAGTGATCCAATCAACATGTAAACATGTTCAAACATCAAGATCTCAAATCACATGGATCAAATCAACCAAAATTCAATCAAAAATGAAGATCCACATTGAATATGCAAAATAAGCTCAAAATAGCAATGGATCTAGAATTCCAACCTACAAAGCGGAGATTTGCTTTGGTAATTGTTGATTCAACTTCAATTGAGCAGATCTAAGCAAGAAATTCGGAAATCCTTTAAGATCCAAGTGATTACTTGTAGTAGAAATGAAGATCCACCAAAATTAAGCAAGAATTATCCAAGTAAGCTCATCTAGATCAACTTCAAAATTCAGATCCACAATAGCACAAAATTTGAATGGAGAATTGGAGATGATAAGGATGAAGGGTGAAGGTTTTAGCTCTAGAATTCAATGATTCCAATGTAGAATCAAATAATTCAAGGTGAGAAGAGCTTTAGTGGAGTTTGGGAGATGGAAAAGTTGAGAGAAAAATTGAGAGAATGAGAGTGAATTCTGAAAATGAAATGGAATTATGAGGATTGTGTGTATGAGGTTTGGAGCAAATTATTTAAATATGATCTTGGTTTGGAGTGTGGTTTGTGAAAATTGGAATGGGATTAGGAATGGGAAATTGGAGAGAATTTGAATTGATTTTGAAAATTAACCAAAATTCAAAGTGATTCTAGATCCTTCCTCTGGTGTAAAATCAATTCCTCAAGTGATCAAAATGGACCCCAAAGTGACTTCTATTGAAAATTCACATGCAGAGCTGAAATATGCCTTGGTTAATCAGTTAACCGTATGGGTTAATCGATTAACACCTTTAAAAATTCAAATTTGACCTGATTTTGACTAGGTTAATCGGTTAACCATTTGGGTTAATCGATTAACACCTTGAAAATTTGAATTTTGGCATCTTTTGGAGGGAAACCTGCATATTTGTTCGTTTTCACCTGTTCTAAGCCTTGTTCAGCCTCTGAAACTTGCTCTTGAATACTACAACCATGAGAACGCTTGAGATAGCCTGAGTGCTGCCTCCTGAGCTGAAAATAACCTGCAAAATAAAATACAACCGACCGCTTGATCGTCAGGCAAAATAAATGTCGGAGCTCCTGATGCTCGCTATTCAGTCTCTTGCACTAAAAGAGCCCTGAGCCACAGAAAAACCTTGATCCCATGCCTCAAGAACATATGTTATGATATGCAGAAATGCGAAAATGCAAAGAAACATAAGCCAGTCCAGGTTAAAACAGAAGGGAAAATTTTGGGGTGCTACAACTTGACTTTAGCACAACCTGATAACTTGAGAATGACGTACACTTCTTGTTTGACTAAGATTAGGTCAAACTCAAATGAATTGCACCCACACTTGACCTGATAACCTTGACTGAACCTTGATTCACCCTTGCAACACCTGAGCTTAAACAACAAGAAAATGAAAACAACAAGTACATAACTTTTGGGTTTTGAGTAAAGGTTAGTAAACATAAACAACATAAAGGCAAATAGAAATACAAATTAGGGTAGTACTATACAGGCACGACAAAATTGGGGTATGACAGATACCCCTATCTAATTGCCTTGAACCTGAGAAAATGAACTATTGCATGGGGTTCATTTTTAGGGTAGAAGTCAATTAGATACAAGAAGACCCTAACATTTTATCCTATGAAAAATATAAATGCAATTTAAAGATGAAATATGGTGAGATAGAAATAAGATAGCAAAATGTGATCTCGAACGAGATTCTCCTAATCAACGAAGCATTATCTTATTGATTGAGATATTCAAACGAGTGGAATGATACCTCAATCACATCTAAGATTCTTCGAGGTTAATAAAGCAGTATCTCAAACAAACCTGTTGTCAAAAATAGTTCAGCTAGGACTCCCTTTGAAGGAGATGAACTGACAAAGCTTTCTAGGGGAAAAGCTCATAAGAGGCTTTTAGGATAATCACTGCCTGGGGAGCAACAAAAGAAAAGACGTTGGAGAATATCATTATCAACTATAAAGTTGAAGAATAACTTGTTGGGGAATAGAATTCCATGAGCCCATGCGGGGTATTAGCTCTTTTTAGAGAAATATTGTCGACTTTGAAAGAGGACTGGTCGGGCTGCTTGTTAATTGATCCTAGATCATGTTATGTTATGCTTGGTATAATGTTCCACTTCGAGTAGAAATTCCATGCATGGAATGATGCACGGAGGTGCCCACGAGGATGCAGCTGTTAGGGATTTTAATGAATGTAGGAATGCAAAAGATCTTATTATGATTGTGTTTGGTGTTATTATATTTTATCAGAAGAGCTATGCATAGGTATGCCAATGATTGATATGATTGTGTTTGATGATATTCCTGTTTGATAGGAATATTATGCATGATGCATGTCATGCATGTGACAATGCAAAGGATTGATTATGCTTGGGATAGTCCTCCCTTTTGAGGGTGAGATCCTTTAGGGTACCAATGAGGATTGGAATTTGGTTTGATGATGCTAATGAGGCGGACTTTCTGCGGAGGTACCAAACAAAGCTGGACTTTGAAAGGTAAATTGGACTTTGAAAGGATTTTCCAGACGAGAACTGGACTTTAAAAGGGTTTTCCAGACAGGAACTAGAATTTAAAAGGATTTTCCATAAGGGAATTAGACTTTAAAAGGTTTTGTCAGACAGAAACTGGACTTTAAAAGGGTTTGCTAGACGAGAACTGCACTTTGAAACTATTTTCCATACGAGAACTGGACTTTGGAAGGGCTTTCCAGACGGGAACTAGACTTTGAAATTATTTTCTAGACGGGAACTGGACTTTTAAAAGGTTTTACAGACGAGAACTGAACTTTAAAATGGTTTTCTAGATGGGAATTGGACTTTGAAATGGTTTGCCATGCGGGAACTAGACTTTGGAATGGTTTGCCAAATGGGAACTGGACTTTAGAATGATTTGACAGACGGGAACTAGACTTTGAAATGCCAAACTACGTTAGACTTTGGTGTCAGATATATGTTGTGGGGTTAGGCCCAATGAATGATATGATATGTATGGATTTATGCTAGAGAGAAGCGACATGAATAATGCATGAATATGATTTATGCAATGAAATGAAGGTTTCCAAAAATGCTCATGTGGTGGATAATGGAAGAAGGTCTTCTTTTGTAGCAAGAATTCTTTTCTGAAAGGCAAAAGGTTATTTAATGAGTGTGGTAACGTGATTCCCAGACACTCGTCTTGAACTCAAAGGTTGTTGGCAAAGTTTGTTTGGGCTACTTGAAGGTATAGAGAGGACTTTCCCCTCTGTAGCTCATCTTTCCCCAATCTGTGACTTATCTTGCCCTAGTCTGTTGGGTCTTTGGAGAATTTTCCTCGGAGGAAATTTGGAAGAAATTGTACCATAACATGGTCTTAGGAGATGGTTTTCCCCAAAATTTCATGAAATGATTTGTCCTTGACTAACTGGCTCATGAAGTCATTGGCTTTGATGTACTCTTGAGGTAGTTTGCCCCATAATGAGTGTTGAAGCGACTTAACTTATATTAATTAAGCGTTGGAAGGACTTAACCTTAGTCAATAGACACTCTAAGTGATCTGCCTCTGGTTGATGGAGTCTTGAGATGGCTCACTCTGATAAACCGGTTCTTGAATGATTTGCCTCATAATTAATTGATTCTTGGGGACTTACTTTAGACTGATTAACTCTTTGAGTCCACATAATCATTCAATGCCCCTAATCTATAGGACTTCAAGGTGTTCTTGATTTGAGTCAACTTTGCTGAATGATCAAGTCCTCTTTCATTGCTCCTTGTTGGAATTTCCTAATGTCAAGTACTAACTTGCGATTAAAATTGTTCATTCACAAATGGTAATTTTAGTGTGATACTCATGCAATTTTTTTTTAAAAAGCAATCATTATTGAAATGATGTGATAGTGTGTGATGAATGGACCATTAGTCCAAACGTAGTGCTAACTTAGCTAGTGTGAAAGATATAGCAAAAATATTAACAAATATTTAGGAGTCAATTTACGCAACCTTGTTGTAGTATGCTTTCAGAATAAACTGTACTTCAATTAGGTCTTTTTAGGGTTGTAGCGTGGCCAGGTTCACGGTTATAGAAACAAAGGATATAAGGCTCAAAGTTTGTTTTAACCCACCCTTTTCTTCGTGATATGCTCCAGTCCTACGTTCAGATAAATTTGACATACATTCGTCTTCTAAGAGAGTTTGGCAATGTAAGAGTGAAGATGAGGATTCAATATTCGCTTGAAATGGAAGTCATGCTATCATGATGTCGGTGACCTTTTTATTTTTTGACATGGTGGTCACTGAATCTTGTTTTGCTTTGCTTGAGGATTTGAGGACCTCTTTTGATTGTCTTTTTCTTTTGATCCCTAATTTTTTCCTGGACCGCTTTTTCCAAAGCTTTTAGTCCATCGGGATGACCCTAATTTTTCCTAAGTCGCCTCTTTAGGTGTTCGACTTAGCGGGATTTCTTCTTTTTCTCTCTCTTTGTTTTGGAAAAGCTTGTGACTGCCAAGTCCTTGGTCATTGAAGAACAACCGCCATAACTTTGGGATTTTGCACGGTTTATTCAAAACTTTAATACGTGTGTGAAGAAGATCATGGGGTTAATCCCCATATGGGATATTTCATCTTGTAATTTAAATGTGTAGTTAGATTAACTGATCACTACCCACGCTCCAAGTTAAGCGTAAGGGTTTAGAAATCCGAAGGAAACTCCTACTTTTAAGCTCGAAGTGGTTAATTAGGGACTAACTTCTTATCTCTCCAGTGTTTGGGGATATTAATTAATGCATGTACATCCTCAACAAGATTTTATCTGAAAGCATACCATTAAAAATTATGGGCATTTAGTTTTCATCATCCTCCCTCCAGTCTTTGCTAAAAAAAGTTTGATAAAGAAAGTGGACGAGAGTTATATGGATGTATTTTTTTTGTTGATATAAGTGAAGAAAAATGAGCGAATGCGACATGATTAATTCACAAAATTCATGATCACTTCATTAATTACTAGTGTTTGAGGATGTCTTCTTGTCTGAACCACTGACATATCAAACTTATGACTCTCATTTTTTGATAAACCGTAGAAGATATCCTCAAACAATGTTAATCATTGGATCATATTTATCATTTGAATTTGTAGTTTATTTCCTGTGATCCAATGATTACAAGTGTTTGAGGATGTCTTCTTGTTTGAACCACTGGCATTAGGGGATGCTCCCTGAAGTCTTCAAACTCATTAGGGCGTGAAGTTCACGCGCACAACCAAAATTCCTTCTGGAAAGAATGTGTCTTTTTTTTCGATCAACTGTTGTACTTTGGCTTAGAAAGATTTGCAATCTTTAGTTAAGTGCCCGACTAATCCATTATATCCATATTGCACATCGGGATCATATCCGAGTAGGTATGGTTCTGGAAACAACTTGAGAAACTTAGGTTCCACCAACGAGTTTCGAATCAGATACGACAGAAGTTGACTGTATGACATAAGGATTGGGTCGAGAGAATTATTCCTTATTTCAAGTTTTTATTAGGCCTATGTTGATTCTAACGTTGATTCTTTAGTCCTTGGCCATGGGCTCATTGATTTGCATTAGGAGCAATCCAGTGTTTCGCATACGGAGCTCTAGACATTCCTGGTTGCCCATAAGGATAGCATGGCGCTGAAAATGATGATCATTGAGAAGATGATGGACTATAAGGTTTTGCTGGTGCACTATGAGAATACTCAACATTTGCCATGACTGCATTAGTTTCATCCTCTTCTTCCTCTTGGGAATTATTGAAGGATTCAGTCTCACTAGCTTGGTTGCTTGAGGTGCCTAAGATTCTTCCATTTTATAGGCCATTCTCGATGCGTTCTCCAATTGTCACTAGGTGGGAAAAGTCTTATAATGCACTACCTACCAACACCTGGAAGTACGGGCTCTGCAAGGTATTCATGAACAAATCAATCAATTCCTTCTTTGAGAGTGGCGGTTGCACTTGGGCTGCCAATTCTCTCTGCTGCTGCGCATATCCTCTGAAGGATTCATTGCTTTTTTTAGATAAGCTTTACAGTTGCCTTCGATCTGGAGCCATGTCCAAGTTAAACTTGTACTGCTTTAAAAAGATGTTGGCTAGGTCTTCCAATGACTGAATATGTTAATCGCGACTTTCTATGTCTAATATAACTTAACTGCAAGTGCACAGTCTATCGCGTAGTAATAAAAGATATCGATCCCACAGGGACTTGTAATCAAACTAGTGTTCTCGGGAGTTACTATGTTTAGCTAGGTAGATAATGTTTAAGGAAATAATTTCTGTCACTAAAGGGAACTAAAGATGTTACTTGAATTATAATTACGTGAATCGATATGCAGTAATTATGTTCTTCGGGGATTTGACAAGTTACCGGTGTATGAATTATTTTTCAGAATTTATTTAAGCAGAAAATAGTGATCTGAAGACTTTCGTCTCACGATGGTTGTTGACTCTAGTCATAATTCTAAGGGCCAAATGTACGCTTTCGCTGTCCCATTCGGGGTTAAAACTATTTTTTGGAAATCTCTAAGTTCTAATCCATTTTAAAGTGCTTTCGCTGTTATTAAAACAAATGCCTAGTGTTTACTATCTGGTCTTACCGCAGCTGTCGCTTGTTGGTTCGTACCTTAACTAATTTCCCACTGTCGTGGCAAAACTACTTTTAAATAAGTTCTCGCTTTCGCGACAAAGTTTATTCAGTAAATAAGTTTAAACACTCAGACCATAAACAACTTTTGAAGAAAAGATGGTTTTCAACCGGTTATTATCAAATCCCGTCTGAATTATTATTACATATCGATTACTCTGATTTAGCTAGACATGGATTTGGGAAAGGTAAAACATAAATAAAAACAGAAACTTAGAACATTCATATTACTGATAATAAAAGTTACAATTAACGAAATAATGAAAAACCTGTAACGTATCCAATTGGCTTTTGGCCAAATCCCAACGATGTCGGCAGGATTATGTCTTCAAACCAATAGAGCGCACAAACGAATATTGTCGGAATGGAATACAAGAATAAGGAAAGGAAACAAAAAAATAGAAAGAAATAAAACTGAACTTTTGCTCTGGAAATAAAATTGGGCAGCACTTCGTTGTCTGAATGCGGCTCCCTTTCTCAGCTCCCCTCCTTCCCCTTTTATAGAAATAGAATTCTAACGGTTGTAATTTGAAGAAGGTGGACTTGGAGGAAGAAATATCAGGGAGTAGTGGTCCACTATTTGGGACTTGGAACTGCATTTTGCACTTTCATTTGAAGTTGTGCATTTTTGCCTGCATGACAGTCGTCACGGTGTGTGACGGTCGTCATGGAGGTGTGACGGTCGTCACAACAGCAAAATATGCATTCTGTGTTTTTCGTGTTGTTTTCATCTGGTTTTCGTCCATATTTCATCTGTAATTGCTTCTTTTCTTCACATTGCTTTGTTTAGGCATGATTATCAAATACATGCAAAATATCAGACAAATAACATGGAAAGAACCCGAAATCGGATCGAAAACAGTCAAACATCAGTTGAATTATGCATCAATATATATATATATATATATATGATTTCGTGTTATCAAACTCCCCTAAGCTTGAATCTTTGCTTGTCCTCAAGTAAAACAGGAAAAAGTCGGCAAGCACGAGGCATCTTCCTCATTCACAAAGTTGGGAAAAACCGAGATTCTTAGTAGGAACAAAAACGAGTACGGTGATGACACTGGACTACAAGTCTTCAGAGGTCTCCTTCTTATGCAAATCGGTCCCAGTCATGCTACTGTAGCTTGGTATCAAGGTTCTCGCGTCAAGTTCACCCTGTTTGTTCTAGTGCAATCACATTAAGCCCGTTGTCCATACACTTTCATGGCAAGTCGACCTGTTAGTGAATATGATCTCCTTTCTGTTTTGATCTTTTTCATTGCTCATAAGCTTATACCATTGATTTTTCAATGAGTTTTTCGTACCGTTGGGCTAAATGCTCGGGTGAGGAGCACCTAACTTAGAGGAAACGCGTCTTTATATTTGGGCTAAATGGCTTTCTTTTCATGATTTTTCATCTTTTTGGGGATCATACATTTATTTGCATTGTGTCGCTTGCGCGAAAATAAGGTGTCGGCATGACAGAAGAGTCGCCACCTTTCGTTATTTATCCCTCAGAGCGGGAAAGGAAACAATCGGAAAAACCTGACGAAAAAGGGTAAGACAAGGTCATCGCAACCATTGTCTGGGTTCGGGAGTCGGTTACGCAAGGGGAAGGTATTAGCACCCCTCACGTCCGTCGTACTCGACGGGATCCTCGCTTGTTTGTTTACTTGGACGGGTTGGTTTTATTCTATCTACCTATCAAGGCTGGCTGAAAAAGAAAAGAAAAATGACTCGGCAAAGCGTCGCACTTTATGCCTACGTATTCTCATCAGAGAATGAGAAATCAGAGTCAACGTAGTTCGGCCTACGAAGGATTATGGGGAAAGGTTGAAGGTTGCTCGCTAGGACGTCGCATCCTATGCCTACGTACTTCCACACAGTATGGAAGATCAGAGCAAACGTAGTTCGGGAAACTACGGCTTATTTCCTGAAAGAAGTGTTTTTTATTGTGTTTGCGATTTCAACCGCACTAGAGACTATGACCTGAGAGTGAATGCGTCGCATGTCACCCAAAGGGTACCATACTAAACATCCAATCTCAGATAGCTTAAGGCTCATAACGTACGAAAGAAATCATTCATGATTACTGTATCTTAAACTGCTTTGAGATGAGAAGAGAACAGACCCGACTAGGAGGGAGACTATCAAGTCCTACTGTTGTCATACCATGGATTCATCCTATGGTTGAGGTTTGAACAGGTAACTCCTAGAAGTTGTCATGCATAGGTTTCAACCTAAAAGTCTATCATCAAATCCTTATCAAAGGAAATGAGAGTCCTAAGGGATCATGTCAATGATACACCAAAACAGACAAAGCATCAGCTTAACAGTAAAATGCATGCAATGCAAGTGAGGGAGGAAATGTGTGTGGGGCTTCAGCCTCCACAAGCTCATCTCGACCTCAAGCCAGTCATGAAATAACAGTAATCATACTGAAAATAAACAACCTGCTATCAAGCAATAAACAGTAAACTGCAGTCATACAGATAAAAATGAAATGAAATGCCATCCATGCTTGAGAAAGAAATCATCTACATCTAATCTCTCCCTAATCCTAACCCTAAAAAAAAACCCCAATCTCTAAGCAAAGCCCTAAAGCAAAACCCTACACAAGAGAAATCAATCCCAGTCTTCAAGCTTCAAAGCAAGCTTACCAAAGAAAGGGAGCTAAGTAAGCAGACTCATAGTGTCTTCCTCAGGAAAGCACTAGGAGGCTTATACTCAGGAGTCATATCCTATGTGGCTCAACAACTGTGATCAGTTTATGTTCCTCCTCAGGAGAAACTAAACTCACATGAAGGCTCCAACGTCACTGGATATTTAGGAAATCCTACCTGAACTAGTGGAACTAAGTGAATAGACCCATAGGACCTTCCTCAGGAAAGTACTAGGAGGCTTCCACTTAGGAATTGTATCCCATGTGGCTCAACAACTGTGATCAGTTTACATTCCTCCTCAGGAGAAATTAAACTCACATGTTGGCTCCAACATCATTGGATACTTAAGAAATCCTAGATGAACTAATGGAACTAAGTGAATAGACCCATAGGACCTTCCTCAGGAAAGTACTAGGTGGCTTCCACTTAGGAATTGTATCCCATGTGGCTCAACAACTGTGATCAGTCTACATTCCTCCTCAGGAGAAATTAAACTCACATGTTGGCTCCAACATCCTTGGATACTTAAGAAAGAGGTGAGAAGAAAGAATGAAAGTCATTCATAGTGCCTTCCTCAGGAAAGTACCATGAACTTCCCTCAAACTTCAGGATCTCAAACCTCACAGACAGGGAATAAGCTCCAACCTCTGAGTCTCTGAGTCTTGGTATTCAATCTCCTTCACCATGCTCTTCAACAAGATCTTCAAAACAAACTAAGCTCCACAACAAACTCCCAAAAATAACCCCCTAGAGACAGGCAAATAACCACAGAACAGTCAAAACCATCAGTCAACTTCAGAAAATACCTAAAAATATTAAAGCAAGAGGGAAAAATCTAACAATCATTCACAAGGGTCTATAACATCTACCCATACCATCCCTATATACCCATACCCAAAAATCAAATCAAAACTCTCCACAGAAAATGAATTATTTCACCTATGCATCCTTAAACCCTAATTATGATACCCTAATGCTAGCCTAATTAAACTAACCAAATTTTAGTCTAAAAATCAAGAATTAAATCCTATGGGAAACTATGATTCAATATCTAATCACACCAAAAAGAATGAATTAAAAATCCTAAGGGAAGGTCCTAGAATAAATTCTACAAAATGGAGTACAATATTAACCCTATTAAAATGCTATTTAAATGAAAAATACTCTAAAAATATTAAATTAAAAATAAAATGGAATTTTATTTATTTATAATTTTCTAGACAAAATTATGAACATGTGAAAAAAACAAGCATTAAAAAATACTAATTTTTCTATTTTCTATGAATTTTTTAATATGCAATAAAATATTAAAGAAATGAAAATAAAAGAATAAAAAGAAAAAGGGGAGGGGGTGTTAAACTTAAAGCGCCCAGTTGATTTTATGATGGGCCCAGGAATATGGGGGTGCGCGTATCAAGTTGGTAGGCCCAAGCGCTATCAGAAAAATCAAAAGAAAAAATAAAAATAAAAATGGAAAAACAACGGTATGAATAGCAACTTAATTCAGTTAAAAAAAAAAAGATTGGGCCGTGCAAGGGGTGTGAATAGCACAAGTTCATTGAGCCCAGAATCCACCTTTAAGTAAAACGGCGCGTTTTACTTCTAAGCTCTCCCTCCGTTTCTGAATTTGAACAAGGACCGTTGGATGCGCTTAACAAGTCAAGATCTGGATACGATCGGACGGCTGGGAGGTTGTCTTCAACCTCCAGCTAGGGTTTCATCCCCAAACCAGTTTCCATGCACATACTTCATCTTCCTCGTTCTCCCTCGCCTGGCCATGGAATAACACACTATAAAAACCAAACTTGCCCCATTTTCCTCCCTCTACATGACCAGGCACGTGATTTTGTCTAAAACCCTCCCCAAAACCAAACCCGATCGCTGGAAGTCTTGGGTACCACTCAATTTCATCTGATATGCATGATCACCATTCTTGTTGAAACTAACCTGGGATACTCTACATGTTATGGGGATCATACTAAACTAAAGAACTAAGATTATAGTACACTAGGTTATGTGTTCTTGATCCTAAAACAGAAACTACCATGGAACCAACTTTCATATAATGCCTTCAAACTCATCACAATTCATCCCTAAGAGTCTCTAATCACATTTATCCTAACAACAAGTTCTAAAACTGAATAATTAAGGGGATTCGAATGGAGTTGCTTACCTTGCAAGTGATGATGGCTATGGTGGTTAGCTTTCAATTCAAGCCTTGATGCTTGCTTCAAGTGATCTTCAATGGATGCTAGTTCTTCTGTTTGCACTAGTTCTTGCTAACACTTCTTGAATCACTCTATCCAATTCTTCATGCAACTTGGAGTGAAGACTTGGATCTCATGAACCAGCCACGAATTCCTCTCAATTTTGTTTGCCAATTGCTCTATGATGATGGTAGATGATGATGATAACAAGAATGATGCTAATTGATGAAGTTTTAATGGAGTTTGAAAGCAAAATGCAATTTGGAGTTATGGAATCAAACTATGTAATGCAAGCACTCTCAATCACCAACCAGGGCATGGATCATCTCTAGGGCATATATAGATGTCAAAAGAAGTGTGTGGAAGCTTTGAGAACCTTCCAAGAAGTTTCTAGAATGTGTCATGCAATGAGAATTTGAATTTTCTATATTTAGTAAATCTCATGCAATCTCATGATAAACCATGCAATCCCACTTAATTTCTCCTCAAATGATATTATGATATAAGAACAAGGTCTTACAAACCCTTATGTAGCATTTTCTCACTTTCTCTTTTGGTGCCTTAAAATGCAAGAAACAAATTTACAAAGCAACTCCAATTTTTAAGCCTAAACTCAAAACTCTATTTGAACCATTGTTTTTAAAATGATGTTTGGAGTCAAAATGACATATTGGATGACCCATTTTGGATTTGTACATCTCTCAAACCAAAATTCCATTTCAACTTTTTTAACTTATAAGCCATTTACAAGCCATTTGCACCACTTTTAAAAATCCATGCTCTAAGCTTTTCCAAAATTTCACACCCTCTTTTCTAGCCTTAAAATCCTATTTTGAACAACTTTGATGTTTTGAGTTTTTCCATTTGAGGCTTGGAAATAGGAGATATGGCCTTTGCTTAAAATGACCTATAACTTCCAAATGACCAAAATACCCCTGTCTTGTTCAAACCATAAGTTGAGTTCTATAAATCCTATCAAGGACTTCTAGTACTCTATAGAAAGCTAAGAAGATTCTATTCAACATTCATGTTGACCAAGAAATCATAGGAATCATCCTACTAGGGAAAAAGTTGTCTGCAAGTTGGGTGACTTTCCAGGACCCAGATTCACATACCTCAGCTGACCTGTAATTTGTCAAAACCATAACTTGAGCTATGCAACTCCTATCAAGGACTTCTACCACTAAAATTAAAGCTAAGAACAAGCTCTACAACATTCATGTTGTGGGGAAGATGAGGTATCAATCACATCTTGAACTAAAACTGCCTGGAAGATAGGGGTCAAATTAGGGTTTTTTCACTGACAATCCTTAGAAACCCTAACTCAAAACTTCTCAAACTCCTCAATCATGATGAGTTGGTCTAGGAATCATCTTTATAACATCTCCACGCATCATTCCATGATCTCATGGCCTTTGGATTAGGTCTCAACCTTCTCCAAATCTTCAGCTAATCTAGGATTGACCCAGTCAAAACCCTAATTTTACCATTCATGGTTGAATCTTCTGAATCCTTGCACAATGACCTCTCTGGGCTTCATGATGACTCTCAAGCCATCTCATAGGCTTTTTCAAAGCATCAAATTTACTCTCATAGTCTCAGAATCATCTGAGGAGCACCCATAACTCTCAGGCTATGAAGCACACAACTCTGGTTTCAACCAATCCCTCTGAGGATCTCTTGAACTTTCTGATGAAGATATCAACTTTCAAACACTTGATGGATGAATAAATGTTGGTAAAATTTTGGGGTGCAACAGCTGCCCCTATTCAAACGGCTTGAACATGACTGGGTGAGAAGCGAACGGCTCTCAACCAATCAAGGTGCGAGACGATTGAATACCGGTAAACCCGAAAATTTGCCAACTGCACGAGCACACGACACTCTGCGGGGAACAAATCTTCGAATACTGCAATACTAGCTGTGCGGCAACTAGCTGGAGAGATACTGGTCTGACATCGCCGTCAGTTATCCACGTTAACTTCTTCTGATATTGCCTTCAGACAACCACAACACCAAACATCGCCGCTGGAAGACTAAACCATCTGACATCGCCGTTGAAAACTAAATCTGACATCGCCGCCGGAAACAACATCACTCTGAGCTGGGGATTTAAAGAGTCTGACCTAAATCTGACAACCACAATACCCAACATCGCCACTGGAGAACTAAATCTGACATCGCCGCCGGAAACAAACGTCGCTCTGAGAGACACTCGACATCGCCGTCGTACAAACATCACTCTGAGCTGGGGATTTAAAGAGTCTGACCTCACCGTCAAACAAACATCCAACCTCGCCGTCGAACAAACATAATCTGACCTCGCCGCCAAATCCAAACGTCCAACCTAGCCGCCGGAAACAAACATAATCTGACCTCGCCGCCGGATAATCAAAATTCCCCCGCCTCGCCACTGGAGAAAATACAACACTGAACAACTCTGACCTGGGGTTCACCCCTGGTAAATGGAACAAAAGGTACACTTGCGTATTTGAAACTACTCCGCTGGGAATGAGAGACTCAACCAAGCACGCTCTGATCTGGGGTTCACCCTCAGAACCATAACGAACATCCGAATACTACTGCACACTGCCCACCGTAAAACTTCAACATCAAAGACATATGAAACCCTGGCCCCTGGCCACTTCCAGCTTCAGCTAGAAAAGATATTCAAGTACTTATGAAGACAAGCATCCTTGGCCTTCAAGGATGTAAACTTTTGCCTGTCGGCAACTCTGCAGGAGGTATCTTCGACTTCAGTCTAAAGAAATGGTCCTTGGCCTTCAAGGATACATGGATCTGCCTTCAGGCAACTCCGCCTCTGCTATAGAGTATCCGTGACTTCAGTCAGGGATATGCTTCGGCCTTCAGTCCGAAAAACGAATCCTAGTTCATTCATGACCTTGGGGATAACCTTGCCTTCAGGCACCTTCGCTTCAGCTTGGGAAATCTGTGACTTCAGTCAGAGAAGTGGTATCCTGAGCCATTCATGACTCTACGGGGATTCAAACACTTTGCCTTCAGGCAAAACTCCGCTTCAGCTGGAGAAACATCTTCGACTTCAGTCAGAAGAAACACTATTCACTTGATCGCAATCAATCGTCACCTCAGGACAACTGACGTGGTCTTCAGGCCAACACGGATCACCTTGCACATAGAAGCTGCATCTACAAACTTTTGAACTCTGTCTTCAGACAAACGTTGATTCATCAACCAGGAAATCTGAATCCACAGGAACCCTCTGATATCGCCTTCAGGCGTTTACGAAGTCAATCTTCAGATTAGACATCACTGTTGGAGCAAACATATCACGCTGCTAAGGACTTCAAGAATCATCTTGAACAAACAACTCCGTCGGGCACCTTCAAGAATCCTCCTGAACCGATAACCTTTCTGGAGACTTTATTCTGCTAGGTATTCCAAGAATCTACCTGGGCAACTCTTGCTGGGGACGCTACTGGGGAGCTCAAGAATCATCCTAAGCAAACAACTCGGGAAACTGCGCTGAGGTCTTAAGAATCATCTTAAGCAAACGGCCCTGCTGAGGAATTCAAGAATCATCTTGAACTGAAGACTTCGCTGGGGATCTCAAAAATCATCTTGAGAGAGCGACTGTTGGCGATTACACCGGGGTCTTAAGAATCATCCTAAGAAAACGACCTCGCTGGGGAGAATGTCAGGAATCATCCTGAGCAACTGATCCTTCGGCCGAACACCTGTAAAACAAGAATGATAATAACCTAGATCATGCTTATGATGCATATGCTTCGGCGCCATGCCCCACACGGTGGAAATGCTATGCGTTTATGCTAAATGCTATGCAATCATGCGCAATGCTATGCAGTCATGCACAATGCTATGCAGTCATGCACAATGATGCGATCCCGTCAGCAAAATAAATGCCGAGGGGGAAATTCTCCTATCAAGGAGGAAGAACTACTCAGATAGAGGAATCATCCTGCTGAGGAGAACGGGGACACGCCAATATCAATCGGACTCCGCTTGGGGAAGTGATCTTTCGGTCAACTGCTGCAGGGAAAACAACTTCAGTTGATTGCCGCAGGGGAACGAAGCTCTGCGAGAACTTGGACCTGCTGATATCAATTGCGAGAATAAACTGCGCGGCCGTCTCGGCTACTCTTCTGGGGATGCTAACTCTGTGGGGAAACATCTTCAGCTGCTCAACACTCCACTGGGGAAAAACCAATCATGATCTGATCAACTTCCAAGGACTCGGCTCTCTTGGACATCTGCAACCTCGGTTGAGGAAGGAGAAGTCATTCTGCTTCGCTGGAGAGAGTGCGACTCTGGGGAAATACAGCATCAGCTGTTCAATGCTTTGCTAGGGAAAATCCACTCATGGTCCCAACTGCTTTCTAGGATTCGGCTCTCCTGGGGGTTTTGCGGACTCAGCCGGGGAGGGAGAAATCATTCTACTTCATTGGAGAGTACAACTCTGATGAGGAATTCTAATTCCGCTTGGGGAAGAAGGAGTCATCCGACTTCAGGGGAGAGTATAACTCTGCAGGGGAAGACAGCGTCAGCTGTTCCAACACTCTACTAGGGAAGAGGGAATCATCCAACTTCAGGAGAGAATACGGCTCTGATGGGGAATCTCAATTCTGCTGGAGACTTCGGTCTGGCACCATCAGTTACTGCATACTTCGGCATACGAACAACTTCCTGCGAAACCTGCACTTGTGACCCGGTGCTGGGGGGAGAATCCTGCTTCGGCGACTTTACTGGGGGAAATACGAGCTTCTGCGTGCGACTCAGCTGATGAGGTGACGTTCCTTCAGGATGCGTCTGCTTCGGGAAAAGAATCATCTCTGCATGGGGAGACATATCAATGCTCATTATCCTGCGTTCAGGTTCTGCGGAGGAGAGCCTACTGAACACTGCTGGAGAGGGAGGGCTCGCCCTGCTTCGGGGATGCGCACGACACACTGTCTGGAAGGTGCTACACCTGCAACAACACAAACAAACAGACAAGATACCCTCCTCCAAGGGACCTACCAAGGTTATTATCTCGTGACAATATTCAGGTAATTAATTGTTTCAACAATCAATGGGCCTAGGCCCGTAAGTTTATGTATGCGCATTTTATCAAAAACATCGGCGCTTTCATTCACAAACAAAACAGATAAATGCTAAAATAGGCAAACAGAATTGCTGAATAACACGTATTTTATTGATGGTGAACCCCTGAATGGGCAAAAATGTTTTACAACAGAGGCAAGCTCCTGGAAGGAGGAAGCCGCGCAAAAATAAAACATAAATATACATCAGTATATACAAATGTCGGCAACGAGGCGTAGACGAACACCATGAGTTGATCCCTCTAAGACCCACTCGACTTCGATACTTCTCCGACGCTTCAGCTTCGGGAGAGATTGATTCAGATAAACGGCCCTCAGGTCTTCCAAACCACTAAACAATGAAAGTCCACACGTGGAACGCAGTCATTTGCTTATTCAAATCCCTAATTTTTGCGTGAACCGCCCTTTACGGGTTTTCAGTTCACCGGGATACCCTTTTTTGCCGAAGCCGCCCAGTGTAGGTTTTCGACTTCGCGGGTGTACATTTTTTCAATATATCCCTAATTTTTGCCCGAACCTTTTATTCTGTTTTTGGTTCGCCGGGATGCCTCTTTTTTGCCTGGACTCTTTCTTTTTTGTCCAGCGGGTCTCTTTCAAGCAAAGTATTTTTTAACTGCGTCCGCGTTCACCGGGGATGCAAAATCTTCACCATCCATCGTGGATAACAACAACGCTCCTCCCGAGAAGACCTTGCTGACGACATACGGCCCTTCGTAATTCGGAGTCCACTTGCCCCGGTTATCGGAGTGTGGCGGAAGAATCTTCTTCAGGACGAGATCACCCGTCTGAAAGCTTCTAGGACGCACCTTCTTATCATAAGCTTTCTTCATTCGGCTTTGGTACAGGCGACCAAATGCAATCGATACTAACCTCTTCTCGTCCATCAGGCTGAGTTGGTTCAAACGATTCGTAATCCATTCTGCCTCGTCGAGTTTCACATCAACCAAAACTCGCAAAGAAGGAATCTCCACTTCTAACGGTAGGACAACTTCCATACCGTACACCAAGGAGAAAGGAGTTGCCCCGGTCGACGTACGCACCGTCGTACGATAACCGTGCAAGGCAAACGGCAGCATCTCGTGCCAATCTTTGTACATCACAACCATCTTCTGAACAATCTTTTTGATGTTCTTGTTGGCGGCTTCGACGGCGCCATTCATCTTCGGCCGGTAAGGAGATGAGTTGTGGTGTTCAATCTTAAAGCTCTGGCACAGCTCCTTCATCATCTTGTTATTCAAATTCGAACCATTATCAGTAATGATCCGCTCGGGAATTCCATAGCGACAGATGATGTCCCTCTTTATGAATTTAGCTACCACCTGCTTGGTCACATTAGCGTATGAGGCTGCCTCCACCCATTTGGTGAAGTAGTCGATAGCTACCAGAATGAAACGATGACCATTGGATGCAGTGGGTTCGATCTTGCCTATCATGTCGATGCCCCACATGGAGAACGGCCAAGGGGAGGACATGACGTTTAATGGGCACGGAGGCACATGAACTTTATCAGCATAAATCTGGCATTTATGACATTTCTTCGCGAATCTGAAGCAATCCGACTCCATAGTCAGCCAGTAATACCCTGCTCTCAGGATCTTTCTCGTCATGGCATGCCCGCCGGCGTGCGTGCCGAATGTGCCCTCATGGACTTCTTCCATGAGCGTACTTGCCTCTTTCTCATCTACACATCTGAGTAGCACGAGATCGTGGTTTCTCTTATACAACACTCCATCAGGATTGAGATAAAAGCTTCCAGACAGCCTCCTCAGAGTCTTCTTATCCTGGGTTGACGCACCTGCAGGATACTCCTTAGTCATAAGGAAGGTCTGGATGTCGTGGAACCATGGCTTGCCATCGGCGGCATCCTCGATTGCAAAGACAAATGTCGGTCTGTCAAGACGCGAAAGAACAATTCTTGGAGCCTCATTCCAAAAATTAACCTTATACATTGAAGCCAACGTGGCTAAGGCATCCGCCATCTGATTTTCAGCCCTGGGTACATGATGAAGTTCCACTCGATCGAAGAACGGAAGCAGCCTCCTGGCATAATTCATGTACGGCACCAAATTCGCTTGACGAGTTTCCCACTCCCCTTTAATCTGATTGATTACAAGCGCTGAGTCACCATATACGTCTAGATTCTTGATTCTCAAATCAATTGCCTCTTCTAGACCCATAATACATGCTTCATACTCTGCTTCATTGTTGGTAACTGGAAACGTCAGTCTTGCAGTAAACGGGATGTGGGATCCATGAGGAGTTGTGATGATAGCCCCGATACCACTTCCATAGGAATTAACCGCTCCGTCGAATATCAACTTCCACTGAGACTTCCTATCTGGCCCCTCATCGGGCAATGGCTCATCGCAATCCTTCGCTTTGAGAAACATAATATCTTCGTCAGGGAATTCGAACTTCATTGGCTGGTAGTCTTCGATTGGCTGTTCGGCAAGGTAATCAGACAATACGCTTCCCTTAATGGCCTTCTGGGAGACGTACTGAATATCATATTCTGTTAACACCATTTTCCATCTGGCAATCCTGCCCGAGAGAGCCTGCTTCTCGAAGACGTACTTGATCAGATCCATCTTCGAAATTAGCATAGTGGTGTGATTGAGCATATACTGCCGTAGACGTTTGGCGGCCCAAGCTAATGCATAACACGTCTTCTCCAGCATCGAGTATCGAGATTCACACTCAGTGAACTTTTTACTCAAATAATAAATGGCATGCTCTTTTCTGCCCGTCTCGTCGTGCTGACCGAGAACACACCCCATACTATTCTCCAGAACCGTCAGGTACATGATTAATGGCCGTCCAGCCACTGGGGGTATCAAGATTGGAGGTTCTTGAAGATACTGCTTTATCTTATCGAATGCCTTCTGGCAATCCTCATTCCAAGTAATCGCCTGATCTTTCTTTAAAAGTTTGAACATCGGTTCACAAGTGGCCGTGAGCTGAGAGATAAACCTTGCAATGTAGTTTATTCGGCCCAAGAAACCACGAACTTCTTTTTCTGTTTTCGGCGCTGGCATTTCTTGAATAGCTTTTATTTTCGCAGGATCAACTTCAATACCTCGTTCACTAACGATAAACCCCAATAACTTTCCGGACCGCCCTCCGAAAGTGCATTTGTTAGGATTCAGCCTCAACCTGAACTTCTTAAGCCTCTCAAACAGCTTCAATAAGTTGACCAGATGCTCTTCCTCCGTTTGGGACTTTGCAATCATGTCATCAACATATACCTCGATCTCATGATGAATCATATCATGAAACAAAGTTACCATTGCTCTCTGGTAAGTGGCCCCTGCGTTCTTCAGACCGAAGGGCATTACCTTATAGCAGAATGTTCCCCAGGGGGTGATAAACGTCGTTTTCTCCATGTCCTCCGGTGCCATCTTAATCTGATTGTAACCGGAGAAGCCATCCATGAACGAAAACACGGAAAACTGGGTTGTGTTGTCGACCAACACATCGATATGAGGCAACGAGAAATCATCCTTAGGGCTCGCCCTATTCAAATCCCGATAATCGACGCACATGCGTACCTTACCGTCCTTCTTTGGTACAGGCACTATGTTGGCGACCCACGGAGGGTAAGTGGTAACGGCTAGAAATCCTGCGTCCAACTGCTTCTGGACTTCTTCTTTGATTTTTACAGCCATATCTGGTCTCGTCCTCCTAAGCTTCTGCTTGACTGGAGGGCAATCTTCTCGCAACGGCAAGCGATGAACCACGATGTCTGTGTCAAGTCCGGGCATATCTTCGTATGACCAAGCAAAGATGTCACTATACTCTCGAAGCATCTCGACCAGTCTGTGCTTGACATCATTTTACAGCGCAGCCCCTACTCTGATATTTCTGACGAGCTCTTCAGAACCCAGATTTACTATCTCAATATCCTCCTCATGAGGCAGAATAACCTTTTCCTCTTGTCTCAACAAGCGGGCCAACTCTTCCGGAAGGTCTTCGTCTTCATCAATCTCATCCTCGGCTTGATAGATCGGGCAATCGAAGTCGTAGTGAGCCGTAGAGGGTCCAGAGTCGATGTCATCTGTTACGTGGATCCTGCAATAACAAGGGTTAAGTTTAAAGCAAGAATATGCAGGTTAGCACAAACCTCGTTGCCATTTTATTGTTTTTTTTTCGAAACAAACATAAAACAGGAATAACAGAGAACACAATATTTGAGTACGAAGAAAACGCCTTTTATTTATTAACAAAATGCATGTACATAATCCAACAAGGCCCTGACAATAAAACCACTATGCCCCGGGCAGGACATAGGGTTGTACAAAGATTGTAAAAAGCAAATCATTACTCTTCACTTGTCAGCTGGATAATCTCCTTGATGGTCCAATTGTTGAGGCGCTCGCCTGACTTGCTTGGCTGAATCCAGGCATCAAGATCACAATTGCTATCCCCACTGTCCTCAGACGTTGCGTTGATGCTTTCGAAAATTACTCTGCCCTTAGTGAATAGGATCGGCCCCTTCCCACGAGACGAAGACGAAGAAGATGAAGCTTCAACTTCAGGAGAATACCCCAATCCAAACTTATCCTGCTTGATTGGTATCTCCAAAACGTGCCCCCAGCCTGGGGTGGAACCGGCTTCGACGACGGCCGGGGCTTCTTTGAATGAGGAAAGATTCATCTCTTGCTTCTCTATGACAATAGGAGCTACCTCTTTCACCTTGACGGTTTCAAATGCTTGGCAGAGAGTTTCATGGATCTCGCCATCCATTTCGACATACTTAAAGGACGACAAGTGGCTCACCATAATGTCCTCCTCGCCACAGACGGTTACTATGCTGCCCCCGACAGCATACTTGAGCTTTTGATGCAGCGTGGACGTCACGGCACCAGCGTCATGGATCCATGGCCGGCCTAAGAGGCAACTGTAGGCAGGCATGATATCCATGATATAAAAAACCGTATCAAACATCTCCGGACCAACTTGAATCGGCAGGGTCAACTCTCCGAACACGTGGCGCTTAGTTCCATCAAAGGCTTTCACCACCAGGTCACTGGGCGTGCAAAGCAATCCACGAGTGTCCAACTTCATTAGTGCCTTCTTCGGGAGCACATTAAGCGACGATCCCGTATCCACCAGGACATGCGACATGATAGTGCCTCTGCACTCTATTGAGATGTGCAAGGCGCTATTGTGATCTCTCCCTTTAGGAGTCAGCTCTAAATCTGTGAAACCTAGCCCATTGCCAGCATTAACATGGGCTACCACCTCCTCTAGCTGATTCACGGATATCTCCTGCAGCACGTAGGCAGCGTTCAATACCTTCAGTAACGCGTTGCGGTGCGCTTCAGAACACAGCAACAAGTTAAGAATAAAGATCTTTGACGGAGTCTGATGAAGATGATCTACAATCTTGTAGTCGCTCTTCTTGATTAATCGCATGAACTCTTCAGCATCTTTAACTAGCAAATCTTTTTCTGCCCCAGAAGGGACCTCTTCGACAGCTCTGCCTTTACCCTTATCAGCAGCATCAGCCCTGACCACCTTCTCTGCCACAACCTCTGCTGGTGCAAACACCCTACCGCTTCGAGTAATGCCACCGACTCCGGCGAGATTCTGCACAGTCGATTCGTACGGCTCAAGCTCTATCTTCTGACCATTGCAATAAACTTCGGCGCCATCATGCCATGGAACAGCGTTAGTGCTTTCGAATGGGATTGGCCCGGCCCTGGTAATAGTGATAGTAGGCGGTCGGGGCGCAGAAATAGTAATAGGTCGACGAGGAATGGTAATGGTGGCAACTTCATCTGCTTGCTTCAGCACGACCTCCCCTGATACGCTCTCAATGCTCCGGCTGAACTGCAAAATACCCTCAGACATCAGGCTTTGGATACCTTCGACCAGCTGTTCACACCCATCAGGAAGTGTAGCACAAGCCATACATAACTCTCCTCATCCAGGGAAGAAGCCATTCTTCAGCAACTTAGCCTTGACAAAACTAAGTGGCGTCTTCAAGTCTTTGACATCAGTCAGCAAGTCTGCGCTTTCCTCTGTGATAATGGCGTTCACCCCGCCTCCCCTATGATGAGGCATAGGGTTTTTGGTGACATTGGGCACACTATCAGAAAAGTTAATAACCTTGGCGTCTACCAAGTCATGTACTTTGTGCTTAAAAGCTTTACAATTCTCAATCGTATGGCCTGATGCCCCAGTATGGAAATCACAAGTAGCATTTGCATCATACCCCGGTGGTGGTGCCCCTGTTAAGGGAGCCAACGTCCTCTTTTGAACTAGCTGAAGCTGAAGCAACGTTTGCAAGAGCTGCGCATACGACATAGGTGGAGCTTCAAAATGACAGCTTGCCAAAGGAGCCCGGTTCTGATATTTCCTATACCCCTGCTGACTCTGTTGCTGCGGTTGCTGCTGCTGCTGCGGCGGCGGAGCTGCCGGGATATTTATGCTAGCAATCTGCTGTTGAGGGCCCTTGCCCTTTCTCCGAGCATTAGTGACAGCACTGGCATCTCCTTCTCGACGCTTGCCAACGTAGGGTTTCTTACCACCTCCTCCAGCTGAGGATGATTCGCCTTGAATTTTTCCAATCTTTATACCGTTCTCAACATGCTCGCCCATAGTGATGAGAGCCGAGAATGTTCCAGACATGCCATTGACCAGCTTTTCATAGTAGATTCCAGGAAGGGTAGCCACGAACATTTGCACTAGCTCACGCTCAACCATCGGCGGTTGAACCCGAGCAGCCAATTCATGCCACCGCTGGGCGTACTCTTTAAAGCTTTCATTGTTCCGCTGTGAAAGATTCTGAAGCTGAACTCGGTTGGGGGCCAAGTCGCTATTGTATTGATAGTGGAGGACAAACGCTTCAGCGAGATCTTTCCACGTGCGCACTGTAGCGGGCTCCAGGCCCATATACCATTCGAGTGATGGACCAGAAAGACTATCTTGGAAGAAGTGCATCAGCAACTTCTCATCGTCAGAATAGGCGAACATCTTTCTATAATAAGATCAAAGGTGGACACGGGGGCAAGTAGTACCCTTATACTTCTCAAAGACAGGCACCTTGAACTTATGCGGCACCTTGAAATCAGCAATTAACCCGAGCTTGGACATATCAACGCCCAACGTATTCTGATTTTCAATGTCTCTCATCTTGTCTTCCAGCGCTTTGAACCTGAGTCGAGCTTCAGCATTCAACTCTGCTTCTACACCTCTCTGAGAAAATACGTCATCCTGATGGTCCTCCAGCCACGGTTGAGGCACCAACAGATTTCCGACACCAGCATTGCCGTTGACCGGCCCTATGTTAACATTGGCTCCCAGACTACCATTGCCGACGCCTGCCGCGTTGAGCCCGAGATTAGTCATCAGATTGTCGTTAGCACTGTCGTTGCCCCCGGCAACAGGAACAACATTCTGTGGAGCATCCACTGGAGGAGGAGTAGGCACAGCCCCGCCGTGCAGTATGCCATTACTGTCAACCCTAGAGATCAAAGGTTGAACCAAAGTACGAAGCTGGTCCTGACCATTAGCGACCACCTGCATCAGTTCCATAAAACGATCCATCCGTTCACGGAGCTCTTGAACATCTGACTGCACCTGGTCCATGATCCTTGTCTGATTAGCGCGAGTTGAGTAGCGGTGGATGAGTCTTTGATCAATCCTGGAGACCGGAGACAGCTCGGAACCTGCGAACCTGAAAAGCCTGCCAACATTAAAGGTTAGGACAAGCAACAAAATGTATGTCATGCAAAATGCTTCATGCAGATGTATGCGTGTGTCTGTGTGCTTGAGAGATTTCCCCCCGACCCTAGCGCCTTAGTACCAGTGCTGACAATAACCAGAAGAATAGAAATCTGAGCCCAATCATGGAAACAACAATCTCATATATACATAGTACCAGCGATAGCCAACTTCGACACATCAGGGATCGAGAATTCGTACGCAACAGTCTTTTTGGGAGAGGCTGCAATACTACAATAGGAGGCGAGAGGTCCTGGATCGGGGAAACGGTACCTGTCATAGACACACGTCAATGGAATGCAAATGAACATGCAAACTAATGCAAAATGCAGGCATGCAACAATATATCCAGGTGGCTGCTGTGGAGATTCGGTATCAACAGTCATTGATGAGAAGGAAACCCCGGTGTAAGACCACTAATCTGATCTGCCCAGAATAACCATCTACTAGGACCAAGATCAAAATTCTGCTCTGCTGAGAACAAATGTCTGGTAACAAGGACCCCGGATGTATGATCAGAAAATGTCCGCTGATGAAGTCTTCAGGCCCCAAATCAAAAATTTGCCCTCTCAAGAACAAACGTACAGCTGTTGACGAAATCTTCAGACCCCACTCAAAATCTGCCCTATCAAGAACAAACAACATCTGCTGATGAGATCTTCAGACCTCACTCAAAATCTGCCCTATCAAGAACAAACCTCTGATAACAATACTCTGATCAAAACCTGCTCTATCAAGAACAGACAAACACCCGATGATAAGATCCTCTGATCAAAATCTTGCTCTGTCAAGAACAGACAAATCTGCAACTGAGAACCTTGGTACCAACATAACTGATTCACTGTCAAGAAAACCGGGTAGTCTGAAGGTCAAAATTTCCTGCAATATCCCAATCCCATTCACAGGTATGGACCTAATCCACGGACAAAGGTACGGCATCCTATGCGGTCATCAGCGTCACAGACTTTCATGAGTGATGATACGATTCCCGGAAGGAGTGGCATCATCAAATCATGAAGAGGCCTCACTTAGCTGGCTTCCAAATGATTGGTCCCCAGAGTCGACAATCCTCACGTCTGGACTCCCCTCAGATCCTCAGGACCGGAAAGGAGCACCTCTGCAAGAATCTCGTCTGAGCGCAGATTTTCGTAGGGAACTGTGCTTGCTCAGCAGACAGGTTCGTCTACTACTTCTCCGCAACTATATCTAGGTGTATACTCAAGCCCAGGTCCGACTTCTCACTCATAGTAACATCCCTCTCCCACAGCAGGACAGATAATCATATCATACTGGAAATAAAAATGCGGGAAATAAAGTGCGGGAAGTAAAAATGCGATAAATAAATGCAACCCAACAAGCAAACATACACGCGCTAGGATTGACTCTCATAGGGAACCGAAGAACCAGAGATTCTGGGTTCGGTCCCTAGCAGAGTCGCCAGCTGTCGTTTGCGCGAAAATAAGGTGCCGGCATGACAGAAGAGTCGCCACCTTTCGTTATTTATCCCTCAGAGCGGGAAAGGAAACGATCGGAAAAACCTGACGAAAAAGGGTAAGACAAGGTCATCACAACCATTGTCTGGGTTCGGGAGTCGGTTGCGCAAGGGGAAGGTATTAGCACCCCTCACGTCCGTCGTACTCGACGGGATCCTCTCTTGTTTATTTACTTGGACGGGTTGGTTTTATTCTATCTACCTATCAAGGCTGGCTGAAAAAGAAAAGAAAAATGACTCGGCAAAGCGTCGCACTTTATGCCTACGTATTCTCATCAGAGAATGAGAAATCAGAGTCAACGTAGTTCGGCCTACGAAGGATTATGGGGAAAGGTTGAAGGTTGCTCGCTAGGACGTCGCATCCTATGCCTACGTACTTCCACACAGTATGGAAGATCAAAGCAAACGTAGTTCGGGAAACTACGGCTTATTTCCTGAAAGAAGTGTTTTTTATTGTGTTTGCGATTTCAACCACACTAGAGACTATGACCTGAGAGTGAATGCGTCGCATGTCACCCAAAGGGTACCATACTAAACATCCAATCTCAGATAGCTTAAGGCTCGTAACGTACGAAAGAAATCATTCATGATTACTGTATCTTAAACTGCTTTGAGATGAGAAGAGAACAGACCCGACTAGGAGGGAGACTATCAAGTCCTACTGTTGTCATACCATGGATTCATCCTATGGTTGAGGTTTGAACAGGGAACTCCTAGAAGTTGTCATGCATAGGTTTCAACCTAAAAGTCTATCATCAAATCCTTATCAAAGGAAATGAGAGTCCTAAGGGATCATGTCAATGATACACCAAAACAGACAAAGCATCAGCTTAACAGTAAAATGCATGCAATGCAAGTGAGGGAGGAAATGTGTGTGGGGTTTCAGCCTCCACAAGCTCATCTCGACCTCAAGCCATTCATGAAATAACAGTAATCATACTGAAAATAAACAACCTGCTATCAAGCAATAAACAGTAAACTGCAGTCATACAGATAAAAATGAAATGAAATGCCATCCATGCTTGAGAAAGAAATCATCTACATCTAATCTCTCCCTAATCCTAACCCTAAAACAAAACCCCAATCTCTAAGCAAAGCCCTAAAGCAAAACCCTACACAAGAGAAATCAATCCCAGTCTTCAAGCTTCAAAGCAAGCTTACCAAAGAAAGGGAGCTAAGTAAGTGTTGCAGTTAGAATATGATATCAAATTATTAATTAATTTGAATCGCATCTTTAGTTCACAACCGCTCTTTGATTTATCCGAAGGAAAAGGTCAAAAGAGGAAAACCTAATTTTGCATCGTAAAGACAATGCGGGGAGAGATCTAGGTAAGGGGTTGGTTAAGCTTAGGGAAGGTACTAGCACCCTAAACTTCTGTAGTACTCTACAGGAACCTTTTGTTTATTGTATGCTTTTTTATTTTATTTATTATCTGCTTTAATATATATTGAGCTAAGGGATAGAGTGACCTAAAAGAGACCTAAGGGTTAGACCTAAGTTTACTCGGCAAGACGTCGCATCTTGTGCCTACGTATCCTGGATAGGGAATGGAATCAGAGTAATCGTAGTTTCCCTCGAAAGGGAGGTTAGAAACTTCTTAACTATGGTCAAGGTTTCGATAGGGAGTAAGCATTTCTTAAAGAAACGCTTACGTGGAGTCTTTGAAACTCCAATTTCTATGTTAAAGTTGTTGAATTGAAATTAGGGTTAAATTAGGGATTCCACGACGGGAAACCCTAAACAGAGTACGGCGACTCTTTGACCTAATGCTAGGGTAAATGGTATTTTCGTCCACGGCGGGACACCTAAGCCAATTAGGGTTTTGAAATGGTTGAAACTAGGGTTATTGACTCGGCGGTCAAACTGTTAATCCTAATTCCTTTGGAGGAAAATATAACGGTAAAACATGCAAGCAAGGCAAAATACTATATGGCAGAAATTAAAATGCGGAAAGTAAAGAAAACGGTAAAAAAAGCATCGCGACGATCACTCGCGTAAATTACAAATTTCCAAAAAATGCAAAATAAAATAACCGCGACCATGGCCTCGCGTAAATTACATCCATGGAACAAAAATGAACAAATGAAATAATAACGAGTTGAAACAAACAAATTAACGAGGGTTAAACAAAAATGAAACGGCTAAATCAAAACTTATTTTTTTTTTGAGTTTTTATTGAGAAGAGGAGAGGAGAATTAATTTCATGCTTAAATGGAGAAACTATTCTAATTATTTACTAAAAATTTTAATAAAGAAACTGGTTTTAATTTTAATGAAAAAAATGTCTTGAAAAAAATGTTTTAATTTTATCAAAAATAAATGTTTTAAATTTTAATAAAAAAATGTTTTAAACTTTAATGAAAAAATTTGATTTAAATTCAACGAAAAAGGTTTTAATTTTTGTTTTAGTGAAAGAAAGGTCATTTTTTAATTTTTGTGTTAACTTAATGAAAAATGGTTTTAATTGGAAAAAAGCTTTAATTAAGAAAAACTGTTTTATTTAGAAATATGTTTTTAAATAAAAAATGGTTTAATTTTTGAAAAAAAACTTTTTAGAAAGATCTTAATTTTTAAAAAACTGATTACGTTATGTTTTTTTTTGTTGAAATAGCTTACCTAAACTTAATTGCATTATTAATTACAAACTACATAGTTAATATAAATGAAAAAAATAAACAATTGAATAATAAAATAAATAAAAAATGAAACGTAAATAAAAAGGCTTCTGCCGTTTTCTCCATGGATGGCTATCGAAACTTTTCCTCTCCTTTAATCCTTGCATGTCAATGGTTCCTTCTTCTATTTATTCTTCCCATTAATCTACAATCAATGAACAAAACAACACACAAAAATCATAAAATGCCGTAAATCAAAGGAAAGAGAAAGCTTACGGTAACGACGATGATGTTGAACGAACTGAGCCTACGCCGTTGGGACTTTTTGCTCGCCGGTAGTGCTTGGCCGATGATGAATTCAAACCTTTTAGGGTTCTTCCAAAAAAATTCTCTCTTCTGATAAATCGTGAGAACGGCCGCCGTTTTTCTCTTTTGTCTCCTTCCCCTTTCTCAACCACAACTTATGTTTATATAGGTAACAAATTAGGGTTAACTCTAACCTAATGCCCACTTTAAAGCCCAAATTAAATTAATCAAAACTAAAAAAAACAAACTAAAACAAACTAAAACAAACTTAAAAGAATAAAATATTTTCTAATATTTTTAATTTTATGATTTTTTGATGTTTTTATGAATAATATGGAAAAAAGTGAAAAAATAATATTTTTTAAAAAATAATTTAAATAAAATACGAAAATAATAATTAAATAATAAAAAAAAACTATTTTGTTATTTTTTTTTATAAAAATAGAAAAGTTAGAATAAAAATAAAAGAAAAACAAAAAGTGAAAAAGGTGGGATTCAAACTCTCGACCTCTCACACTCACAACTCCTTACACACGGTCTCTTGCCAATTGTGCCATTTTATTCATTCAAAATAAAGTGGCACTAGAAACTATGTAAAGGTAGGACAAATTTGGGGTGCAACAGTAAGCAGACTCATAGTGTCTTCCTCAGGAAAGCACTAGGAGGCTTATACTTAGGAGTCATATCCTATGTGGCTCAACAACTGTGATCAGTTTACGTTCCTCCTCAGGAGAAACTAAACTCACATGAAGGCTCCAACGTCACTGGATATTTAGGAAATCCTACCTGAACTAGTGGAACTAAGTGAATAGACCCATAGGACCTTCCTCAGGAAAGTACTAGGAGGCTTCCACTTAGGAATTGTATCCCATGTGGCTCAACAACTGTGATCAGTTTACATTCCTCCTCAGGAGAAATTAAACTCACATGTTGGCTCCAACATCATTGGATACTTAAGAAATCCTAGATGAACTAATGGAACTAAGTGAATAGACCCATAGGACCTTCCTCAGGAAAGTACTAGGTGGCTTCCACTTAGGAATTGTATCCCATGTGGCTCAACAACTGTGATCAGTCTACATTCCTCCTCAGGAGAAATTAAACTCACATGTTGGCTCCAACATCCTTGGATACTTAAGAAAGAGGTGAGAAGAAAGAATGAAAGTCATTCATAGTGCCTTCCTCAGGAAAGTACCATGAACTTCCCTCAAACTTCAGGATCTCAAACCTCACAGACAGGGAATAAGCTCCAACCTCTGAGTCTCTGGGTCTTGGTATTCAATCTCCTTCACCATGCTCTTCAACAAGATCTTCAAAACAAACTAAGCTCCACAACAAACTCCCAAAAATAACCCCCCAGAGACAGGCAAATAACCACAGAACAGTCAAAACCATCAGTCAACTTCAGAAAATACCTAAAAATATTAAAGCAAGAGGGAAAAATCTAACAATCATTCACAAGGGTCTATAACATCTACCCATACCATCCCTATATACCCATACCCAAAAATCAAATCAAAACTCTCCACAGAAAATGAATTATTTCACCTATGCATCCTTAAACCCTAATTATGATACCCTAATGCTAGCCTAATTAAACTAACCAAATTTTAGTCTAAAAATCAAGAATTAAATCCTATGGGAAACTATGATTCAATATCTAATCACACCAAAAAGAATGAATTAAAAATCCTAAGGGAAGGTCCTAGAATAAATTCTACAAAATGGAGTACAATATTAACCCTATTAAAATGCTATTTAAATGAAAAATACTCTAAAAATATTAAAAGAAAAATAAAATGGAATTTTATTTATTTATAATTTTCTAGACAAAATTATGAACATGTGAAAAAAACAAGCATTAAAAAATACTAATTTTTCTATTTTCTATGAATTTTTTAATATGCAATAAAATATAAAAGAAATGAAAATAAAAGAATAAAAAGAAAAAGGGGAGGGGGGTGTTAAACTTAAAGCGCCCAGTTGATTTTATGATGGGCCCAGGAATATGGGGGTGCGCGTATCAAGTTGGTAGGCCCAAGCGCTATCAGAAAAATCAAAAGAAAAAATAAAAAGAAAAATGGAAAAACAACGGTATGAATAGCAACTTAATTCAGTTAAAAAAAAAAAAGATTGGGCCGTGCAAGGGGTGTGAATAGCACAAGTTCATTGAGCCCAGAATCCACCTTTAAGTAAAACGGCGCGTTTTACTTCTAAGCTCTCCCTCCGTTTCTGAATTTGAACAAGGACCGTTGGATGCGCTTAACAAGTCAAGATCTGGATACGATCGGACGGCTGGGAGGTTGTCTTCAACCTCCAGCTAGGGTTTCATCCCCAAACCAGTTTCCATGCACATACTTCATCTTCCTCGTTCTCCCTCGTCTGGCCATGGAATAACACACTATAAAAACCAAACTTGCCCCATTTTCCTCCCTCTACACGACCAGGCACGTGATTTTGTCTAAAACCCTCCCCAAAACCAAACCCGATCGCTGGAAGTCTTGGGTACCACTGAATTTCATCTGATATGCATGATCACCATTCTTGTTGAAACTAACCTGGGATACTCTACATGTTATGGGGATCATACTAAACTAAAGAACTAAGATTATAGTACACTAGGTTATGTGTTCTTGATCCTAAAACAGAAACTACCATGGAACCAACTTTCATATAATGCCTTCAAACTCATCACAATTCATCCCTAAGAGTCTCTAATCACATTTATCCTAACAACAAGTTCTAAAACTGAATAATTAAGGGGATTCGAATGGAGTTGCTTACCTTGCAAGTGATGATGGCTATGGTGGTTAGCTTTCAATTCAAGCCTTGATGCTTGCTTCAAGTGATCTTCAATGGATGCTAGTTCTTCTGTTTGCACTAGTTCTTGCTAACACTTCTTGAATCACTCTATCCAATTCTTCATGCAACTTGGAGTGAAGACTTGGATCTCATGAACCAGCCACGAATTCCTCTCAATTTTGTTTGCCAATTGCTCTATGATGATGGTAGATGATGATGATAACAAGAATGATGCTAATTGATGAAGTTTTAATGGAGTTTGAAAGCAAAATGCAATTTGGAGTTATGGAATCAAACTATGTAATGCAAGCACTCTCAATCACCAACCAGGGCATGGATCATCTCTAGGGCATATATAGATGTCAAAAGAAGTGTGTGGAAGCTTTGAGAACCTTCCAAGAAGTTTCTAGAATGTGTCATGCAATGAGAATTTGAATTTTCTATATTTAGTAAATCTCATGAAATCTCATGATAAACCATGCAATCCCACTTAATTTCTCCTCAAATGATATTATGATATAAGAACAAGGTCTTACAAACCCTTATGTAGCATTTTCTCACTTTCTCTTTTGGTGCCTTAAAATGCAAGAAACAAATTTACAAAGCAACTCCAATTTTTAAGCCTAAACTCAAAAATCTATTTGAACCATTGTTTTTAAAATGATGTTTGGAGTCAAAATGACATATTGGATGACCCATTTTGGATTTGTACATCTCTCAAACCAAAATTTCATTTCAACTTTTTTAACTTATAAGCCATTTACAAGCCATTTGCACCACTTTTAAAAATCCATGCTCTAAGCTTTTCCAAACTTTCACACCCTCTTTTATAGCCTTAAAATACTATTTTGAACAACTTTGATGTTTTGAGTTTTTCCATTTGAGGCTTGGAAATAGGAGATATGGCCTTTGCTTAAAATGACCTATAACTTCCAAATGACCAAAATACCCCTGTCTTGTTCAAACCATAAGTTGAGTTCTATAAATCATATCAAGTACTTCTAGTACTCTATAGAAAGCTAAGAAGATTATATTTAACATTCATGTTGACCAAGAAATCATAGGAATCATCCTACTAGGGCAAAAGTTGTCTGCAAGTTGGGTGACTTTCCAGGACCCAGATTCACATACCTCAGCTGACCTGTAATTTGTCAAAACCATAACTTGAGCTCTGCAACTCCTATCAAGGACTTCTACCACTCAAATTAAAGCTAAGAACAAGCTCTACAACATTCATGTTGTGGGGAAGATGAGGTATCAATCATATCTTGAACTAAAACTGCCTGGAAGATAGGGGTCAAATTAGGGTTTTTTCACTGACAATCCTTAGAAACCCTAACTCAAAACTTCTCAAACTCCTCAATCATGATGAGTTGGTCTAGGAATCATCTTTATAACATCTCCACACATCATTCCATGATCTCATGGCCTTTGGATTAGGTCTCAACCTTCTCCAAATCTTCAGCTAATCTAGGATTGACCCAGTCAAAACCCTAATTTTACCATTCATGGTTGAATCTTCTGAATCCTTGCACAATGACCTCTCTGGGCTTCATGATGACTCTCAAGCCATCTCATAGGCTTTTTCAAAGCATCAAATTTACTCTCATAGTCTCAGAATCATCTGAGGAGCACCCACAACTCTCAGGCTATGAAGCACACAACTCTAGTTTCAACCAATCCCTCTGAGGATCTCTTGAACTTTCTGATGAAGATATCAACTTTCAAACACTTGATGGATGAATAAATGTTGGTCAAATTTTGGGGTGCAACACATTGGTCGCTCGCTTAGAAGTGTTTTAGGATGGTGCTGACTGCTAGTATAAACTACTTGGGGCTGAGTTTGCGTAGACACTTGAAACTTTGGTACACGTAGGTAGTGAAACCGACTCGTATAAACCGGAGGTCTAAGGTGTCAGGACGGTACTGGTTTTGTTAGAATTGTCGTCTCGGAGTTTCAAAACTTGGTTTGAACTCGGGCGCATTCTCGTGATGCTTTTGCTTTTGAGGAACGAACGAAAAGTTTTTGTTTATGTCGAATAAAGCGGGGATGTTTGCGTAACGGAAGAAGATATATATAAAAGAGCTTTTATTTGATAAAACGTGAAAATGTTCGAATTGAAATTACGGAATTAAAAGTACAAGGGAATGGGAAATAAATGCTCCGCTCCCACACTATCTCAATCAGTGTCCCCACTGATTTGAAATAATGCGAGAGGGAAATACAAGGGAAATGAAAATACAAAGAAACTGAAAATATAGTAAACAAATAAGGAAAGAAATAACTAATCACGGCCTCTGCCTCGGTCACGTCCTCTCTCGCGTCCTCTGGCTCTGACTTGGTCGGCTCGGGCCTCAAAGTACAGTGCTCCGGTGTGATAGACATAGTCGCGGAGTCCTTCGAACTGCAAGGTCAGATTCTCCAAGTTCTCAGTAATGGTTTCCTGGCCGGTTTGGAGTTGTTGCATTTGAGTCTGATGCCAAGCTTCGAACTGCTCTGCTCGCTGATTCTGCTGCTGCATCATAGCGAGTATCTGGGCCTGCTGGTCGAGGGATCGGTGGAGGTCGTCTTCAGAGTAGTCGGGCTCTGGTCGATGGCGGCGGCGGCGGTAGGATGTGCCCTCAGAAGGAAGTGGTTGTGATGCCTCCGGTTGCTCGGTTCTGTCCAACTCATCTTGGATTTCGTCATCAGAACCTTGGGTGTGGGTCTGAGTTGGAGCAGCGGCAGCAGCAGGGGCATTGAGGTTAAATATCCAGTTGGCACGATCCTCTGGGTGCATCCGGGTGCGTGATGGCAGGATGATACTTCTGACGGTTTTGCCACGTACGACCGGGTGGTACTTGCCATCGGCCCTGGAACGGATGAGGTGAGAAGCTCTGCAGTGGTCGGTGTCGAGGAACACCGAGGGAATGGCATGGAGATGCTGGAGGCGGTCGCCGAGGTTCAGCCCGAGTGCAATGGAAGTAACAATCCCGCCAAAGTAAAATGGCTTAGAGCCACGGTTACAGTTGGCCTGAATGTGGGCCAGGAAGAACGGAGCGACGTTGATGGGCTCGTTGTTGAAGACACAGAGGAGAAAGAAGAGCTCTTTCGAGTTCACCTTATGGTTGCTATCCCGGGCGAAGATGGTGTTGCTCAGTGCCCGGTGGAAATACCGGATGGTCGGGTTGTGGATATGCGTTGCATGCAGAGAATCCCAGCCATCGGCATTGATTCCAGTTAACTGGTACCAGAGCGCGAAGGCTTCATGCTGAAACTATTTGGTGAGGCGGCGGTGAGCATTGTCGCCGCGAGGGAATTGTAAGATGGCGGCAATCTGGTTCTGGCTCAGTTGATAGTTCGTGCCGAACATACGGAAACATGCGGCACCGGAGTGTTGGCTGAGGTCGCCGCTGGAAGTGAAGTAGGTGAACGAACTGAGGAACTCGAGGGTGAGTTGTTTGTACGTCGGCTGCGGATTTGTGCAGAGGTTCCAGATGCCGACTCTTTGGAGCATCCAAGTGACGCCGTCAAGGAGGCCGAGCTCCGTGAGCGATGGGATATGTGGGTAGTGGGTCGGCTGTAGAGACCGTTGATGGAAGGCGATATAGTTGGCCCGCTGTTTGTCTCCGGAGTCGCCGTCGCTGAACACGATGTTGCTGAGGTCTGGGGTTTCGTTGTTTCTCGCCATTGTTGGAAGATGCTGAGGAAATGTGGAGTGAAAAATGTTACAGAAGTGGATTAGGAAGTTGAAATGGGAGTTGGAATATATGGGGCAAGGTGGGAAAACGAAAATTGGAAGTGGGGTTTGAGTTTGTGATGATTGGGAGTTGAAAGGATATGAGTGGGAGAGAAAACGCAACCCCTGTTACAGCAGATAACAGTTTTGGGCTCGTGACAGTGGTCACGTATCTGTGACGGTCGTCACCCGTGTGACGAGCGCCAGGCTTCTGTGACAGTCGTCACACCAGCAAAATCTGCAGAACGCAGAATTTTGCTATGGGGGTGTTCTTGCAATGGTTTTGAGGGGTATAAATGATATGGCAATGTATTATATCGGCCAATAAACAAAGGATAACGTAAAAAAAAAACAGAATCGATGAATAAAGAATAAAATGGAAATATCATGTAATTGAAATGATTGTTTGTAATGTAATACATAAGGGAAATTAACAATGCAAAAATCAAAATAATTGAAAACGGACGGAAAGTAGAAAAACTAAACTAAACTAGACTAAAGCTAATATCTAGTCTTTTCGTGCCTTCAATTCATCAAACTTCCGAGCGTAGTAGTCGAGCTGGTCACAGACTAAGTCCATGAAGACTATGAGTTCGTTGTGTATGCTTGTGACGTCTTCTTTTATGGTGGTCAGAGCTGCGTCAACGTTGTCTAATCGGTGCAGGACAGTATCCATTTTGTCGGTGGATTCCTCAGGAATGGGCTCAGGATATGTGTTGTAATGCGGAGGGGTCGTAGGGTCTACCTCAGCTTCTGATACAGCATCCTCATAGTACATATAATCATGTGCTTCAGAGATGTGATCACTGTCGTACATGTAATTCTGCGGTGTTGATTGAGGTGAAGGAGGTCCCATAGGCTCATCCAATTCATAAAGCCAGTTGTCCTTGTTATGGATACTTGTCATCTGATGATTTGGCAATGTGAATAGCTGGACAGGTTTGTCATTGATGAGGTACTCGTAAGGTCCAGGTCCCATAGTTCTTAAAATGCGCCTGTTAAAGCAGAACTGGATATTCATGGGTCGGATGGTGCCAAAACTAGTGCTTGCATTTAGGTGGAATTTAAGGCCAAGCTCGTGAGCAATCATTGTCACAAGGCCTCCTATTAGAATAGGTGATTGTGGGTCCTGAGTGAGGCGTCGGAAGGATCTCATCATAAAAGGTACTGCATTCACTGTACGGCCCTGAGAAGCACAAAACATGATAAATAACTCTTCTTTAGATACTGTAGTAATATTTTCTTCTTTTCCGAAAAGGGTGTGAGCTAGTATCTTATGAAAGTATCTGAAAGCTGGGTTATGAATCTCATCATTATACATGCTGTTTGGGTCAGGGTGATAGTCGCCTGTGATTCTACCCCAGAACTGGTTGAGTTCAAAATCAAGATCGTCATCTTCGGCACTGATGAACACATGTGGTCCGCTAGAAAATCCTAGGAGGTTAGCTAATGACATCCGGCTATGGGTTTGGTCCATTCCAAACATCCTAAAGGTGATCAGCTCTATGTTGGATCCAAAACCATAGTTGGGTAAGTACCTGAAGGAACTAAGGAATTCGTAGGTGAGGTCCTTATAGGTAGCAAAACGGGTTTTCAAAGCAGTGTTCTCCCAGCCTAAATGATTGAACAGGTATTGGATGTTATCAGTAATTCCTAGTTTCTCCATGGTAGACTTATCATAATATAGTGTTAAGGCTATGTCTCTCTCAGTTAATGCTTCAAATCTTGCCTTTTGAGCTGGTCCTCGAAAATGAACCTTTGCAAAGTCGTACGCGGCCATACTTGCAGGTAAGTCGGAGAAAAAACAGGAGGAAGGTTTTGAAGACTTTTAAAATCCTGAAAAGTTTAAAACAGAAATTTGAAGTCAGGATTTTTAAAAACAAAAGGCGGTAAAAACAAAAAATAAGAGAAAAATAAAATAAAATATGAAAATAAAAGAAAGTAAAAATAGTAGCAATTTTAAGTTTAGAATTTTTGTTAAAGTTTCAAAGTAGAATTTTAAATAAAAATGAGAATGAAATACAGTAACGAGGAAAATGCGGGAAAAATTGGGTTGCCTCCCAGTAAGCGCTGTTTTTAACGTCTAAAGCCTGACGATAGCTTGGTGACAAGCTATTCGGGTGTTTGAGCTGGAGGCTCAAGCAATGCTATACTGCAGACTTGAGGGCTGTTTTCGTTCTTATTATAATGTTTTAGACGTTGCCCGTTTACGATAAATGGGGCATTCGTCTTATCGGTAATTTCAATAGCTCCACTCTGAAGTACTTTAGTCACTTCAAAAGGTCCAGACCACCTAGATTTTAGTTTACCTGAGAAGAGTTTTAATCTTGAATTAAATAGCAGTACGATGTCTCCCACACTGAATTTTTTCTTGACTGAACGTTTATTATGCCACTTTTTAGTTTGTTCTTTGTAGATACAGGCATTTTCGTAAGCGTCCAATCGAAGTTCTTCTAATTCGTGTAAGTTCAAGATTCGTTTTTCTCCTGCCTCGGTGTAGTTGAAATTAAGTGTTTTAATGGCCCAGAAGGCCTTATGCTCTAATTCTACAGGGAGATGACAGGATTTACCGTAAACTAATTTGTAGGGTGTAGTACCTATTGGTGTCTTAAAAGTGGTCCTATAAGCCCATAAAGCTTCATTTAGCTTTGATGACCAATCCTTCCTTGAGGTAGCGACAGTCTTTTCCAATATTTGTTTTATTTCCCTGTTCGAGACCTCTACTTGTCCGCTAGTTTGCGGATGATAGGGTGTAGCTAATCGGTGTCGGACTCCATATTTAGAAAGAAGTTTATCAAATATTCGCGATATGAAGTGTGATCCGCCGTCACTAATGACGAGTCTGGGTACACCGAATCTAGGAAAGATTATGTTTTTGAAGAGTTTGATTACTACTCGTGCGTCATTTGTTGGAGCAACAATGGCTTCTATCCATTTAGACACATAGTCTACAGCGACGAGTATGTAGTTATTACCAAAAGAAGGTGGGAATGGTCCCATGAAATCTATTCCCCATACGTCAAAGATTTCTACCTCTAAGATTCCTTTCTGAGGCATTTCATCACGTCGTGAGATGTTGCCAGTTCGTTGGCATCGATCACATTTTAGCACAGCGATGTGAACGTCTTTCCAGAGGTTAGGCCAGAATAAGCCGGCTTGGAGAATCTTAGCGCACGTCTTGGATGTACTAGCATGACCACCATATGGTGCCGAATGGCATTGAGAAATGATATTTTCTATTTCTTCCTCTAGGACACAGCGACAGTATATGTTGTTGGCCCCTCTCTTGAAGAGTAGAGGTTCGTCCCAATAATAGTGTTTCAGATCATGGAAGAATTTCTTCTTTTGCTGATAAGTGAGATCCGGTGGAAGCACGCCTGCAGCTAGGTAATTAACGATGTCAGCATACCAAGGTAATGTGACTTGGGCATAGACGGCTTCTATGGCTTTTTCGAGTTTTGGATCTTCCGAGATTAAGTTAGGCATGTCACTTTCTAATTTGGCTATCAAATGTTCGTACGGGAAATCGTCATTTATCGGTACTGGTTCATGTTTGATGCCTTCTATTCGGGATAAGTGATCTACAACAACGTTCTCGGTTCCTTTCTTATCTTTGATTTCTAAGTCAAACTCTTGTAATAACAGGATCCATCTCAGTAATCTTGGTTTGGCATCCTTTTTGCTTATTAGGTACCTAATGGCAGCGTGGTCTGTGTATATGATAATTTTTGCTCCTACTAGGTAAGAACGGAATTTGTCAAGCGCAAATATAACTGCTAGAAGTTCTTTTTCTGTTGTAGCGTAGTTCATTTGGGCAGGATCTAAGGTTCTACTGGCATAGTAAATGGCATGGAGTTTCTTGTCCTTCCTTTGTCCTAGAACTGCGCCTACGGCATAATCACTCGCATCGCACATGATTTCGAACGGTAGTCGCCAATCGGGTGGTTGCATAATCGGTGCGGTGATGAGGGCTGATTTAATGTTTCGAATGCTTTTAGACAGTCGTCGTCAAAGACGAACTCAGCATCTTTCATCAACAGGCCGGTTAAAGGTTTTGTGATTTTTGAAAAATCTTTTATAAATCTTCGGTAGAAACCGGCATGTCCTAGAAAACTCCGTATTTCTCGTACGAATTTTGGAGGTTTGAGATCTTTTATAATCTCTATTTTAGCTTTGTCGACCTCAATTCCTTTATTTGATATGACATGTCCTAGAACTATTCCTTGTCGGACCATAAAATGGCATTTTTCCCAATTTAGGACGAGGTTCACTTTTACACAACGTTCTAATACCATTTCTAAGTTTTGTAGGCATCCTTCGAAACTTTGTCCACATACTGAGAAATCGTCCATAAATACTTCCATGATGTCATCTATGAAATCTGCGAAGATTGCCATCATGCATCTTTGGAAGGTTGCTGGAGCATTACAAAGTCCGAACGGCATTCGGCGGTAAGCAAAAGTACCATAAAGACAGGTGAATGTAGTCTTTTCTTGGTCATCAGGATGAATGGGAATTTGGAAAAATCCTGAATAACCATCTAGATAGCAGAAATATGAATGTTTGGCTAATCTTTCCAACATTTTGTCTATGAAGGGTAACGGGAAGTGATCTTTTCGTGTGGCTTTGTTAAGCTTCCTATAATCAATGCACATCCTGCTTCCAGTCACGACTCTTTTTGTTATTGATTCGCCTTTTTCGTTCTTAACTACTGTGACTCCTCCTTTCTTTGGTACGACATGAACTGGGCTAACCCATTCACTATCGGAGATTGGATAGATGATTCCTGCATCTAGCAATTTCTTTACTTCATCTCTGACTACAGTGCTTAGGATGGGGTTCAGTCTCCTCTGATGCTCTCTAGAGGTTTTACAGTCTTCCTCTATTGTAATTCGATGCATACAGATTGAAGGGCTTATACCTTTTAGATCGCTTATGTTATAGCCTAACGCGGTGGGGTACTTCTTTAAGACTTCTAATAGCTTTACGGTTTCTAGTTGTCCTAAGTCGGTGTTGACTATCACTGGTCTTTTTAGTTCATCATCTAGGAATTCATATCTAAGTTTTTTGGGTAGTGTTTTAAGTTATAAAGATGGGTTCTTCGGACCTGGCATATGGTTTGGGGTCAGTGCTAAGCTTTCGCTTAGGCTGTTGTCTTTATACGGTTTACGCCAATCATCGTCTTCAGAAATATCGGGTATTTGAATCTTTATTATTTCTGAATACGTGGTCTCTTCATTTTCAAGTTCTCTTATGCATTCGTCAATTACATCTACTAAATAGCAGGTATCGTCTAGGGCTGGTGCTTGTAAGAACTTGGTGAGAATGAACTCTATCTTTTCTTCTCCTACTTCAAATGTTAGCCTTCCTTTCTTCACGTCTATAATAGCTCCGGCTGTAGCTAGGAACGGTCTTCCTAGGACAATTGGGGTAACAGAGTCCTCTTTGATGTCCATGATTATGAAGTCGGTTGGGATGTAGAATTGTCCTATTCGTACTGGAACGTTTTCCAGTATTCCGACGGGATATTTTACTGATCGGTCAGCTAATTGTACGGACATTTTGGTTGGTCTTAGATCTCCCATATTCAGCTTTTTGCATATAGATAAAGGCATAACACTGATACTGGCTCCTAAATCGCATAGAGCTTTGTCTATTACGAACTTTCCTATGACGCAGGATATGGAGAAACTACCTGGGTCTTTTAATTTAGGAGGCATGCGGTTTTGAATAATAGCGCTACACTCTGCAGTAAGTGTAACTATTTCGTTATCCTCGATCTTTCTCTTATTTGACAGGATTTCTTTGAGAAATTTAGCGTATGACGGCATTTGAGTTATCGCTTCTGTAAAAGGAATAGTGATATTCAATTGTTTAAGGAGCTCTACAAATTTCTTAAATTGTCCTGAAGTTTTGGAGTTTATTAATCTTTGAGGATAAGAGATAGGTGGTTTATATGGCGCTGGAGGTGCTTGCGTTTTTTCACTTGCGGTATCCTCCTTCTCGTTGTCTTCCTTCTTCTCTAACTCGGATTCCTTTTCTGCTTGTTTAGTTGGTTTTTGTTGCATGGCTGAGTTTTCGGTCCTCGGATCGATCGGTTCGTCCAATTCTTTTCCGCTTCTTAATATTACAGCATTTGCTTGACCTTTTGGATTCTGTTCGGGTTGTCCAGGAAACGTGCCAGCGGGTGCGGCAGCAGAGGCTTGTTATTGAGCCACTTATGATATCTGTGTTTCTAACATTTTGTTGTGGGTGGCTAAAGCGTCTACTTTTCCGGTAAGCTGTTTAATTTGCTCGCTAGTGTGTATGTTTTGATTCAGGAATTCTTTGTTTGTTTGAACTTGAGTAGCTATGAATTTTTCCATCATCAACTCGAGGTTTGATTTCCTAGGTGCAGTCTGAGCAGCGGCTGGTTTCTGATATCCTGGCGGAGCAGTAGGCATTTGCAATGCGTTATCGCTTTTGTAAGAAAATTTTGGATGATTTCGCCAACCTGGGTTATAGGTATTTGCGTAAGGATTTCCTTGAGCATAATTTACTTGGTCTGGTGGGATTCCGGCCAGCAATGGGCATTCGGGCGCATTATGAGTAGTGCTTCCGCATAACTCGCAGTTTGGAGTTACGACAGCGACGGTTGCAGTGGGGTTAACGGTCAGACTGTCAATCTTCTGTGCTAGAGCATCTACTTTAGCGTTGAACTTTTCAAGGCAGCTGATCTCGTACATCCCACCTTTCGCTGCGGGTTTCCCTGGTGGAGTGCGTTCACCTCCCCATTGGCAGTGGTTCTGAGACATATTTTCGATTAGTTGATAGGCTTCGTCGTATGGCTTATCCATAAGTGCACCGCCCGCGGCGGCGTCTACCGTTAATCTGGTATTGTATAAAAGCCCATTATAGAAAGTATGGATTGTCACCCAGTCTTCTAGACCATGGTGAGGACATGTTCTCATCATATCTTTGAATCGTTCCCATGCTTCGTAAAGAGATTCAGTATCTTTTTGTCGAAATCCGTTGATTTGAGCTCTAAGCATAGCAGTTTTGCTTGGTGGAAAATATCTCGCTAAGAAGACGTTCTTCAACTGTTCCCACGTCGTAACGGAGTTGGATGGTAAGGATTGTAACCATGTCCACGCTCTGTCTCTAAGAGAGAAAGGGAAAAGACGAAGTCTTATTGCGTCTGGAGTTACTCCATTTGCTTTTATTGTGTCTGCGTATTGTACAAACTTCGTTAAATGTTCGTTTGGATTCTCAGTTGCATTTCCTGAGAATTGGTTTTGTTGTACAGCTGACAGCAATGAGGGTTTCAGTTCAAAATCGTTTCGAGTAATAGCTGGGGCAGCAATGCTACTTCTAGGCTCCATCTGAGAGGGTGTAGCGTATGCCTTCAGTGGTTTGTTTTGAGGTCCTTCAGCCATCTTTGATTTTTCTTCGGATTTGGGAATGGGAGTGAGAGGATCGGGAATGTTATGTTTTAGTTGGTACTCAATGATGCGACTTCTTAAATGTAAGAAAATCTCTAGTTCTGCGACTGAAGGTTTTAAGATATCGCCTTGTGGGCGATTACTTGGCATACAATCGACAGAACTAGTAAAGGAAAAATGAAATTGTTAACCTAGTCTATACAGCGTACAGAAGGTTACACTATTGACTAAACGGGTCCCCGGCAACGGCGCCAAAAACTTGATCGCGACTTTCTATGTATAATACAACTTAACTGCAATCAAACTAGTGTTCTCGGGAGTTACTATGTTTAGCTAGGTAGATAATGTTTAAGGAAATAATTTCTGTCACTAAAGGGAACTAAAGATGTTACTTGAATTATAATTACGTGAATCGATATGCAGTAATTATGTTCTTCGGGGATTTGACAAGTTACCGGTGTATGAATTATTTTTCAGAATTTATTTAAGCAGAAAATAGTGATCTGAAGACTTTCGTCTCATGATGGTTGTTGACGCTAGTCATAATTCTAAGGGCCAAATGTACGCTTTCGCTGTCCCATTCGGGGTTAAAACTATTTTTTGGAAATCTCTAAGTTCTAATCTATTTTAAAGTGCTTTCGCTGTTATTAAAACAAATGCCTAGTGTTTACTATCTGGTCTTACCGTAGTTGTCGCTTGTTGGTTCGTACCTTAATTAATTTCCCACTGTCGTGGCAAAACTACTTTTAAATAAGTTCTCGCTTTCGCGACGAAGTTTATTCAGTAAATAAGTTTAAACACTCAGACCATAAACAACTTTTGAAGAAAAGATGGTTTTCAACCGGTTATTATCAAATCCCGTCTGAATTATTATTACATATCGATTACTCTGATTTAGCTAGACATGGATTTGGGAAAGGTAAAACATAAATAAAAACAGAAACTTAGAACATTCATATTACTGATAATAAAAGTTACAATTAACGAAATAATGAAAAACCTGTAACGTATCCAATTGGCTTTTGGCCAAATCCCAACGATGTCGGCAGGATTATGTCTTCAAATCAATAGAGCGCACAAACGAATATTGTCGAAATGGAATACAAGAATAAGGAAAGGAAACAAAAAAATAGAAAGAAATAAAACTGAACTTTTGCTCTGGAAATAAAATTGGGCAGCACTTCGTTGTCTAAATGCGGCTCCCTTTCTCAGCTCCCCTCCTTCCCCTTTTATAGAAATAGAATTCTAACGGTTGTAATTTGAAGAAGGTGGACTTGGAGGTAGAAATATCAGGGAGTAGTGGTCCACTATTTGGGACTTGGAACTGCATTTTGCACGTTCATTTGAAGTTGTGCGTTTTTGCCTGCATGACGGTCGTCACGGTGTGTGACGGTCGTCATGGAGGTGTGACGGTCGTCACAGCAGCAAAATATGCATTCTGCGTTTTTCGTGTTGTTTTCATCTGGTTTTCGTCCATATTTCATCTGTAATTGCTTCTTTTCTTCACATTGCTTTGTTTAGACATGATTATCAAATACCTGCAAAATATCAGACAAATAACATGGAAAGAACCCGAAATCGGATCGAAAACAGTCAAACATCAGTTGAATTATGCATCAATATATATATATACGATTTCGTGTTATCATATGTCTTCTTTCTAATTTCATACACCAGCTCAAGGATACTCCACTCAAACTTTCTTGGAAGCCGTGAATCATCAGCTTATCATTGTGAGTATATGAGGTCATTTTCCGACAAAACATCATCAAATGGTGTCTTTGGAAACTAAGACTGATGTATATCTCAAAGTCTGGTACTCTGAATTTTGGAGGGATTACCAATTCTGGAACTAGGCACATATCAGCAACATCGAGCTCAAGCGTATCATGCACTTCTATAACTCAAACTTTCTTCTCAAAGGCACGAAACCTTTCCTTCATGGGATCAGTCAATGACATCATTTGGGATTGAGTAGGGGTGTTCACTTGTGGAGGATCATCAGAAGGAAGAAGACCATACATTGATTTGGTCAACATAGTGAAACCTGGTGGGGGATAAAAACTCTCCACCTCAACATGCTGAACATTTTTCTTTGACATAACTACCACAATTTCCAACTTGGTTTAACTGGCCTTTTAAGATGTCTATCTTCCTTCTATCTCTACTTGATCCTGCTTCAAATGCTTTACAGCTACCACAAATTCAGTATGAGTGTCAAGAAATCAACTGGATGGCAATGGGCAAACGATGGAATGAGTTTCTGTATTGGAAGAATGATATGTCATGCATGCTTATGAATGCATATGAAATGATATGCAAATGAATGCAATATATTTTTTAGTTATTTCTAGATACAGGATCTCATAAGTCTGAGGTATGAATGAAGGACAAAGGTTGGTTGCTTATTACATAGGTATTTCACTATGTAAGATCTAGGGTTTAATAGGAACCCCAAAGTCATGGACTCATATGGTTGTTCATTATACACGATAGAAGCATGCCAGTTGATGATTCCCTCATATGAATCTATTCAGGGTGATACCTTCGTATCAAATCACATGAGAAAAGCTTCTCGAGAGCCCATACTACGTGACCATCGACATCGGGTTCTAGACAAGAGTCTCAGAGTCATGGACTTTCTTGACTATTTGTTGCGTATGTCAGTCATTGTCAGGAAACAACTCCACCAAGAAGTCTATTTTAAGTGAGATCTTCGTACCGACTATCGCGATAAAAGCTTCTCCGTGACCCATACTACATGACCATCAATCCTAGTTTGGTCAATGGTTCAAGTTTCTACAAAGGTCTTTAGAGTCATGGGTCCCAATGGAAATATTGATCGTCCGTTCCAAGTCCCAATGGAAATATTGATCGTCCATTCCAAGTCCCAATGAAAATATTGACCGTCCATTCCAAAAGTTTGAAGGTCGTCAATATCCTTAATAAAATCTATTCCAAGCGAGGTTCTCGTATCGACTCTTACGAGAAAATCTTCTTAAGAGCCCATACTACTCAACCTCTCATGTCTCATGTTTTTCACTCTAGACTTGGGTAAAGAGTTTTTCCCACAAGGTTTCAAGCCATCAGAGTATCCATAACATGAGCTCAAGAGTTTGAAGTGATAGATACAAGATAATAATAAGGCAAAATATAAGATAAATGCAAGAAATAGAAGAAGGAAAACAAATAAAGCTAACACACATCGCAAATCAAACTAAATTAGGCTTGACTCTTTCTTGCATGGAGAAAATTTCCCCAACAGAGTCGCCATCTGTCGTACCTCAAAAAATACGATCCTTTGTTGAAAATTTTTAGTTTGAACAAAGTCGCCACTTAACTTTATTCATCCCAATGAAGGAATAGGAAATTTTCGATAAAACCTTTAAAAACATAATAATAGTCGTCATAAACATATTCGGGTACGGGAGTCGATTACACAACAGGAAGGTATTAGCACCCCACATGTCTGTTGTACTCAATGAGAACCTCTTAGTTAGCTTTGAGATTGAATGCTAGCTCATGTTTATTTACTTTCTTCGAATGATAAAAGAACCGAAAAGAAAGGAAAGGAAACAGATAAGGGGAAAATTGAGGTTTCTACTATGGTGCTCGCCAAGGATTGGGGTTCTCGTGCCTACGTATCTTCATTGTGAAATGAAGAATTAAAGCGTCCGTAGTTCGGAGGACTATGGGGAAAAAGGTTGAAAACGAAAAAGGTAGATGGGTAAAAAACAAAAAGGTAGTAAACAAAAAAGGTAGCTTGCCAAAATCTCGCAATCTTGTACCTACGTACTTGTTGCACTCTAAAATTTGCCCACCGGTTTTCCGACATTGACTGGCTTTTGTTTCGTTTTCATCTGCATATCATTTAGGCCGTATTTTGCCCGTGTTATCATCCGGATTGAATTTATCAGGATTTTAGTCGCTTTGCTCGCATTTTAGGCGATTCAAATTAATTCAAACGAGAAATTCAGTGTCAAAATCGAGCGAAAGTCACCCTCTCCTTGATGGTTCATTCCGTGCTGATAATTTGGCACATTTCGATGTTCGCCCGCTTTTCTATTCTATTTCCACGGCATTTTGCATTTTATAGCTCTTTTACTTTATATTTAATTATTTAGGAGATAGATTATTAATTGGCTAGATATTTTATTTTATTAGGTTTTAGAACTAAATTATTATTATTAGATTTTTAGAAAATAGGCTTAGATTTTTATAGTTTTTTATTAGAATTTAGATTTTAGTTAGATAGAAATTTATTAGGATAGAAATTAGTTTTTTTTAGGTATAGATTTTATTTATTTAACTTTCTTTAGATTATTTTCTTAGAATTTTAGTTTTTTTTTTAAATAGAATTTAGTTTTGGAATTAATTGGTAATTTTTAGTATTATTAATTTAGGATGAATTTGTTTTATTATTAATAAGTTAGATTTTTTTTAGTTTAAATTAATTAAGTGATTAGATTTAGAGTTAATTAGTTGTATAGATTATTTATATTAATCTGTTTATTAGTCCAACATTTATTTTCCCATGACAGCATGTACCACTTGCCAAAACTTTTGCTCCATGACAGCTAAGGCTGCAGTGTGAAACGAAGAAGAGAAAAGCCAATGTTATAAACACCACGCCAAACATAAAAACCTGCTACAAACCGACAAAACCAGTACTGCAAAACATCCTGCTACATCAAGACAGATCCTGTCCCCAGCGTGCTTCCAACCACGCGCACCAAACCACAAACAACAACAATACCGAGAGTCAGCCGCCCAAAGATGCAGTTAATCTGGGGCAATCAGGTCGAGATTTGGTAAATCTCTCGAAGGTCTGTTAGTCAGAGACACTTCTCCACAGATCAACCAATCAGGGGCAGAGTCATTGCAAGGCTGGGGCAGGTTACCCCAAGAGCATAGAGGCTATCTTTATCCAGAAGGAAATTAATCTGAAGCACCTCTTCAAACCAGCAAGGTACAGAGCTTTCAGATCTCCTTTCGAGGAAGATTTATACAGAGAACCCACAGGCTGGGGCAAGTTTGGAAATAAAGGAACTTTTCCTCTCCATATCTTCAGAGCTACTCAGAGCTATTCAAGCAAGTACAGTCAATCTTCAGGTTCAAGATGAATATCGGGAAGTCGTAACCCTTCACCTTTCTTCCCCAGCAAAAGTCCAATCATACTTGGCACATCCGGTTATTCCCAGCGGAGTTGGCTTCACCTCTTCAGCATTTATTTTGCTGGAGTGGTTCTTTCACATCCAGCTTTCCCCCAGGAGCCCGAGCCTACATCTGCATTTTTGCATATAGTTATCATATTTGCATCATCTTTGCATTTCATCCTCAAATGCGTAGCATTTCTATTTCGTATGGAGCATTGCGCCATAAAAAAATCAACATTTGTATGCGAAGCATAAGCCAGTTTTTCTTAGCCTTCTGTGGCAACCTGAATCAACTCTTCAATCAAGACAGTGGCATAACTCTAATGGCCTGGTTCAGCCAATTCATCTGCTTGCTTACTTTTGGGTTCTAGATCATACATCGGTCGTACTTTGTCCATCAACCCTCTGATGATGACATCCCCAGCAGGTGTTCTTCCTGTCTATCATTAGATGATGCGAGATTTGGATATGGTTTTCTTCCCGTCTATCATTAGACGATATGAGTGTTTTGGATATGGTTTTCTCTCCGTCTATCATTAGATGATGTGAGTGTTTTGGGTATGGTTTTCTCTCCGTCTATCATTAGACGATGCGACTTTTGAATGTGATTTTGCTTCCTGTCTACCATTAGACAATGTGATTTTGGATTTTGCTTCCTGTCTACCATTAGACGATGTGATTTTGGATATTATTCTTCCTGTCTACCATTAGACGATGTCATTTCAGATATCCTTCCTGTCTACCATTAGACGATGTCATTTTGGATATTATTCTTCCTGTCTACCATTAGACGATGTGATTTCGGATATTTTTCCTGTCTACCATTAGACGATGTGATTTTGGATATTATTCTTTCTGTCTACCATTAAACGATGTGATTTTGGATATTATTCTTCCTGTCTACCATTAGACGATGTGATTTCGGATATTCTTCCTGTCTACCATTAGACAATGTGATTTTGGATATTACCTCCCGTCTATCATTAGACGATGTGAGTTTTGGATATGGTTTGCTTCCCGTCTATCGTTAGACGATGTGATCTTTGGATGTGGTGTTCTTTTCGACGACGTATGATCGAGCTTCAATTGCATACATCCCGACAGACTGCAAATTTTTGGGTTCTTTTGTATTCAATCACCTTCTACCATGAATGTCTAAAAGCCGCTGCTTTTCACCCATTCAGGTCCAAGTCGATTGAATAGGGGCAGTTGTTGCACCCTAAAATTTGCCCACCGGTTTTCCGACTTTGACTGGCTTTTGTTTCGTTTTCATCTGCATATCATTTAGGTCGCATTTTTCCCGTGTTATCAGCCGGATTGAATTTATCAGGATTTTAGTCGCTTTGCTCGCATTTTAGGAGATTCAAATTAATTCAAACGAGAAATTCAGTGTCAAAATCGAGCGAAAGTCACCCTCTCCTTGATGGTTCATTCCGTGCTGATAATTTGGTGCATTTCGATGTTCGCCCGCTTTTCATTTCTATTTCCACGACATTTTCCATTTTATAGCTCTTTTTGCTTTATATTTAATTATTTAGGATATAGATTATTAATTGTCTAGATATTTTATTTTATTAGGTTTTAGAATTAAATTATTATTATTAAATTTTTAGAAAATAGGCTTAGATTTTTATAGTTTTTTATTAGAATTTAGATTTTAGTTAGATAGAAATTTATTAGGATAGAAATTAGTTTTTTTTTAGGTATAGATTTTATTTATTTAATTTTATTTAGATTATTTTCTTAGAATTTTAGTTTTTTTAAAATAGAATTTAGTTTTGGAATTAATTGGTAATTTTTATTATTATTAATTTAGGATGAATTTGTTTTATTATTAATAATTCAGATTTTTGTTTAGTTTAAATTAATTAAGTGTTTAGATTTATAGTTAATTAGTTGTATAGATTATTTAGATTAATTTATTTATTAGTCCAACATTTATTTTCCCATGCCAGCATGTACCACTTGCCAAAACGTTTGCTCCATGACAGCACAGGCTGCGGTGCGAAACGAAGAAGAGAAAGGCCAATGTTACAAACACCACGCCAAACATAAAAACCTACTACAAACCGACAAAACCAGTACTATAAAATAGCCTGCTACATCAAGATAGATCCTGTCCCCAGGGTGCCTCTAACCATGCGCACCAAACCACAAACAACAACGATACCGTACTTGCACAAGAAAAGGAAAAGACAAATCCAAAGGTTTAAGAAGAAGGTTTACTTTTTTTTGTTGAAGAAAAAAAAGAAGAAAAGCTGCAACAAAACGAAAGGGCTTCCCTTATTCAATCTCAATCTTTTCCAAAATTTTGAGAACACGTCTTCAAAAGGATTAACGTTTTCTTCATTAACCAAGCCCTGTCGCTTCAAGTGATCTTGAACCTTCAACTCTCATTCTCTTTTTGAAAACCCAAACAATCCAATAAACCCTTCCATTGAACAAGAACCAACGACCTTCATCAAACACGCCTTCAAAACTTGTTCTACAAAACCGCTTACAGACAACAAATTGAAACCCTCTCATGAACCTTTAACCTCAACAACAAAGCCTTCATCTTTAAACATTTTCTTCAACCTCATAACTCTTCTTCTTCGCTAAACAGACCTCACCCCTTGTCTTATTTCACAACCTTCAAAACCTGCTAACACCCATTCGCTCAAAGTAAAACCAAAACAGAACAATAGAATGAGGAGAAGAGGGAGATTCAGAACAGAGTACACAAACCCATCTCCAAACAGGGTAGCCTCTTCTCCAACCATCTTTCCACGGCGATTCCATTAAAACCCATTCTTACCCAACTTCATCAACCGTCAAAACACTAACAAACCCATTGTTTCCTCGTTGAAACCTTCTCCATTTACCCCTTAAAACCTTTTCGTTTCCGTCAATGGATTCAAACCCATAACTCACCGTCCTCGCCTCCATTTTTGCGAAACCCGCAACTTCCGCCACAAAGCTACAAACTACCCACTCTCTTTCCATCTTCGACCCGACCTCCATCTTCTTGAATCATATTTAACCCAAAATCAAACCCTTTCCAGAAAACTAAACAACCCACAAACGCCTTAACCTTTGAGCTCCTGTTTCCAACTGCGAATTCACCCTTCATTCTCTTTCAATTTCACCGCCCTCCAAACTCCTCCGACCAAAGCTCAAACCCGACCTCCTTCTTCCAAAACAAACCGCATGAACCTCTCTTCATCTTGTTTTCGTCGATACCATGGCTTCGTTCCTGTTTGGGTTGGAATTAACATTAACCATGGCGTCAATTTTCTTTCATTTTTTTATAAAAAAGAGAGGATTTGATGATGGGTCACGAGGGCCGTGGATTTTGACTGATGTTGCTGTTTTTATTTTTTTTCCTTTTTATTTCATTTATTTCATTTTAGTTTGTAGGATTGGGCTTTAAGCCCATTTTGGCCTTTGAACTACACACACCTCGCGTTTCCATTAACACACACCCATCAGCTTGATTTTGTTTTAAAATGTAAATATTATTATTATGTTTATTATATTTCTGCTTTTAATATCTATTTTGTAAATATAATATGTATATTATTATTTTATGTAATATTATTTTAGTTTTAGATATTTTAGAGTTTTATTAAATTTCTTAACTTTTTCTATTTAGAGCTTTATTAAATTTCTTAACATTTCTTATTTAGAATTTTAATAGTATTTATATTTTAGAGGTAATTTTTATTCTTCATTTGTTATTGGGCATTTTGTCCCATTTTCATTTGTTTTGGTCGATGACGAGAACTCTATTGTTTTTCTGTCAAATTATTGATGAGAAATGATGGACCTGAGACCGACTTTCTCTCCTCTTTCTCATTTTCGACTTTATGTCATTTCATCTGTTTTCGGTCGATGAGGAGACCTCCGTAAAACGTTATTAAGTCAAACTATTAATAACATGACGTTGGATCTGAGACCACCTTCTTTCTCTCCTCATTTCTCTTCATCTCTCGATTTTATTTTGACTTTTGGTGATCGATGAAGTCTTGTATCTACAAGACGAGATCCCACTGTTTTTGGTCCGTGCGACACGATTCAATTGGAGAACGATCCTCAATATTGTTTCTCTATCTTGTCCGAAGCACGGAAATCAATACGCGACCTCTTAAAGTTTGACTTCCCTTATAAGTCGAGCTATGACGGTTTAGCGTCACATTGGTCCCAATTTGAAGCATCATCAAGGATCAAAAGAGGAGAAGATTGGAATAGAGCTTGCACACAATGTCAAGGGTCAACGGAACCACTTCGTTCGGTAACATCTTTCTAATTCAAGTCTTTTAATCAACCGTCGAGCGTTGTGAGTTCTAAGCAATAGATACGTGTGAAATGATGAATGGGGAGCCTCCTCTCATTTGTCTAGAGGGTTTAGTATATACCCTTTGCGCAATATGCGACGCATTCGCTCATACGCCTTAGGTTCTAGCGTGTGTGTCCCGAGTTCCTTCCCATTTAGGCGTGTCTTGGCCTAGTTCCTCTTTTTCTCTCTCCCTCGTACGATCGAAACTCTTTTCTCTTACCCCCGTGCGATCGAAACTCTTTTCTCTTACCCCCGTGCAATCGAGACTCCTTTCTCTCGCATCCTGGCGATTGAGATCCCCTCTCTTTCCCCGTGCAATCGAGTCCCCCTTTTCTCTCGCCTCCGTGTGATCGAGACTATTTTCCATAGTTAGGCCGAACTACGGCTGCTCTGATCTCTCATATCTGTTGAGAGTACATAGGCATAGGATTGCGACAATTCTAGCGAGCACTTTTCTCTCTTTTCCTGTAGTTAGCTGAACTACAGCTGCTCTGATTTCACATGCCAGATGAGAATCTGTAGGCACAAGACGCGATGTCTTGGCAAGTACACTAACAACTAACTTTTCTCTTTTCTTTCGCTTCCGTGTGATCGAGACCTTCCCGCTAACGACTAACATCCCTTTCTCTTGCCCTGCGCAATTGAGACTAGCCTGTTGTTCTGAACCCTTTAGGTAACCCGTACCTTTAAACCCATGACATACTACATCTGTTCTACCGCAAACAGGTAACGCCTAAGTCTCCAATGGTCGAGCAGCAATACACCTAAATGCTAGAGTGCGTACGCTAGTATTGTCTACCTATTCTCTCGTCCCCGTATGATTGAAAACACCCTATTTACCTGTAGTTAGCCTGAACTACGTTTTGCTCTGATTTCTCATGCCAGATGAGAATACATAGGCACAAGACGCGACGTCTTGGCGAGCAATCCCCCCCCCCCGGTAGTTTCCCGAACTACATTGACTTTGACTTTTCCATTGCACGAGGGAATGCGTAGGCATAGGAAGGCGATGTCCTATCGAGTCAGTTTTTTCCGTTCTTTTCAGTTCCTTCCGTTAGCATTAGCAGCCGTAGATAGTTTTTTTCACCCATAGACTAGACAACAAGCGTGGATCCCGTCAAGTATGACGGACGTGAGGGGTGCTAATACCTTCCCCTTGCAAAACCGACTCCCGAACCCAAGATATGGTTGCGATGACCTTTCTTATTCCCTTTTCGTTAGGTTTTCTTTGATCGTTTCCTTTCCCTCTCTTAGGGATAAATAATGAACGGTGGTGACTCTTCTGTCTTCCGCCGACCCTCTTCGCAACGATGCGACAGTACTCTCATAGTGCAATGAGGAAGTCAGAGCTCCGTAGTTTGGGGGACTATGACTTATTGGTTTGTGTTTTTTAGTGAATGAGTGTCTATATCGCATTGGCTTGTCTTCTTGAGAGAGGAGGCCGAAGCACTAGTTTATATGCGTGTTAGAAGGGACTAAGCAATGTTCTTTAAGAAAAGTTGTTTGATCGCACGGAGGCGAGTAATTAGTGCCTTGAAAATTTTCAATCGCACGGGGCTGAGAAAAGACAGGTTTGATGTGTGGATGTTAATTTTAGGGTTTATATAAGAGATTGTTTTTATTTGGATTGCTAAAGACTATGGGTAGAGGTGAATATTTCAGACTACCAAGTCAAGTGTCTTGTGTTTAAAACACGTCGGCAAAATGATCCGCGACAGAATCAGCAACGATGGATGACTAAGGAGAAAATAAAACTAGGTTCGTCTTTACAACAAATCCCTCTTCCTTCCCTTTTTCAAGTGTCTTGTGTTTAAAACACGTCGGCAAAATGATCCGCGACAGAATCAGCAACGATGGAAGACTAAGGAGAAAATAAAACTAGGTTTGTCCTTACAACAAATCCCTCTTCCTTCCCTTTTTCTTCTAATATGTTCTTTTTAGAATCATGTAAGGGTGGTGTGAATTTTGTTTCTGAGTTGTCGTGGCGAGTAGAGTTGTGGGGTTGTGGGGTTCGCTTTGTTTATGAAATGGTGTGATGTTGTTGTGATGTTTTGATGCGTGAAATTTGTAGATAGTATTTGTGTGGGTTCTTCTTAGTGGTGGTGAGGGTAGAGGTTGAAGAAAATGTGTTGTTGTTATTGCAAAGTGAGCGTGTTGTGTTTGGTTTTTTACAATGTGAATAAATTTAGATGTGTTGTGAACGGTTATGTAGAATATTGGGAATGTGTTCTTGGATGAGGAGTGTTTTAGCGCTAAAGGTTTATTTTTGTGGTTGTGAAGGTGATTTTAGGATGAATGGTTCTAGCAGGTTTTTTATGGTTTAACAGTTTTGTTATGATTCGAAGATAGCTTTGATGCATGAAAAATGTTTATTGTGGAATTGGTGTGTGTGCGATGAGGAAGATGGTTGGTTATTTACAGGGTTGTGCAACTATGAATATTGAGGATTCAATTTGGGCAGAAATTTCTTGACTTTTTAAGCTTTTTTTGAAGTGTAGAGAGCAAATTCTATTTATAAAAAAAACCAAAGGGTGTTTTGGTTTTTTTTTTTTAAATTGAAAAGTTTGTTGTAAACTTGTTGCATAATTTTGGAATTGCTTCCCTCATGCTTGTTGCGTGTCACTGTGTTTTTGGCTTGTGTACTGTGTCGTTTTTTCATGCAATAACTTGCTTGCTTGTTTTGTTTCGTGTGAAGTCTTGTATTTGGAAGGCTTGTAGGAAGATGAGTCATATTTTGTATCTTTTTTTATTGCAATTTGTAAAGAAAAATGTATAATGGGCCTTATTTGTAACTCATGAGCTTTAAGTATTATTATTTGCACATTAATTTCTTCTAATTTTGTATCTTGCTTACTTTTGGATCTTGGTTGGGCCTAATTGTTATATTGGACAAAGTGTCTTGTATTTTAGGCCTTTTCATGTATGCTATTTGCACATGTATCTTAGACTTTAGAACTTGTTTAAATTCTTGGCCTTAAATTGTCTTAATTAATGCTTTTCATGAATGATGATGATGGCCAAAGAACACCACTTGAATCCAAATTGCACACAAAATGCCTTATGATTAGTCTTGAGAAATAAATCTAAAATGAAGCAAGATTGAATCTTGACTTGAAATATTACATGCTTGAATTGAATAAAAAATCAACATTTAACTAAATTCCAACATCCTTGAATCTTCACTTGAAATAACTAAAGTCTTGAATCAGTCCTTGAAACTTATTAAGCAATATTATGAACATGCTTTGAAATTAAAGAACCATAATTTGAAATATGAATTGCATTGCACAAAACCCTAATTGGAAATGAACTAGTCTTTGATGATCCTCAACCATGAAACACTCAAATTTAGCACAGCCTGATAACCTAAGAATGAAGCACACTTCTTGTTTGATCAAGATTAGGTCAAACTCAATTGAATTGTGCCCACATGAGCTTAAACAACAAGAATAAGAAAACAATAAGTACAAACCTTTTTGGGTTTTTGAGTAAAGGTTAGTAAACATAAACAACATAAAAGCAAACAGAAATACAAATTAGGGTAATATTATACAGGTAGGACAAAATTGGGGTATGACAGCTTGATCAATAATCAACTGTATAATTTTCATTTTGACTTCAAACTTTCCGCTCGCAACTCATTTTTGAAAACACTATGTTTATTAAAACGATTGTTTCATTTTTTAATCTAAGTCTATTCACCCCCTCTAGATCACTTTTCTACTTCCATATTCACACCCAATACTTTATGCATGGAGAAACACCATCTTATTAGTGTTTTAAGAAGGAACCAATTGTGAAGCTCTTTTTCTTGAGAGGTTGGGTACATTGTGTCGCATCGCTGCATAAAAAGGGGCCGGCAAACTGAGAGAAGAGTCGCTATCGTTCGTTATTTATCCCAAAGAGAGGGAAAGGAAAGATCGAAGAAAACCTGACGAAAAGGGAAAAGACAAGGTCATCGCAACCAAATCTTGGGTTTGGGAGTCGGTTACACAAGGGGAAGGTATGAGCACCCCTCACGTCCGTTGTACTCAATGGGATCCATGCTTGTTGTCTAATCTATGGGTGAAAACTATCTAAAAGCTACTGCTAAACAAGGGTGAACAGAAAGAACAGACTCGATAGGACATTGTCGTTCTATGCTTACGTATTCCCTCGTGCAATGGGAAAGTCAGAGTCAACGTAGTTCGGAAAACTACAGGTGAAAGGGGGGAGGTTGCTCGCCAAGACATCACCGTCTTGTGCCTACGTATCCTCATCTGGTATGAGAAAGCAGAGTAAACGTAGTTCAGGCTGACACGACCACTGGTTGGTTCAAGTGTTTTAATCGAGTAGGGTTAAATCTTCGTTCTAGCAGTTAGGGACGACACTTGTTTGCGGTAGAACCAAGACTTAACACACTCTTTCTGAAAATGATTTTCGAACAATTCTGAAGGGTAAAAAAGGTTTGATCTTTTTGTTTGTGTTTTTTATGAGAAGAAGTGAATTGAGTTAGATTTGAAACTCATGTTGCACTAAAGACTATGACTTGAGAGCGAATGCGTCGCATATTGCCTAAAGGGCATACGCTAAACACTCTAGACAAGGTGAGAGGAGCCCCCCCACTCATCATTCCTCAAGTACTTAAGGATCATGGCGTACAACAAGTGTCAACCTTTGTTAAGTATCTTATGAAGTTATGAGATGAGATAAGAAGAGAAGACACAAAACTCTAAGGGGAACTGATCAACCCTAATGTTATCATGCAATGTGTTCCTAAAGTTGGGATTGAAAAGGGAACTACCTAATTTTATCATGCAAAGGATTGAAAGCCTAATGTCTCTCCTACTTCCATCTTAAACAGAGGGACTAGGAATCCCAAGGGATCATGGCAAGAAGCACAAGTAAACACATAGCAATTCAATCACAAATGAAAATAGAAATAACAGATGAAAGTGACTTAAACAAGTCAATGCAATAAGAGATGCAAACATGAAATGCAAACATGAAATGCAAACATGAAATGCAAACATGAAATGCAAACACAAATGCAAGAAGAATCAACAAACAAAAGAGACTCAAACACTAGAACAAGTCAACTTAAACAAATTAACAAGAGGTGGGATGAAATGGGAGGAGCAAGCTCCTACAACCATCAACCATCAATCACCAAAGAAGAATGATGCCATCCTATGATGCACACACAAAGAAAAGAGGGAGGAAAAAGTATGGGAAAACCACCACCACAAGCACATCCCAACCATACAATTCTTGAAACACAAGTAAAACAATGCAAACAAACCAATCCCAAACAATCACCAATGTTCATGACAAACTCAAAGTGTACACATGGACACTAAATCATCATGAACAAATGATAAAACCACTAGGGAAGAAGTGAATCATCAATAGGAAAGCCTCAAATAAAGCTTAAAACAAGAGGCAAGGCACAAGTATGATCATATGAAGTGAAGGAAACAAAGTTCTAACACAATTTCAACACTTAGAACAAGTGGAAAAGCATGATTCCAAGATGGCTTGTGATGCAGGTTACACACTCAAATGACCTATGACAAGATAAAACAGCACCTCAAGTATGTTAGAATAATGTAACAAAGCTCAAAAGATGCATATGGGGTCACTCAAGATCATATCCCAAAGTTTTAGGTCAAACTAGCATGTGTAAACAACCCTAAAAGGACCTGACTTGCAAAATTCACCAAAAATAGGAGAAAGCTTCAATAAATGCCAAGTAAATCACTAAACCAAGATTAATCAATCATCAAACAGAATACCAAAGTTCAAGTTTAAATTCAACTCAAGGCACCACCAAATAATGTCAAAAGGCATGGTGTTCCACCTTATCAAGTGTTTGTCGAGGGTCAAATAAAAGCAATTTAAAAACACATGAAAAATGAACATAAATGAACCAAATTAACCCTCTAAGATGCTTCAATCCATCACCTAAATGATGGAGAAGAATTGGTCATAGGGGATGTAGGATCAAAGTTCAAATGATCAAGTTCAAAACTAGGGTAAACCATAAAACACATCAATTTGTAAATTCCAAATAAAATAAGAAAATAAATGGAAAATAAAAATAAAATATATGAAAAATTAATTGACACATTAAACTATCAGGAAAATATTTTTGTGGATTTTTTTGAATTAAATAGCTAATTTTAAAAGATTAAAATGAAAACTAGAAAGAAAATAAAAGTAAAATAAAGGAGCAAGCAAAAGGGGTGCATTCAGTAAGAACCAAATACACTGCATCCTGTGTAAAACGTAACTGGGTTCACAAATGGTGGGTGTGGATAGCAAAAAGGTAAGTCCTAAAGTAGAGGGTGAGTAGAACCCAACCCAACCCGAACACCCGTCTCAACTCAATATAGATGGGATGGGTTCGGGTTGACCCTCGGGTTACCCAACCCGTCCTAATATTATGAATGGACATGTGATACTATTTATTTATTTATTTAATTTATTGGTATATTTAGACTATTCCAAATTTTCAATAGACTTTTCCACTTTTCACCTCATAATTTAATATATGCACTAAGTAAATGCTAAGTACACATCTGTTCTCTTACATCATGTTTTTTATTTTACATCTTCTTGCTATGTTTTAGGGAAAAAAGGTGATGACATATTATTGGGATTTTTACGGATTTAGGTACGGACGGGTTAGGGTCATTAAAGTAACCCGATCAAAATTTAGGACAGGGTTAGGGTTAGTCATAACCCATCCCGACCCGTCACTTGCTCACCCCTAGCCTAAACACCAAATGGAGGCTGAGTTAAATGAAACTCTGTGTTTCATTAATCCTATGTGGATTTCAATGCAGACATGGCATGGTCAAACCAATCATAATGAAACACAACACACAGTCAAAAATTTAATGCAAAGCCACATCAGACTGGCCTGAAACACAACCAGACGCCAGAGCTAGGGCTCCGGTTGTCTTCTCCGGCCAGCTCGCCGGAGATCAGGCCTGAAAACTCAATAAAAATGGTGGAATCTTGTACCATTCAAAAGCCCTTTTCACAAGGAAACCAAATCTACCAATTATTTTCCAAAAAGGTTCCTGAACAAGGTGTAAAACGGACCACGATTTTTAAACATGTCAACTGAAATCTCATCATACAAGCGTGAAAACATGTCAAACATTGTCTATGTTGCATAGGACTTCAGATGTAAGCCAGAATGAGCCTAATGCAATTCTAGAATGAGAGGAATAAGTTGAAGAAAACCTACCAAACGGAGTAGTTCTGTTGACTCTTCAAACCTCAAGCAAGCTTCAGTTTATCACCTCCAATCTCTTCCTTTAGCTTCACTGATGATGATTCCAGCCAATGTTTGAAGTAAAACCTCAAGGAATGCAAGATTCGAAGAAATGAATTTTGGATAAATTTTGGAGCTCTCTCTTCTCTCTCACGCAGCTGCACTAGTTCTGAGAATCTAGGGCAAACATTTGACTCTTATATGAGGGCTTTGTAGTGATCATGCAGGCCCATGTTGGCTGCATTGTATGATTTCAAGTTTTTGGCCAAACACTTCAATTTACTCATACACACGAGTTAGGTATTTTTCACTCATCAACGGGTCAGCAAACAAGCATTTGAGGAGTGTAGAAATGAACCATGTAATCTTTAATCATGTAGAACCAATTGGGATAAAGTTTTATGTCATGACTTTTTATAGTGAAAAATGTGAAAAAGTGGCATATAACATCCTTTCATGTTGGTCCAAATATGGTAAATAATAGCAAGACCAAAATTTGATGTCATTATAGTGTGAAAAATTCAAAAACAAAGTCATTTGGGTGACTTGTAAATGAAGAAAGCCAGGCCATGTCTAAAAGTTCAATTTTCACCTTAAAAATGGTCCACATGATCACATAATCCATAAAACCTCATCGAAATAAAGCTCATGATGAAGTTGAAACAATATGACACAACATTCATGTGGCACAAAATTGAATTTGAGGTCTCAAAGTTCATGGAATTGACCATTGAAGAAAATGACCTATAATAAACTTTCCCAAAATAGCCTTGCCTTGTGAAGACCATAACTTGCGATGTACACATGAGAATGAGGAATTCTAGGAATTTTTAGAAAGCTAAGATCATAAGGAACAACTTTCATGTTCACTTGAAAATGAGGAGAAACTTGGTTCCATGTCAAAAATGCTTTGGAAGTGAGTTGACTTTGAGTTGACCAAAATTCTCTTCATCTGAGGACACCAACTTGCTGACACCATAACTTGAGATGTACAAACTCAATGGATGATTTATTGTACTCAAAAGAAATCCTGATAGATGATGAACAAGTCCCATGTTTATGGAAAAATGATATTGAGCTTGCATTATAATGAAAATTGCTCTTGAAGTTAGGCACTAAAGAAGGGGATTTTACACTGAAACCATCTGAAACCCTAATTTAGTAACTCCTTGAACCCTTGAATATCCTTGATTTGATCTTAACATGACATCCTAGATGCTTTGGGATGACTTCCCATGTCTCAATGACCTAGAACCAAGTCTTGAACCCTCTTAAGTCCATAGTTGACTTTGGGTTGACCAGATGAACCCTAGCTCCACATCCTTTGACTGAAGCTCTTGCAGATGAATTGTATGACCATACAAACTTCATAAAGACCCCTCAAGACATATATTGAGCTTTTAAACCATGTTTTATCCAATTAAGTGACTTCATGAGCCTCTGATGATCCTCAATATAGGAGGTGACACCCATACACAGACTTCTCTTCTCAAAGAGCTTTCAAACCCAACCCTGATGGCAATGAAACCTTAACGACTTGACAATGATATCCTTGCTTGCTTGAACAAAGAAGCTATCCTCTTTAATTTCAAATGCAACACCTCTTGATCCCCTGATAAGAACCAATGCAATGCAAATGCAAATGCTAAATGAAAAGAAACATAAGCCAAGTTAAAAGAAAAAGGTTGGTCAAATTTTGGGGTACAACGCATTGCATCGTCTTTGTGTGCATGTCAAGTTGTATGGTTGATGAATTTGATGAAATATTTGTGCAACAAAGATAATGAAGTTGTGACTTTAATCATAAAAGAAATGTTTCTACTATAAACCTTGCCAAGAATCTCACTACACATGTGTAGCACCCCAAAATTTGCCCATTGGTTTCAACCGTAACTGGCTTATGTTTCATTTTTTGCATTTATCATTTTTGAATATCATGGCATTAACTCTTGAGATATGGGATCAAGGTGTTTCTATGGCTCGAGGTTTTCTTTTATTGCAAGTTTTTAAGCAACAAACATCAGAGGGTTCAGCGATTGTTTTACAATCAAACACCCGATTTCATTCTCCAACAGGTTATTTTTTAGAAAAGGGGATAATTCGCAGGTTATTTCAGGCATTTTACAGGTGCAATATCAAAAGACAAGTTTCAAAGGCTTAACGTGGCTCAGAACGGGTGACAACGGGTGATTCTCCAAGTTTCCCTCCACATAGCGTCAAAATTTTGAAATTTTGAATCTGGTAATCGGTTACCACAATTGGGGTAATCGATTACCTCGGACAAAATTTGAAAAAATGCTTCAAATTTCAACGCTACAGAATTTCCAATCATTCTTACCCCTTGATTTCACATGTGCATCATTGGAAGGATCTAGAATTGATTTATTTTCACCAATTCCTTCCAAACATTCAAACACTCCATTCCTAATTCCACTCCTAATTTCCATTCCTCACACTAACCCACATTCCAAAACAAACTTAATTCCTAACCTAGGGATTATTTAACCACATTTACTCCAAACCTCACTAATTCACTCTCATTTTTCACCTCAATTTCAGAATTTGCTCTCGATTCTCTCTCACTTTTTCACTCTCTACCTTCATCTTCAACCTTTCACCAAAGCTCCATATTCATAGATTCACAAATTGTGCATTACAATTTGTGAATTCTTAAGTTAAACCTCTACTACATTGCTATTCTTGATTCAATTTTGCATTTGAAGCTTGTTTGGATCTAGATTCAGAATTTTGAAAGCCATTCTTGAAGGAGCTTTGAAGCAAGTTCATCACATCGCTTGGATCTTGAGGTTTCTTGCTAGGATCTTGGATTTCTTGTGTTAGATTTGTCCATTTTCATTTGCAACACTTACCAAAGCAAATCTCAGCTTTATAGGTTGGTAAATTTCAGATCCACACTTGATCTAGCTTAATTTCATGTTATGCAATATAGATCCTTGGCTTATCTTACAATTTGATTCATTTTATTACTTTGATCTTTGATCTTGTGGTTTGATTGTTGGAATTGGTGGTTGATTGTTGTAATATGATGTAACTCTTGTGCATAATTGATTAGTTAATCATTTAGATGTTTGAATAAGTCATCTGCTGCTGAAAGTGCTTTTTGGAAGTTGATTTCTACCATTGTCTCAGTGGTAATCGATTAGCACTATTAGGGTAACCGGTTACCCTGTTCATTTTAAACGTGATTTTCCAACTTTTCAAAGGGGTAATCGGTTATCCATATACTAGTAACTGATTACCATTGAGACAAAATGTGATTTTCTATTTTTTTTCTTGCTTGTTTGGGTTCCTTTTAACTCTTAATCTTCATGGATTGATATTATGCATATTTGTGGATTGTTTTGGAGCTGTTTCACCTCATATGATAGTATGTTTGAGTTTTTTCAACGCGCGTCTTTTGGTTTCCGCAATGCATGTTAACGGTTCGTTCATTTTGCATGCTTGATGTGATGATCATGTTGCATAATCCTTTGTGCCACTATGATTGCTTGTTCTTGATGTTTACATTGCTATAAATATGATGCATGTTCATGTTTTGTTTCTGATTACATGATTGCATGTTCGTTTCAAGTGATTTAATTGTCAAATTATCTGTGTTTCTTTTGATGAATGCTTAAGTATACGATGCCATTGAAACTTGTTCATGCTTAATTTTTTGGTGTTTAATTGTCTTCACGTGTGAATCAATTGCTCTTGCTTGATGCTTGCTTATGTTTTCAATTCATGTGTGTTTGCTTAAATGTGAAAACATGCTTTTGATGCATGATTATGCTTGATGTTTGAACATGTTCATTGTTTGATTGATCAATCTTGGATGCATTATTTGACATCATGTTGTTTCATGATTGTACATGTTTGATGTCTATTCATGAGCAGTTGTCTTGATACATAACATGCTACCTTGGTGAATACATGTCTGTTGTTGTTAGAAAGTATTTTGTGGTAGTATTTTATCGTATCCACAGGGGTTGAAGATAATATAGATGTTTTCCATTCAATGGTTTAATGACTTAAGAAAAAGGGGGGGTTTATAATGGTTTCAATCTCGTAACATAAGTTTGCAAGAATTAAAACAAAATAAAAGTCAGTTTAAGTTTGATAAAATCATGTCAAGATTAGGGTTCTCTAGTCCGTCCTAAACGTATCCAACCAATCAAATATGTGAATGAAGTTCTAACCAACATAACCGTGTATCCTCGCAAAAACGTTCATCTCTAAAGCGATTTCGTGAATGTTATTGTTTCGACCATTAAATGATCTCTCTAAATAACATTCAAAATAATAATCATTAATATCAATACAAAGCGGATATCAACTTTCAAATCTATCTCTAACATTTGTATAATTGATAGATGAAGATATTAGATCAAGACTTGGAAAGTTCATGTCTAAGGCAATCCAAACCATAACTGTACAAATAGTAGCAAATAACTTCATCTACATTGATCATAACATTGTTCACATACAAGAGATTAAGAAGAATACATAAAATCTGAACTAACTACTCCTAACCTTGACAAGAGAGGGATTTATCCACTCATTTCCATGATAGCTTGAGCAACAAGTTTCGGAAGAAGGTTGATCAACATCCGAGTCGAATAATCGATAATGGATGGGAATCCACCTTCTTTTGGTGAAATATTGCTAAGGAATGATGAGAAATGAAAGAATGGGTTTCTAGGTCAGAAAAATCCTCTCAAATGCAAGCAAATGCAAGTACAAGAAAAATAGATATTTTTACAAAAAGTAGCCCATGCTACTTATAGAAGGGTCATCTGAGCTGTCATGTTCGCTAGGCGAACAAAGTGGTTCGCCTAGCAAACCCCAAAAGTGCCACCTGAAGTGCCTGTGTCCTATGAACTCTCCCCATACAAATTTCCAAAAGTTCGCTAGGCGAGTAATCCTTCGCCTAGCGAAGCCTTCGCTGTGAACTTCGCCTAGCGAGTTTATGGCTATTTCCTTGCTGTTTTAAGTTTGGGAGTGTTCGCTGGTTACTCGCTGCTTCTTCGCCTAGCGAGTGCTTCGCTGCCTCCCTCGCCTAGCGAGTTTATGGCCTTTTCCTTGTTGTTTTGGATTCTTGGCCTTCGCTACATAGTTCGCCTAGCGAACTTTGTGAAGCTTTTGAGGGAGCTTCGCTGGCCAGTTCGCCTAGCGAACTTGCTGATGTTTACTTGCTGTCTTGGTTTCCTTGTCATCTTTCTTGTGTCTTAATTCTCACTATTTCATGCCAAATTCCTGCACAATAACACATAAATTAAAGGTACCAAGATACTTTCACACAAAGTTACAAACCAACCAAAGCAAGAGTGATTTTGAACACTTTCTTGACAAAAAAGGATTGAAAGATGCCCACAATTGATAGCTCAAATAAGCACAATTGGGCATCTAACAACTCTCCCCAACTTGTATCTTGCTTGCCCTCAAACAAAGTATGCCTCTTGATGAACAAGAGGATTTGCTTAAGAAAAATATTTCTCCGAAATTGGATTAAATGGCTCAAACACAAGAATTTCCGCCATACACAAGTTCCTAATGGTTAGAATAAAACAACACACAGGAACTAAAGTCTTAAAGCAATGCAAAACAAATATCAATCAACAACAATGTTATCCTGAATATATCACCTTATCTCTCCTCTTCGAATAAGGATTGAAGAAATTACGCGTTGGCAACCGTGGGGACAATTTCACTCTCTAACAAACAATGCCAAAATCAATTCAATTCATACAACATCTAATAATTATAAATGAAAATATGGAAGCAAGAAGATCACTAAGGTCTTTTCCGGTTGTAGCTTGGTCAGATTTACAAACAAGGGACATATCTAAGGCCATTGAAACGAAATTGTCGATGCAAAAGAGACATTCATTGTACAAGTTATTCACACATCCCAACTTCATTCCACTTGTTCTCATTTGAAACCTTCCCAACTCTTATTTCACAACTTATTTTTGTTTTTCACTATTTTTCTTCCAAGCAAGCATTCTTTTTCTCTTTTTTTTTTACATTCATATTCACATAACACATTTTCTTCTTTTTTTTCAATGCTTGCCCGGTTTTTTAAAAGTTGTGGCAACCTACCAAATTTCATTTATGTTCTCCCCAACTTATCTTTTACTCAACCCTCAAGTGAATGCTCTTAATTTTTTTTATATTTAAGGCAAAAAGAACAATTAACATCAAATTCCAGGGTTCAAGAAAAACGTTTTTGGAATCTCGCGCAATTTAAAGTCGAGATTCATACTATTTAGGTTCAAGGGGTTTACGAATACTCTCTGCTCACGGGTAAGTTGCTTTTGGAACTGGTTGTGCTCGATAAAAAACAAGTGCCTTGATCATTTCTAATTGCTTCCACAAATTCACAGAAATAAAAGACAAAGCATGAATCAACATAATTTATTAGAATCCAGCATTTAGTGTACAATGGAGGTTTCCTCACAATTTGTGGTTCTAAGTCCTAGGTGAACCATTCATTCAACAATATTGCAAAAAGAACAATATTTATTTATGACAAGATTAAAGTTCTTAATACATTCTAAAATTCTAACCAAAGGTAACCATGTACCTTAGCATTATTCGCTTGTTTATTTTTATCATTGCCATCCAAACTCGGATGCACCTTCATTGGATACTTCTTTTTGAAGAGCAACCAATCTAGAAGTTTCGACAGCTCAACAACCAAAAAATTATTAAAAATCACTTAAAAGAAACAAAATAATTTAAACATAAAAATAACAAAATAATTTTAACATAAAAATTTTAACATTACTTTAAACAAAATAAAATGTGCATGGGGGAAAAACACCCCAAAATAGTACACAACCCAAATATCTGAAATAACAAAACAAAATATCCGAAACATAAAACAATAAAATCAAAAGATCAAAGACTTAGTCCTCTTCGGACTCGGTCTCTTCCACACTCTCGGAACCAGAAGAAAAACCATCATCATCAGCATCTACCTCAGCGCCACCATCACCAGAACCAGAAGCACCCGCCTATCTTTGAAAACAGGCCTGACCTCAGGCCAGCTCGCGTGTTGCAGGAACTGCTCACGCGTCATCATAGTGCGCTCCAAAGAAGGGTCACGACACTACAGTTGGAGTACCTGCATAGAATCATGAATATCGATCATGGCACGCTGAGTCGCCGCCATCCAATCCCAATTGTAGTTACACACAACTTTCTGAAATGGATCAAAACCCTACGAAAAAGCAACACCAGGACCATCAGTAGCCCTAGTATCTACAGTAGGTGTACTGGCTCTGAAATTCTTAGGCTGGCAATACTTGTCAACGTAACGGTCATCGATCGCAGCTGGAATAGTCACCTGTCTCCGGGAGGGTAATTTCACCCTCGACTGAACACATAAGGCCATAATGAGACATGGGAAAGCAAGGGGGAAATTAACTCGCTCCCCCGCTTTCAGCCCACTCTCCACCACGGTCTTCAGCTCATCAGCAATGATTCTAGCCACATCAATATGCACATTAGTTAGAATGGAGTGAACCAAGTGTGTCACTAGGATCGGCACTGTTGACGTGTGGGATTTCGGTTTGATATTTGTCAAAATAAGCAGCAACACCAATTGGGCTAAAGGTGTCATGTCCTCACGGTGGTACCTCCTAGGAACCCCAGATGGGTTCCGCTCTACTGTCTTGCCCTCCATCAATATGGCTTTAAAAATGGCATCTGTGTTTTTATGCAGCCTCAAATCACGGTGATAATCATCAATCTCTTCCTCACCCAAGGTGAGAGGTCCTCCAAGCACCCTATTGATGGCATCTCTATCAAACATCACATGTCGTCCTGACACCTTAGTGGTCCATGTAAAAGGTTTATCATCGTTCGGAAGTGCATTAGCGTAAAACTCACGCACAATCTCAATGTTGTAACTATCCGCTGGAGTCACCAATGTATCCCACTTCTTTTCATGGATGAGTCCGGTAAACATTTTGTACTCGCCCTCTGGATGAATAAGAAACCGCTTTTCAGGCAGAATTTTTCATTTTTCCAGAGCCACATAGCGTGCGGCTTGTTTCGGACCCACAAATCGTTCTGTGTCGTACTGTATCGGTTGAGGACGAGATGTGCTGCCGACTTTCCTCTTTTTAGAAGCACCAAACCTGGAAGCCATCTGCAACAACCACAGAAGAGAAACAAAAGTATCCACAAAACAGATTAGTAATCAGAGCAGGAAGAAAAAAAATGAAAATTTGTCACACTCGCATCTAGCTTCGCCTAGCGAAGCCCAACGAATACTCGCTCCAAGTTTGCCTAGCGAAGGTGCTAGCGAAGGTTGCGGATATTTGTTTTCTCCCACTGTTTTCAACCAAAATTCAGGCAATCCATTTGTTTTTAATCAATATTCAAGAACCATAGTATTTGGCATGCTAAGAACAGTATTACACAGACATGCAACCCTAAATTCTACAGAACTGTAACTCACCCATAACAACCCACATGGTTTGTTCTGAAGAAATTTAAAGCACTCAATCAAAGAAAAATAGAACAAATACATACCTGATTGAATAGAGTGATTGGGTTGTTGAGGCAGTGAGAAAAGAACTAGGGTTTTCAAGAATGCACAAATGATGTGAGTGAGATTGTAGTGTGACAAGTGTGAAATTGAAACAGAGACCCTAAAAATCCTTCAGACTAACACCAAAACAAACAAAATGGTTTTTGGGCCCAAATAGGTGGCCCACTGAATTAAAATAAAATAACCTGTTTCGCTTTGTTCGCCTAGCGAACGTCCTAGTGAACATGTTCGCTACTGTCTTCGCCTAGCGAAGGTTCTAGCGAACATGACAGGTTTTGGTTTTTTTTAATCAAACAATACACAACATAACTCAGCCAAGTTCCACCGCATCAAGCACCAAATTCACACAACAGAAAGCAATAAATACTTACATTGTCGGGGTGCCTCCCAACAAGCGCTCTGTTTAACATCGTTGGAGATCGACGGTTAGATGCAATCACAAATCGCCGAAATGCACGGAGGTGGTGTCCCGCTCAAAATCACCACCTAAGTAAATTTTCAACCGTTGGCCATTTACAGTCCAATTCTATTTGGTCTTGATATCTTCAATGATAATAGCCCCGTAGCTCAAAATGTCGCGAATCCGAAACGGACCCGACCATTTGGATTTTAATTTTCCGGGAAATAATCTTAACCTCGAATTGAATAGTAACACCAACTATCCTACCTCAAATGTCTTGGTCACAAGCTTTTTGTCATGATACATCTTCACTCGATCCTTGTAAATCTTGTTCGATTCATAAGCTTGAAGGCAAATTTCGTCCAACTCATGAAGTTGGCTTTTTCTTTTTTGCCACTCAAGTTATGATTAAAATTCAGCAACTTCAAAGCCCAAAAGGCTTTGTGTTCCAATTCCACCGGAAGATGACATTTTTTTCCGTAGACTATTTAAAACGGCGTGAGACCAATCGGAGCTTTGAAAGCGGTCCGATAGGCTCACAGGGCATCGTCAAGCTTGCTTGACTAATCCTTCCGCGAGGTAGACACGATTTTTCCAATTTTTTTTTAATCTCTCGGTTCGATACCTTTGCTTGTCCGTTAGCTTACGGATGGTATGGTGTTGTAACTCTGTGTCGCACACCATATTGATCTAAAGCTTTGGCTAGCTGAGTGTTACAAAAGGGCGAACCACCATCACTTATTAACACACTCGGAGTACCGAAACGAGAAAATATGTTTTTTTTCAAAAAATTTATTACGGTTTTCCCGTCTGCCTTAGCGCTAGCTATGGCTTCCACCCATTTGGAGACATAGTCTACCGCAACAAGAATGTATTCATTTCTAAACGACGGTGGAAATGGACCAACAAAATCAATGCCCCAACAATCGAAAACTTTGACTTCTATCATGTTTTGCAGTGGCATTTCATTTTGTTGCGTTATTCCACCGATCCTTTGACATTTATCACAACTTTTTGTGTGCGCGTACGCATCTTTGAACAAGGACGGCCAATAAAATCCCGATTGAAGGACTTTAGTGGTCGTTCTTGTATTGTTAAAATGACCTCCATACGGAGAGTTGTGACAACGCCACAGGATATCTTTGGCTTCCTCCTCAGAAACACATCTCCGCAAAATGTTATCGACACCAAGTTTAAAAGATATGGTTCATCCCAAATGACGTACTTGGCGTCAGACAAAATTTTTTCTCTTTGGTGACTAGTTAGACCTTCCGGCATCAATCTGGTGGCTTTGTGGTTAGCCATATCGGCGAACAAGGTCTAACCTTCACCATATACAATTTTTCATCGGGGAACTCCTCCCTCACCTCTTTCTCATGTTTTGTGACTTCATCATTCACAAGTCGGAACAAGTGATCTGCTACCAAATTCTCCCTTTTTTATCACGAATTTCAAGATCAAATTCTTGAAGTAAAAGAATCCAATGAATTAACCGTTGCTTAGAATCTGGTTTGGTAAGCAGATACTTGATCGCCTCATGATCGGTGTAAACTATAACTTTTGATCCAATCAAATAAGACCTAAATTTTTCTAATGCGTTCACTATAGCAAGCAATTCCTTTTCCTTTGTTGCATAATTAATTTGAGCCTCATTCAGAACCTTGCTTGCATAATGTATCGCATGGAAATGTTTTGTTTTTCTTTGGCCTAAAACTGCATCAACCGCAGAATCGCTTGCATCGCACATAAGTTCAAAATCATTTTTCCAGTTCGGTGCAACAATTATGAGTGCAGTTATTAGGCTTTGTTTCAAAGAATCAAAAGTTGTCATGCAAGAATCATCAAAAAGAAAAGACTTATCTTTGTTGAGCAGGTTGCTCAATGGTTTTACGATCTTCGCGAAGTCTTTGATAAATCTTCGATAAAATCCTGCATGACCTAGAAAGCTTCGAATTCCCTTCACATTCAGAGGTGGTGGTAGCTTTTCAATCACTTCCACTTTAGCCCTATCAACTTCAAGTCCCTTTGAAGAAACCTTGTGCCCGAGCATAATACCTTCTGTGATCATGATGTTGCATTTCTCCCAATTAAGCACTAGATTAGTATCCACACACCTCTCCAAGACAACATCAAGATTTTTTAGACAAAGATCAAATGACGGCCCAAAAATTGAGAAATCATCCATAAACACCTCGATCGTCTTCTCAATCAAGTCCGAGAATATAGCTTGCATACACCGTTGAAAAGTCGTCGGTGCATTACACAAACCAAACGGTATCCTCCGATAAGCAAAGATAATGAAAGGACAAGTGAAAGTTGTTTTTTCATGATCTTCCGGGTTGACAATAATTTAATTATACCCGGAATACCCATCCAAAAAGCAATAGTATTCTTGATCGGAAAGCCTCTTGAGCATTTGATCCATGAAAGGAAGAGGAAAGTGATCTTTTCTCATAGCTTGATTTAGCCTACGGTAGTCAATACACATTCTCCATCCTGTTACGGTTTTTGTTGGAATCAACTCATTCTTTTCATTGCGGAAAACCGTCATTCCACCCTTCTTCGACACCACTTGAACTTGACTCACCCACGGACTAGCAGAAATAGGATAAATCATGTCGGCATCCAACATTTTTACAACTTCTTTCCTCGCCACTTCTTTCATAGCAGGATTCAATCTTATTTGGGGTTGAGCTACCGGCTTGAAATCATCCTCCATGAGTATTCAATGAATACAATAGGAAGGAGTTATACCTTTTAAGTCGGAAAGAGTCCAACTCATTGCCTCTTGATTTTACACCGCAATTAATTTCCTTTCTTCATCCATGGTTAACTCCGAACTTATGATCACCGGCTTGTTTTTCTCTACATCAAGGAAAACATGCTTTAGGAAGCTTCATGGCTTCGAAAAGATTGAATCAAATCTCCTCATCAAGAACTCTTACTTTCATAAGACCATCGTCCATATCAATCTCCATGCGTGCGGTCTTCATGAAAGGTCGGCCAAGAATTAATGGAGAGTCTTCATCTTCTTCCATATCAATTACTACAAAGTCAATTGGGAACAAAAATTTATCAATCTTTACCAACACATCTTCGGCTACACCATGAGGGCGAGTGGTAGATTTGTCGGAAAGTTGCAAAGTCATTTGAGTAGATTTCAACTCCATGTATCCCAACCGCTTTACAATAGATAAGGGTATCAAATTTATGCTAGAGCCCAAATCAATCAACCCCTTGCCAACATAAGTATTTCCAATTGTGATGGGCAAAGTGACTCGTCCTGGATCACTTTCTTTCCTCGGGAGAGTACGTTGAATAATTGCGCTACAACTAACATCCACCATGATCGTTTCTTGATTCATATACCGCTTCTTCTTAGTGAGAATATCCTTCATGAATTTAGCATACTTTGACATTTGCTCCAATGCTTCGGAAAATGGAATATTAATTCGCAATTGTTTGAATATGTCCATAAACCGAGCATAGTGTCTAGCATTTTCTTTCCTTGTCGGAGCATGCGGGTAAGGAAAACTTTGAATCGGTATCGTGTTCGCTTGCTCTTTTCCTTTTCTCGACTTTCTCAGTCTTTCCTCTCTCTTACGTTTCTCTCCTTCCTCATTTTTTTTCACTCTCTCATTTTCAACTAAATCTCCCTCAACATTTTTTTCTACTTCTCCCTCAACATTTTCAATTTATTTTTCAACTACAACTTCCTCTGCCACTACCTCCTCACCTACGCCCATATCAATTTCTCTACCACTTCTTGTAAGAATCGTCTTGCAATGCTCCTTCGGATTTGGAGTAGCGGTAGCCGCGAAAGGCCCTTTTTGTTGATCGGCCAATTGTTTGGATAATTGGCCAACTTGAGTCACCAAAATCTTGATAGCCGCATTGGTGTTCTTTTGATTTGACATTTGCATGAATTGAGTAAGAGCTTCCTCCATCTTTGACGGTGCACTTTGAGTTTGTGAAAGTTGAGTGTAGTTTTGATATTGTTGACGGTTTGAAGTTTCGGCTTCTTGCGGCCTCCACGGTTGTTGGTAACCTTGATTAGGTCTTTTATAACCTTGATTTGCTTGTTGATAAGGTGGTCTTTGTTGGTATCCTAGATTTTTATTTCCGGCATAATTGGCTTCTTTTAAAATGGGAGGACAATATCCGATAGGATGGTCACCTTTACAAAATTTGCAACTCGCCACTTGGACTTGAGTAGGAACTTCTTGCATCTCTTTGATTTGTTATGGAAGCTTTGACATTTGTTGAGTTAAAAGTTCCACTTGTTGCGTAAGAAGTTTGTTTTGGGAAAGAATAACGTCATTCGTACCTAACTCGAGCATGCCTGGTTTTCTTTGAGCTACCCCACGGTTATGATTCCCTTGGTGATCATTAAGTGACATCTTGTCAATAATTGCAATTGCATCATCGGCGCTTTTAGACATCAAAGAACCTCCCGCCATAGCATCCAATAAGGTCTTGTGAACCAAAATGAGACCATTGCGGAAAATATGAACTTGAGTAAGTTCATCCAAACCGTGTCCTTTGCATCTTCTTAACATAGACTTGAATCTCTCCCAAGCTTCGTTGAGGGATTCACTTACTCCTTGTGAAAACACAGCTATCGCAGTTTTAGCTTCCATGAAACGGTTATATGGAAAGAACCGTTCAAGAAACTTCTCTTCCAAAAGATTTCAATCTGTCATGATTGTTGTAGATTGATCAAGATACCATTCCTTCGCTTTCCCAATCAAGGAATAAGGAAATAGCCTCCTGAACAATGACTCTTCGTCAGCTTTGGTTGCTCCCGTTGCACCCGCAATCTCATAGAATTTTGTAAGATGCATAAATGGATCCTCATGATCTAACCCCGTGAAAGGATTTTTATAGATAAGTGCTAGGATTCATGTCTTCATCTCGGCTTGTCTTCCATTTTGAAGATTACGTGCGAATTGAGCGGTGTGTCTTGGACTATTTGTACAAGGGACAAAAGCTGGAGGTGAAGGTGGAGGTGGTGCTTCCATAATTGGTGAATTAGGTGGAGTGGATGAAGAAGATTCTTCGAGATCTTATCTTTCAATAGCTTATTGTTGTCTTCGCCTTGTGCGACTATTGGTACACCGAGCGGTTCTCTCAATCTCAGGATCAAAAAGAAGGTTTTCCGGCCGAACCTGTCTACGCATAAACGAATTCTGCACATGAACTAAACAAATTAAAAAGCACAAATAATTACAAAGATAAGAGATTCACAATACCAAAAATCTTAAAATCACCAAACTATTGCAATGCTTGCAATATTCAACTAACAATCCCCGGCAACGGCGCCATTTTGTTAGAAAGTATTTTGTGATAGTGTTTTATCGTATCCACTTAGATTGAAGAGAACATAGATGTTTGTCGTTCAACGGTTTAATGACTTAAGAAAAAGGGAGGTTTTTATAATGGTTTCAATTTCGTAACATAAGTTTGCAAGAAATAAAACGGAATAAAAGTCGGTCTAAGTTTGATAAAAGCATGTCAAGATTAGGGTTCACTAGTCCGTCCGAAACGTATCCAACCAATCAAATATGTGAACGAAGTTCTAACCAACATAACCACGTATCCTCGTAAAAACGTTCATCTCTAAAGCGACTTTGTGAATGTTATTGTTTCGACCGTTAAATGATCTCTCTCAATAACAATCGAAACAATAAACATTAAGATCGATACAAAGCGGATATCAACTTTCAAATCTATCTCTAGCATTTGTATAGTTGATAGATGAAGATATTAGATCAAGACTTGGAAAGTTCATGTCTAAAGCAATCCAAACCATAAATGTACAAATAGTAGCAAATAACTTCATCTACATTGATTATAACATTGTTCACATACAAGAGGTTAAGAAGAATATATAAAATCTGAACTAACTACTCCTAACCTTGACAAGAGAGGGATTTAGCCACTCATTTCCATGATAGCTTGAGCAACAAGTTTCAGAAGAAGGTTGATCAACATCCGAGTCGAATAATCGAGAATAGATGAGAATCCACCTTCTTTTGGTGAAATATTTCTAAGGGATGATGAGAAATGAAAGAATAGGTTTCTAGGTCAGAAAAATCCTCTCAAATGCTAGTACAAGAAAAATAGATATTTTTACAAAAAGTAGCCCATACTACTTATACAAGGGTCATCTGAACTGTCATGTTCGCTAGGCGAACAAAGTGGTTCGCCTAGCGAACCCCACAAGTGCCATCTGAAGTGCTTGTGCCCTGTGAACTCTCCCCAGACAAGTTTCCAAAAGTTCGCTAGGCGAGTAATCATTCGCCTAGCGAAGCCTTCGTTGTGAACTTCGCCTAGTGACTTTTTGGCCCTTTCCTTGCTATTTTAAGTCTGGGAGTGTTTGTTGGTTACTCATTGCTTCTTCGCCTAGCGAGTGATTTGCTGCCTCCCTTGCCTAGAGAGTTTATGGATCTTTCCTTGCTGTTTTGGATTCTTGGCCTTCGCTACTTAGTTCGCCTAGCAAACTTTGTGAAGTTTTGGAGGGAGCTTTGCTGGCCAATTCGCCTAGCGAACTTGCTGATGTTTGCTTGTTGTCTTGGTTTCCTTGACATCTTTCTTGTGTATTAATTCTCACTATTTCATGCCAAATTCCTGCACAATAACACACAAATTAAAGGTACCAAGACACTTTCACACAAAGTTGCAAACCAACCAAAGCAAGATGATTTTGAACACTTTCTTTAAAAAAAAGGAGTGAAAGATGCCCATATTTGATAGCTCAAATAAGCATAATTGGGCATCTAACAGTTGTGCAGAATAGTAGCTGTTATATATTGTCTTGTTTGATGTGCTGCTTTTTACACCTGTTTCTGCCTGAATGCGTGCACTGTTGAAAGATGTTTTGCTTGTGTACTGGATTTTATTGTTGTTTTGTGCAAGAAGTGTTGTTGTAGCTGCTGTTTTTGCCTTATTTTCTTTTTTTTTGGCTTGTTCTTGCATGCACCCTTAAGGCCTCCTAGTCCAACTTAATTTTTTATTAAGCTTGGAGTAGGATAGACATTAGGACTTCAATTCATGCATGATAACATTAGGTTAGTCCCTTTTTAACCTCAACCTTAGGTCCATCTTTTGTATGCTAACATTAGGATAGAATTTCCTTCCGCATCCCAACCTTAGGGCCATCTTGCATGACAACGTTAGGACCAAGTTTCCCCTTAGACCCTTCGTGAGTCTTTCTCTTCTTCTCTCTCAAAACAAAAATAAAACACCTAATAAGTATGATGTGCATTGTGCGCCAGGAGCCTTAAGCACATGGTAAAAGATGAGCAGATGCATTTCTAACCTCATCTTAGGGTACTTTGCACGCAAGATGTTTAGATTGTTAGTGTGAAGTACTCAATCCTATGTCATAGACTTTAGTGTGATGCACATCATAAACAAAGTCAACCCACTTCTTTTAAGCCCTTCAACAAATCTGAACATGTTCTTTCGCCCTCATGCGATCGAGATCTTTTCAAATTCCCGAAGTCCTGTGAACTACGGATGCTCTAATTCCTCATTCCCTAATAAGGATATGTAGGCACGAGGATCCCTATCCTTGGCGAGTACATTAACAACTAACTCCCCTTTCTCTCGCCCCCGTTCAATCGAGACCAACCAGCTAAATCGAGCCTTTTCTCTTGCCCCGGTGCGATCGAGATCTTTTTCAACCAACCCATAGAGTCGAACTATGGTTGCTCTAGTTTCTCATTCCAGATGAGGATACGTAGGCACAAGACATCGATGTCTTGGCGAGCAACCTTCCCCTTTCACCCGTAGTTTTCTGAACTACGTTGACTCTGACTTTCCCATTGCACGAGGGAATACGTAGGCATAGGGCAGCGATATCCTATCGAGTCTCCTTTTGTCCCCCCCCCCCCCCCCGGTTCTGTTTCTATTTAGCAATAGGCTTTAGATAACATGCCCTTTGATTAGACAACAAACGTGGATCCCGTTGAGTAAAACGGACGCGAGGGGCTGCTAATACATTCCTCTCGCGTAACCGACTCCCGAACCCATGGTTTGGTTGCGAGACCATGTCTTCTCCCTTTTTGAGGTTTTCTTTGATTGCTTCCTTTCCCCCGTAGGGATAAATGACGTTTGGTGACAACTCTTCTGTTTCTTCCATTAGGTGTGTTTCACAGTTGTGACAGCTAGCGACTCTGTTCTTTGGGTGTTTACTTTTTATGCTTTTATGTACATTGTTGTTGTATATTATTGCATTTGAATTTTATTATTGCACTTGATTATTGTTATCATATTCTTATTCTGTTTTGTTGGGTGGGATTGTTCCATGAGAGGCAAGCGCATTACCCAGGTTTGAGTGTACACATAGGATTAGAGTGGCCTTTTGTTGACATGTGTGGAGTTTGACACATATCGTTGGCTTGAGTTCGCGTTCAGACGAGGTTTTCTTGAGGATACTATGAACTGCATGTTTATGTAGTACCAGGGTGGTCTGATAGGAGCTTATTACTCTGGAGACTGTTCATTGGAAATTGGTTGAGGCCTCCTTGATTAATGATGATTCCAAACCATAAATGATGAACATATTATCATTTCTCGATCTTAGAGTCCGTGATATTGAGGACCTGCTAGGATGCCATGTCCAATATTAGAACCCATATGTGAGAGGGGATGGGTTTTTTCAGGAAACCTTGACTTTTAACCTATCCGGTTTTCTGGTTTTCTTATCAGTGTGAACCTATCAACATGGTATTCTGGTATTGTATTATTCTGATCATTCGTGTATTCTGGTATTCTGGATTTCTTATCATAGCAGAATCTTGGGCTTATTCAATCAGTAGCATAGCGGTTATTCAAAATTTATGGAAGCTTTGATTCCATGTCTGTAGCATTCATAACATTGCATAAGCATTTGTGCATCATTTTGAATATCTTTCTTCATCCAGAAACAGAGAGCTCGTCCATCTTTTATCCTCAACCTGCAGTTGATTTCCCGACTTTTGTATTGGACTTGAATAAGTTTTGGAAGGATCGTGAACTCAGAAGAGCAAAACCAGTTTGTTACAAGGGAAAATTTTGAATTGATGAAGAATCAGTTGGATCAACTCGTGGAAGCTATGACAGCCATGATAAGGGGAGATCACTGGGCGGGGCATCACTGAGCTGGTACATGCAGCTAGAAAGTAGCCACATCCAATCATGGCCAAACCTAGATAACGCTTTTATGAAGTAGTACAATTATAATATTGACATGGCTCCCAGCCGCATGCAGTTGCAAGGTTTATCTCAAGAGCACAACGAATCCTTTAGAGGGCATGCTAAGAGATAGAGAGAGTTAGCTGCTCGCGTTTAACCACCACTTTTGGATAGAGAATTGGTTGACCTATTCCTGGGTACTTTGCAAGGTCCATACCTGGATAAGATGATTGGAAATGGGGCATTAAACTTCTCTGACTTGGTATTAGTTGGGGAGCACATTGAGAGTGGCATCGGACATCCCAGTTAGTGAAAGTGAATCAGTCGTCAGTTCTCAAGAAGAATGCGAGGAAGAAAGTAATTCCATCTGGGAATCTTCATTACCCTATCAACAACATTCAGGCATATCAACTGTTTAGAGTTAGCAATATTCTGGGTTTCCATATCAGATATCATTCTCTCCACATGGACAATACTCTCCTCAGAATCAACGGTCATACTGCCATCAACCGCGTCAGTACGCCTAACAAAGACCAAGGAAGTCAGATAGGCATTTCACATAGTTGCCAATATTGTACAGTCAGATGTTGCTAAATTTGATCAAAGGTGGACTGATAGTGTTGAAGGAGATTAATCTAGTGATTCCTTCATACCCACCAAGTTTTTATGCCAACACCCGATGTGACTACCATGCTGGAGCACATAGGCATTCAATTGAAGACTGCAAGGTACTCAAGAGAAAGACTCAGACTCTGCTTGACTCCATGATGTTCTCTTTCACGCCTCAGGGTATTTAGATCAACAATCCTCCTTCATCCAGTCATGTGGGTTCATCGGTTCATGTTATGAAAGTAGAGATGGAGATGATTATCAAACTGATTTCGACGAGCAATTCTAAAGATGTCTAGCTCAGTAGCAAATCAAGATCGTAAAGCCCAGTTCCCCAAAGCTGGCAGTCTTTTAGATCATATCATTCCTTTGCATTTGTAGTTTCTTTTCTGTTAAAGTGCAAACTCTTTTGTAAAACTTATATGTTTTCAATTGATAGTGATAATGGAATGAATATGCATGTTTTTATTAAATCTATTTGTGTTCACTCATACTTTTTTCATTGATATCAAGTGCTTGTTTAAGCAAAGTTCAGGAGAGGATGACGAAATTGAAAGACGCAAAACTTCCGATTGTATGATTTTGAACAAAACCTTGTTGATGATGTACATACATTGTTTTGAATCCCCAAACACCGGAGACATAAGGAGATAATCCCTTGTCAACCCCATTGAGCCTAGAAGTAGGAGTTTCTTTCTGAAAACAAAAAACCCTCAATTTTAACCTGGGGCAGGGTAGGTGTCACTTAATTTGACCAGGCGTTCAAATTTCAAAAAGAAAAAGGAGTGTCCCATTCGAGGATCAATCATATCTTATCTCTCGCAAGAGGTCGTACCTCACAAACCCCACAGTGGTTATTCCTCACCAACCGAGGAGTGATACATTCATAACCCTTTCAAACAAGTTAGATAAACCAGTGTCACACAATTCGTTCAAAAAAAGAAGAAAAAAAGAAAAGAAAATGAAAAAAGAAATCACGCTAAGTCGAAAGCTTGAAAACAAGCGGCTTAGGCAAAAGTTAGGGCATCCCGCTGAACATCAAAATCAAAAAGTTCAAAAGCATCAGTCCATGCAAAAATTAGGGGGAAAAGCGAAAGAATGAAAAGAAAAAATGAAAATGAAAAGGATTACAAAAGAAAAATCCTCAATCTAGAACAAGTCGTGTGACTACAGACACCAAAGACGAAAGGGGTAACTGTCACTCTGAAAACCTTGTGGGTTCCTTAACCATGACTCCTACCATTCAATAACTTTTTGAAAGGTGAGCAATTATGTCAAGTTAGGTGAAGGTAGGAACGAAGAACATCAAAGAGAATGGGTGGGTTAAAACAAAACTTTGAGCCCTAAATTCTTTCTTTCTTAAACCGTAAACCAAGCCAAGTTACAACCTTCAAAAGACCTAATTGAAGCAGGTCTGTTTCGAAAACATACTTCGGTAAGATCATGTCAAAGCTGACTCCTAAGTGATTTGCTTACCATTCATGTTGGTATCGATGTGACATTCTAAGCAGTAATAAATTCACTATATGTCACAACACAATTCTAGTGAACATACTTTGATTTCAAAACTGTCATATGCATTGCATTAAAATTATCATTTTCAAAATGATCGGTTTTACTTGCGGGTAAGCACTTGACATTAAGATATGTTTCTACAATGGAAGGATTGATCAAGATAAGATGCAAAACGCTTGAAGACTCCTTTGAGCAGGGGCAAGTCATATCAAATGATCACACCAAAAGGACAATTCATTCAAGATTCAGTTAATCTGGGGGAATCACGTCGAGATTAGAAAAATATCTCGAAGGTCAATTAGTCAGAGGCACTTCTTCAGAGATCATCCATTCAAGGGCAAAATCACTTCAAGGTTGGGGAAGGCCACCCCAAAAGCAAGAAGTTAATCTGGGCCAGAAGGCGATTAATCTGAAGCAATTCTCCGAGGTTTAGAATATTAGGGAAGTCTATCCCAAACAATCAGGGTACAGAAGTCTCAGGTTTCCTTTTGAGGCAGATTCTTACAGAGATCTGGCAGACTGGGGCAAGACTGATGACAAAGAAACTCCTCTCCATACTTTCAAAGTTACTAAAGCAGGTTATGTCAACTGTCAAGTTCAAGACAAATGTCAGGAAGTCAACACATTCCTTAACCTTTCAATCAAAAATCTGGTAGCCAGACAAGACACTTTCCAACGTCAATCGTACCTGACCTACCTCGAAGTTACTAGTTGAGCCTTCTTATCATTGCATAATGATTGCCACGCATATCATCCGTCTAGAATAGTATAGCATGAAGTCGTGTAAAACCGAATAGAAAATCAAAGCCCAATCCATATTGGCACCTTCGTCCAAAATCCCAATCCCCATTGGCAAACACCAGAAGTCCAATCCCTATTGGCACCTCAAACCAAAGCCCAATCCCTATTGGCACCCCCTGCAAATCAAAGTCTAATCCATATTGGCACCTCATTCCAAAATCCAATCCACATTGGTACCCAGAAAAATCTCACCTTTGAAAAATCAATCACTATCAGGTTTCACTTGTCTTTCCCAACAAAGTCCAATCATACTTGGCACATCCTTCTTTCCTCGGTAGCCCGAGCATATGTCTGCATTCTTGCATAGGAACTTTTGCATTGCATCCTCCAAATTGCGTAGCATTTCCATTTCGTATGGAGCATTACGCCATTTTCAAACATATGCATTCGAAGCATAATCCAGGATTGATTTCATCTTTGCCAGACATTTCCCCAGCAGAAAATGGTTTAACTCAAGAGATTTTGTATTATTTTATCCCCAGTGAAATCTTCGTCGAATTCGTTCATTTTACTTATACTCCCATGCAGAGTTGTCCGTCAGGGCCTCTCTATTCCCCAACGGAGTCATAATCTGATCTATGTTGATGTAAGTCCGTCTGTGGTCGGCATTCCTTTTCTTGGGATGATATGAGTCCACCTGTGGTTGGAATTCATTTTATATCTTTTGGTTGTGAACCCGCTTTCGGCCGGTAAACCTTTGTTTGGGTTGTGAGTGTTCCTATGGACGGCATTCCTTTTCTTGCGATGATATGAGTCCGCCTGTGGTCGGCATTCATCTATTATCTTTTGGTTGTGAACCTGCCTTCGGTTGGTAAACCTTTGTTTGGGTTATGAGTCTGCCTATGGCCGGCATTCCTTTTCTTGCAATGATATGAGTCCGCCTGTGGTCGACATTCATCTGTTATCTTTTGGTTGTGAACCCGCCTTCGGCCGGTAAACCTTTTTTTGGGCATGTGGTCGGCATTCATCTGTTATCCTTTGGTTGTGAATTCGCCTATAGTCGGTAAACATTTGTTGGGCTGTAAGTCCGCCTGTGGCCGACATTCCTTTTTCTGATTAGATGTGAGCCCACCTCTGGCCAACATTCTTTCTATATTCCCTTGGTTATGAGTCCGCCTGTCGCCAACATTCCTTTTCTGGTTAGATGTGAGCCCTCCTCCGGCTGATATTCTTTCTATATTCCCTTGGTTGTGAGTCCACCTGTGGTCGACATTCCTTTTCTAGTTAGATGTGAGCCCGCCTCCAGTCAACATTCTTTCTATTTTACCTTTTGGTCGTGAGTCCGCCTGTGGCTGACATTCCTTTACTTATCCTTAGTTGTGAGTCCGTCTGTGGTCGGCATTCCTTTTCTTACGATGATATAAGTCCGCATGTGGTCGACATTCATCTGTTATCCTTTTGTTGTGAACCCGCCATCGAACGGTAAACCATTGTTTGGGTTGTGAGTTCGCATGTGGCCGACATTCCTTTTTTGGTTAGATATGAGCCTACCTTCGGTCGAAATTCTTTCTATATTTCCTTGGGTTGTGAGTCTTCTTGTGGCCGACATTCCTTTTCTGGTTAAATGTGAGCCCGCCTCCGGCCAGCATTCTTTCTATATTCCCTTGATTGTGAGTTCGCCTGTGGCTGGCATTCCTTTTCTGGTTAGATGTGAACCCGCCTTTGGCCGACATTCTTTCTATCTTACCTTTTGGTTGTGAGTTCGCCTGTAGTTGGCATTCCTTTGTTTATCTTTGGTTGTGAATCCACCTGCTGTAACACCCTTTTTCTACCCCAAAAATATTAAGGCAACTAACACATAAATCAGAGTGAATAAATAAATCTCATTAAAATGCCATTAAAAGGGCGTACATTTCTCAAATTCATTAAAATAGGATCCATACTCCGTAACTACGGGTTTTTCCCAAAAATACATCAAAGCATCAAAAACAGCGGAATTCAAAACATACTTCAAAGTCTTCCTCAAAGAGGGAAATTAATCAAAATAACATCAATAGAATAAACTCAACTCAAGGAACCCAACCCGATGTTACATATCAGAGCAAGACCCTTTAAGCTGACCAAAAGACTAAAACGCTCAAAAAATTCAAAACTAACTCCTCGCCAGCGTCCACGGCTAAACTAGATCATCTGCACGTTACCCACGTGGAGGTAACATTCAAACAGGCAGGGTGAGTAAAACAATTCATAATAATCAATGTATGATAGTTAATACATAAACGACAACATATTCATATTCAACATATTCATATTACTTACATATGCCTCAAAGGTCACAACATCATAATTTATACACAAAGACTCATAAATGCAATGCAACACAACTCAATGCATGTGGTACCAATCATCACAGCTCGATGGACATTGGGCCATCAACCCTCCATAGATCCCCATCAATAGGATCGGAGCACGTCAAAATACTTCACATCCACAGAGTGGGATTGAAGCCAAAGCAATCGAATGCGCATGAATGCATGATGCACACGTCACAATAACAATCCTCATAATACAGCATATGGTGCATCATCATTCATCATATTCATCATCATCACATAAATCACATAAAGCATCATATCTCATGTTATCACATAGTTCATCAAATCATGGTAATTTCATCATATTAACTCAATCGATACATCATGGAAAACTATCATAAAATCATGTATACATCACCTAAAACCCACTGTCACACTCATGGCAGCTCATCCCAGAAATCCCAGAATCACACATCACGACATCGCTGCACAATACTCAATTTAGCGAACTTCTGCTACGTTCGTTGACTCGCTCGCTAGGTGAGTCTTGTAGCGAGCCCCTCGCTGGCTTGCTCGCTAGGCGAGCCTATAGCGAATCCTTGCTGGCTTGCTCGCTAGGCGAGTCTTGTAGCGAACCTTCGCTGGCTTTCTCGCTAGGCAAACAGTGCGATGACAGCAACTTCTGCTACGCACCAGAACTGATTTCCACCCAAAACCTCATACGAATCATTTACCCAATGCCTCCAAAGTATCCCTAAACCATCTCTAAGGTTATACGACAATCACGGTACGAACTATATGGTTCATTAGGCCAATCCGGCAACATTTGCACTGCCTAAAACATTATTTCCTGCAATTACTATGAGTACATCAGAGTTACTCACATATGAGTCTTCCTATTCCTACAGGGTCAAACACACAACTATCCAAGGTTTTTGGCCACAAAGGCCTAAGGTTTCCTTCCTCACAATAATATTCAGTGATTCATACCATAACCCACAATCTCAGAGTTCTATAATCAAACCTCTTAGTTTCCCCAATTCAACTCAGAAACCCTCAAATCCTAAATCCACCATGAATACATCTAAAGGCATACATAGAAAATCATGAACAAAAATACTCCTCATACCTTAGTGATTCGCAGCTTTCACGATTTCTCTTTGGGACCTTCTGCCTCCAACCTTTCCTTCAGAGCTCTGGTCACACCAACTTCACGTTAAACACAAAATGAATTCCAATTTCCTCTCAGAACTCTATTTTGTCTAACTTAGTCATGGGCCTCACACATTGGGTTTTTCCCTCATTACCCTTACTAACTTCCTCAAATGCCCAAATTGCCCTTATTTCACGTATATTCCATTTAATTAATAATAATACTAATAAATTAATATTATATGCTATTAATCAAATAAATATCCGAAAATGCACATTTTTCCAATAATCACAAAACCACCGGAATTCACCGAAACATGAATATTCACAATTAAATAATTAATTCAAATAGCATGATTAAATTTGGGGTGTTACAACCCTCCCCCACTTAAAAGAATTTTCGTCCTCGAAAATTACCTGCAGAAAATAGAGTCGGATACGACTCCTTCATCTGATCTTCACGTTCCTAAGTCCAACTTTCTCCAGCTGGTCCTCCCTACAATACTTTCACCAAGACGATATCTTTACCTCGTAGCTGTTTCACTTCTCGTTCGTCAATTCGAACAGGCAACACCTCAACAGTCAAATCATCTCACACTTGTACATCATCCATCTGAATCACATGCGACGGATCTGGAATGTACTTCCTCAACTGGGACACATGAAACACATCATGCAAATTCGCGAGCGACGGCGGTAAAGCAATCCGATAGGCTACTTCCCCCACCCTCTGCGAAATCTGATACAGACCAACAAAACGCGATGTGAGCTTTCGAGACTTCAAAGCTCTACCAACACCAGTTACCGGCGTAACTCTCAGAAACACATGATCTCCCTCTTGGAATTCAAGTGATTTCCTCCTCTTATCATGGTAACTCTTCTGATGATTCTGCGATGCTTTCATCTTCTCACGGATCATCTTGATCTTTTCAGTCGTCTCTTGCACAATTTTAGGTCCGAGCATAGCACTCTCGCCTGATTCATACCAACACAACGGAGTCCTACACCTTCTACCATACAAAGCCTCATACAGTGCCATTCCGATATTAGAATGGTAATTGTTATTGTAGGTAAACTCAACCAACGACAAATAGCTATCCCACGATCCACCTTGATCCGAAACACAAGCTCTCAATAAATCCTCTAAAGACTGGATAGTTCTTTCTGTCTGTCCATCCGTCTGCGGCTGATAGGCAGAACTCAACCTCAACTTAGGGCCCAAAGCTGCCTCCAAACTCTCCCAAAACCTCGACGTAAATCTCAGATCTCTATCAGACACAATACTCGACGGAACACCATGCAACTTCACAATCTGCTCAATATATAATTCAGCAAGCTTCTGTAACGAATAATTGATCCTCGTTGGTACAAAATGAGCCGATTTAGTCAATCTATTAATAATTACCCAAATCGAATCATATCCATTCACTGTCTTCGGCAAACTTGTTACAAAATTCATAGAAATGTTATCCCATTTCCATTCTGGAATGCTCAATGGTTGCATCAGACCCGACGGTCTCTAATGTTCAATCTTCGACTTCTGACAAGTCAAACAAGCATAAACAAATTCAGCAATTTCCTTCTTCATACTAGGCCACCAAATTAACTTCTTCAAGTCCCGATACATCTTTGTGGCACCAGGATGAATACTCAACCCACTTCTGTGACCTTCTTCAAGAATGCTCTTCCTGATTTCTGGCACATCGGGAACACATACTCTATCTCATAACCTCATCACACTATTCTTATCAATCCGAAAATCACCTCTGTTACCTTGATTAATCAATGTGAGATGATCCACCAAACTCAAATCAGATCTCTGACCTTCTCTGATCTCTTGGAGAATACTACTAGTCAGCTTCAACATACCCAATTTCACACTGTTAAGAGTCTCTTCACAAATCAAACTCATATCTCTGAATTGCTCAATCAGTTCCAACTCTCGAGCCATAAGCATCAACATAACATTAGCCTTACCCGGATGGTAAGTCAATTCAAAATCATAATCCTTCAGAAGTTCAAGCCATCTTCGTTGCCTCATGTTCAACTCTTTCTAATCAAACAAATACTTCAGACTCTTGTGATCACTGAACACTTCGAATCTGGACCCAAATAGATAATGTCTTCACATCTTCAACACAAACACCACAGCGGCCAACTCTAAATCATGCGTAGGATAATTCCTTTCATGAATCTTCAGCTGTCTGGAAGCGTAAGCAACAACCTGACCGTTATGCATCAATACGCCTCCAAGGCCCATCTTCGACGCATCACAATACACCACAAAGAACTCACTCGGGTTTAGCAAAATCAACACTGGAGCGGTCGCCAACTTCTTCTTGAGTTCTACAAAACACTTTGCACAAGCAACATCCCACACATAAGCCTGACCCTTTCGAGTCAACTGAGTCAATGACAATGCTAACTGAGAAAAACCTTCAATAAACCTGCGATAATAACCAGCCAATCCAAGGAAACTTCGAATCTTAGTGACAGACTTTGGAGCCTCCCACTGCAACACAGCATCAATCTTCGACGGATCAACAGCAATCCCCCCACTAGAAATCACATGGCCAAGGAAACACACTTCCTTCAACCAAAACTCACACTTAGACAACTTGGCATAAAGCTTCTTGTCTTTCAAAACCTGCAATACAACTCTTAGATGTTGCGCATGCTCTTCTTCAAACTTAGAATATATCAAAATGTCATCAATAAACACCACTACGAACTGATCCAAATAAGGATGGAAAATCCTATTCATATACTCCATGAATACGCCAGGTGCGTTCGAAACTCCAAACGGCATCACAGTATACTCATAGTGTCCATATCTCGTCCTGAAAGCTGTCTTCGGAATATCAACAGGCTTAATACGAATCTGATGATAACCAGACCTCAAATCAATCTTGCTAAACACGCAAGCACCCATCAATTGATCCATTAAATCATCAATCCTCGGGAGTGGATATTTATTCTTAATCGTCACTTTATTCAACTGACGATAATCCACACACAATCTCATACTACCATCTTTCTTCTTCACCAACAACACAGGAGCACCCCACGGAGAAACACTCGGTCGAACAAACTTCTTCTCAAGTAGATCTTCCAACTGTTTCTTCAATTCCCCTAACTCAGATGCAGACATCCGATAAGGAGTCATCGATACATGAGTAGTGTCCGGTATCACCTCAATAGCAAACTCTACCTCACACTCAGGAGGTAAGTCATTCATGTCATTTGGAAACACCTCAGGAAATTCCCGAACAACCGGTAGCTCCACGCCTACTGCTTCACCATCCACTTGGAGCGAAGCAAAAACAACAAACATCTTAGCCTCATCTTCTAAGAGTTCTCCCACTTGTTTGGCAGATACAAACATTAGCTCTCCCACATCGCCCAACTCAGGAAACCTCACAGTCTTACTATAACAATCAATGTGAACATAGTTGTACTCCAACCAGTTCATCCCAAGGATAACATCAATTTGATTCAAAGGTAGACAGACCAAGTCCATCATGAAGTTCCTATCATAAATAGTCACAGGGCAGCTCAAACAGACTAACGCAGTAGTCACAGAACCATTAGTCGGGGTATCAATAGCCATACTCCCACTCATAGCAGACAAATTCAAATTCAACATCTTAGCACATTCAAGCGAAATAAACGAATGTGTAGCACCAGTATCAATGATAGCAATCAACTCAACATCATTAATAAAACACGTACCTCTAATCAAGTTATCCGTCTTAGCTTCTTCTGCACCGCTCAAAGCAAACACTTTGCCACTTATCACCATTCATCATATTCATCATCATCACATAAATCACATAAAGCATCATATCTCATGTTATCACATAGTTCATCAAATCATGGTAATTTTATCATATTAAATCAATCGATACATCATGGAAAACTATCATAACATCATGTACACATCACCTAAAACCCACTGTCACACTCATGGCAACTCATCCCAGAAATCCTAGAATCACACATCACGGAATCGCTGCACAATACTCAATTTAGCGAACTTCTGCTACGTTCGCTAGGCGAGTCCTGTAGCAAGCCCCTTGCTGGCTTGCTCGCTAGGCGAGTCTTGTAGCAAAACTTCGGTGGCTTGCTCGCTAGGCGAACAGTGCGATGACAGCAACTTCTGCTACGCACCAGAACTGATTTCCACCCAAAAACTCATACGAATCATTCACCCAATGCCCCAAAGTATCCCTAAACCATCCCTAAGGTTATACAACAATCAAGGTACGAACTTTATGGTTCATTAGGCTAATCCAACAACATTTGCACTACCTAAAACACTATTTCCTACAATTGCTCTGAGTACATCAGAGTTACTCACATATGAATCTTCCTATTCCTACAGGGTCAAACACACAACTATCCAAGGTTTTTAGCCATAAAGGCCTAAGGTTTCCTTCCTCACAATAATATTCAGTGACTCATACCATAACCCACAATCTCAAAGTTCTATAATCGAACCTCTTAGTTTCCCCAATTCAACTTAGAAACCCTCAAATCCTAAATCCACCATGAATACATCTAAAGGCATACATGGAAAATCATGAATAGAAATACTCCCCATACCTTAGTGATTCGCAGCTTTCACGATTTCTCTTTGGGACCTTCTGCCTCCAACCTTTCCTTCAGAGCTCTGGCCACACCAAATTTCACGTTAAACACAAAATGAATTCCAATTTCCTCTTAGAACTCTATTTTGTCTAACTTAGTCATGGGCCTCACACATTGGGCTTTTCCCTCATTACCCTTACTAACTTCCTCAAATGCCTAAATTGCCCTTATTTCACTTATATTTCATTTAATTAATAATAATACTAATAAATTAATATTATATGCTATTAATCAAATAAATATCCGAAAATGCACATTTTCCAATAATCACAAAACCACCGGAATTCACCGAAACATGAATATTCACAATTAAATAATTAATTCAAATATCATGATTAAATTTGGGGTGTTACACCTGCGGTCGGTAAACTTTTGTTGGGTTGTGAGTTCGCCTATGACCAACATTCCTTTTCTGGTTAGACATGAACCCGCCTCCGGTCGGAATTCTTTCTATATTCCCTTGGTTACGAGTTTGCCTATGGCCGGCATTCCTTTTCTGGTTAGATGTGAGTCCGCCTCTGGCCGAAATTCTTTTTATTTTACCTTTTGGTCGTGAGTCCGCCTGTGGCCGGCATTCCTTTATTTATCTTTGGTTGTGAATCCACATGTGATCGGTAAACTTTTTTTGGGTCGTGAGTCTGCATGTGGCCGACATTCCTTTCACGTGTATCTCACCACAGGTTGCAAATTCCGGGTTCCTTGGATAAGTTTTATTTTCGTCAAATCCCTTTGACGATGTGTTTCTTTGGTTCAGTTTTCTTTCTGTCAAACCGCTTTGACGATGTGGTTCTTTGGATAAGTTTTCTTTCCGTCAAATCCCTTTGACGATGTATTTCTTTAGTTCAGTTTTCTTTCTGTCAAACCCCTTCGATGATGTGGTTCTTTGGATAGGTCTTCTTTCTGTCAAATCCCTTTGACGATGTGTTTCTTTGGTTCGATTTTCTTTTCGTCAAACCCCTTTGACAATGTGATTCTTTAGATATATCTTCTTTCCTTCAAATCCCTTTGACAATGTATTTCTTTGATTAAGTTCTCTTTTCCTCAAACCTCTTTGGTGGGCTTCATTTTCTTTCCGTCAAACCTCTTTGATGATGTGGTTCTCCGGTTAGATGTTCTTTCGGTCAAATCCCTTTGACGATGTGGTTCTAGGGTTCACTTTTCTCTCTGTTGAACTCCTTTGACGATGTGTGACTGGGCTCCAATTACATTTTCTCCTCCCACATATGCAAATTTCCGGGTTCTTTTGGTATTCAATCCCCTTCTAACTTGAATGTCTGAAAGTCGTTGCTGTCATTCCTTCAGGACCAAGGAAATTGAATAGGGGAAGTTGTAGCACCCCAAAATTTTCCCATTCGTTACAACCATAACTGGCTTATGTTTTGTTCTTTTGCATTTAGCATTTTTGCATATCATGGCATTGGCTCTTGAGACATAGGATCAACGTGTTTCTATGGCTCGAGGTTTTCTTTTATTGCAAGTTTTTAAGCAACAAGCATCAAAGGCTTCAGCTGTTATTTTACAATCAAACACCCGATAATGTTTTCCAGCAGGTTATTTTTTAGCACAGGAGACAATTCGCAGATTATTTCAGGAATTTTACAGGTGCAATATCAAAAGACAAGTTTTCAGAGGCTTAACGTGGCTCAGAAGGAAGACAACAGGTGATTCTCCAAGTTTCCCTCCACATGGCGCCAAAATTTTGAAATTTTGAATATGGTAATCGGTTACCATAATTGAGGTAATCGATTACCTCAGACAAAATTTTCAAAAATGCTTCAAATTTCAGCACTGCAGAAATTTCGATCATTCTCACCCCTAGATTTCACATGTGCATCATTGGAAGGATCTAGAATTGATTCATTTTCACCAATTCCCTCCAAAAATTCAAACATTCCATTCTTAATTCCACTCCTAATTTCCATTCCTCACACTAACCCATATTCCAAACCAAACTTAATTCCTAACCTAGGGATTATTTAACCAAATTTACTCCAAACCTCACTAATTCACTCTCATTTTTCACCTCAATTTCAGAATTCGCTCTCAATTCTTTCTCGCTTTTTCATTCTCTACCTTCATCTTCAAACTTTCACCAAAGTTCCATATTCATAGATTCATAAATTATGCATTACAATTTGTGAATTCTTGAGCTAAACCTCCACTAAATTAATATTCTTGATTCAATTCTGCATTTGAAGCTTGTTTCTAGATTCAGAATTTTGGAAGACATTCTTGAAGGAGCTTTGAAGCAAGTTCATCACATTGCTTAGATCTTGAGGTTTCTTGCTAGGATCTTGGATTTATTGTGTTAGATGTGTCTATTTTCGTTTGCAACACTTACCAAAGCAAATATGAGCTTTGTACGTTGGTAAATTTCAGATCCACACTTGATCTAGCTTAATTTTAGCTTATGCAATATAGATCATTGGCTTGTGTTACGATTTGATCCATTTGTTTGCGTTGATCTTTGATCTTGTGATTTGATTGCTAGAATTGGTGTTTGATTGTTGTAATATGATGTAATTCTCGTGCATAATTGATTGGTTGATCATTTGGATGTTTTAATAAGTCATTTTTTGTTGAAAGTGCTTTTTGGAAGTTGATTTTCTACCACTATCTCAGTGGCAATCAATTACCACTATCAGGGTAACCGATTACCCTGTTCATTTTAAACATGATTGTTCAACTTTCCAAATGGGTAATCTGTTACCCATATACTGGTAACCGAGTACCACTGAGACAAAATGTGATTTTCTGATTTTTCTTGCTTGTTTGGGTTCCTTTTAATTATTAATATTCATGGATTGATATTCTGCATATTTTTGGATTGTTTTGAAGCTATTTCACCTCACATGACAGTATGTTTGAGTTTCTTCGACGCGCGACTTTTGGTTTCTACAACGCATGTTCACGATTCGTTCGTTTTGCATTCTTGATGTGATGATCATGTTGCATAATCCTTTGTGCCACTGTGATTGCTTGTTCTTAATGTTTACATTGCTGGAAATGTGATGCATGTTCATGTTTTGTTTCCGATTCGATGATTGCATGTTCGTTTCAAGTGATTTAATTGTCGAATTATCCGTGTTTCTTTTGATGAATTCTTAAGTATGTGATGCCATTGAAACTTGTTCATGCTTAATTGTTTGGTGTTTAATTGTTTACACATGTGAATCAATTGCTCTTACTTGATGCTTGCTTATGTTTTCAATTCATGTGTGTTTGCTTATATGTGAAAACATGCTTTTGATTTTCTCTTTTGGATGCATGATTATGCTTGATGTTTGAACATGTTCATTATTTGATTGATCAATCTTGGATGCATTATTTGACACCGTGTTGTTGCATGATTGTACATGTTTGATGCCTATTCATGAGCATTTGTCTTGATGCATAGTGATCAGTGATTTTTGTACGTTATTTTACCATGAGTTTTAGTTAATTGTCTTATATGTTTAGTTGCATTTTATTTTCTTTTATCGCATTTTATTCATTGGTTTACTATTTTCATTTTTTTTAGGTTCAGGTAAGCAATTAAGAAGAACCAGAGCAAAAACCGAGAAAAACAGCAGGAATTCAGAAGAGTTTTTGAAGGGGAACAGTGGCCTAACACAGCCACCCGTGTCACCTGACACGGCCCGTGTCAGGAGGGTACCAAGAGAAAGAAAATAGAGTTTTAGACAGTAGGCTGACACAGGTGCCCGTGTCACTTGACACGACCCGTGTCAACAAGTCTAGAGTAAGCAATTTTTATATCAGATATCCAGGGGACCAACACGACCCGTGTTGGCTGAAGCGCTTCATCTTCCAATTTTCTTATTTTTGGACCTTTGTGGTCCCTAAGGGTATTCTGGGTATTTTCTTATTATTGTGTTGGACCTGAGAGTATTTAAGACAAATTTTGGGAAGGAAAAGAGGACTTTTTGGCCAAAGAAGAATTACACAATCAAGATTTGAGAGATCAAGGTGATTGGGGAACTGAATATTTTCATGAGCGGAAGCAATTAAAGATCAAAGAACCCTATTATCTTGTAATGTCTAGTTTTTACTTTTTATTTTCTTCCAATATATGAGTAGCTAAACCCCTCAATGCTATGGGGTGTCCCTAATTTGAATCTGTAATGACTCTGATATTAGTATTGCAATGACATTTCCTTTGTTTTCATAACTGATTTGATCTCTAGCTATTCTTAATGCTTGCCCTATCAGACCAACAGGGTTTGATTTATGATTAACGATTAGGCTGGACCACCATTGTTAAGGCTTTGCTTTTGATCATTCTGTAGTAGATATCACCTAGGACTAGGGATACTCTATAGGAACCGGAATATTCTTGATAATTGATTGCTTAATCTCATTTATAGTTCTCTATGGACATAGGAATTAGGGTAGATGATTAAAGGTTTTCTCACTAAGGACTTAGGAGTAAACATTCTAAAGAATCGGTAATTAGTTAGTTACAATAAGTTGTTGCAGTGTTAATTTAGAGTTTTTACTGAGTCGGGTCATACACTTCTCCTAGCATGTTACTCATATTTGTTTAAACCACTTAGTCAATTTCTCTCTTTTACTTGCAAATATTTTTATAATCAAACCAAACAATTTTAAAACCCCACGTGCTTTTGTTCAAACAATTTTATTTTATTTTATTTTATTTTTATTATTTGCATTCTGTATTACTAATTTGCATCTAACATTCTTATGCGAGGAGAATCCTTGGCTAATTTTTCTTTTGACACAGAACCTAAAAGAACTCTACACACAATACATAGGCAAGCAAGACTGACAGGTTCAGACTAAGATACTGAGACTATGGTTGAAGTTCCACCAGCAGAGAGACTACTTGGTGATTACAATGGGGCTAATGCATCGGCTGGTAGGTTAACAATTGTAAACCAACCGGTGAATGTCGCAAATTTCCAGTTGCATCCGAGCACTATCAACCAACTTTAGAGGAAACCTTTCACCGGAAAGGTTAATGAAGATGCCAACAAACATCTACAAATATTTTTGACTATGAGCACTACTCTCAAGATAGAGGGACACACTGATGAACAAATAAATTGAGAATGTTTCCATTCACTCTCTCTAAAGATACTGAAGAATGGTTTTACTCGTTACCCGCAGGAAGTATTGCTACTTGGGAAGAGATGGAGAAGGCCTTTCTTAATGATTATTTTCTCGCCTCTGCGTATATTCGTAAAAGATATGATATCATGAATTTTAAACAGAAGGAGGGAGAATCATTGGGCGATGCATATAAAAGGTTCAAACGGTTATTGGTTGCATGTCTTACTCATAACTTGGATCAAACTGAACAGATGCATATGTTTATGAATGGTCTCAAGATGAAGACTAAGAAACTAATTAATACAGCAGCTGGTGGCTCATCAAACTTTACAACAGCCACTAGTATTAAGAAGATCATTGAAGCCATTATTGTAAATGAGCATTTGGAATTGTATGACCATAGTGTGAGTAAACCTGGAGGAACGATTGATTTGAAGATGGCTACTCAAGTTGTGAAAATGGAAGATCAAATCAAAGTTAAAGTAGAAAGAAGGCTTAAAGCAATGAATGTAAGTACTCAACCTGTGGCTCAAGTTCAACCTATCCAAGCTGTGAGTTGTGAGATTTATAGTGGATCCTATTTTACTGTGCATTGTATTGCGACTGCTCAACAAATTGAAGAGATAAAGTTTCTGAAGTAGAATAATCCCTATTCTCAGAATTATAATCCAAGGTGAAAGAATCATCCTAACTTCTCTTGGAAAGATCAGAATCAACCTTACTATCAACAGCAGCAACAGGCTCCTCAAAAAGCAGAATGGGAAATAGCTATTGAAAACATGGCAGCTCACAATATTCAATTCCAAGAAGAGACACGGAGTAATCAGAGGAACACCACAGCTGCTATAAAAAATCTTGAAGTTCAGATGGGACAAATAGCCCAACAACTCTCCATGCATGATCAAGGAACTCACCCGAGCGCGATATTACAGAATCCAAAAAATCATGAGAATGTTAATGCTGTCACTGTAAAAAGTCAGAGAGTCGCGGAAGAAGAGGAAGAAAAAGAAACAAATGATTATCAGTGTATAGAAGTTGAGCTTGAAGTGAGAGAAAACGGGAAAGAGTCTTACCACCTGTGAAGCAAACTGAAGAGAAAAAGAAAGAGGAGGTTAAACAAAAAAATCAAGCTACCTTGAAAAGTTCAGCATAATGTTTAAAAGTTAGAAATCAATATGTCGTTCTTTGAAGCACTCGAACAAATGCCTTTGTACAAGAAATTCATGAAAAAGGTAATGGGAAAAAAGAGACCAATGAGTGAGGAGTCGAAAATTTCAACTGAGCGGGTAGTGAAATATCACAAGGAAGGAGAATCCCCATCAAGCAGAAAGATCCTGAACCCGTAGAAATTCCTTGCACTATAAAAAGATAGAACTTTCAAGAAGGTACTCATTGATTTAGGTGCTAGTGTGAGTATCATGCCTTTATCTATTTTCAAAAGGCTGGGCATTGGAAAAATGAGCGATACGGGAACAAACTTGAAGTTTGCCGACCACACGACTAAGAGGTCATATGGGCTAGCAGAGGATGTAATGGTGACGATTAATAACTTCACCTTCCCAGTTGATTTTAAGATTATGGATATTCCAGAAGATGAAGAGACTTCCATCATACTTGGCCGACCATTCTTGCTCACTAGTCGGTGCAATGTTGATATTGAAACAGGTAATATAACCTTAAAATCTTTTGATGAAGAAATAACTTTAAAAGTTTTGGACATCAAGAAGCGAGGTAAAGAGGAAGATATTCAACCTTCAGTTGGAATGATCAAAACTGTTAGTTCCATGATTCTATGATTGTCCATGGTTCTATGATTGGCTAAATTTTAGTAAAACGTGATTCTGCACTGATATTAAGCAGGATGTTATAACATCTCCATCTGCTGTGGTGACAGAACTGTTGTGGTGTGTTTTAATCTAAATGTCATGTTGAATGTCGTGACATCCATCTGCTGTAGTGACAGAACTGTTGTCATGTGTTTTAATTAGGATGTCATTACCAATGTCATGACATTACTGTCTGGTACAGTAGGAGCTGATGACAGAACAGTTGTCATGTGGTTTAATCAGGATGTCATTACCAATGTCATGACATCGCTGTATGGTACAACAGGAGCTGTTGTTTTATATCACTTGATAGAAGTGCTTTGGATATACCTCATCAGTGTGTGCAGGTCAGAGTGATTCATTAGGAACAAAGTGAAGATTTAATTGGTGTTCATAAAAAGGATCTTTGAGAATTTTTAGGAAACTATAAAACATTTGTTTCTACTGTTATGAAGAAGATTCTGTAGAAGTGCACTACAAGGCAAGTTTAGTTAGCTGGCACAAAGAGAATTGAATGTCATGACATCAGGTAGCTGACATGCACAGCAGGCATGTTGGTTTTCTATTATAATGCATGAGTAAGCTCAGGCTAGATTTCAAGAGACTTATTAGGGTTCCCTAGTTATCTCAGGCGAGATTCTAGGCAGTGTTAAGCGTATCATGAAACGCCTATGACATATTTGAAAGCACCTTGAATTGTGAAAATTAGTTTTACTTTGTTAAACCTAATGTTTATTACTTGTGACCAGCCTAAGCCCAGTCTGCATTGCTATAAAAAGAGGCGTAGAAGCAAGGGAAAATTAAGCACTCACAATAAGAAAAACTTGAGTGTAAAATTAAGGTTTAGGGTTTGAGAGTCCCTTGTGTGTGACTTTGTAAGTCATCCTTTGTATCTCTTGATACATTGTGATAGACATATGTGTGAGTGAAGAAGTTATGTTCTTCACGTGTGTTTAGTGTCTTAGGATACTTGTGAGCCAAGCAATCATCTGATGTATGATTGCATTGGACTAGTGTGTATGAACTGGTGTGTTCATTGTGTCACTCAAAGCTTTTAAGCAAGAGTGTTGTGTCTCTTGATCAAATCTGTAAAGCAAGATCAAGGTGTGTTTGAAGAATGTCTTCACATTGTAATTGTGTATTGGTTTATATCACTGAGGTGATTGAGGGGGATTGAGTGGGTATACTCAGGTCTATTGCAAATGGGTTTTGACTCTGAATTAATTCTACTAATAGTGAGTTTCCTCCCTGACTTGGTAGCCCCCAGATGTAGGTGAGGTTGCACCGAACTGGGTAAACAATTCATTGTGTTATTTATCTTTCAGCATTTACAACTCTGCATAATTTAAATGGTTAGATAAATAGTCTGTCTGTATGCTGATGTCACAATAGACGCCATGACATTGGTCATGACATTGGTACAATTTAAATTAATTTAAATTGGTCATGGTCTGTCCTCGTCCTTGTTGAGCAGAGATCAATGTTCTTGGGACATATGAGATCTGCATACCAGAATTTCAGTTGGTATCATAGCAGGCATCCTGTCTGTTCTAGATGAGATATAGGGAGATAATTTCTGGTGTTTTGAACAAGGAGAAGTTGTAGTTGTCTTGCTGATCTTGCTAACTGTTTGGGCTGCTGATGGATTATGTGTATCTGCTATTGTGCCATCTGATATAGGAGCATCTATGATTTGTTGAATGCTCTTCTTGGAGAAATCAGATCATATAATCAAGAAGGAGTGGCTTCTTCTTCTATATGGTGTCCTATAAGGTGTTCTGACATCTTGTTTATGGCATGTTGAAGATGTTATTTTGGTGGTTCCGCTGCATATTTTTCTATGATATCAACATTTCTAAAAGCTCTAGTCATTCCAACGTCGGGAGCAGTGGAATGAAGAAAGTTGTCTATTGATATATGTTATTGTCGACTTCATACTTGGAAGATTGGTTTTATCATGTACCTTGAAGTCAATTTGAAGAGAAGAGCTCTTTCAGGAAGATAGTCTGGTGCTCATGCTGTAAATGGATTTCTGAAGATCTCTGATGCTGATAGATGGTATAATGAGAGGTGGTTTATTTTCACCATTTATGCTTTGCAAGAGCTCTATTAGCAAGAGGAAGTCATAGGCAGGTTGAGTCAAGGATGTCAGCCTTGATGTTTCAACATTAGAGATACTTATACTAAGGAATACTTTTGGTATTACTGCAGTGTAAATTCTATCTGATGGTCTTCTCAACAAAGTTGTATGGATTTAAGATCAATTGCTATGTGTGAACTACACACGTATTTAATTGGTTATCCATGAAGTTCAGAGAAGGATTTATGATAAGGATTTAAGATTCATTGCTATTTATTCTCAAATATTTAATGGATTGTCCTTAGTTGATGATCAAGTTGCCTCATCAGTTATTGCACTAGTGTCAGGCCCTTGATTTGTTTGGTCTACTTCAAGGATCTGATATTCAACCAGATGTTGAGACATTCCATCAGCAGACAGTGTGCAGAATTCTGTTGATTCAAGGAGTGAATCACTAGATCAAAGGAGATATAGCTGATGATCTTGGTACCATAAGCATGTGTGGTAGGATCTGTCTTTATTCTAGTAAGTTTCCTGGCAAGAAACTAAGGCTAGAATGTAGTACTGATGAAAGTAAAGATGAAGACATTTTTCTTGGATCAGTTCATTAGAGTGAAGTAGGTGTGTTCTAGCCTCTACTAGAAGCATGTGATCTCTATCTAGAAAGTTTCCTGGCAAGAAACTGGTCTAGAAGATGGAGTTGGTGATAGCTCAGCTTGGGTCAGCCTATTTCTAATCTAAGTGCATAGGAGCATGTGACCTGGCACATCTTTGAGGTCAAGGATAAGTGGAAGTTATCTTTGACTTTCTGAAGAAGTCTCTACTTAAGGACAGCGGGAATCCTTGTGTAAAGATTTCTTTTGTGACCCTTCGTCATTGAAGAATCAAGCCTTGGCACGTTTAGTTTCTCCTAAGAGGAGTTCCTGAAGCAAATACATTTCAAGCAATGTGTTGTGGTCCAATAAAGCAAGATGGAGGTTGTCTTCTCAAACCCAAGTCTATGTACTCCTTCTGATAGATTGATGAGGTTATTCTAAGTGGTAGAATGAAAGCCTGAACCCTTCAACAGGATGTCTGATCAGATGTGTTGACATCAAGCAGAAAATTCAGGTCCAAGCCTTGGTGTTTCCAAGATGCCTAGCTATGGAGCAAGTAGAATATGTAACTTGTAGATCAAGGTTGCTTGGCAGAAGACCTTCTAGAGCTCTGAAAGATGCTGAGTAATCAAATGGTGGCATTTGGTTATTTTAGTAGTGTGCTTGGAGAAAACTACTCTTGTGTAGAAGGGTAGTTATTTGAAGACCAGAGGTTCTGCTTCTGTGCATATCTTGGAGCCTATGAAGGATGAGTGCCTTATTTGTGGAGAGGTATGCAAAGTTTACTGTCTCTATGTTCTTTGGAGTTCTCATTGGTGGAACTGTGCTCTCTAATGATTGGATTACCATTCAGATAGTAAGTCCAAATGGTTAGTGTATCAAGAACCATTATGAATGGTGTCTGTGATTAGGATGTCCTAACTAATGTTAGAACATCATTTTGATTGCTGAACTTGAAATTCAGATTGTGGAAGATGATAGTCACTAGTTGGATCAAAAGTGTTCTAAACTTATCATACGGGAGAATGATGAGGAAAGAATGTCTTGGATTATGATATGTCTATCTTGTTCTCTTACTCAGGCTGAGGTCAGAATTCTTGTGGAGAAATGGCTCTTTTGCTGCAAGTAACTCTAGTAAGAAGTGGAGCAGTTTGGTACCTTCCCACTATATGAGCATCTTGGGTGTTTCTTGGAGCAGCGTTTATAGAAGATAGGGGGAGAGCTTCTATCTGATGGGTGTACTAGGTGTTGTGGTTCAAGCAGTAAGTGAATGCGTTCAGCAGGTGTGTTGAACAAGGAGTGTGCTCTTGAAGACATGAAGATGAGTCTTATGTTTTCCATTCACGTGCTTCTGGAAATAGAGCACTAGTAATCCTTGATATGGGGAGGTATACTTCTATCTAGGATATGTTGCTGCAACAGTACAGTTATTTCTCAAGATTGTTTGTGGTTTCAAGCAGTTGGTGAGTTATGCCTCTAGGAGGGTGGAATGTCATACCAGATGTTGTGACATTGTGTTAATGTTCTAGTTCATGATGAACTTGACAGTATTTCTGTTCTTGGCTCTGTCATTGGGTGTCAATAGATCAAATCAGACGAGAGCCTTATGATCTGACCTCCACTGAAGGGATTTGTGTTGGTCAGCAAGATTTTTGGCTTCTATCCAAGTGTTTGTCTTGGATGTGTATGACTGGATCAAGACACAATAAACTTTGCTTTTGTGCATATGGAAGGACATTCACTTTGTCATCTTGGAGAGTCTTCTAGTTCTTCAAAACTGCATGTGGTTCCAATGTATGAATATGAAGATGTTGGTGTAAGTCTTCATATGGTTGGGTTCTCTCTTTTAGGGGGAGTGTGATTATGCATGACAGGGGGAGCTATGTACTTGTATGATGTGTAGCTGCATTACTTGTGTTGGTTTGATCTAGGATTGTGAATGACCTAGGAAACAACATTGGTTTTTGTCTGGGAGAATTTATTTTTCTCTACAAAATATTTTTGTGTCTCAAATTGGGGATTTAAAATCAATTGTTACTTGTGGCAAGTAGTTAATTGATTATCCTTTAATTGGTGATGTCAAAAGTGTCACTCCTGAAGGTGCAGCTTCAGACAAGGCAAGAACTCAAGATTCAATGACAATGTTCATGGGTTAAAGTCATGTGAAATTGACACTATGGAAGGGTGCAATGTTTAAGCTGCTTGTGTATCTCATGGGAGATTGTGAGATGACTGTATTTTTGAACACCATGTTCAGTGTGTACATTTACTCCAATTTTTGTTAATTTTTGACTAAACCAAGGGGGAGTAAAGTGTTGTTATCTGCTGCAACTATTAAGGGGGAGCATGATAGTTTGAGAAGTTGGATGCTTTTGAGAAAACTACAGTTGCTGCCTTGATAAGTTTGTTTGGTTGTTTTAGCCAAAATTTGCCAAAGGGGGAGATTGTTAGTTCCATGATTCTATGATTGTCCATGGTTCTATGATTGGCTAAATTTTGGTAAAACATGATTCTGCACTGATGTTAAGCAGGATGTTATAACATCTCCATCTGCTGTGGTGACAGAACTGTTGTGGTGTGTTTTAATCTGAATGTCATGTTGAATGTCGTGACATCCATCTGCTGTAGTGACAGAACTGCTGTCATGTGTTTTAATCAGGATGTCATTACCAATGTCATGACATTACTGTCTGGTACAGTAGGAGCTGATGACAGAACTGTTGTCATGTGGTTTAATCACGATGTCATTACTAATGTCATGACATCGTTGTATGGTACAGCAGGAGCTGCTATTTTATATCACTTGACAGAAGTGCTTTGGATATACTTCATCAGTGTGTGCAGGTAAGAGTGATTCATTAGGAACAAAGTGAAGATTTAATTGATGTTCATAAAAAGGACCTTTGAGACTTTTTAGGAAACTATAAAACATTTGTTTCTACTGTTATGAAGAAGATTCTACAGAAGTGCACTACAAGGCAAGTTTAGTTAGCTGGAACAAAGAGAATTGAATGTCATACTGAATGTCATGACATCAGGTAGCTGACATGCACAGCAGGCATGTTAGTTTTCTGTTATAATGCATGAGTAAGCTTAGGCTAGATTTCAGGAGACTTATTAGGGTTCCCTAGTTATCTCAGGCGAGATTCTAGGCAGTGTTGAGCGTATCATGAAACGCATATGACCTATTTGAAAGCACCTTGAATTGTGGAAATTAGTTTTACTTTGTTAAACCTAATGTTTGTTACTTGTGACCAGCCCAAGCCCAGTCTGCATTTCTATAAAAAGAGGGGCAGAAGCAAGGGAAAATTAAGCACTCACAACAAGAAAAACATGAGTGTAAAATTAAGGTTTAGGGTTTGAGAGTCCCTTTTGTGTGACTTTGTAAGTCATCCTTTGTATCTCTTGATACATTGTGATAGACATATGTGTGAGTGAAGAAGTTATGTTCTTCACGTATGTTTAGTGTCTTAGGATACTTGTGAGTCAAGCAATCATCTGTTGTATGATTTCATTGGACTAGTATGTATGAATTGGTGTGTTCATTGTGTCACTCAAAGCTTTTCAGCAAGAGTGTTGTGTCTCTTGATCAAAGTTGTAAAGCAAGATCAAGGTGTGTTTGAAGAGTGTCTTCACATTGTAATTGTGTATTGGTTTATATCACTGAGGTGATTGAGGGGGAGTAAGTGGGTATACTCAGGTCTAGTGGTCTCTAGGCTGAAGTGTCATTGGGTAGGTCTTAAGTGAAGAGTGCAAACGGGTTGTTTAACTCTGAATTAATTCTACTAATAGTGAATTTCCTCCCTGGCTTGGTAGCCCCCAGATGTAGGTGAGGTTGCACCGAACTGGGTAAACAATTCATTGTGTTATTTATCTTTTAGCATTTATAATTCTACACAATTTAAATGGTTAGATAAATAGTCTGTCTATCTGCTGATGTCACAACAGACGCCATGACATTGGTACAATTTAAAGTAATTTAAATTGGTCATGGTCTGTCCTCGTCCTTATTGAACGGAGATCAATGTTCTTGGGACATATGAGATCTGCATACCAGAATTTCAAAAATAGTGAAAAAAGGTAAAAGTTCAAAACCACTTCTGGAAAAGTCTCTGGTGTAATTTATCAAGTTGCAATATCTCAGGCGTCTAAGGCACATAGCGAGACTCCAAAACTCATTCGAGGAGTCAAGAATAGAAAAGTTGGATGTGATTTGATACGCACGGTTATGTTTATCTCTGAATCTGACCGGTTCTTTATTGCAGAAAGGTCAAGCAACAAAGCGTGGAAGCTGAGATACCCCTCATAACAATGGGGAGTGATCCGTCAAGCCATGTGATGTTAAATGAAGCGCTACGTGGGAGGCAACCCACGTTTTTAATGATTAAGCATTTTCTTTTTGTTGTTATTTTGTTTTGCTTGCAGGTAATAAACGAGACCTTACAAGATAGAGTGTTGCATTACCCTCCAACTCCTTAGTAAGGATCTTTGTGAGTACATCTCTCTCACTCGTGTTCTAAAACATTGAGGACAATGTTTAGTTCAAGTTTGGGGGAATCTTTATTGTTTTGAGTTTTCGTTTTAATTACTTTGTCATTGTGTTTGGGTCATTTCGTTGAAAAATCGCTTTGAACGCTTCCCAGATGAGGACCGTAAAAAAAATTCTTCTGAATACTGTGATGTGTGAAGTAGTCAGGAAAGTATATATAGTTTGAGGGAAGAAAAGTTAAAACTAGGGAATTTGGGAAAGTTTGGAGATGGAGGTATAACCTGAACACCCTAGATTCCCCGAAGTAAGGTAACGAGTCAAACATGTAGATTTGTGCCATAGTACTTAGATTTGAGAAGTATTCCTCTACTAGTTCATAGTGATGGTCCGACATGATTAAAGAGAATTGCATGTATAAAGTTGATTGAGAGAATGACTTATGACACCCCAAAAAATGATGCATAATGACGGTAAAGACAACTGATCCTTCTAAGTTGGGTAACTCTCACCTGGTTACTTAGTCTAACAGTGGTTGAATCTCTATAGTCGTCCCAAAATGGACTAATAAATGCTAATGCGCGAGAAAAAAAAGAATAAAGGTGCCTCGAAAAAGTCTCGATCTAATCTTATACATGTGAGGGAAAGCGATCAAAAGTGCCTTAATTTGATTATCCAAATGAAAGGGTAGAAAATCAAAGAAAAGACTTATGCACCCGGAGCATAGTTAGAGAGGTGACCGAAAGGGGGATTTAGGTCTGTGGTTTTACCGTGGTATGTGTTTGTGTAATACCTTTGTTAACAAACGATTACCAAGAGAACTAGTTTTAGCCTATCGGAACAAAGACTCACGTATGAGTATCGACACACCTTACTGTCACAAGTCTTTTATTTGATGTGTATCATTTGATTTGAAAAATGTTTATCCAAGCTTGTCACTTAAGGTCAAGCAACGGTTTATGTTTGAGGAAGTTTGATCAGTGATTTTTATACGTTATTTTACCATGAGTTTTAGTTAATTGTCTTATATGTTTAGTTGAATTTTATTTTCTTTTATTTAATTTTATGCGTTAGTTTAGTATTTGCATTGTTTTAGGTTCAGGTAAGCAATCAAGAAGAACCAGAGCAAAAACCAGGAAAACATCAGGAATTCAGAAGAGTTTTTGAAGGGGAACAGTGGCTTGACACGACCCGTGTCAGGAGGATACCAAGAGAAAGAAAATAGATTTTTAGAAAGTGGGCTGACACAGGTGCTCGTGTCAGCAAGTCTGGAGCAGGAAATTTTTATATCAGATATCCAGGGGGCCAACACGTCCGCCCGTGTCAGCTGACACTGCCCGTGTTGGCTGAAGCGCTTCATCTTCCAATTTTCTTTTATGGACATTTGTGATCCCTAAGGGTATTTTGGGTATTTTCCTATTACTGTGTTGGACCTGAGAGTATTTAAGACAGATTTTGGGAAGGAAAAGAGGAATTTTTGGCCAAAGAAGAATTACACAATCAAGATTTGAGAGATCAAAGTGATTGGGGAACTGAAGGTTTTCATGAGCGAAAGCAATTGAAGATCAAAGAACCCTATTATCTTGTAATGTCTAATTTTTACTTTGTATTTTCTTCCAATATTATGAGTAGCTAAACCCCTCAATGCTAGAGGGTGTCCCTGATTTGGATCTGTAATGACTCTGATATTAGTATTGCAATGACATTTCCTTTGTTTTCATAACTAATTTGATCTCTAGTTATTCTTAATGCTTGCCCTGTCGGACCAACAAGGTTTGATTTACGATTAACGATTAGGCTGGACCGCCGTTGTTAAGGCTTTTCTTTTGATCATTATGTAGTAGATATCACCTAGAACTAGGGATACCCTATAGGAACCAGAATATTCTTGATAATTGATTGCTTAATCTCATTTATAATTCTCTATGGACATAGGAATTAGGGTAGATGATCAAAGGTTTTCTCACTAAGGACTTAGGAGTAAACATTCTAAAGAATCGGTAATTAGTTAGTTACAATAAGTCGTTGTTGTGTTAATTCAGAGTTGTTAATGAGTCGGGTCATACACTTCCCCTAACATGTTACTCATATTTGTTTAAACCACTTAGTCAATTTCTCTCTTTTACTTTCAAATATTTTTATAATCAAACCAAACAATTTAAAAACCCCAAGTGCTTTTGTTCAACTGAATTATTTTAGAGCTTGTATTTCCTATGCAGTCCTCGAGATCGATATTCGGGGAAATCCCCCTTATTACTACATTGGAAAAATAGTACACTTGCTATTTCACCGATCACATAGCATGCTACCTTGGTGAATACATGTCTGTTGTGCAGAATCGTAGTTGTTATATGTTGTCTTGTTTGATGTGCTGCATTTTACACATGTTTCTGCCTGAATGCATGCGCTATTGAAAGTTATTTTGCTTGTGTACTGGATTTTATTGTTGTTTTGTGAGGAAGCTTTGTTGTAGCTGTTGTTTTTGTCTTATTTTCTTTGTTTTGGCTTGTTCTTGCATGCTCCCTTAAGGCCTCCTAGTCCAACTTAATTTTTTATTAAGCTTGCAGTAGGATAGACATTAGGAGTTTAATCCATGCCTGATAACATTAGGTTATCCCTTTTAACCTCAATCTTAGGTCCATCTTTTGCATGCTAACATTAGGATATAATTTTCTTCTGCATCCCAACCTTAGGGTCATCTTGCATGACAACGTTAGGACCGAGTTTCCCCTTAGACCCTCTGTGCTTCTTTCTCTTCTTCTCTCTTAAAACAAAAACAAAACACCTAATAAGTATGATGTGCATTATGTGCCACGAGCCTTAAGCACATGGTAAAAGATGAGCGGATGCATTTCTAACCTCATCTAGGGTACTTTGCATGCGAGACGTTTGGATAATTAGCGCGAAGTACTCGATCCTATGTCATAGACTTTAGTGTGATGCGCATCACAAACAAGGTCAATCCACTTCTTTTAAGCCTTTTAACAAATCTGAACATGTTCTCTCGCTCCCGTACGATCGTGACCTTTTCAAATTCCTGTAGTCCTATGAACTACAGACGCTCTGATTCCTCATTCTCTAATCAGGATACATAGGCACGAGGATCCATATCCTTGGAGAGCACACTAACAACTAACTCCCCTTTCCCTCACCCTCGTGCGATCGAGACCAACCAACTAAACCGAGCCTTTTCTCTCGCCCCAATGTGATCCAGATCTTTTTTAACTAACCCGTAGAGCCGAACTATGGCTGTTCTGATTTCTCATTCCAGGAGAGGATACATAGGCACAAGATGACGATGCCTTGGCGAGTAACCTTCCCTTTTTACCCGTAGTTTTTCGAACTACGTTGACTCTGACTTTCCCATTGCGCGAGGGAATATGTAGGCATAGGGCAGCGATGTCCTATCAAGTCTCTTTTTGTTTTCCCCCATTCCGTTTCCGTTTAGCAATAGGCTTAGATAACACACCCTTTGATTAGATAACAAGTGTGGTTGCAAGACCATGTGTTCTCCCTTTTTGAGGTTTTCTTCGATCGTTTCCTTTCCCCCGTAGAGATAAATAACGTTCGGTGGCGACTTTTCTATTTTTTTTGCCAGGTGTTTTTTTTTGCAGTTGCGACAACATGGGAGAAGTAAGCATATAAGGATGCGATTTCACTACTTGAGAGAGCTTATGAGTGAAGCAAAAATTAAAGTCGTGGAATTGCAAAAGTGAAGATTAACTGGCCAATTTTCTAACCTAATGAGTGACAACTAAAGTGTTTAAGAGGTTGAAGAAATACATGAGTATGAAAGACTTGTAAGACTTGAATTAAGGTGGTATTTTGAAGAAAAATATAATTCAAGTAGGGTGTAACCAGTTACATGTTTGGTGCAATTGGTTACCACCTTGTCACATAGCAAAAACAGGCAAACAAAATGCCTTGTAACATGTTACAGGTTTGGTGTAACTGGTTACCACCTTGCCAGAATTAAGATTGTACCATTTGTAACCGGTTATAGGTTTTATGTAACTGATTACATGCTCGAAACTTTTGTTTTTAATTTAGTTGTTTAGTTGTACAATTGTGTATTGGTGTATAAGTACCCCAATTTGAGTTTTTAATGATAATGCCTCTATTTACATCAAATTCTCTCTAACTTTCTCTCCCTTTCTATCACACTTGTTCATCACTGTGATTGAATTTTCTCCGATATTTATTTTGTTACATGAATTTTTTTTAATTAAAATTAAACATGTTTAAAGCATCATTTAAGATAAACTAAGTAATGGTTCATGAACCATAATTAAAAATTCTGAACAATATTTAACTCTCATCTTTGTCAGAATATTCGTATAAACATTTTTCTCAAAAAAAATATATGGTGTAGAGACATAACCCAATATTTTAGTGTGCACTCTTTGATAACCTCTAACATATTAACACAATGATGAATGTTATGAGTATCTATAATAACCAATTGTATCATAGTGATTTTATCCAACTTTTCAACACAACTTGATGACAACTAAAAAGCTTGAATTTTCACATGTAGAATGTTTGGCCATCATAGACACCCATAAAATCCAAGGTTAAAATCCATCTCTTTTGTAACACCTCATAATCGTTTATTATAGTTTATAATTGATTAGTAACAACTCAATTTGAAACTTTTTATATTTACACTACATATTATATTTACTCAATTTGATTTTTAATCATTCTCTTCTCATTTAAGCTCTTTGTTTTATTATATCTTTCATAAAAATGACCTTAGTGCATTTGTGAGGTTTTTAGTTGTATTGATGTTCAACTATTTTATCAAGAGTCTAATTCTCATGAAGTTTCTCTTATTTTGTTGATGAGGTTATCCTAGGAAAACCTCGGTTTGGTTTCGGAGATCAGCTAGTCAAAATCTTATTCTTGGTTTGTGAGTGTAGCTTGTGAAAAGCTCCACTTGGTTTGAGAGATCAATATGCTAAAATCTCTCAATCGATTTAATAAGGTTCTTGGGCATAATCTGGTAAAATCTCAAAAAATATTCAACGAAACTCTTAAGAAGTTTTCCTTGAAGAGAGAAGAAGGCTAGGAGATTGGTTAAACCTCTATAAATCCAGGTGCATTATGTCTTGACTTTCTCTATTTACTTTTCTTTACATTTTCATCTTTCCATCTTTTGCTTCTATTATATATATTTTAAACTTTACTAACATAAATTGTTGTTTTTTTAGTAATAAATTTTAATTCAATCACAATTTTTTAATACTATAATTAACCCTCTTATTGTGTTTGGAGTCACTTGTTCAACATAATCATCTTCATTTGAGGAAAGTAGAAACTAAACATAATCACCATTGCCCCCTTTCAGGATAATCCTTTTTAAATTGACCAGTTTTAAGACAAATAAAGAATTTAAACCTTGACTTATCAAAACTCTTGAATGTGGACTTCCATCTACTCTTACTTTTTGTTTTTGAAACACTATAGATATCACCATTCTCGTTAACCTTCAAATCTTTCATCATTGAAAGCTCATTGGACCTTATATTCGTTTGCACTTCAATTAGGGTGATAGTGCATTCATTACCATAATGAAAGATATCCTTGAAGTTCATAAAGGATAAGGGTTATGAGATTAATAATAGAAGAGTATTGTCCTCGTCATTAATCATCACATCAATATTCTCCAACACATAATGATCTTGTAAAATCATGTCAGTTACTCCACAATGGATTAGATTTGTTATGTATCATTTAGAATGAGTATATTTGTCATTTCATACACAACCCTTGAGTCAAGGACTTTGTCATATACAATTATTCATGTTTGACCCTCATCGAAGTTGTTGTCTTCTCCCTGACAACTTCTCTTGCAAATTTATCTTTGAGGCATAAAGATAATGGAACTTTTGTATACATCATCTCAATCTTGCCTACTTGTGTTAGGCGTGGAGACATCAATGTTCTGTCTTTCAATATTTTTGCACACTTTTGTTGAGTTAAGATTATTTGCATATTCAGTATCCACGATTCAACGTCGTTATCTGCAAAAAATTTCTCTATATTCTCTTTAGAATTCATGGTATTCGCTTGTAAACTTAATCATTTAGCCCCACAGTGAATGTCAGTTGTTGTGAAATAAAATAATATTTGACCATACCAGTATCTTTTGATGTTTGAGACAAATAACAGTGACGACCAAAATAAATTATCTCAAACAAAATTAAGAATATGTCAAACATTGTAAGCAAATTCAATCAAAACAATATACTTCAGAGAGAGAGAGAGAGAGAGAGAGAGAGAGAGAGAGAGAGAGAGAGAGAGAGAGAGAGAGAGAGAGAGAGAGAGAGAGAGAGAGAGAGAGAGAGAGAGAGAGAGAGAGAGAGAGAGAGAGAGAGAGAGAGAGAGAGAGAGAGAGAGAGAGAGAGAGAGAGAGAGTTAAATTTACCACACTTAAAGAATTGTTACAAGAGAATAATAAAGAGTTACAATAAAATAGTCTTACAATTTCGCAAAAATATTTTTATTTTGTACCAAAATATTTCTCAATCAGTCCAACTCTTAATATATAAATTAAATAAACCCAAAATATTTAAAATGTGTCTTAAAAAAATCTTACAATTCTTAGCTTTTGCAAAACTAAATTAATTTTGAAGTCAACCACCACTCATCTAAAACAATAAAGGATCCTTAAAGTGTTTCAAATTATTTCTCTTTTACAAACACACTATCAAACACTCAACACAACTGATATTTTTAAAGTGAAAATTGAGAATGGAGAAAAAGGAGAAAAAGAAACGACATGTCATAAAGTAAATGAAATCAAAATTATTTAGGATACAACAAATTAGCAATACATTAATCTAATCAAAACAAGTTGATGTTGACCTGTCTGTTTGTTATGTGCAAAATCAACCAGTCTGAAACATGGGATGGAGACTTTTGTCTCATAGTCAGCCATGTCTCTCACGAGAATCCTTCGTTTCTTGCTCCATTTCTTTATCATCCTCGTTGAATTGAAGCCAAAAACACATTGATTGTAATAAGGTACACGCATTGAATTGTATACTATAGGGTAATCATCCTAAACAAAATTTGGTTGTTAGAAGGTCAATTCAATTCCATTCCTAAGCTTTCTTTGGATTCCATTAACAACGTTGAAAAATGTTATTTCTTTTCATTTGAGGTGAAAACTTTTACTAATGTCAATGACATCATATTCTTGGGAGTTGGGACAATGTCTTCAAGTTTTAATGAAAAACTACTAACATTGTTTTTACTCTATATTGAAATGATTCTTTTGGGATGAGTTTTCTTTATATCATTTGAGACATATTGAACATTAAATATGATATTTTAATTAGGTTTAGGTTTGTGGAAAGTTTTTTCTGATTTTCCATCTAATGTACCTTTCCCATTTGTGAGAAGGTAATATCCTAGTCATTTTTGTGCTCACGTATTTTGGTTTCATCCAATTTATAATGAATTCATGTTTGTCGTATGTACCAAGCCTCTAACTCAATGGAGGGAGAGAAAAAATTGAGAGGAAGAAGAAAATTATAGACTTAAAATCTGACTCAATAATCAAAACATGTCTTTCTTATTTAACTTGAATTTTATAGATCAATTTCTCCTCTTTTTATTGCATAAAACATCACTCTAAAACATGAACATAAAAAATGTATAAAAAAATACCGACATTTGAAATGTAGACTCTCCCCAACACTGAAATTTGACATGAGACGAATATTGAGACACAACATAAAAACTTTGATATTGTTGATGTCAAAGAATGTTACATACACCAACATCACCACATATACAATATTTGACACTTTATAATTTAGTATAAATCAATATTTTAAAAATTAGATCGAAAATCGAACCGGTAAAACTTATAATTTAAAATTTAATTGATTAAATCGGTTAAACCTACGGTCGAAATATTTATTAAATAAACTAATAATATGAAACTAAATTTCATTACATATGTCACACATAATTAATGTCCACAACTTAATAAAATAAATATTTCAAAAATCTATTACAAATTTAATACAACAATATCGATAATACATAACATAATATAGTTCTACACTTCATTTCAACTATGGGTGAGAATAGGTCAGACCAACTAACAGGGGCCTACGACCTAACTTAAATAGGCACATGCTAAACTAGATTTTTTTTTTTTTAAATAAAAAAGGCCTAGACTTTTTTGTAAGCCTATTTAACTAAAGAGGATAAGCCACGTACCGTAAGAAAAACCTTTTAAGTCTATCATGCTGACCTATTTAAGTAAAATTCAATAAATTTATTATTATTATATTCTATTTTGTACTTTGAATTAAAATACGAAAATAAAACTGAGTTATCTTGAATAACTTATGAAAATAAGTTGAAAAAATATTATAAACAATTTCATAAGTTGTTGTCATAAGCTTTTTCATAAATTTTCTCCAACAAATAGTATCGTCAAACTTATGATAATAGGTAAACTTTAATGAGACAATGAAAACAAATATTTAATCTCATTGACCTTTTAATTTATTAGTCTATTTAACATTAGTTGAGTTTTTTATTTACAAATGTTCAAATGAAGTAGGCTTTTAAATAGGCTAGTAAGTCAATCAGACCTTCGAAAAGGTCAGACTCAGGCCTAAAAATAAGTCTATGATAAGCTAGAGGTCAAACTTAGACTTTAAAATTTTTTAGCCGGTCATGCCCAGGCTTGGCAAAACCTAACTCGGTCCAACCTATTCTCACCCCTAATTTCAACCATCATTTAAGAATATTTTGGCCAAACTAAGAAATTATAATAAAATAAACTAAAATAATTCAAACTAAAATTAAAATAATAAAATATAATAACTAAAATAAAGTCTAAATAATTAAGAATGCCTAAATTAAATAAAATAGAATAGCAAAATATAAATTATACAATATACTTCATTAAACAACAAAAAATTGAATTTAAGTTGAACTACGACAAACAAGTCTTAATTGACAACAATAAACAATATTGACTTGAACAACAATTAATATTGAGTTGGACATCGTGCCTATGTTCGAAAGAGACATCATGATGATGATGGAGTGTAGTTGAAAGAAAAACTATAATTGAGTGACAAAATTTATAAGTTTGTATGGTTGTAAAAAAACACATTGAATTCTTTTTTGTGATTAAGGAATGTATCTTAAGTCTTGATATTAACGTATTAACATTTTTTTTAAATTAAGAAAAGGTCAATTTAATGCATTTTTTTGAAACGGATGTCTTTACAAAATCGGCTTTAATTCTTTAGTTGAAGTGATTTTGAATGGTTGAATTTGATTTTTATTTTATTTTATTTTAATTTTGACCCACTAGCTATTTTAAAAAGTTGATGTATTCAAAATATGTATATGATGTATCAAAACAAATTTTTGTTTTGTTTAGAACATTTTTTAAATTGTCTACATGTATAAGTGCAGAATGTTTGATATATATTCAATTCTAAAATTAAAATCAATTCTTTTTTCCAACAACAAAACACACTCAAATCAAGTTTATAATCAAGAATCATTTATGAATGTTCAAAACCTATAACTATTTTCTACTACTAGTACTATCACTTTAACCAATTGGATTTCCTATAAAAAAAAGTCAAAAGAACAAAATTAATTAGGGTGGGCTAGAAAATAAAAAGTGAAACTAACCACCAATCAAGGGTTATGTTATGCCCTGTGCTATCCACCCAAAGGTGAAAACACAAACGCAATACAATGCACTTACAAAATCAATAAACTTTTAAACCTATACATCAACACAATTCTCTATACCTATCATAACCTATTTCACATAAATGTAACTTTTTCCCCTTTCCACCACATAAATAACCATAATAATATCCACTCTCAAACACACTCAAAAATGTCTTCACTCTGTATATTCCTCTTCCTCCTTTCTCTGACCTTCACCCTCACTTCATCTTCTTCAGAAGCTGAAACCCTACTTTCCTTCAAATCCACCATTCAAGACACCAAAAACACATTATCAACATGGTCCAGCACTTCCTCAAACCATTTCTGTAACTGGACTGGAATCTCATGTTCTTCAACTTCATCGCCATTTTCAGTAACTTCTGTTAACCTTCAAAACCTAAACCTTTCCGGTGATATCTCATCTTCTATATGTAGCCTCCCAAATCTCTATGATCTTAACCTTGCTAATAATGCATTTAACCAACCTATTCCACTTCATCTTTCTCAATGTAGTTCATTGAAAAGTTTGAATCTTAGTAATAATCTTATCTGGGGTACTGTCCCATCTCAGATTTCTCAGTTTGGTTCATTGTTAGTGCTTGATTTGAGTAGAAACCATATAGAAGGAAACATCCCTGATAGTTTTGGTTCGTTGAAAAATCTTCAAGTGCTTGATATGAGTACTAACTTGCTTTCTGGTGACGTGCCTAAGGTGTTTGGTAATTTGTCTAAGCTGGAAATTCTTGATTTGTCTTTGAATCCTGACTTGGTGAGTGAGATTCCTGAAGATATTGGGGAGCTTGGGAATCTGAAGCAACTTCTTTTGCAGAGTTCGGCTTTTCAAGGTGAAATTCCTGAGTCATTGAAGGGTTTGGTTAGTTTAACTCATTTAGATCTCTCTGAGAATAATCTTACTGGTGAAGTTCCAAAGAGTGTTGTGTCTTCTCTTAAGAACATTGTTTCTTTTGATGTTTCACAGAACAAGCTTTTAGGTTTGTTTCCAGATGGTTTGTGTAAAGGAGGAAAAGGGCTTATAAGTTTAAGTCTTCATACAAATGGGTTTACTGGGTTGATACCAAACTCAACTAGTGAATGTGAGAGTCTTGAGAGATTTCAAGTTCAGAACAATGGTTTCTCTGGTGATTTTCCTGTTGTGTTGTTTTCACTTCCTAAGATTAAGCTCATTAGAGGTGAAAACAATAGGTTTACAGGACAAATACCTGAGTTGATCTCAGAAGCTTCTCAGTTAGAGCAAGTTCAGCTTGATAATAACCTTTTTGATGGTGAAATTCCTTCGGGTATTGGGTTAGTTAAAAGCTTATACAGATTTTCTGCTTCTTTAAATCATTTCTATGGTGAAATTCCTCCTAATTTTTGTGATTCACCAGTTATGAGTATCATGAATCTCTCTCACAATTCTCTTTCTGGTCATATCCCTCCGCTGAAAAAATGCAGGAAGTTAGTTTCACTCTCTTTAGCTGATAACAGTTTAACCGGGGAAATTCCTAATTCTCTAGCTGAACTACCTGTGCTTACTTACCTTGATCTCTCAGATAACAATCTCACTGGTTCAATTCCACAAGGTCTTCAAAACTTGAAGCTTGCACTTTTCAACGTTTCCTATAATCAGTTATCTGGAAAAGTACCATTCTCGTTGATTTCCGGTCTTCCTGCATCATTTTTGGAAGGAAATTCTGGTCTATGTGGTCCTGGACTGCCGAATTCATGTTCTGATGATGACAAGCCAAGACACCATGTTGCTTCTGGTTTTACAACCTTGGTGTGTGCTTTAATCTCTCTAGCCTTTGTTGCTGGAATTTCTCTTGTTGCTGGTGGATTTATATTGTATAGGAGATCTAACAAAGGGAATGAAGGTTCGGTATGGCGCTCGGTGTTCTTCTATCCTCTCAGAATTACTGAGCATGATCTTCTTGTAGGGATGAATGAGAAAAGCTCAATAGGAAATGGAATTTTCGGTAATGTTTATGTTGTGAGTTTACCTAGTGGTGATTTAGTATCTGTGAAGAAGTTGGTTAAATTTGGAAACCAGTCTTCAAAGAGTTTAAAAGTTGAGGTTAAAACTTTAGCTAAAATTAGACACAAGAATGTTGTTAAGATTCTTGGGTTCTGTCATTCTGATGAGTCAGTTTTTCTCATCTACGAATACTTGCATGGTGGAAGCTTAGGGGACTTGATTTGTAGTCAGAATTTTCAGTTGCATTGGGGAATTAGATTGAAGATTGCTATCGGAGTTGCTCAAGGACTCGCATATCTTCACAAGGATTATGTTCCACACTTGGTTCATAGAAATGTCAAGTCAAAAAACATTCTGTTGGATGTTAACTTCGAGCCAAAACTTACTCATTTTGCTCTTGATAGGATTGTTGGAGAAGCTGCATTTCAATCAATTTTGGATTCTGAAGCCACATCTTCATGTTACATTGCTCCAGGTATGAGAAGTTATTTTCAACTCAACCAAACAATAGCTTTTTATCATATTAACTAACATAGTAATTGGATTGTTGCATTGCAGAATATGGATACAATAAGAAAGCAAGTGAACAATTTGATGTGTATAGCTTTGGTGTTGTATTGCTAGAGCTAATTTGTGGAAGACAAGCTGAGAAAACAGATTCAAGTGATGACTCTTCACTTGACATAGTGAAATGGGTTAGAAGAAAAGTGAACATTACTAATGGGGTGAACCAAGTTCTTGACACTAGAATATCACATTCTTGTCACCAAGAAATGGTTGGTGCTTTAGATATTGCTCTAAGCTGCACTTCTGTGGTACCTGAGAAAAGGCCATCAATGTTGGAAGTTGTTAGAGGTCTTCAGTCTCTTGAGTCAAGGACTTGTATTGCAAATTTGCAGGGTCCAAGTGATGAACCCTCTGTTCCTGTTTGAAACTCAAAGACTGTTTGATTTTTAATATTTTTTTTGGAGTTTTTGTATGTAAATTTTCAGCTTTATATTTTTCTTCTCTTTCTTTTTCATTTTGATGATTTGAGATATAGAACTTATGCAACTTTTTTTGCTTTTCATAATATTAAGAGAGTTGGCAACAAGACTTTCATTTAAGAACTAGTTTGTTAACCCATGAATGGGGAGATAAATCATATTAACCCGTTTTATAATGTAAATATAATTTTAAAAGATCAACTTTATTTATGTAGTTTTCAAAAAAGATACAGTACATAAGTTAAAAATTTAACATTTAGTAAATTTAATAGTTATATTATCATCACTTAATACATATAAACCATATCTCCTTACATTTCAAATAAAAACAACAAAGAAAAAGCTAACATATGTTCTAAAAACGCAAGTTAAAAGTTATTCATCAACATTTCAATACTCTTAAATTTAATTGAGTACAGATACTTTCAATTAATCAAACATTATAATTCAGTATCACGGTTTTATTTTATTTTATTTATTTTTTAATTAAATTTAAATTTCAATATAATTTATACTAAAAATACTGATATAATACCAAAGAATTTATCTTAATTATTTTATTGCTTTTATTAACATAAATTTTCTATTTGTGATTTCTTAACTTATGCAATTAAAATAGCATATTACTCTTTAAAAAACTATAATTTAATCCATAGCAATTTTTGCATCAATTTAAAAACTCCTATAGGCCAATAATATAATGATGCAAGAGAATTCTTTATTACACTGTATATTTCTAACGCACTATATGAATTTTTACATATGACTTTAGATTCTGGAGATATATTTTCAAAAACACATTTTTCATACTCAACCAAGACCATTTGATATATTGGGTTAGATTTATTCTGGAGATATATCTCTGAAATGTTTTAAGAAAAATATTTCAAGTATTCAGTTCAATGGATATTACGGAGATATATCTCTGGAATTATTTATAGAAAACATTTCAATTGTTCAGTTTAATAGATATTTCGGAGATGCGTCTCCGAAATTATAGACGACATTTTGAAATTTCCTATCACTTTTACATATCAAGTATTTTTGGAGATGCATCCGCGGAAATGATTGATATAACTTTCAGCTGCATGATCAGTCCTCTATTATTGTCATACTTCATTCTCAACTAAACCCTCACACTACAAACTTTTCATTCTCAATCCATTTTTTCACTTCGAATCTCCATCCTTTTGGTTCAACATATCACAGGGAGTAAAAGAATAGAATTTCAAGTAAAGATTGTTATTTTTCCTCTACACTGCTCACATTAATCAACAGTTTTTTTTTTAAAAAACTCACGTTGTATCCGGAAATGTATCTCCGGAACGTGTATGAACTTGTCCCGAGATGCATTTCTGAAAAGTGTCAGTGTTCATTTTTCAGTCATTCTGCAGGAGTACTTAAACTAATGTTGTGCTATTGTTTTTATTATTTTTAATAGATATGGTGCACCCTGATATTTTCTCAAAACAAGTTGTTTCTCCGAACCTTGTTTCTTCGAATGTTCAAGGGAATGTTGTGAAGGCGGTAGATGTTGGCAACGACTTTAAAAATAAGCAAGAGTTTGAATCTCGTGATCAAATGCTTGAATGGATTCATATGGAGCCCTCTAAACTTGGATTTGGTGTGGTTATCAGAAGGTCCAATAATGGTTTGGATAGAAGATGCACCTTTGTGACAATTTGTGCGAGAGAAGTGGGAAATATCGAACTCCTCTTTGGAAGTTTAAAAGAGATGACACGCATAGTAGAAAATACGAGTGTCCGTTCAAGGTTCATGGTTACATGTTGGCAAATAAAAATTGGAGATTTAATGTGATATGTGGTTTGCATAACCATGATTTATGTTTAAAATTATCCGGCCATCCTAGTGTTTGTTGGATCAAGCCGGAAGAGAAGGAATGTATTAGTGACATGATCTTGAATCTTATTCAATGGAAAAATATTCTTGCAACATTGAAACGGAAGTGACCCAACAATATATCAAATATCAAGAAAGTGTATAACATTCGGTACCTCACTAACAAGACGATTATGGGGATAAAATTGAGATAGAACAACTCTTGAAACTATTGGATGATAACAGTTACGTGTCTCAGTATCAAACATGCGATGATCGAGTTACGGTTAGAGATATTTTTTGGACCCATTCTGATTTCATAAAGTTGTTCAACATGTTTCTTACCGTGCTTATACTTGATTCAACCTACAAGACCAACAAGTATAGACTTTCATTATTTGAGATGGTTGGTGTTACCTCAACTAAGAAGACATATTATGTTGGTTTTACATTTTTTGAGTGTGAAAAGAGGATAGTTTTACTTGGGCATTAGAGGTGTTTCGGTCACTTTTGAAGGTATAATGTGAGATGCCTAAAGCGATTGCTACCGACCGCGATACAACATTGATGAATTTGGTTGCAAGGGTATTTCCTTTTTCTAATGCATTACTTTCTAAGTATCACATAATAAAGAATGTGAAAAGTCATGTTAAACTCGTGGTAGGGACGAAACAAATAGAGTCTGAAAGTGGAAAATTGGTGAAGGTGGGTGTGATTGTGGAAAAAATTATGGATGCATGGAATCGTATAATAAATTCTTCCACAAAAGAACTATATGCCAATTTCGTTATTCATTTTCGAAAAATGTGTGAAAAGTATCCAGAATTGTTGTAGTATGTTGAAACCACAGTTCTTGATCAGGTGAAGGAGGAGATAGTTTGAGCGTAGACTGATAATGTTAGACACCTTGAAAATACAATTACTAACAAAGTTGAGTTGGCCCATGCTACTTTGAAAAATTGGTTGGTAAATAGTAAAGGGGATTTGCGTAGAAGTTAGGACTCCGTGAACCACATGATTTAAAACTAGCATAATGAGATACAAACAAAATTTGGTCAGAGCATCATGGTTTTGTAACACTGATTTAAAAACAACACTATATATTCTCAGTTGGTCGGTAACATTTCTCAGGTGGGTTTGAACTATATTTTTCACGAGGCTAAGCAAGTAGTAGGCTTCAATATCGCAAAGTGTGGTTGCACTATTGTGAAAACATATGGTATCCCATGTGTTTTTACTATTGCTAAAAAGGTGAAACTTGGTGAACCAATAAGAATGGACGAGGTTTGCTCTTATTGGAAGAGACATATGTTCAATGGAGATGGATGCATGGATGACGGGAAATAGAATATCTTTATTTTGATCGAATGGGAAGTGATATAAGAGAGATTTTTGAAGGCCGATGACAGCATGAAACTCCACATCAAAGAACAATTGAGGAAGATTGCCTATCCCGAAACAACCAACATGAAACCGCCTTCTCAACTGGTAAAAACAAAAGGTGCTCCAAAGAAAATGAAGCCTACACCGGATGACAACTCAACTACACGGTCTCCTTCATATTTTAAACATGTTGACAAACCTTTTTCGACTCACCAACTCTAAAATATCAAAAAAGTGTTGTGAAAAGAGCCTGCATTAGCAAACCACCTCCGACGTTGCTTCCACCGAAGATTCCATTCATCGACAAGATGTTAGTTTTTATACATAAATATATCGAGTGAATCGTCAATATTATGGGGGTGGTAATTGCGGTTATCGACCAGTGTCTCAGTAAAGGAGAAGATAGTCATGCACTTGTCCGACATCAACTTATCCAAGAGTTGAAGACACATAAAGAATCGTACATGAGGTTGTACGAAAGTAAAGAAAAATTCAATGCGGTTTATGAGTCTCTTGTTTCTTGCTTGAGCGATCCGACATCAAAGGCAAAATGTATGAGCTTCCCGAAAATGGGTCTCCTAATAGCATGTGCATACGGTAGAGTGTGCATTAACCTAACACGCTACATTTTTTCAAAAAAAATTTCCCACTGTGCACCACCCTACCCGAATATCCAAATGATTGTATCATGTGTATTGGATGGATTTCAAAATCTAGTCATTTTGTTCAAGTTTACTTGAAATTGGGATTTGCCATACCACTCACATCATCGGAATGGATGGCTCATTCAACTGCAAAAGCCGAGACGTGGTCATATCATTTTATGGAAAGGATGCAAGAATTGAAGAGGCTGAACAACATTGAAAAAGAATCGAATGCACAAAAGTTAAAAGGGGTACCACCTATAGATTTAGCCAGCGACATGTGTTTCAATTTGTTTTAATTTCTTGTTTAACTGGACAAATAATTGTATGTAATTGTGTCTCTATATAAATGAAGTGTTATATATTCATCTTTTGTATTTATGCAATTTTTATCTACCCCATAACAACATGTGTGTTTTTGGTCAATACAAAAAAAAGGTTATGTTTGTGTTCTGTTTTGAAACTGGTCCAGGAGAAGTTCTGGAGATGCATCTCCGAAAAAAGATAATAGGGTGTGTTTCTAGAGATATATCTCCAGAATCAATGTGTCACTTGATGAGTGGTTCAAATTGATCTTTGTCTTCTATAAATTTAGGTGCTCTAGTTCTATATTTCACACAAATTCAAAATGTCTCAAATGTCACAAATAAAAATCGATTGGTATGTCGCAAATGTGGCCTTCTCCGACTCTACACCCGGGCGAACAATTAAGCTCAACTAATTCGCCCCCTTTGAATATATCAAAGAAGAAATCCACGATCTCCTACCTTACAGAGACAATTAAAATATTGTGATGCTCGAGTAGCATTCACCTTTGATTGATAATAGAAGGAAGCTTTAGTTCACCAAGTTTGAGCTTAAGACGCAAGCAGATGTTAGGGCTGTATGGGATACGTTTTTCGATTTTGATGAGAAAGTTCCGCTCGAGTTGGAAGCAACGATATAAAGATTGCTTGAAGATATCCTGAAGATGTGCAAGCGTCCACTGAGATATTGAAATGTAATATTGAATTTTCCGTTGAAATCATCAATGTAATGATAATTTTATGTTATGAATTTCAATTTAATTTTGGATCTGTTGATTTTGTTTTTGGTGTGAATCTGGAGATGCATCTCCGGAATAATTTAACCCAAATGATATGGCGTAGCTCAGAATGCCCTTTGTTGAGTGTGTGTTGGATGCGTCCGGAGATGCATCTCCCGAAACAGGGGGCATATTTGGAATTTCACATGGTGTATTAGAAACATATAAGATGCTTTAAGAAATTCTCTTGATGAAATTACTAACATAGAGTATCCTTTTAACTCGGGCCCCAATAATTTGACGATCTAAAACAAAAATTTGGAAATTGAATATAAATAAAGATTAAAATATAACACCACAATTTTTTTTTAGAAATCAGATATCTTCTAGGCACAATTGTATAATCAATTCCTCGAACCATGTAGGATTACAAATTGGTGGCAATTAGGTAGAACCATAATGGATGGAAAAGCTCTACTTTAAAAAAATTTAACATTGCATGCTAAAGGATGAATCCGAGTTGCATGCTCAGAGCTAAATTTGAACTCATGACCTCTGTTAAGTTGGAAGAGATCTCTTAGCATCTCATCCAAGTGATATTTGTAAGAACACAGATTGTTTCTTAGTAATATCTCTATGTTTTGATGATAACACTTATGAATTTTGTATTCAAGAATTATATACTCTAAATTTGTTCTAGACTGTTTGCTACAGGTACTAAAGAAAATATTCTTAAAGAGCAAATTTGGATCTGAACAATGATATTATGAAAGGCTTCAAAGGTTCAAGAGCATCTTAAATGAAGATCTGAACGCTGTCTCCAGAAGAATCTGAGTGCTGTCTACTGAAGATTCTGAAGCAGGAGCCTCTAAAGAATAGAAGACTCTGAGAGTTCAAAAGCTTAGTCATCAGAAGACTCTGAAGATACTGCGCTGCATAGTATTGAGAATCTGATATAGAAGACTCTGCTCTGACAGAACTACACGCTCAAGCACACAAGCTGCATATACTCTGATTCAGCATAATCTAAAGAACATCCCAAGACTCTGAAGATCCAGAAGATCTCTACTCTGGAGATTCTGAAGATCCAGACTCTGATGTTGATAGCTGAACTTACTTAGTGAAGAAGATTTGAATATGTCCGTTGGCATATCTCAACAGCTCTTTCCTCTTTTATGCTAGACACAAGAACACGGACAAAAAGGTTTTATCTGTGCATTCCATTCTAAGGAAAGTTTCTGCAACGCGAAGACAAAAGGCATCAGGCTTTTTCAGCACAGCCTCCAACGTTGAGAAGACTTCATAGGTCTAAGTGCCTATATAAAGAAGTCCACTCCATCTTCTTCAATAGACGAATTTCTTGCAAAAATCACTTATCAAAGCTAATCTCTCAAAAGCTCTTATATTCTATTTGCTGTAACATTGTTCTTAAACTTAAGAGAAATATCACAGTTGTGATAATAGCTTTTTAGAAGCATTCTTACTCTTGTAATAGTTTTACATTGATTGTAAAAGGTTTCCTTAAGAGGATCCAGTTGAGATCAGTAGCTCTTGAGAAGACTAAGAATAGTTGTTCTTAGGTGTTACTATTGTAATCTGTTTGATTAAATAGTGGATTAAGTCCTTGACTGAGAAAGGCAAATCACTCTTGAGAGGGTGGACTGGAGTAGTTGAGTTCAACGAACCAGGATAAAAATAACTGTGTTTGAATCTTTGATTATTTGTCATACTTATTCAACCCCCCCCCCCCCCCTTCTAAGTATTTTCTCACCTTCAGTTGGCATCAGAGCTCCGGTTCTGCGTGTGCTACCACTTAACCGTGTCAATAAAGATCCAGTGAGAAAAGTTACTTTGATATATATTTGTTTGTCATTATGGGTGATGCTTCTACATCCAATTGTAACAAATATGAAGGGGATAGAATCAGCACAAAGCCTCCTATGTTTGATGGAGAGAAATTTGATTACTGGAAGGACAGGATAGAAAGTTTCTTCCTTGGTTATGATGCTGATTTGTGGGACTTGGTCATTGATGGCTATGAACATCCTACAAATGAGGATGGCAAGAAAATTGATAGAAAATCAATGACAGAAGCCCAGAAGAAGGATTTCAAAAATCACCATAAGGCTAGGAAAATATTGCTTAATGCAATCTCTCATACTGAGTATGAAAAGATTACTAACAGAGAAACAACTCATGGAATGTTTGAGTCACTTAAAATGACTCATGAGGGAAATTCTCAAGTGAAGGAGACCAAGGCTCTGGCGCTTATACAGAAGTATGAAGCGTTCAAAATGGAAGAATCTGAAAATATAGAAACTATGTTTTCTAGATTTCAGATCCTTACAGCTGGTCTAAAAGTTCTGGACAAGGGATACTCCACATCAGATCATGTAAAGAAAATCATCAGAAGTCTACCTACCAGATGGAGACCAATGGTGACTGCCTTAAAGATGGCTAAAGATCTGAACAAGATCTCTTTAGAAGAACTCATCAGCTCACTGAGGAGCCATGAAATTAAGCTTGAGGAAGATGAACCTCAAAAGAAAGAGAAAGGTAAATATATTGCTTTAAAATCTAATAAATCTGCTAAAGCTTTGCAGGTTATTGAAGAAAGCTATGAAGGATCTTCTTCTGAAGAAGAAGATGAATTATCCATGCTGTCCAAAAGGATCAACAAACTCTGGAAGCACAAGGGAAAGAAGTTCAACAACTTCAGAAAATCTGATCATAGAAAGGAATCTTCTGGGCACAGAAGATCTGGCAAGAAAGAAGTTGTATGCTATGAATGCAAAGAACCTGGGCATTACAAGAATGATTGCCCCAAACTTCAAAGAGAAAAACCCAAGAAGAAGTTTGACAAAAAGAAGAAGGTTCTGATGGCAACATGGGATGACTCAGATGAATCTGAATCATCTTCTGAATCAGAAGAAGAATGTGCCAATGTAGCTTTGATGGCAGACATAGAAGATCAGGAGGAAGGAACTTCAGGATCTGAATCTGAGTCTGACGCTGAAGAGGTAATGGCTAAACTTACTAAAGAAGAACTTATTAAAGTGTTATCAGAAGTTCTGGAAAGCTATAACAATATTAAGCTCAAATACAAGAAGCGTCAAAGCAATCTTGTATCTGAGAATAATATTCTCAAATCAGAAGTAGCTGAGCTAAATAAAAAGAACTTAAAATTGAAAACTGATTCTGAATTAGCTCAACAAAACTCTGATTCTGAAACTAAATCTGAATGCAAAAATATTTTTGAAAAATATGATTATAGCTTTCAGAAGTTTCTTGCTAAAAGAATAGAGAGAAGCAAAATGGCTTCTATGATCTATGGAGTTAGCAGAAATAACAGAAAAGGTATTGGATATGAATTCCCCTCTGGAAAGGATTTAAATCCAAAACCTGTTGATAAAATTATCATCAAGAAAACTCCTTTATATTCACACTTTAAATTTGGTCACTTGAATGATATTGAACAAACACGCTCTGAAAAGAATATTCATGTGTTTAAATCTAAGGCTAGTCAAAATAAACCTTATGTTGAAAAACAGAAGTTTAGACAAACCTTCAGAACCACTAACCCTAAAGGACCCAAGAAGATCTGGGTACCTAAAAGTAAAATAATTCCTGTTGCTGATGTTCTTAGCAGCAAGGTCAGGACACCAATCATGGTACCTGGACTCTGGATGCTCACGAAACATGACAGGAGAAAAGTCTATGTTCCAAAGCCTGGAGCTTAGATCTGGAGGTGATGTGAAGTTTGGAGGGAACCAGAAGGGTAAGATCATTGGATCTGGCACCATTGGAAATGGTAAACTTCCCTCTATTACTAATGTTTTACTTATTGAAGGGTTAAAGCATAACTTATTGACCATAAGTCAATTAAGTGACAATGGTTATGATATTACCTTTAATCAAAAATGTTGTAAAGCTATTAGTCAAAAGGATGGCTCTATCCTATTTAGTGGTAAGAGGAAAAACAACATTTATAAAATAAATCTTTCAGAACTTAAAGTTCAAAATGTTAAATGCCTCTTGTCTGTTAATGAAGAGCAATGAGTCTGGCACAGAAAATTGGGCCATATTAATATGAGACGTATATCTCAGATTAATAAACTTAATCTTGTCAGAGGACTTCCTAATCTGAAGTTCACCTCAGATGATCTTTGTGAAGCATGCCAAAAAGGTAAGTTTTCAAAATCATCTTTTAAATCAAAAAAATGTTGTTTCTACTTCCAAACCACTAGAATTACTTCATATTGATCTGTTTGGACCAGTGAAAACTGCATCCATCAGAGGCAAGAAGTATGGATTAGTCATTGTTGATGACTATAGCAGATGGACATGGGTAAAGTTCTTAAAACACAAGGATGAGTCACACTCTGTGTTCTTTGACTTTTGCAAACAAGTCCAAAATGAGAAAGATCTTAAAATTATTAAAGTCAGAAGTGATCATGGTGGCGAATTTGAAAATAAACATTTTGAAAAATATTTTTCTGAAAATGGCATTGCTCATGATTTCTCCTGTCCTAGAACTCCACAACAAAATGGAGTTGTAGAAAGGAAAAATAGAACTTTGCAAGAAATGGCCAGAACCATGATCAATGAGACTAATCTGGCAAAGTATTTTTGGGCAGAAGCAATTAACACAGCTTGTTACATTCAGAACAGAGTGTCTGTAAGACCTCTTCTGAAAAAGACTCCCTATGAATTAGGGAGGAACAGAAAGCCCAACATTGCTTATTTTCATCCTTTTGGATGTACTTGTTATATGCTTAACACTAAAGAGAATCTTAACAAGTTTGATTCCAAAGCACAGAAGTGTTTCATGCTTGGTTATTCTAAACGCTCTAAAAGCTACAGAGTATTCAATACTGAAACACAGATTGTGGAAGAATCTATTCATGTAAGATTTGATGATAAGCTTGGCTCTGAAAAGCCAAAGCAGTTTGAAAGTTCTGCAGATAGAGAAGTGATTCTCACAGACTCTGAAGGCTCAGAGGCAGAAAAGGCTAAAGAGAAGGAATCTGAAGCAACTCCAGATGTTATTCCCTTATCTTCTCAATTGGACAACTTACACATTTCTGAAAGATCAAATGTCAGAGGATCTTCTTCCAGAATCAAGGCATCTCACCCAGAAGATGTGATTATTGGAAAGAAAGATGATCCAATCAGGACAAGATCATATCTCAGAACATCTGAATCTTCATTGTTTGGCTTAGTGTCAATAATTGAACCAACATTTGTGGATGAGGCTCTGAAAGATAATGAATGGATTATTGCCATGCAAGAAGAGCTAAATCAATTCACCAGAAATGAAGTTTGGGATCTGGTTCCTAGACCTAAAGGATTCAACATTATTGGAACAAAATGGGTCTTCAGGAATAAGTTGAATGAAAAGGGAGAAGTTGAAAGGAATAAGGCAAGGCTGGTTGCTCAAGGTTACAGTCAGCAAGAAGGAATTGACTATACAGAGACTTATGCTCCTGTTGCCAGGTTAGAGTCTATACGTTTACTCATTTCTTTTGCTGCACAGAATAACATCACTCTATATCAGATGGATGTTAAAAGTGCCTTTCTTAATGGTATTATAAAAGAGGAAGTATATGTCCACCAACCTCCTGGTTTTGAAAGTGAAAACTTTTCAGATCATGTTTTTAAACTAAAGAAATCTCTTTATGGTTTAAAACAAGCTCCCAGAGCTTGGTATGAAAGGTTGAGCAATTTCCTTCTGGAGAAAAATTTTATCAGAGGAAAAGTGGATACAACTTTATTTTGTAAAACTCTTAAGAAAGATCTGTTGATTTGTCAAATATATGTAGATGATATTATTTTTGGATCAACAAATATTATGCTTGGGAAGGAGTTTTCTAAATGTATGCAGGCAGAGTTTGAGATGAGTATGATGAGAGAATTGAGATTCTTTTTGGGAATCCAAGTCAACCAGATTCCAGAGTGCACCTACATACATCAGACCAAATATGTTAAAGAGCTTCTGAAGAAGTTCAACATGGTTGATAGTAAGATGGCAAAGACTCCAATGCACCCTACAAGCACTCTTGGTAAGGAAGAGGTAAGTAAGAAGGTAGATCAGAAACTCTACAGAGGTATGATAGGATCTCTTCTATACTTGACTGCTTCTAGACCTGATATTCTGTTTAGTGTCTGCTTATGTGCAAGATTCCAATCAGATCCTAGAGAATCACACTTAACAGCTGTTAAGAGGATTCTAAGGTATCTGAAAGGTACTACTAACATGGGTCTGTGTTACAGAAGATCTGATGAATTTTCATTAGTTGGATTCTGTGATGCTGATTATGCTGGAGACAGAGTTGAACGTAAAAGCACTTCTGGAAGCTTTCAGTTTCTTGGAAGTCATCTGATCTCATGGTACAGCAAGAAGCAACCCACTATTGCACTATCAACTACAGAGGCAGAATACATTGCTGCTGCTGGATGTTGTACGCAGATGCTCTGGATGAAGAGTCAGCTAGAAGACTATCAGGTCTATGAGAGTAATCTTTCTATCTTCTGTGATAATACTTCTGCTATATGTTTGTCAAAAAATTCAATCTTACACTCTAAGGATAAACATATAGAAATTAAACATCAGTTCATCAGAGACTATGTTCAGAAGGGTGTAATAAATCTAGCTTTTGTTGATACGGATCATCAATGGGCTGATATTTTCATAAAACCCCTTGCTGAAGATAGGTTTAAGTTCATTCTGAAAAATATTTGTATGGATTTCTGTCCAGAGTAATGTTTATCAGAGGCAACTTATCAGATGCAAAATGTTTAAAGATCTGAAGTATTTCATCTGATTATTTGTTCATTTATCTTTGATTGATTTTTTTGTGTGAAACTCTGAACTAACAAACTCAGAAGATCTGAACATTGGAAACGTTTCATTTCTTGAGAGACATCAGATGCACATACAAGCAAACACGTGTCACTCAGAATCTGAAAAGATGGAGTGCTCTACTGAATTGACGTTTGAGGTACTGCTTTGAAAATCTCATTTTTCTTGGATTTCCCCCCATTTGTCATATCTTTAAATTGAAATGATTATTTTCATTAAATGTTATGTGTAAACGTGCGTATGTGTCTATTGATGTGCCCAATGTTTGATTTTTTGGTTTTCTATAAATACCACCTATCACACCATTTTCACACTTTTCACACTCACTACACTTATGCATTTTTGCTTACTCTTCAACCTCTACCAAAACCCTAAACCCAAATCAAAATCTTCATCTTCATCAATGGCTTCTTCATCAAATGCTGCTGAAATCTCCAACAACAATATAATGTACAAGAAACCAGTACACACTCTATTTACTCCAGTTGTGGATCTTGAGGTTCTGTGCGAAAGTTTCATTGATCTTGAATCAATAGAAGAAAATGGGTTTGACCTAACAACTACCATTAAAGCTCAAGGCTGGGAAAAGTATTTTGATAGACTGATGGGTCCTGTGTACCCAACTCTTGTGAAGGAGTTCTGGATTCACGCTCATGCTGGTCCTAAGTTCACTCACTCATCTGTCCTTGGGAAGGAGATAGTGATCACTGAGAAACTGATCAGGCAGCTGTTTAGTTATAAAGAATCTGATGATGTTACAAACCTAGCCTCTGCACGTATTGATATGGCTAAGGTGTATGAAGAGATTACTGTATCTGGAACACAAACAAGCAAGGTTAAAGATCTGAAACCTATCTATAGGATCTGGGCGAAGATATTTATGAGTACAATCTTTCACAGAAAGTCATCCAACTCACCAGACTATGTGAGTACAGAGCATCTGTACTTCATGTGTAACATCCTAATTTTTCCATACACTAAATAATATATCTAGTTAGATTTGAGATTTTAACAATGCTAGTTATTAAAAATTAAATGTTGAAACTAACACTTATAATAATTAATTTATTAATTAATTACTTTTTATATTTATTACTTTTATTCTTCAATTTGAATATCATCGTTTCATTTTATAAACTAAACTTTGAAATTTAAATTGGTACTTAAAACCCTTAACTTTAAGTTAATTAATTATTCATATTATTATTATCATTATTGTTGTTCTTGTTTTGTTATTATTAATTGATTTTATTTTATTTGAATATTATCATTTTACTCTATAAACCAATTAATAAATAAAATAATCTTAAGACAATAAAAATATCAAATAACTATCCTTTTTACTATTTTTATTATTATTAATATTATTAACATTTTACTTTTTATAAAAGAAATATATATCTCATTTTCTATTAATATCCTACATAATATTATGTCATGAAATCAAGCTCCCATACCTTTGTCATAAATTATTTTCACAAAGTCATACTAGAACACCTAAAGCACTATTGATGAAAGATTAGTAAATATTTGATAGAGACATATTTACTAGCAAGAGTTGAAAAGTTGGAAGGTATGGGCAAAAGATGATAAATTATGTTATTTTAATATTTTACAACTAGTATAAATAGGGGTCTCTTCCACCCCATTTTCATTCATTCATTCACAAATCATCTTTCTTACTTCTTTACTTCTTTCCTTCTCTAATTTCTTCATATAGCAATATTAGTTTTAGTTATCGAAGTTCCCACGATATCGGTTCGTAACCTTTAGAGTATTTTGTGGTAAAAGTTCTTCTAAAGTTTCAAGGGAGTTTTATACGTCAAAGTTCTGCCCAAATCATTTTCATAAGTAATCGGTAAGCCGTTATAATGTCCATTTTATTTTAATTATATTATTTTAATTATGTTATTTATATAAAGGTTATTTTAAATTTTCTATGCAAATTCCGTTCAGACGTCGATATATTGAACTTATAAAGTCCAAAATAAATTTTACCATTTTAAGTCGTTATAATGCCCAAATTTTATTATAATTTAAATGTTATTAGAAATATACTCTTGACAATTTTCTAAAACAAACAAATTCAAAAGGAGGTATAATATAATTTATATTTGAATTTAATAATTATTTTGGAGGTTATTATGATATATTTAAATAAATAAATATTTCAAGTTATAACGGGATTATGTTCAATTAACCATAAATTATATTCTAATTATTTCATAAATTTCGTACAATCCAACGGTTATCGTAAATTAGGTTCTTGGCAAAGATCGAAGACAACACTTGTGGACTTTCAACAACACTCAACAAAAGGTGGGGGCAAGATTTCGTATACGATTGGGACGGTTAGCGTAAAATAACTTAATATATATGTGTGTAGTGGTGACCTAAGCCCTACTAGCGATAAATAATTAAGGAGAGCCTATTCTCAAATAATGATTTTCACAAATCACTAGGCGAGGTTACGCCGGCCTTAATTAATTATCATAGGAATAATCTTTGACAATTTGGTATTGTATTGTGCTTGCATTATTCGGTTAATTTTATAATTGTTTATTTTATTTATACTTGAATGATTGTGATTGATAGATTAAGGAAATAATCGGTTAATGAGAGAAAAACATTGCTAGATATTAAGTAATTGATCCCCATTAACATAAGGAAAGTTGGATACAATGAGTAGTTATATTTGGTTGGGTTCTGGCTAAGGAAAGACTTGGTCGACTATGCCGTTTACAGTCCACCTCTCTTACCTGGGAAGTTAACCATACAATTACCCATTATACAAACTGAACTTATTATGTAAGGACAAAGATCAAATATGGCAAGACATTGGATGGATTTGGTACTCAACCTAAGTATCTAGATAATAAGTATAACTTGAAAAGTTGATACGATAATTCCCCATTATTAACTTAATACTTATGGCTAAGAGTTGCCACAAGATGAGTGAGTGATCATATAGACTTGCATTAAGGAATGTGTAAGTCCACCGCCGTGCGGTATGGGACGCACGAGGTTGATCAGTCGCCTGCAATCCCGACGGGGATTATTATCTATGCATGCTAGGCAAGACAAGGTTCTTGGCCTGAATTCTCAGGGACGATCGACTTATAACACCTAGGCTCCATGTGAAGTTAGGTGGCGTAGCTCTTGGTAATTGGGAGTACGTTGGTGGCATGTGGTCTAGTGATATCTGATCTTGGTAAATGGGATAGATATCATTGACAGCGTTTAGTGGCCTGAGTCAGCATATAGTTCAGGGATGCATTAGAATAAATAAAGTATATGTAATTGTGGGTATAAGATACGCTTGTTTGTATAAATATGGTTTCCATATATATTATTATTTTACACATTCATTCCCACTTTTAAACTTGTACATGAATCTTAGCCCTGTGTCATTTTTGTTTTGCATTTTGGATTATTTTATGACGATCAGACGATGAGCTCGAATCTTGCGTACTTCCCGACAACTCAGAAGGAAAGGATATGAAGTGACGTGGAGATGTGTTACTATAACATCTAGATTGGGAGCTGTTAGTGTTTTGTCAAACGCTAATCACATCCCTACTACTACAGTCAGTATAAGTGTCAGTCTTGTTGGACTTAGGAGGTCCCTTTTGGTATGCTTTCTTTTTGGTTTCCTTTCTGTACTTTTATTTTATGTTTTATCTATGTGGCAAGGCCGCTAGTCTTAACGGTGTCAAACTCTGTAAAATATATTTGAAGCATATGTATGTGAAACAGTATGTTTTTAAATAATTAAGTATTGTCCTTTAAAAATTTCAAATTTTTCTGTATTTTTATAAGGTTTCATTAGAATTCCACTAATGGGACATAGGCTGTCTCATTTAATGGTATCAGAGCTGGTCGATTCAGCTCGGACCGTAAGTGTCTAGAATTATACTGACTGTATCAAGTTGGATTCCAAACTGGATGATAACTTTTCTTCTGTGCATTGAGTCTTCATCTTGAGAGCCTTCTAGTATAATGGTCTAGGAAACTTATTTAGCACACTTTATTTTTCCTCCCCAACGGTCACAAACCCAACGGTAACGTAACGGACACTTCACAAAATTCACTTTATAAATACTTCACACCCATCCATTATTTTCATATCAATTCCTAAATATTTATCTATACCTTTCAAATGGCTAAATCCTTTCTTTTATTCATCACTCTTCTTGTCATTATTTTGTTTGTTATTGGTATCATCAAGCATGAAGAATTAGGTAAAGATTTCGTAGCAATAATGATAATTATAGTTTTACCACTATTAGTCTTAGCTTGGTTTACAAGTAGAGGTTTTTGAATGAGACATGGTCACGATTTTTGTAATCGTTGTTATTAAATAAATTGATACATTTTTGTTTATACATTAAATGTTGATTATGTTTTCCTGAATTCTAGTTATATTTAAGATATTAATTCAACATTTTAGACACAATTATCCCTTGCCTGTGGGAGACTTGATAAAAATCCTTATCGATGAATCATTCATTGGGATATAAATATACATAATTGTTATGTTCTTTATGTCTTGTGAATGATTGAACCTAATAACTATTCCTTTTCAGGAAGTTATGGTTCAGAACGTCAGAGGTGCGAGGCGTGGTAGGAGTGCTGCTAGAGGCACTACTAGAGGTATACGTAGGAATGCGAGTGATGAAGTTACTCCTGAAGGAGCACCTACCATTCCCATTGGACGAGAAGATCATTCCCAAACTGGAACGAACTCTCAAGCTGACACTCGAGATGTTCGTGAACTTGCTGCAGCTGTGTTAGTTCAAACACAACAAAATGCTCAAATCCTGCAAATCACTCGAGATCATCAACTCTTTCAGCAACAACAAAGGGAAATGGTGCATGAGGATACAGGATTGAACTCGTTTCTGAAAGGAAAACCACCACAGTTTGGTGGTGACTTTAATCCGGAGGGTGCTGAGAAATGGTTGCAAGAAATGGAGAAGATATTTTCTTTCACTCACTGTAGAGAGAATAGAAGGGTTGGTTATGCAACATTCATGCTGACAGGCGATGCTGAAGCTTGGTGGAGAGGAAAGTATAGATTATTGGAAGAGGAAGGAAGAGAAATCAATTGGACCTTGTTCAAAGAAGAATTTTTGGGGAAGTATTTTCCAAAGTTATGTAGGAAAGAGAAGGAGAGAGAATTTCAGAATCTACGTCAAGGTGTGATGACGGTGGGAGAATATACTAGGAAGTTTGAATCCTTGCTAAAGTATTCTGAGTTTTACCGCTTGCATCCAAGGGAAGAATGGATGTGTGAAAAGTATCAAGATGGATTGAAATATGATATCCAGAGGGCAGTTTTACCTCTGCATATTATGCGCTTTGGTGAGCTAGTAGAAAGGTGTCTGGAGTTGGAAGGGATTGACAATAGGAAGAATCAATATGGATCAGGAGGATCAACCCAAAACAACAATCACAAGGGCCACTTTAACCGAGGCCACGGAGGAAGAATCCAACGAGGGGGTAGGCCATATCAAAGGCCTACACCTTATCATAACCAGGATTCTAGAAGGTTAATGTTCAAGTGTTACAGCTGTGGAGGGGCACATCTTAACAAAGATTGTCCAAATAGAAATATTGGAACTTGTTTTCGCTGTGGTCAGAAAGGCCACTTTCTCAAAGATTGTCCCCAAGGACAAAGTCAACCAACAGGCCAGAGGAGCGGCCTAATAAACAATAACAACATAGGGAGAGCAAGAAATGGAGGCCCAAGTGTTGGTCAGAGACCTCAGAATCAAAATAAGCCAACCACAGGAAGAGTATTTACAATTAGAGGAGCTGAGATCTCAAAGTCAGCTGGGTTAATTCAAGGTATGTGTTTAATTGGAGATAAGTTGGTATCAGTTTTATTCGATTCAGGAGCTACACATTCTTTTATATCTACCTCTTGTGCTGAATTTTTGGGATTCGAAATTGTTGATCACGATTATAAGTTGACTATCACAACTCCCTCGGGAGAAAGAATGGTAACTTATTCAGTCTGTGTAGACTGTCCAATAATCTTAGAAAATAGAAGATTCTTAGTAGATCTTGTGGTACTCCCGCTACAAGACCTAGATGTCATCTTAGGAATGGATTGGTTATCAGCCAACGATGTCAACTTGAGATGCAAGGAGAAAATTTTTACATTTGGAGAAGATAGTGGAGAAATCAGCAAAGCTGAAACCCTCACTCAAAGTTTTATGATGCTATTCTCCATGTCAGTAGGAGAAACCCCTAGTGTGGAAAATTTTCCCGTAGTCTGTGAATTCCCGGAAGTCTTTCCAGAAGAAGTTCCAGGTTTACCACCGGTTAGGGAAGTGGAATTTTCTATAGACTTGGTTCCAGGAACTGGACCAATTTCTATATCTCCTTATCGAATGTCACCCTCAGAGCTTGCGGAGTTAAAGAAACAATTAGACGAGATGTTAGAGAAAGAATTTATTAGACCAAGTGTATCGCCATGGGGAGCTCCAATCTTGTTTGTGAAGAAGAAGGATGGTTCTTCTAGACTTTGTGTGGATTACAGACAACTCAATAAAGCCACTGTGAAAAACAAGTATCCTTTGCCTAGAATCGACGACTTGATGGATCAGTTAAAAGGAGCATCAGTATTCTCAAAGATTGACTTGAAGTCTGGATATCATCAGATCAGGGTGAAGGAAGATGATATTCCAAAAACAGCTTTTAGATCCCGTTATGGACACTATGAGTACTTAGTTATGCCATTTGGTTTGACTAATGCTCCAGCAGTATTCATGGATTACATGAATAGGATCTTTAGGTCATACTTAGATCAATTTGTTGTAGTTTTCATTGATGACATTCTGATTTATTCCAAGAATGAGGTAGAGCACAGAGAACATTTGAGAATTGTGCTACAGATATTAAAGGACCTTCAATTGTACGCGAAATTCTCGAAATGTGAATTTTGGTTGAAGGAGGTACAATTTCTTGGTCATGTAATTAGTAAAGAAGGTATTGCAGTAGACCCAAGTAAAGTCGAAGCAATAACAAAGTGGGAGAGTCCAAAGAATGTTGGCGAGATTCGAAGTTTTCTTGGACTAGCTGGATATTATCGGAGGTTCATTGAAGGATTTTCAAAGATCGCTTTGCCCATGACTCAGTTAACGAGGAAAGGTAAAAACTTTGAATGGACTAAAGAGTGTGAAGAAAGTTTTCAGAAGCTAAAGGAAAGATTGACTTCATCACCAATACTCATCTTACCAGACCCATTAGGAAATTTTGATGTGTATTGTGATGCGTCATATCAAGGTCTTGGGTGTGTGTTGATGCAAGAAAGGAAAGTGATAGCTTATGCATCAAGACAATTGAAGGTGCATGAGAGGAACTACCCAACTCACGACCTAGAGTTAGCGGCAATTGTGTTTGCCTTAAAGATTTGGAGGCATTATCTTTATGGATCAAAGTTCACTGTGTTAAGTGATCACAAAAGCCTGAAGCATTTATTTGATCAGAAAGATTTAAACATGAGACAAAGGCGCTGGATGGAATTCTTGAAGGACTATGATTTTGAGTTGCAATATCATCCCGGAAAGGCCAATGTTGTAGCAGACGCTTTGAGTCGAAAGAAACTTCATGTATCTGCAATGATGTTGAAGGAAGAAGAGTTGATTGACAAATTCGTGGATTTAAACTTAGGAGTACATCACAATGAAGGAAGTATATTCATAGGCGCTATTGTCGTGTCTAATGAATTTCTGAAATGGATCAAAGATGAACAACAACTTGATGACCGTCTAGTGAGCATAAAGGAAAATATAAGAAATGGTCAAAATGGAGAGTTTAACATAAGGAGTGATGGAATCCTAAGGTTTAAAGAAAGGTTGTGTGTACCTCAAAATCAGGATATTCAAAAGTTGATTTTGGAAGAGGGCCACAAAAGTAAGTTGAGTTTTCATCCAGGAGCCACAAAGATGTATCAAGACTTGAAGAAAATGTTTTGGTGGGTTGGAATGAAGAGACATATAGCAGAATATGTTCAAAGTTGCTTGGTATGTCAGAAGGCAAAGATTGAACATCAGAAGCCAGCCGGATTGCTACAACCTTTAGATATTCCAGAGTGGAAGTGGGACGGAATAGCCATGGATTTTGTAACCGCTTTGCCTAAGACTCAGAAACAACATGATGCAATTTGGGTGATCATTGATAGGTTGACAAAGAGTGCACATTTCATTCCCATCAACCAGACGTTTAAATTAGAGAGACTAGCTCAGGTATATGTAAAGGAGATTGTTAGATTGCATGGAATACCTTCAAGTATAGTCAATGATAGAGATCCCAGATTCACATCAAATTTTTGGCATCAGTTGCATTTAGAGTTAGGAACAAAACTGAGGTTAAGTTCAGCTTATCATCCCCAAACGGATGGCCAGTCTGAGAGGACGATTCAATCGTTAGAGGATTTGTTGAGAGCTTGTGCTCTTGAACACAAAGGAAGTTGGGACGAGTTCTTACCATTGATTGAGTTTACTTACAACAATAGTTTTCACTCAAGTATCGGCATGGCTCCATATGAAGCATTATACGGAAGAAAGTGTCGTACACCTTTATGTTGGTATGAGGTTGGAGAAAATAAAATATTGGGTTCAGAATTCGTGCAACAAACGACAGATCAGGTTAAACTTATTAGAGAAAAAATGAAGGCAGCACAGGACCGTCAAAAGAGTTATAATGATAAGAGGAGAAGACCTTTGGAGTTCGAGGCAGGAGATCACGTGTTCATTAGGGTAACTCCTAGGGCGGGAATTGCACGAGCAATCAAAACTAGGAAGTTAACACCAAGGTTTATCGGGCCTTTTCAAATTCTACGGCGGATTGGACCTGTAGCGTATCACATTGCTTTGCCGCCAAACTTGTCTAATCTTCATGATGTATTTCATGTATCACAACTGAGGAAGTATTATCCGGACCCTTCACATGTCATTGAGCCTGAAACTGTGGAACTTAGAGATAATTTGGAATATGAGGCTATACCTGTCAAGATCTTAGATCATCGTATTAAAGAACTTCGTGGAAAGCAAATACCATTGGTTAGAGTCGTGTGGGATGATGTAACTGGTGATTCTACTTGGGAAAGAGAAGAAGACATGCGTCAGAAGTATCCACATATGTTTTAGGTACGCTAAATTTCGAGGACGAAATTTCTTTTAAGGGGGGTGGTAATGTAACATCCTAATTTTTCCATACACTAAATAATATATCTAGTTAGATTTGAGATTTTAACAATGCTAGTTATTAAAAATTAAATGTTGAAACTAACACTTATAATAATTAATTTATTAATTAATTACTTTTTATATTTATTACTTTTATTCTTCAATTTGAATATCATCGTTTCATTTTATAAACTAAACTTTGAAATTTAAATTGGTACTTAAAACCCTTAACTTTAAGTTAATTAATTATTCATATTATTATTATCATTATTGTTGTTCTTGTTTTGTTATTATTAATTGATTTTATTTTATTTGAATATTATCATTTTACTCTATAAACCAATTAATAAATAAAATAATCTTAAGACAATAAAAATATCAAATAACTATCCTTTTTACTATTTTTATTATTATTAATATTATTAACATTTTACTTTTTATAAAAGAAATATATATCTCATTTTCTATTAATATCCTACATAATATTATGTCATGAAATCAAGCTCCCATACCTTTGTCATAAATTATTTTCACAAAGTCATACTAGAACACCTAAAGCACTATTGATGAAAGATTAGTAAATATTTGATAGAGACATATTTACTAGCAAGAGTTGAAAAGTTGGAAGGTATGGGCAAAAGATGATAAATTATGTTATTTTAATATTTTACAACTAGTATAAATAGGGGTCTCTTCCACCCCATTTTCATTCATTCATTCACAAATCATCTTTCTTACTTCTTTACTTCTTTCCTTCTCTAATTTCTTCATATAGCAATATTAGTTTTAGTTATCGAAGTTCCCACGATATCGGTTCGTAACCTTTAGAGTATTTTGTGGTAAAAGTTCTTCTAAAGTTTCAAGGGAGTTTTATACGTCAAAGTTCTGCCCAAATCATTTTCATAAGTAATCGGTAAGCCGTTATAATGTCCATTTTATTTTAATTATATTATTTTAATTATGTTATTTATATAAAGGTTATTTTAAATTTTCTATGCAAATTCCGTTCAGACGTCGATATATTGAACTTATAAAGTCCAAAATAAATTTTACCATTTTAAGTCGTTATAATGCCCAAATTTTATTATAATTTAAATGTTATTAGAAATATACTCTTGACAATTTTCTAAAACAAACAAATTCAAAAGGAGGTATAATATAATTTATATTTGAATTTAATAATTATTTTGGAGGTTATTATGATATATTTAAATAAATAAATATTTCAAGTTATAACGGGATTATGTTCAATTAACCATAAATTATATTCTAATTATTTCATAAATTTCGTACAATCCAACGGTTATCGTAAATTAGGTTCTTGGCAAAGATCGAAGACAACACTTGTGGACTTTCAACAACACTCAACAAAAGGTGGGGGCAAGATTTCGTATACGATTGGGACGGTTAGCGTAAAATAACTTAATATATATGTGTGTAGTGGTGACCTAAGCCCTACTAGCGATAAATAATTAAGGAGAGCCTATTCTCAAATAATGATTTTCACAAATCACTAGGCGAGGTTACGCCGGCCTTAATTAATTATCATAGGAATAATCTTTGACAATTTGGTATTGTATTGTGCTTGCATTATTCGGTTAATTTTATAATTGTTTATTTTATTTATACTTGAATGATTGTGATTGATAGATTAAGGAAATAATCGGTTAATGAGAGAAAAACATTGCTAGATATTAAGTAATTGATCCCCATTAACATAAGGAAAGTTGGATACAATGAGTAGTTATATTTGGTTGGGTTCTGGCTAAGGAAAGACTTGGTCGACTATGCCGTTTACAGTCCACCTCTCTTACCTGGGAAGTTAACCATACAATTACCCATTATACAAACTGAACTTATTATGTAAGGACAAAGATCAAATATGGCAAGACATTGGATGGATTTGGTACTCAACCTAAGTATCTAGATAATAAGTATAACTTGAAAAGTTGATACGATAATTCCCCATTATTAACTTAATACTTATGGCTAAGAGTTGCCACAAGATGAGTGAGTGATCATATAGACTTGCATTAAGGAATGTGTAAGTCCACCGCCGTGCGGTATGGGACGCACGAGGTTGATCAGTCGCCTGCAATCCCGACGGGGATTATTATCTATGCATGCTAGGCAAGACAAGGTTCTTGGCCTGAATTCTCAGGGACGATCGACTTATAACACCTAGGCTCCATGTGAAGTTAGGTGGCGTAGCTCTTGGTAATTGGGAGTACGTTGGTGGCATGTGGTCTAGTGATATCTGATCTTGGTAAATGGGATAGATATCATTGACAGCGTTTAGTGGCCTGAGTCAGCATATAGTTCAGGGATGCATTAGAATAAATAAAGTATATGTAATTGTGGGTATAAGATACGCTTGTTTGTATAAATATGGTTTCCATATATATTATTATTTTACACATTCATTCCCACTTTTAAACTTGTACATGAATCTTAGCCCTGTGTCATTTTTGTTTTGCATTTTGGATTATTTTATGACGATCAGACGATGAGCTCGAATCTTGCGTACTTCCCGACAACTCAGAAGGAAAGGATATGAAGTGACGTGGAGATGTGTTACTATAACATCTAGATTGGGAGCTGTTAGTGTTTTGTCAAACGCTAATCACATCCCTACTACTACAGTCAGTATAAGTGTCAGTCTTGTTGGACTTAGGAGGTCCCTTTTGGTATGCTTTCTTTTTGGTTTCCTTTCTGTACTTTTATTTTATGTTTTATCTATGTGGCAAGGCCGCTAGTCTTAACGGTGTCAAACTCTGTAAAATATATTTGAAGCATATGTATGTGAAACAGTATGTTTTTAAATAATTAAGTATTGTCCTTTAAAAATTTCAAATTTTTCTGTATTTTTATAAGGTTTCATTAGAATTCCACTAATGGGACATAGGCTGTCTCATCATGTACTGCATCAGCAAGAATACTAGGGTGGATTTGCCCTATCTAATTTTCAGTCATCTTCTGACTCATGTCAAAGAGACTAGAGAAGAGGTCAGAGCTAAAGCTGGGAAAGTTAGAACTTTGATACCTCTGGGAAGACTTATTTCAGACATCCTTACAGAGAATCAGTTGGTGAAGCATCTGACAGATGCAAACATGACAGAGGATATGTCCTACATCATTGCATCTGAGATAAACAGACTTACTCTGAAAAGAATGAAGATCATTTCAGAGCTGAATGGTAAACTAAGGAAGATAAACTCTGAGGAGGTCAATGGCAGAAGGATACCAGTAGAAGATTTTCCAATGTTCAGTGCAGATGAACCAAAAGGTATTGTCTGGGCTTACATTGCAGATTGTCTGAAGAATGGAATTCCTCTACCTGCTAACCTTGTTCAGAGACAAGGAGAAGAATTGCCCAATCTGATGAAGGAAAGGCGTAGTAAGAGAAAAGCTGAAGAAGGCTCTGTTCAGAAGAAAAGGAAAGAATCTGAAGTTCCAAGGAAGAAGAAGAAAGGAGTAAAGAAAGTCAGAATCAATTCTAGAGATGCTAATCTTGAAGAGATAAGAGACACTATTCATCAGGTATTAACATTTGATCCTACCCCTGCTGTTCATTCACCCCTTCCATCACCTCAACTCTCTCCAACCCTTAGACATAGAACTTTTAACCCCCAACCATCTGCAAACCTTTCATCTGAACCACCTTCATCTCCCTCAGTACATTCACAACCATCTTCTGTACCAACAACCTCTGACCCCCAACCTCATACTACATCTGAACCCCCTCAACCTACTTCACCAGAAATTCCATAACCAGAAATTCCACAACCAGATATTCCACAACCAAAAATTCCACAACAAGATATTCTGGATATCCAACCCCTGAATCAATCCATTAACATTTCTTCAACATCTGTTCACTCAGAAGAATCTTCTGATTGTGAATCATCTGATTTTGAACCAGAGTCTCTCAAACAAGCTCGTTCTGACATGGCTATGAAGGAGCACGTTAACATTTCTATGTTTCAAGCTTCATCATCTGAAACTCATACTCCACCCAACTCCCCACCTCAGATAACCATCCCTCAACCATCTAAAACTCATCTATCTGAAACCCAAACCATCCCTCAACCATCTGAAACCCATCTATCTGAAACACAAACCATTCCTCAACCAACTGAACTCCCTCAGTCTGACACCCAAACATCTCAACCAACACCATCTGAACCTACACCATCTGAACCTACTCCTGTTAACACTCCTAATCCTAAACCCTCTGAACAGTCAGATCTAGGATCATGTGTTAACACTATGTTTGAAATATTCAAGAAGGAGATAGATTATGAGTATGCTCGTGTTAAGGAAGTGTGCTTGTCAAGTTTGGATCCGGTTGTTTCAAATGCTTCTTAGAAACGTTTCATCTGGATGTTCAACAAAGCTGCTTTAAAAGTTAGAGCTAAATGTTCTAAGCTTGCAAAGACTCAGTTTGCAGAGTTAACCAAGATAACTCTGATGAAAATTCCTCCTCCTCCTGTGTTGCTTCTGGAAGCTGCTCCTCCAGAGGCTCCTGCATCTGAATTGGTTGAACAAGCTTCTGAAGAGAACCAGTCTGACAAGAACACTGCTGCTACTGCATCTGCTTCTTCTTCATCCGTGGTCACAGAGCTTGTGAATGATGTCAAGGAAATAAAAGATTGGATGGTACAGCAAGAGAAGACAACTGATGAGATCAAGACCTGGATGTCTAAGCAAGAAGAGTCAACTGCCAAAATGACAGAGCTTCTGACCCTTATTGCCTCACGCCAGACTTAGTTTTATTTGATGTTTTTGCACATGTTATTACTTCTGTTGTTTTCTTATTGTTTTGTTATGCTTTTTGACATCTATTTATTCTTTTGTGACTCTGTTTGACTGTGAACTCTGATCTGTTTAAATGAAAGTTGATGTTTTTGTTTCTATATGCTTCTTTTCTTCTGTATCTTTATGTCTTTAAAAATCTTTTTGATTATGACAAAAAGGGGGAGAAAAAGAGAATCTGATTGTTCAACCTATAAGCAATTAATAAAACTGAAATTCATACATTTTATTAACTTACTTTGAATTTAAGTCTTTTAGATTACATTGATATATCTGACATAATTCATTGAAGTTACCCTGAGACTTCTCCAACCAGAACCTGATCTTCCAAAGCAAATCTAAGTATTCAATCAACTCTGATATCTTACTCTGATACCTTTACTCTGAAAGATAATTCAAGCAAGATGATAACCAGACGCTCTGACTGAAGGAAGTCATAATTATCTGGCATCAAGATTTGATTCTGAAAGTCAAATCTCTTGTATCAGGCTCTGAATCTGAAATATACTTAATCAAAAAGGGAAGTGTTTTCTTCTATTAGAGTATTCATTTCAGGGGGAGATTGTTAATCTCAGGGGGAGTTATAATTCATACTTTTTATTGAACAAAATTTCTCATGTTTTGTCATCGTCAAAAAGGGGGAGATTGTAAGAACACAGGTTGTTTCTTAGTAATATCTCTATGTTTTGATGATAACACTTATGAATTTTGTATTCAAGAATTATATACTCTAAATTTGTTCTAGACTGTTTGCTACAGGTACTAAAGAAAATATTCTTAAAGAGCAAATTTGGATCTGAACAATGATATTATGAAAAGCTTCAAAGGTTCAAGAGCATCTTAAATGAAGATCTGAACGCTGTCTCCAGAAGAATCTGAGTGCTGTCTACTGAAGATTCTGAAGCAGAAGCCTCTAAAGAATAGAAGACTCTGAGAGTTCAGAAGCTTAGTCATCAGAAGACTCTGAAGATACTGCGCTGCATAGTATTGAGAATCTGATATAGAAGACTCTGCTCTGACAGAACTACACGCTCAAGCACACAAGCTGCATATACTCTGATTCAGCATAATCTGAAGAACATCCCAAGACTCTGAAGATCCAGAAGATCTCTACTCTGGAGATTCTGAAGATCCAGACTCTGATGTTGATAGCTGAACTTACTTAGTGAAGAATATTTGAATATGTTCGTTGGCATATCTCAACAGCTCTTTCCTCTTTAATGCTAGACACAAGAACACAGACAAAAAGGTTTTATCTGTGCATTCCATTCTAAGGAAATTTTCTGCAACGTGAAGACAAAAGGCACCAGGCTTTTTCAGCACAGCCTCCAACGTTGAGAAGACTTCATAGGTCTAAGTGCCTATATAAAGAAGTCCACTCCATCTTCTTCAATAGACGAATTTCTTGCAAAAATCACTTATCAAAGCTAATCTCTCAAAAGCTCTTATATTCTATTTGCTGTAACATTGTTCTTAAACTTAAGAGAAATATCACAGTTGTGATAATAGTTTTTTAGAAGCATTCTTACTCTTGTAATAGTTTTACATTGATTGTAAAAGGTTTCCTTAAGAGGATCCAGTTGGGATCAGTAGCTCTTGAGAAGACTAAGAACAGTTGTTCTTAGGTGTTACTATTGTAATCTGTTTGATTAAATAGTGGATTAAGTCCTTGACTGAGAAAGGCAAATCACTCTTGAGAGGGTGGACTGGAGTAGTTGAGTTCAACGAACCAGGATAAAAATAATTGTGTTTGAATCTTTGATTATTTGTCATACTTATTCAACCCCCCCCCCTTCTAAGTATTTTCTCACCTTCACTATTGGTATATAAAACCACTTTAACTACTAGTTCAATTAAGCAAATTGGAGAAAATTTAAATTAACAAAATTGTTAGACGAATGAGACTTATCTAGAGGGGATGCATAGATCCCAAGTTTAAAAATTTTACAAAAATTGTTTTGAAAAGTTTAATGGCTAGCGTAAGTGACCCAAATCGAATCGTCTAAACCGAACTGCTATCAAAAAGTCCAGATATATGTATATAGAATCAATTATGATAACGAGAACAAATTGATCAATATACTTTTAACAGCAATCCATTGAATGATATAATAAAAGTGAATATTTCCAATGATAGAATACACAAAAACGTAATTGAGAGAATCTATCGAACACCTTGTCTGCAATCAATTTAGTTTAGAATTTTCAATGGTTTTATTGATTTGAAAAAACAAATATAATATAATGGATTGTAATCAACACAACAAAACCATTTTCAAAATGTAATCAACAAAAGTTTAACCAAACGTATTGATCGCACAATCTATGAATTCAACAATTTGCAAATGAAAAGTAAGAGAGAGAGAGAGAGAGAGAGAGAGTACGTAGGGATTTGTTTAGGCAGACCACCAATAAGTCTCGCTATGCTACCTCTGCCCCCAATTCCAAATGGAATTGAGATAATAAATCTTACTTTGCAAAAAATTATTTACAAGAGAAATGTAGCAATGCAACCCCCACAAATCATATGTTTGATGTTGATTATAACAATTTCTCTTCCCTTGATTTGAGCTTGTTCAAGTCACCTAACAATACCAATTTGATACACTGTATCATGCTACTCCTTTGAAGGAAACCTTGTTCTTCTAAGATTTCACTCTATCAAATCTAATTTGTGAATTGTTTTCACCCAAGATTTACCAAGATGATCCTCCGTTTACCATTACTACTTCGACCGAACCCACCGTTCTTCAAAGCTTTCACTCGGTTGAATCCAACTTGCGTAATCTTGTTCAAAACCTTCAAATTACCAATTGATCTTGAAGGAAAACCCCAACTTGATTTTCTTATTTGAAACCCCCAAAGATTCCCAACCTAATTCAACAATCTAGATGGCACCTAAACAAAAAATTATTATGTGTAGTTTGTTTGTGTGTATGCATAAAACATAGGTTGAAGATGAAGAGAAACTCTTTGTATATTTCTTGTTACATTCTTTAAATGATACATATATAGTGTATATATATATATATATATGTGTGCAAGTTAGAGGCAAAAGGAATCTAAAAGATTTGAAAAATCATGAATTTTTAGAAAAATCACCATATGTGGCGACCTATGTAAGTCATGTGTAGACACTTTCGAAGCATGTGTCGACTTGTATAGGTCATGTGTCAATTCATAGAAGAAATTTTTTTTATATGTGTCAACCTAAAACCCTTCCACAATCGGCGCCTCAAACAGAGGCTACAGGCATTAAAACTCATCAACATATGTTGACACATAACTCGTATGTGTCGGCTCATAGAAGAATTTTTTCTTCTATATGTTTACCTGAAATGCTTTATGTGTCGACTCATGCATTACAAAAGCTACAACCTTTAAAATGATTCACATGTGTCGACTCATAGAATGTATGTGTCGACACATAGACCTGTTTTCCACATAAAAACGCGTTTTTAATGCATTAAACATTTTCTAAACCATTCCTAAGTTTCATAATACTAAGTTGCACATTTAGACCTAGAGAATATCGTCCAATATACATAAATGTTAAAATGACCTAATTTTGACATCATACAAAATAGTATACGAAACATTTTTAATAGGAAGGTGCACTCACATACTCCCCATTTTTTATGATGGCAAAACATGCGACGATGCATTTGATGTCTTCATGAAGGCTCCCTCTTAATGTGTGCATCATAGCTTACGTATGTTTCTCCCCATTTGACAACATCAAAAATAGATAAAGCAATCCATGAGAAGTATCTTATATCACACATATACTAATATGATGCACAGAGGTGTCGCGAAGATAAAATCGTCAATGAAACAACACTCACATAAAATGATGTAAATATTGAAAATGCCTAAACATAAATAAAAGCAATTTAAGCAACAATATAACATAGTTGCCAAAAATTAGGCCAAATAACATACACAATAAACATGAAAGTTGAAGGATACAATGGAATAAAAAAAACTCTTGAGTTACTTCAAAGGCAACATGTTTACGTGACATATACTTTTGATGTTCCCAAATGCTGCACACACATGTGCTCTAGCAAAGCGATTATTTAGATTTATCACCACTAAAACCAAAAACAAAAATATTGTCATAATAATGACACACTACAAGAATTTTGTTAACATTATAACATGTTCAAATATATTTCATGTAAGAATAGATAAACAACAGCCTCACATATATCATGCAAGAACTAATAATAGATAACAGGCTTATATACATAGAACATATTTCAAGTATGGAAGAAGAATAACATGAAGTCACTATAAGCATATAAACTGAAATACATCAATTGAAATTCTTGGATGTGAATATTCATGAAATATTTCATACATAAAACATATCAAGCATTTGGGACATAGAAAACATGCAAAAGTAAAAGGCTTACTTCAAAGAGAGAAAGTGGAACAATATTACGTCGCATATGAATTGATGAAGGATGAACTCGTATGTGTCTGAACTTCCGAGAAAAGTTAGAGCAAAAGTATATAAAGTGCATACAATAAATCATGTTTAGGCAAGATTTGAGATATCGAGTATGCCCAATTCCTTTCAAATGTTGAAAAAAAGTTTATTCGCTAGAGATTTTTTAAAGATATCCACAAGTTGATTTTTGCTATCAACATGTCCAATTCCCTTCGAATAATATTATCTCAATATGTTTAGTGCGATAGTGTAACACCAAATTTTTGGTTAGATTAATAGCACTAGTATTGTTGCACGTAATATGAATACATTATAGTTTAATATCAAAATCAAGTAATTATTGTTTGAGCCACAATATTTGAGCACAATAGCCGCCTGTTGTGATGTATTCCACCTTGGCAGTTGACAAATCAACGGAAACCTATTTCTTGTTATGACAACTTATTAAGGAGTTTGAAAACATGTGGCAAGTTCCACTAGTACTTTTTCTATCCGATTTGCAACCGGAAAAATTGGAATCGGCAAAACCAACCAAATTACAATCGCTTCCCTTGGAATACCAAAGCCGACACTTAGGAGTACCATGAAGGTATCTAAGGGTGCACTTTACGACTTTTAAATGTGATTACTTAGGATCTGATTGACAACAAGCGTACATACACTCGCTAAACATAATGCATGGCCTATATGTAGTAAGATATAGAAGAGATCCAATCATACATATATACTTCTTGACATCAACATCCTTACCATTTTCATTTTTTCCCAAGTTTTCATTTGTGAGAATTTGAGTGTTAATTGATTTTGCATCTTTCATACCAAATTTATTTAGCAATTTGTTGCAATATCTTGTTTGACACATAAACATGCCTTTGTTGAGTTGCTTGGTTTGAAGACCGAGAAAGTAGTTCAACTCCCCCATGAGACTCATCTCAAACCCACCATGCATTAGCTTAGAAAACTCCTTAACTAATTGCGTGTTAGTGGAACCAAAAATGATATTATCAACATAAACTTGAGCTAGAAGAGTATGGTTTTTTTTTTACGTTTAATGAAAAGTGTAATATCTACCTTCCCTTTATAGTATCCTTGATCAATTAAGAACTTACTAAATCGTTCATGCCAAGTGATAGGCTTAAATTGTACTGTTTATTTGACTCGATTTCGCGCACGTTATTTAGTATTTTATTTCCGTTTTCTTGTATTATGCCTTTGTTTTGTTTCTTTTTCCGGTTTTTGTATTTTCAAAGCTACTCGAGAAGAAATGAAGAAAAACGAGCTGAAAACCCTACTTTCTGAGGAAATGTACACATGGCTTCCACCATGGCGGGCGCCATAGGGGATGCCACACATTAGATACAAGCCAACTGCTGACAAATGTCACGTCTCCCACTCCTTTCCACCCTAGTTCATGTAGCGGGCGCCACCTTCACACGAATGTTTCCCTCCCAAAAGGAGTTGGGGGACATTCCTGTCTTTACCTTTACTTTCCTACCTCTATAAATATAAGAGTTCTGACTCATTTCAAATCATCCAAGCTTAGAGAACAGAACTCAAGCCATAAATTTCACCTATTGTAAAGTGATAAACTTCTCACATCGAGGGGCTATCACACTGTGTAATCAAGTCTATAATCGAGTTTGGAGCACTTGGGTAGAAGTTAAACCTGCCGCCATTTTAATTCAGTCTTTTTACTTCCAGTTATTCAAGATTTTAAAGCCTCTCGTTTAGAGCAGGTTTCTGTCTATTTAATGCCTTTTATTTATTTACCCGTCTTTATTTCCCACACCGCACTTTATTTATTTATTTACCCGCACTTTATTTACTCGCATTTATTTACCATGTCGGGCTAAATCTTAAGGGCTAGGATGCGAGGATTATAGTTATAATTAGTGTCATACCCCAAATTTGTCCTACCTTTTCCAAAATTCTCATTCTCCCGACTTTATTTTTTAATTTGCATTGCTTGTACAACTTAACGTATTTTTTTTACCTTTTTACCCAATAAATTTGTGACACGTGACATTTATTTTATTTTATTTTTATTTTGTTATTATTTTTATTTATTTAAAAATATTTTAAATAGAAATAGATTTTTTATTTTAGTTAGAATAGTTTTTATTTATTTGTTTATTAACTTGTTAAAATTAGTTTATTGTTTAGATTATAGATTTCATTAGATTTAAATAGTTTTTAGATATTGATATTATTTTAGAGTTTAATAGATTTTATTTCTTTAATTAGTATAATTGTTAGAAATAATTTATTTTTAAATATAGACTTTTTTTATTTATTATTTGTTTATAAAATAGTTATTTTATTTTAAAATCTAATTTTTTAATAGGAGTTTTTTTTTTTAGTTTTAATTATTAGTTTTGTTTTAATTAGGTGTAATTAAGTTAGCATTAATCACTATTTAATTATTATTATCAGCATTTTAGTCAAATTAACCAAATTAATTAGTTTGTGCCATGTGTCAAGTTTCAGTGGTATATAACCACTATTCATCATCCCTTTCAGAGGGAGCCAACCCTAGACGTCAACCCTAACCAGCCGTCACTCATCAGCTTCATCACCTTCCATCTTTTTCGAACATCAAACCAAACTCTCATCACCATCTTCAACAACCATTCATCGTCATTCTCATTTTCCAAACCCAGAAACCATTAACCTCCAAAAACCCACCGCCAAACATCTCCTTCAACTCTTTCCGATCCAACAACCACTTCATCATCAACAACACAATCTCAACAGAAACAAACCCAATTCAACCCTATTTTCCGCCATTTTCACTCGCCAAACCATTCAACCGAAACTCTTTTATCCAACCTCTTTCATCCAAAATCCATTGTTCATCCATCTTCCATTTTCAACAAAAACCCAATCAAAACAAACACGTTCGCCATTCCCACCGTAAATCTCCTTCAAACCCAAACCACTTCCTTCGAACTCCATCGACTCCTCCTGCTTTCCCCAACCGAAACAACAAAACATATTTCAAAATCAAATACAAGGCATAAGCAGAGAAGAAGAAGAAATCTTAGAATATCCAGAGAAATCAAAACAAACGTGAGACTGTTACTGACACGGGATCTTGGCCATGGCTGTCATTTTGATTTTTTATTTGGTTGAACTGAGTTTTGTTGTTAGCGGATGGGGTTATATTCCCGTTTCCCTCTCTTGATTTTTTTCCTCAGTCTAAGAATTTGTTGAGGTGAAAGGCCTCAAGACCCAAATGATCCTCTGCTTTTTAGTTTCACCCCTGTTTCAGACATTCCACCCCATTTCTATATTATCTTTTTTTTTTTAAATGTAAAAATATTTTATATATATAATTTGTAAATATATTATTTTAGTAACCAGTTTATATATATATATATATATATATATATATATATATATATATATATATATATATATATATATATATATATATATATATATATATATATATATATATATATATATATATATATATATATATATATATATATATATATATATATATATATATATATATATATATATATATATATATATATATATATATATATATATATATATATATATATATATATATATATATATATATATATATATATATATATATATATATATATATATATATATATATATATATATATATATATATATATATATATATAAAATTAGTTTTTAATATATTATATTAATTAGTTTTTTATATTTCAAAAATAATTAATAGATTTATAATATACCTTTTTAAAGAGTTTTTTAAGTATTTATTTTCTAGTTTTAATTTCTTTTAGAGGTTTTAGGATTTATTTTCTTTTAGAAATTAGATTTTATTTCTCATTTAACATTGAGCATTTCATTTCATTTTTACCACTTTTTTGGTCGATGACGAGATTTCCACCGTTTAACCGTCAAATTATTGACGTGAAACAAAGGATCCGAGACCACTTTCTTCTTTCGATTTCGATTTTTGGATCGATGAAGTCTTTTATTCGTAAGCGTCGCGTATCGAAGTTGATAACCTTCTCGATTTCAAATCTATGGTGAATGACCATTGGGGTCATTTTCTGTACTTTGGGATCGTGATAGGCTACCCTCGATTAATCGGCATTATGTTTGCGATTAAGACGAGATCCATTCTTTCGTGTCCCGATTCGATTCACTAACCATTAAATTTAGTTTCTGTTAAATATTATTGTGAATATTATTGTCACATTATTATTCATATTATCATATCTCATTATTCATATTCATTCACCCATATTCGAAAATACCTAATAAATTATTGAAACTCCTAAAAGCCAAGTTGGTGGACTGTTGGATCTTTGGTCATTTGCAGGTATCCTAACTTTGAGTCATGCCCGACTTTGCTCAAGGCGTAGTTTAGGACACAATGCACACACACGGTTTTCTCTTGGGCTACCTGACAATGAGACCCCTTTATTTCGTGCAATCCCGTGTAAATTACATGTACCCCTCACCCATTCCGATGTATGTTTCGTATTTCTTTAATTATTAGTTTATCTCCTAGGAGCACCCATAGGGACTAGAGCAGATCAAACTATTTTCAAACTAATTCTCGATTCATCATCGAGCCACTTTCAAACAACCTGTAAGTCGAGTGCTCATACGCATTCGCCATCAACCTATTACAACTCGACCCTTGATGCGTAAGTCAAGTCGGTCTCTTTTTCAAACAATTTCATTTTCAACACGTTTTGCACGCGATAATGAGTCAAACCCTTGATCCAACATCAAGCGGATTTTCGAAACAAATTATCAATCAATTAACAATTATTTAACGCTTTTCGAGGTGTAAAGAGTGGGTTCAAGTCTTTGAGCTTGCTTTCGATTGTTTGGATGCGAGTTATCTTATTCGTGTATGAGCAATTAACGCCTTTAATAACATTAGCAAGCCGAAAACATTCAACCATCGTCCAACCTTTCATCCGTTTAAATATTACTCAAGCAACCTTTTTTTGCGATGAAAAAGGGAGTGTTCCAAATCTTTGGTTCGCCTTCCCGATTACTTGGGGTCCGAGAAGTCTTTCTTAAGCTTCGAGTAATCATCATCCTTCCAACTTATTCATACCATACTCAACTCTTTCTTTCGCATTTGAGGTTGAAAAAGAGAGAGCTCCAAGTCTTTGGTTCACTCTCCCGATTACTTAGGTCCGAGAAGTCTTTCTTAAGCTTCAGGTAATCGTCACCTCTAGCCAAACATCCAATACATCTAACCAATCTTTTTCTCGCCCCGTGCAACCAATACCTTATAACCTATTGAAATCTATCCTCTTTTCTAAACCAAAATACTTAATCAATCAAACTCTACTCACCCTCGTGCGATCCATAACTTAAACAACTCTTCTCAAAGAACATTGTTTAGTCCCTTCTTCCGCGCATAACAAACTCGTGCTTCAGCCTCCCCTAGCGAGCAGACAAGCCAACGTTTAGCAGTTAGAATGCGACCTAAACTCTCGTTCATTCCAAACACAAACCTTTTAGCAAACCGTAGGCCGAACTACGGCTGCTCTGATTTCTCATTTATCAATGAGAATACGTAGGCACAAGATTACGATGATCTTGGCGAGCATATTCCCCACAATCCCCTCTTTTCCCGTAGTCCCATGAACTATGAATACTCTGATTTTCCACTTCTTACAAGTGAAGATACGTAGGCACAAGGGCCCCAATCCTTGGCGAGCACCCTATCTTAAAACCACATCATTTCCCCTTTAGCAAGCAATTCCTTTAGAAGATAAACAAGCGTATCCACTTTCTCTCACGAATCAAATTAAGAGGTTCCCGTTGAGTACAACAGACGTAGAGGGTGCTAATACCTTCCCTCTATGTAATCGACTCCCGAACCTGGAATATTGGTTGTGATGACCATTGTTCTTATCTCCTTAAAGGTTTTATCGATATTTTCCTATTCCATCCTTGGAATGAATAAAGTTCGATGGAGACTCTGTTTCGAACAGTATTTTCCGCGTCCATCGTGAGGATCGTATTTTTCGAGGTACGACAGATGGCGACTCTGCTGGGGAGTAGTGCATAGCCCTATGCTAGAGAGAGTCAAGCCTAACTTGACTCGATTCGCAAGAGTTAGATCCGCTTGTTTGTGAATTTTCTTTTATTTGTTTGCTTGTCTTATTTATTTGCTATTTATCTGCTTGCTCTTATATATCTTATTATTGTTGCTTGTGACGCTATTGGGGTTCTCTGATTGTGGGAACTTTGTGAGATGACTCTACACCCGAGTCCGAGAAAAACATAGGATTAGAATGGTGGTTGTGCAGTGGAATCCCTCGAGGAGTCTTTCTCGTTGGGAGGAAGCGAAAGCTCCGCTTAGAGTTGATTCCCTTAAGGATGTTATTGTTGTGGTGAGTCTTTGCCATGACATAGTATTTTTGAGGTTGAGTCTATAACTCTAAGGACCTTTTACCCCTTTTCCATGGTGGTTGGTAGCGTTAACTTATGAGGGTCACTCCTTGTTGGGTTGATGCGAACGCCCCAATCAGATGAGATCCCTTGAATGTATCGTTATTCTGACAATGATATTTTCAACCTCGATCTATGAATCTGAGGTCCCTTTAAGAAACCTTGGACTCGATGGTTGTGTAGTAGAGACTCGCGAGGAGTCATTCTCGTGGGACGACACGAAAACCTCACCTAGAAGAGATCCTTCGATGGTATTATTATCGGATGAATCTTTGTCATGGTAATAATATCTTCGAAAAGATCCATGACTCTAGGCACCTACCCGTTTAGAGCCTACCTATGGGGTTCCTTTGATCAGAGATATCTGTTATTTACCCGTTATTCTATCTGACCTGAGAATGTGATTAAACCTGTGATCCTGTTTGTGCCTGCATTGCATTTGCATGTCATTGCATTTGCATTTCATTTGAATTGCATATCATTTCCTCTGCCAGAAACTTATCCATCCTTTGTCCATAATTCACAGTTGATTTCCCGACACCCGTATCAGACTTGAAGCAACTTTGGGGAGAATCATGAGCTCAGAAGAACAGAACCAGTTTGTGTCAAGAGCAGATGTTGACTTGATGAAGAACCAGTTGGACCAACTTATGGAAGCTATGTTAGTCTTGACCAGGAGAGAGGACAAATCTCAACGGCCTATAACCACTGAGAAATACATACCTCAGCCTGTGTGGATTCCTGTTGAAGATCAGGTTATACAAGAGCGTCACACTATTCGGGATGAACATACCTCGTCTCTTGATGTTGTTGAGTACCATAGCTTCACAATCACTGCGCCGAATTCCCAAGTGGCAAACCTGGTGGGGAATAATGAACGACCTCAGGATGTTGAGTTCGCTGAAAGATGTCGTGTATTGGAAGAGAAAATTGAAACCATGATGGGGCGTGATACTTCTGATCTAAATGCTTTAGACCTGTGTTTGGTACCCGGACTTGCAATACCTCCAAATTTCAAGATGCCGAATTTTGAGAAATACAAAGGAGATAGCTGTCCAAAGCAACATTTGGTGATGTTTTGCAGAAAGATGACCTCATATGCTCATAACGACAAACTTATGATTCATTGTTTCCAAGACAGTCTGAGTGGGGCATCATTGAGTTGGTACATGCAGTTAGAGAGTAATCATATCCAATCGTGGTCAGACTTAGCCAATGCCTTTGTGAGGCAATACCAATATAATCTCGATGTGGCTCCCAGCCACACACAGTTTCAAAGCTTATCTCAAGAGGAAAATGAGTCCTTCAGAGGGTATGCTCAGAGATGGAGAGAGGTAGCTGCTCGCGTTCAACCACCGCTTTTAGACAGAGAATTGGTTGGCATGTTCATAGATTCCTTGCAAGACCCTTACCTGGAAAAGATGATGGGTAATGGGACATTGAATTTTGTTGACTTGGTTCTAGTAGGAGAACGCATTGAGAGCCATCTCAATAAGGGAAAGATCCAAGACGCCTCGAACATCCCAGCTAGTGAAAGTGAATCAGTTGTTAGCTCCCAAGAGGAAGAAGAGGATGAGATCAATACAATCTGGGACGCTCCACAAGCTCCATCCTCAGTGCCTTATCCTCCATACCCAGGCATCTCAACTGTTAAAAGTCAGCAATCCTATGGGTCTATTTGTGTGGCTTCGGTCTCTTCACATGGTCAATATCCTCCTGTCGATAGACATCCGCAACGATGGCGTTACTATAATCAAAGACCAAAGAGACACTTTGATCCATTACCAATGCCATACAATCACGTGCTACCACGTTTGATTAGTAGTGGACTGATAGTGCCAAAGGGCTTGGATCCTGTGATCCCACCATACCCACCAGGCTTTGACACTAATGCACAATGTGGCTACCATGCCGGCGCAATGGGGCATTCAACAGACGATTGTAAACAGTTCAAGAATAAGGTTCAAGATCTGATTGACTCCAAGCTAATATCATTCACACCTCAAGGTCTTCAGATCAACATCAATCCTTCATCTTATCAGGCGGGTCCATCAGTTCATGACATGGAAGAAGCTACATAGAGTAGATATGAAGAAGGTTATCATACTGGTCTCGATGAGTAAGAAGGGTAGCTCAATTGTGATGCAAGAAAGAAAAGCCCAGTTCCTCAATACTGACAATTTTCACATCATTTCTACGCATTTGTATTTTTATTTTATATTAAGTGCTATTTGCTTCTAGACATTATCGTTTATTAATGGTATTGTTAATGTAATGGTTATGCATGTTTTGAACAAATCCATTCGTATTCACTCACCTTTTCCTCATTTATTGCAAAAATAAAAAAATTCACTACACTTCCTTTATCGCACTGTTGTTTAGAAAAGATTTGAGGGAGGATGACGAAAACGAAATACCCATAATTGCTGATAAGTATGCTTTTGGATAAAATCTCGCTGATGATGTATAGGCATTATTTCAATCCCCAAACACTGGAGAAATAAGGAGTTAGTCCCTAGTTAACCACTTCGAGCCTAGAAGTAGGAGTTTCCTTCGGATCTACAAACCTTTACACTTAACTTGGGGCAGGGTAGTGTTCAGCTAATCCAATCCCGCATTCGGACCAACAAAGCAAAATCCAGAAGACGGTTGTTCTTTAATGACTCATGACGTGGTAGTCACAAACCCTTCAAAAAATATATAATAAAAAGCCTGCTAAGTCGAACACTTTAAAAGGAGACTTAGGCAAAAGTCAAGGCAATCCCGATGGACTTGAAGAACAAAATCATTCCATGCAAAATTAGGGATCAAAAGAAAAATCAAAAGAGGTCCTCAAATCCTCAACAAAAACAAAATAAGATTCGGTGATCACCATATCAAACTAAAAAGGGTCACTGACATCCAACAAAAAAATAAATAAGGGTGACTGTTATTTCAAGCATGCCTTGAGTCATCAAGCTTACACCGTCAAGCTCTAAGGGCATGTGTAGAAATAACTGAACGTAGGACTGAAGTTCATCACGAAGAATGGGTGGGTTAAAATTAAATTTTGAGCCTTATATCCTTTGTTTCTATAACCGTGAACCAGACCACGTTACAACCCTCGAAAGACCTAATTGAGGTGGGGTTTATTCTAAAAGCATACTACAGCAAGATTGCGTAAACTGACTCCTACATATTTGTTAATCTTCTGTATTGGTGTCATATTTTCGCTATATCTTTAGCACCAACTAAATCAGCACTGTGTTTGGACTAATGGTCCACTCGTCACACACTTTCACATCATTCCGATAAATGATTTTTCAAAACTTGCATGAGTGTCACATTAAAATTACCATTTTTGAATGAACAAATTAAACTGCAAATTAGTACTTGACATAATGGAAATCCCAACAAAGAGCAGTCCAAGAAGAACTTGATCATTCGTTGATACTGACCTGAATCAAGACCTTCTCATAACCATTTGAATTTGGGGCATGTTTTTTCGAGGCTTAAACAGGGGCATACTGTTGCAAAATCCAGACACTGGGGCAATCATCACAGACCATGTCATGGTATAAACCTTTAAGAAAAATCTTCAAATACCTGCAAACAGGGGCTAACTAGATTGAACAGGGGCAGTTCCCTTCTTGCATCCAAGTTGGTCAAGTAGATCGTGCCAGATGCTAGTAACTGTTGAGTTCACAACAAGCATCAAAAGCCTCGGGGCAGAGAAAAAGCACGTTCAACAAGCATTGGTTAAATTGCTACGCTCGCACATTCAACATGCTTTGATTACTTCGCTACGCTTGCAAGCCATCTTGGCACGTCAGCCAGAAGTTAAGGTTCTCTCAGGGGCAAGCATACAACTTCTGCAAATGATCTGACTTAGAACCGAGAACATCCACATTTGTCTTATGAGCATATCATTATCAGATACTGTGTGTCGGGAAGTCAAATACTTTCACCAAATAAAGTCCACTTCTGTTGGCATCCCATAAAACCTAAAAGTCCAATCTTTTATTGGCAACTACATAAAAGTCCAGCCCCGCTTGGCATCTCTTAAAGTCCAATTTGTATTGGCAACCATTAAAAGTCCAACCCCGCTTGGCATCTCCTAAATTCCAATTTGCATTGGCAACCATTAAAAGTTCAACCCTGCTTGGCATCTCTTAAAGTCCAATCCTTTATTGGCAACAAATAAAGTCCACCCATGTTGGCACCTTCATAAAACCAATCCTTTGCTTGCATTCGCATATGCATCATATAATTAGCATGTACCATACGCATACGTAGCATAATCATTTCTCTTTCTCAACCCCTGAGTTGATACTTTTCTATAACTTTTGACCCCCGAGTCAACCTTGCCTTTATTCCTTCAACCCCCGAGTTGGTATTTTATTTCTTTTTCGGCCCCGAGTCGATATTGCCTTTATTCTTTTCTCGACCCCCGAGTTGATATGTCTTTATTTTCTTGACCCCCGAGTCGATATTTACCTTTTCTTCAACCCCCGAGTTGATATGTCTTCATTTTCTCGACCCCCAGGTCGATATTTACCCTTTTTCAACCCCTGAGTTGACTTGTTATTCTGATTTATCCTTGACCCCCCGAGTCGATATTATATTTGTTTTTCTCAACCCCCGAGTTGACATACCAATATACCCCTTAAATATTTTCACCATTGCTTCGCCTATTACTAAATAACCCCTCATGGGAAACCATAAATAAAGCCTGCCAAATTCTGTTACCCGGTTGCATTCTCATGCGCATTGTGTTTCAATCATTTGCATATACATCTTGCATTCCATAGCAGTTGCATTTTAATTGCATATTTGCGCATCATACAAAGCATTGCATTTTGTCCCCAGCGACATAGCATAACAGGATCCAGGATCAATTCACAAGTATCCTGACCGGTTCTCTATCAAAGTCGGCAGTATTTCTCTGAAAAGAGTTGATACCCCACGTGCTCGTGGAATTCTATTCCCCATCAAGTCATTCTTCAACCACACAGTTGATAATGATTATTCCCAGCAGTTGTTGCTCTTGTTTTTCCCCAAGTAGGGTTTATTTTAAGAGTTTCTTATAATCTTTTCTCTGTTGTTATCTATATATCTTCTTGCACCAGCACTTTTTCCCTTGTCGGACAAATTTCGGGGTCTTTTTGTATCTAATTGACTTCCACCCTAGAATGAACACCATGCAGTTGTTCATTCTCTCAGGTTTAAGGCAATTAGATAGGGACATCTGTCATACCCCAAATTTGTCCTACCTTTTTCAAAATTTTCATTCGCCCGACTTTATTTTTTAATTTGCATTGCTTGTACAACTTAACGTATTTTTTTTACCTTTTTACCCAATAAATTTGTGACACGTGACATTTATTTTATTTTTTTTTATTTTTTTTTTATTTTTATTTATTTAGAAATATTTTAAATAGAAATAGATTTTTTATTTTAGTTAGAATAGTTTTTATTTATTTGTTTACTAACTTGTTAAAATTAGTTTATTGTTTAGATTATAGATTTCATTAGATTTAAATAGTTTTTAGATATTGATATTATTTTAGAGTTTAATAGAGTTTATTTCTTTAATTAGTATAATTGTTAGAAATAATTTATTTTTAAATATAGAATTTTTTTTATTTATTATTTGTTTATAAACTAGTAATTTTATTTTAAAATCTAATTTTTTAATAGGAGTTTTTTTTTTAGTTTTAGTTTTGATTATTAGTTTTGTTTTAATTAGGTGTAATTAAGTTAGCATTAATCACTATTTAATTATTATTATCAGCATTTTAGTCAAATTAACCAAATTAATTAGTTTGTGCCATGTGTCAAGTTTCAGTGGTATATAACCACTATTCATCATCCCTTTCAGAGGGAGCCAACCCTAGACGTCAACCCTAACCAGCTGTCACTCATCAGCTTCATCACCTTCCATCTTTTTTGAACATCAAACCAAACTCTCATCACCATCTTCAACAACCATTCATCGCCATTCTCATTTTCCAAACCCATAAACCATTAACCTCCAAAAACCCACCGCCAAACATCTCCTTCAACTCTTTCCGATCCAACAACCACTTCATCATCAACAACACAATCTCAACAGAAACAAACCCAGTTCAACCCTATTTTCCGCCATTTTCACTCGCCAAACCATTCAACCGAAACTCTTTTATCCAACCTCTTTCATCCAAAATCCATTGTTCATCCATCTTCCATTTTCAACAAAAACCCAATCAAAACAAACACGTTCGCCATTCCCACCGTAAATCTCCTTCAAACCCAAACCACTTCCTTCGAACTCCATTGACTCCTCCTGCTTTCCCCAACCGAAACAACAAAACATATTTCAAAATCAAATACAAGGCATAAGCAGAGAAGAAGAAGAAATCTTAGAATATCCGGAGAAATCAAAACAAACGTGAGACTGTTACTGACACGGGATCTTGGCCATGGCTGTCATTTTGATTTTTTATTTGGTTGAACTGAGTTTTGTTGTTAGCGGATGGGGTTATATTCCCGTTTCCCTCTCTTGTTTTTTTTCCTCAGTCTAAGAATTTGTTGAGGTGAAGGGCCTCAAGACCCAAATGATCCTCTGCTTTTTAGTTTCACCCCTGTTTCAGACATTCCACCCCATTTCTATATTATCATTTTTTTTAAATGTAAAAATATTTTATATATATAGTTTGTAAATATATCATTTTAGTAACCAGTTTTTAGATTTATATATATATATATATATATATATATATATATATATATATATATATATATATATATATATATATATATATATATATATATATATATATATATATATATATATATATATATAATTAGTTTTTAATATATTATATTAATTAGTTTTCTATATTTCAAAAATAGTTAATAGATTTATAATATACCTTTTTAAAGAGTTTTTTAAGTATTTATTTTCTAGTTTTAATTTCTTTTAGAGGTTTTAGAATTTATTTTCTTTTAGAAATTAGATTTTATTTCTCATTTAACATTGAGCATTTCATTTCATTTTTAACACTTTTTTGGTCGATGACGAGATTTCCACCGTTTAACCGTCAAATTATTGACGTGAAACAAAGGATCCGAGACCACTTTCTTCTTTCGATTTCGATTTTTGGATCGATGAAGTCTTTTATTCGTAAGCGTCGCGTATCGAAGTTGATAACCTTCTCGATTTCAAATCTATGGTGAATGACCATTGGGGTCATTTTCCGTACTTTGGGATCGTGATAGGCTACCCTCGATTAATCGGCATTATGTTTGCGATTAAGATGAGATCCATTCTTTCGTGTCCCGATTCGATTCACTAACCATTAAATTTAGTTTCTGTTAAATATTATTGTGAATATTATTGTCACATTATTATTCATATTATCATATCTCATTATTCATATTCATTCACCCATATTCGAAAATACCTAATAAATTATTGAAACTCCTAAAAGCCAAGTTGGTGGACTGTTGGATCTTTGGTCATTTGCAGGTATCCTAACTTTGAGTCATGCCCGACTTTGCTCAAGGCGTAGTTTAGGACACAATGCACACACACGGCTTTCTCTTGGGCTACCTGACAATGAGACCCCTTTATTTCGTGCAATCCCGTGTAAATTACATGTACCCCTCACCCATTCCGATGTATGTTTCGTATTTCTTTAATTATTAGTTTATCTCCTAGGAGCATCCATAGGAACTAGAGCAGATCAAACTATTTTCAAACTAATTCTCGATTCATCATCGAGCCACTTTCAAACAACCTATAAGTCGAGTGCTCATACGCATTCGCCATCAACCTATTACAACTCGACCCTTGATGCGTAAGTCAAGTCGGTCTCTTTTTCAAACAATTTCATTTTCAACACGCTTTGCACGCGATAATGAGTCAAACCCTTGATCCAACGTCAAGCGGATTTTCGAAACAAATTATCAATCAATTAACAATTATTTAACGCTTTTCGAGGTGTAAAGAGTGGGTTCAAGTCTTTGAGCTTGCTTTTGATTGTTTGGATGCGAGTTATCTTATTCGTGTGTGAGCAATTGACGCCTTTAATAACATTAACAAGCCGACAACATTCAACCATCGTCCAACCTTTCATCCGTTCAAATATCACTCAAGCAACCTTTTTTTGCGATGAAAAAGGGAGTGTTCCAAATCTTTGGTTCGCCTTCCCGATTACTTGGGGTCCGAGAAGTCTTTCTTAAGATTCGAGTAATCATCATCCTTCCAACTTATTCATACCATACTCAACTCTTTCTTTCGCATTTGAGGTTGAAAAAGATAGAGCTCCAAGTCTTTGGTTCACTCTCCATATTACTTAGGTCCGAGAAGTCTTTCTTAAGCTTCAGGTAATCGTCACCTCTAGCCAAACATCCAATACATCTAACCAATCTTTTTCTCGCCCCGTGCAACCAATACCTTATAACCTATTGAAATCTATACTCTTTTCTAAACCAAAATACTTAATCAATCAAACTCTACTCGCCCTCGTGCGATCTAGAACTTAAACAACTCTTCTCAAAGAACATTGTTTAGTCCCTTCTTCCGCGCATAACAAACTCGTGCTTCAGCCTCCCCTAGCGAGCAGACAAGCCAACGTTTAGCAGTTAGAATGCGACCTAAACTCTCGTTCATTCCAAACACAAACCTTTTAGCAAACTGTAGGCCGAATTACGGCTGCTCTGATTTCTCATTTATCAATGAGAATACGTAGGCACAAGATTGGGATGATCTTGGCGAGCATATTCCCCACAATCCCCTCTTTTCCCGTAGTCCCACGAACTACGAATGCTCTGATTTTCCACTTCTTACAAGTGAAGATACGTAGGCACAAGGGCCCCAATCCTTGGCGAGCACCCTATCTTAAAACCACACCATTTCCCCTTTAGCAAGCAATTCCTTTAGAAGATAAACAAGCGTATCCACTTTCTCTCACGAATCGAATCAAGAGGTTCCCGTTGAGTACAACGGACGTAGAGGGTGCTAATACCTTCCCTCTATGTAATCGACTCCCGAACCTGGAATATTGATTGCGATGACCATTGTTCTTATCTCCTTAAAGGTTTTATCGATATTTTCCTATTCCATCCTTGGAATGAATAAAGTTCGGTGGCGACTCTGTTTCGAACAGTATTTTCCGCGTCCATCGCGAGGACCGTATTTTTTGAGGTACGACAATTAGTATTCCACAAGGTTGTCAGTAGAATTACTTAGGGGTTGTTTTAACTTTTAACACTTATTTTCTGTACTTAAAATCTATTGGGTAAGATCGAAAGTCGTCCAACCTTTAGATAAATTTGGTTAGTTTTAACTGTTCCAAGGAAGTGAAAGCGTTTGGCTCAGTTAATTAGGAATCTTTAATGTTTAAGAAAACCGATTTTAAAACTATTTTCGGACGCGTTTATGGATTTAAAGTCCGATTTGCAAGAACCTCTTTTTGTTAGAAATTCCAAGTTAAAATACTTTTCAACTAAGTCAAGAAACTATATTTCTTAAAAATAGATTTATTAATCCTAACGCAATGCACGCCTTTTTATAAGTGACAATAAGAGGGGTCGATTAGGGATAAACTCGGTTCTGAATACGCGAAAGCGACAGTTCTTGTTAAATTAATTCTTTTCATGAGTCAAAAATATTACCCCATAAGGCATCCTACCTGTACACATTTAGAATACTACGTAGCTATGTGAATTTCATCTACGCGGTTGTTTTATTACTGAATTTATTTACCACGTTTATTTCCGCACTTTACTTTTATTTCCCACAACTCAACCTTTTATTTGACTTGCCTTAGATAAACATCGTAACACTAGCGAACGATAGATTGACGTTTAGTCTCTGTGGGATCGATAATCTTTTATATTACTTTGACGCTATTCGTGCACTTGCGAATCGCCCATCAAGTTTTTGGCGCCATTGCCGGGGACCAATTACGTCAAAATTTTGTACCCTATTGTTACACCGTTTAGACTAAGGTTATACCCACCGGTCAATGCGAAGAACTCGCAGTACCGATACCCTTATAGATCCTTTAGAGGAATCCGAACGTTACACTCGCGCACGTATCTTAATTCGTAGATTTAAGAGAGCTATGGACGAAGACCGTAACCAAAGACCCCTTAAGGATTTCGCTCAACCATCTAATGACGAACCTAGTTCTAGTATTGTGAACCCCAATATTCCTGCTCACAATTTTGAGCTAAAACCATCCATATTACAATTAGTATAACAAAACCAGTTCGCGGGACTCGTTACTGAGAACCCGAACCAATATTTAAAAACCTTTATTCAACTAGCTAACACTTTTAAAACTAATGGTGCTACCCCTGAGGCGATTAGGTTAAGATTATTCCCTTTTTCCCTTAGAGACAAAGCCCTTATGTGGCTAGATTCCCTTCCAGCCAATTCTATAACAACTTGGGAAGACCTTAGGAGAGTTTTCCTCGCAAGATATTTTCCCCAGAGCAAAACAACTGTTCTTAGGAATCAGATAACCAGATTTACCCAAAACCAAGGTGAATCTCTCTTTGAGGCTTGGGAAAGAGATAAAGACCTATTGAGAATATGTCCACACCATGGCCTAGAATCATGGCTAATCATTCACACCTTCTATAATGGACTTCACTATAACACAAAGATGACCACCGTCGCCGCCGCAGGTGGCGCCCTGATGAATAAACCTTACCCCGAAGCTTGCACTCTCATCGAGGATATGGCCCAAAACCATTGTCAATGGGGGATAGAACGAGCGACGGTGGAAAAGAAAGAAGCCCAAGGAGGAATACATGAGATAAGTTCTATAGACATGATGCAAGCCAAGATGGACGCTTTAGCCTTTAAAGTCGAACATATGTACACAAACCCAGTAGCTGCACCAGCAGTTTCGACTGAGTGTGAACTATGCGGTACTCAAGGACATCAATCGGCAGAATGCAATCTGTTCAACAAAACTCACTCAGGAGAAGTTAACTACGCCCAAGGAAACCCATTTTCAAATACCTATAACCATGGATGGAAGAATCACCCAAACTTTTCCTACAAAAACAATAACTCTATCCAAAACCCTGCACCCCCGAGACCATCCGGTTATCAAGCTCAAAGATAAAACCCGCCAATGCAAAGTGTGCAACCTAAGCCGAACCTTAAGAAAATCATGGAAGATTTCATTTCGGCTCAGACCCCGCAAAACAAGGAATTCCTGAACCAGAACATTCATGTAAATGAACTGATCACCCGTTTAGGAACCAAAGTAGACTAAATAGTCACCCATAATAAGATGCTTGAAACCCAGATATCTCAAATAGCTTTAAAACAAGCTTCTGAGACTACACCCGGAGGACAGTTCCCTGGTCAACCTCAACAGAACCCCCGAGGGCAAGCCAATGCAATCACCTTATGGAGCGGAACCACTTACGATGAATCGGTTAACCCGAAATTGAGCGAATCCAAGACTTCTAAAGAAAGTGTGGTACCCACGAGCGAAGCAGAAGAATCAGTAGGATCTGAAAAGCAGAAGGATAAGGACAAAACTAACGAACCACCACTACCATATAAACATCCCATACCCTATCCGCAAAGACTAAAACAAACCAAGATCAATAATCAATATCAGAAATTTATCAAAGTCATAGAGAAACTTCATGTGGAAATCCCTTTCACAAAATCCATCACCCAAATATCGTCATATGAAAAATTCCTCAAAGACATCCTTACCAATAAACGTAGACTTGACGATCCAAAACCCTTAGAATTCAATTCCATTTCCAAAAATAAACTTTCCAAGAAGGAGAAAGATCCTGGAAATTTCTCCATACCTTGTATTTTGGGAAGTCATGTCATCAATAAAGCTTTTCTAGATTTAGGAGCTAGCGTAAGCCTTATGCCCCTAGCGGTTTTTGAAAGATTAAAACTAGGAGAATTACAACCTACGAAGATGTCACTTCAATTAGCCAAAAGATCCGTCAAGTATCCGGTTGGCATATTGGAAGACGTCCCCATTAGGATCGGTCAGTTGTTCATCCTAACCGATTTTGTTGTCATGGAAATTAAAGAAGATGATGACATTCCAATCCTTCTAGGCAGACCATTCTTATCAACCGTTGGAGCCATAATACATGTCAAAAAAGGGAAATTGACTTTTGAGGTAGGTGACGAAAAGATAGAATTTATTTTGTCAAAGTTTCTTATGGCACCAGTATTAGGAGATGCATGTTACGACATAGACATCATCGATGAATGCATTAGGGAGTTAGAATTAGAAAAAACTATTAGACTACCTTCAACCTTCATAAAGGAGGACGATGGATTTATAGAACCCTACATTGATGATAACCTGTACGAATGTTTATCCCTTACCCCAGATCCTATACCATGCCCAAAAAAACCATCTTTAGAACTTAAAGAACTACCTAAGAATCTAAGATACGAATTCTTGGACGAAGAAATGGACCATTCAGTTATAGTCAGTGCTACCTTAAACCAAGGAGAAACCGACTAACTCTTATTTGTCTTACGCAAATATCCCTCTGCCTTAGGATAATATCTCTGATCTAAAAGGTATAAGTTCATCCATGTGCATGCACCAGATCTCGCTCGAGGAAGACTCAAAACCCTCTAGAGAACACCAGAGAAGAATAAACCCTATAATGAGTGATGTTGTTAAGAAGGAAGTTCTCAAGTTACTAGAAGTGTGTATAATTTATCATATCTCAGATAGTAAGTGGGTAAGCCATGTGCATGTAGTACCTAAAAAGGGAGGCATCACGATTGTGCAGAACGAGAAAGGAGAACATGTAGCTAAACGGATAGAAGGAGGATGGCGTATGTGTATAGATTATAAGAAATTAAACAAATCCACTAGGAAAGACCATTTTCCCTTACCATTTATAGACCAAATGCTGGAACGTTTGGCCAGACACTCCTATTTTTGCTACCTGGATGGATATTCAGGATTTTTCCAAATCCCCATACATCCAGAAGACCAAGAGAAAACTACCTTTACATGCCCTTATGGAACTTTCGCCTATATGCGAATGCCTCTCGGTCTCTGTAACGCACTTGCTACTTTCCAAAGTTGCGTGATGGCGATCTTCGTAGGTTACCTTGATGGAATCATGGAAGTATTCATGGATGATTTCTCAGTATGCGGTCTTGATTTCAACAATTGTCTCACAAACCTTGAGAAGATCCTGAAAAGATGTGTTGATGTTAAACTAGTGTTGAACTGGGAGAAATGTCACTTTATGGTCATCGAAGGTATAGTTTTGGGACATATAGTTTCTGAGAGAGGTATCGAAGTAGATGAAGCCAAAACAGAAGTGATTGAAAACCTTAAACCCCCTAATACTGTCAGAGAAGTTCGAAGTTTTCTTGGGCACACTGGTTTTTATCGGTGTTTTATTAAAGACTTCTCTGAAATAACCAAACCTTTAACCGGCCTCCTAATGAAAGACGTCGAATTTGACTTTAACGAAAAATGCTTGGAAGCATTTAACTTTCTAAAACAAGCCCTGATCTCGGCACCCATCATTCAACCTCCAAATTGGGACCAACCGTTCGAAATCATGTGTGACGCTAGCAACTATGCTGTGAGTTGTTCTAGGGAAAATAAAGGATAAGAAATTACATGTTATATACTATGCCAGTAGAACCCTATATGCTGCTCAGTTTAACTACACTACTACCGAGAAAGAACTTATTGCTGTAGTTTTCGCTATGGATAAGTTTCGATCCTATCTGATAGGAGCCAAAATCATAGTTTATACAGATCATACTGCCATCCATTACTTATTGAGCAAGAAGGATGCCAAACCTAGGTTACTTCGATGGATCCTCCTGTTACAGGAGTTTGATCTGGATATTAGAGACAAGAAAGACACGGAAAATATAGTTGCCAACCACCTTTTTAGGCTCGAGTATCTAAAACCAGACCCACTCCCCATTAACGATGATTTCACCTATGACAGGTTAATCGCTAAGATAGAAACCATAGAAGAAAGCAACCTAGAACCTTCTAAGAACCCTGAGAGATCTCTGGCAGTGAGCACCATACCTTGGTACACAGATTTTGTAAATTACCTAGCTGTCGACATTATACCCCGTGATCTTAATTACCAGCAGAGAAAGAAGTTCTTTAGCGATGTAAGACACTTCTATTGGGACGAGCCGCTCCTTTTTAAGAGAGGCACTGACGCTATTTTCCGCCGCTACGTCCCCGAAAAAGAAGTAAGAAAGATAATAGAACACTGCCACTCTGCACCTTATGGAGGACACTCTAGCACATCCAAAACTCACTCCAAGATTCTAAGAGCAGGCCTATTTTGGCCAACAATGTGGCGTGATATACACACCTATATTGCCAAATGTGACCGGTGCCAACGCACTAGAAATATCTCAAGACGTGACAAAATGCCTCTAAGGAACATTCAAGAGGTGGAACTCTTTGATGTTTGGGGTATAGACTTTATGGGTCCATTTTCGTCTTCCTTCGGAAACAAGTACATCTTAGTCGCAGTTGATTACATGTCTAAATGGATCGAGGCCATAGCCTCCCCCACCAACGACACCTGTGTAGTCATTAAGTTGTTTAAGAATTACATATTCCCTAGATTCGGAACTCCCCGTCTTGTTATCAGCGACGGTGGATCACATTTCATATCAAGAATCTTCGAAAAACTTTTAAGAAAATATAGAGTCAAGCATAGGATAGAAACACCTTATCACCCACAGACTAGTGGCCCAGTAGAAGTATCCAATAGAGAAATAAAACAAATCTTAGAAAAGACGGTCTTTATATCAAGAAAAGATTGGTCTCAAAAGTTGCAGGATGCACTATGGGCCTATAGAACCGCTTTCAAAACCCTTATTGGAAAAACCCCTTACCAACTAGTCTATGGAAAATCTTGTCATCTCCCATTTGAATTAGAACACAGGGCCTATTGGGCCATAAAGCCCCTAAACTTTGACTATTTGACTGTTGGACAAAACCGCATCCTTGATTTGCATAAACTAGAAGAACTCCGCCAATCTGCCTATGAAAACGCAATTATATATAAAGAAAGAACCAAGGCCTGACACGATAAGAAGATCGTAAAGAAATATTTTCATGTAGGAGACCCTGTTCTCTTGTTCAACTCTAGATTACGACTCTTTCCTGGCAAGCTTCGTTCAAGGTGGACAGGTCCCTTTACAATTAATAAAGTTTTACAATCAGGAGAAGTCAAAATCCAGAACCAGTCATGTAGCCCATTCATTGTAAACGGGCAGCGATTAAAACTCTATGAAGGAGGAGACATTCTCGATCATTACTCCAGCCATACCTTAATTGATCCACCATTGCCTACTTCAGACATATAGGTTTTGTTTGTCAAGCTAACGACGTTAAACAAGCTCTGCCTGGGAGGCAACCCATGGTTTTCTTTATCTTTCATCCTTTTTATTATTTTATTTTATTTTATTTTATGTTGTTTTCTTTTAAGTGTCAACTGACGGTCTATGATGATTGTGCTTTTAGGTTTTCTGAGTTTTATTTTTCAGGATGCAGCAACACGATGACATGCACGTCGTCTTCAGAGACGACAGGCAGAGAGAGAGGTACTCGATTCTTCGATAGCGTCCTATGGCACCGACCCGGTATCCGGATCAGGCCTGCATTGAGGCTCTAGGGATCGAGCCCAGCGTACGATTCTTCTGTCATCAGCTCCAATGGGGCGAATATAATGACAAGCTGCACCAGACTTACAAGTACCTCACATTAGAGTTTCTCAGCTCATTCCACCATGAGCCATACATTAATGAGGAAGGGCTGGCTACATTCAGACTTTTTGGGAGGGAGTATGCCTTCACCAATAAAGGATTCGGAGACCTACTTGGATTTTCGACCACCCCTGATTCCATTCCTGACCTCCCGATGGGCTACTTTATGAGCAGAGACATTGATCAATTCTGACGAGATATTACAGGAGGAGAGAGCCTAGATCCATCGACTCAGCTGTCTCCGGTGATTCATAACCTGACTATGAGGTATTTTCAGATGACCCTGGCTCACACCTTCCTTGGAAAGGAAGATTCCGACATGCATGTTAGCGAGGAAGAGATATTCTTCCTATTCTGCGCAAACAGGTTATGCCCAGTGGCATGTGGGAACTTCTTGCTGAATAATTTCGAAGGCATAGCTAGATCTTTCGAAGGATTTATTCATGTGGGAGGCACCGTCACTCATATAGCCACTGCATTGGGACTGACTAGCTAGTTGCTGCATCTGACCCCTTATTGTGTACCTACATTGCTTGACATTGATTTATGCTTGGATAGAGGACTGATGAGGAGAGCTTCTTTTCAGCCTGATGCTTTCAAACTTCTGATTGATTACCAGACTGTCCATTATTTCACTCTACCTGACCCAGCTGTGACCAGTGTGCACGATCCTTCCAACTAGAGTTATGCGTTGGAAGGGTATGGCGAGATGATCGACGAGCCACATACACCGCCTTCAGCGGAATACCATCCCTCTCCACCTTCTCCGAGGACGATAGTGTATTCTAATAATCATGCATTGTAAATGACCGACTTGCACACCCAGATAGCAGCATTGCGCATAGAGATAGTTCGACTCCAGCAAACAGTAGCCGATCTCACCTTATAGTTTTAGATTTCAGACATGACCCATGCCACTGAGATAGATGTTCTGTATCAGGAGATCTCGAATTTACACAGAGAGTTGCACTCACTCTGTCATCCCGATTAGTCTGACGAGTAGCCAGCTCCTTGATGACACTATTTCATTGCTTTTTATTATTTGCTTCGCTTCTATTTTCATTCACAGACTTATTGCACTTTCTTACGTTTTTATTTCATGACATTTACCTTACCGTTCATATCTATATATATATATTTGTGACCATTAATAGTTCATGCAATTTATTTTAATTTTAATTTTTTTATGTTTTTCTGATTTCTTATGTCGAAATATGGAAAAAGAAAAAAAAATATACAGAGAAAATTAGTGTGCCAGGACAGATGATTTCTACTGCCAGCACACCCCCAAAAACCAAGAAAGAGCACCAAGGCCCAAACAAAAGCACAAAATCCGGCCCAACCACCTTTTACAAGGATGGCGTCCGCCATAGGGTTTGGACTATATGCGGGGCAGAAGTTACAAAACCTCCATTTTTGCATTCAAAAACCTTCAAAACCCATTTTTGGCTACACGAGAATCCTCCCCAAGTCACCAAAGTTCATACTTTCATCTTCCACTCACCAACCCATTAACCATTCCAACTTCCATTTTCACTTCCCCTCACCAAAATCCATCAAAAAACTCATTTTCACAAAACTCCAAAAAAATACCCATTCTTCATCTTCTTCCATCTCCAACATTCATCCATGGAGCACGAAGGTTACATTTTGCGTCAAGGGAAACCCGAAGAAAGACAACGGAAAATCCTTCGACAAATTGCGAAACCGGGATATCGCTTCGACACGGTATGTGGATGATAACTGCCTTTATTCTTTAGGTATTTACCATAGCGTGTATCATTTATTAGACGTTCTAGGACTGCATGAGATTTTTGTTAGACATGATCCTACTTTTGACCGGCTGGCTAGAGAATTCTTGAGTTCCCTGATTTATGTTGTCAGACCCGACACTGCTAGTACCATCGGCACGGTCCAGTTTTGGATGCTTAATGTTGAATATTCGTTTAGTACTGATGAACTTGCAGAAAGACTTGGATTGCCTTTGGTGCGGGTGCTATTTGTGAAGCACCTCTAGATTCTGAATGGGCTGTGGAGGCATTTTCCTTCTGGCACAGGTTGTCAAATTTTACTATTTCATCTTTCGAAGGAATACTTGCCTCCAGAATCCATAACCCGACCATCTGCATGTTTCGCTACATGCTAGCCTGTACTTTTTTTGGCCGGGAGAATCCTAACAAGGTAAATGCAAAAGAGTTACTATTCTTGCAGGGGTGCCTTACAAATAGGAAATTTAATGTAGTCCCATTCATGATGGCCCATATGATTGCCTCTATTAAGAGCATTGGGACCATAGCCTTCGGAGGACTTATTACGTCCATTGCAAAGGCTCTGAACCTAGATACTGAGGTAGCCACTTTAGAACCTTTCCCTCCTCGCACAATCAATTTGAAATTTTTGAAAGATATGAAATTGTGCAAAGTCAGGAAGGAAGGAGGCTTCGAGCTTATGATACACGGGAGGGCTATCCCATCTTTTATTCTGCCTTGCACTAGACGCACTGATGTGACTATCGAGGGAAACTGGACCTATGATTTAGATGGTCCACCCATTACAGGCCCAGTACCCCCAAATATTTTAGTTGGTGACGGTGATGATACTGATGACGAGTATGACCGGTGAGAGAGATCTCCCGATCATCCTATACCGTCTCACCATGTACCATAGAAACACACTACACCATCTTCCTCTTACCATTCTATAGGTACCGCTCCTGGCTTTTATATATCTGAGAGATGTGGCAAGAACAATTAGCTAGAGAGGAGAGACGCGACAATTTGCTCAACACCATTCAACAACAACTATCTAAGAATATGAGATTCATACAAGAGTCTCAGCAGCAGATGAACCAGTCCATGCATACCATCATGCAATCTCAAGCTGCTCTGACCACCCGATTCAACGCGTTCGAAGCTTCTCAGACCGGTCATCGTCGCAGCAGATCTCGCCACCCTAGGTACTCGCCGCACGCTGCTAACAACACTGGTAGCATGCCTTAGGCACCTCAGGTACCTCGTCCTTTGCTTATTTTGAAACATTGGGGACAATGTTCAATTTAAGTGTGGGAGGAGACCTTATTTATTTTCCCGCTTTATCTCGCATTTTTATTTCTTTTATCACTTACTAATTTATTTCTCGTCTTATTTTTCCTTTTCATTTTTTAGAACATACTTGTGCTTAATGAGTCATTCTACAATATACCTTTACTCCCTCATTACTGTGCCCCACCAAAAATGTTTTTGACAAATAGTGTATTATCCTAAAAATATTTTGAGCTTTGAGGCAAGTTCATTTTAGGATGCGGATGATTTGGAAAAAAATTCTCTTTGAAAATCGGTATCATTATAACACCTTAGGCTTCGCAAATGCAGAAATCGACCCTGATACTCTGTGTACCATGGCCTTAATAGAATACCCATAGTAAGTCCTTAGTAGTTTATCTTAGCAGTCAGCTCCGGCCAAAAACGTTATCTAAGTGAAGGATCGATGAAAATAAGTGAATGATCGGTATGCTAAAAAAATAAAATAATTACAACTCGGGTATAGGTAACCCTCACAAGGTCATTTAACCCAAAAAGTTGTAAATTTGAAAAGAAAAAAAAAGGAAAAAAAATGATAAAGACAAAACAAAACAAAAATACCTTCCCATTGTCAGTTGGTTCAAAGGTATCTGATACTGAACTCAGTAGGGCGGATTACGATCCGATCCCCCGCAGCTGCAAATGGGCCAATAAAAGGGGTTACACCACTTTGTGCACCAGAACCCCATGCTTAGATCAGAATCACTAACCTATCACTTCACCATGATTTCGTACGGATAACGGGCTTAATGTAATTGCACCAGAATGAAAAGGACTCAAAAGGAGATTTGAAAGTAGGCCTAGGTATAGTAGGGTAGTATGGATTGATTTGTGTAAAAACGAAGCTTATGTCCGTATTTTTGGAGAAGTGTCATTCTGATACCCGTGGTTCATTGAGTCATCACCTATCGCTTCATCCCAACTTGAACTTATAAGACCTTTTTGCCCAGATCATTTATGGATATCTCCCTATTCTGTCATGATGTTTTGCTTGAGGACAAGCAAAGGTTTTAGTGTGGGAGAATTTGATAGGCTTAAATTATACTGTTTATTTGACTCGATTTCACGCATGTTATTTAGTATTTTATTTCTGTTTTCTTGTATTATGCCTTTGTTTTGTTTCTTTTTCAGGTTTTTGTATTTTCAAAGCTACTCGAGAAGAAATGAAGAAAAACGAGCTGAAAACCCTACTTTTTGAGGAAATGTACACATGGCTTCCACCATGGCGGGCGCCATAGGGGATGTCACACATTGGATACAAGACAACTGCTGACAACGGCCACGTCTCCCACTACTTTCCACTCTAGTTCATGTAGCGGGCGCCACCTTCACACGGATGTTTCCCTCCCAAAAGGAGTTGGGGGACATTCTTGTCTTTACCTTTACTTTCCTACCTCTATAAATAGAAGAGTTCTCACTCATTTCAAATCATCCAAGCTTAGAGAACAGAACTCAAGCCATAAATTTCACCTATTGTAAAGTGAAAAACTTTTCACATCGAGGGGTTATCACACCGTGTAATCGAGTCTGTAGTCGAGTTTGGAGCACTTGGATAGAAGTTAAACCTGCCGCCATTTTAATTCAGTCTTTTTACTTCCAGTTATTCAAGATTTTAAAGCCTCTCGTTTAGAGCAGGTTTCTGTCTATTTATTGCCTTTTGTTTATTTACCCACCTTTATTTCCCGCACCCTTTATTTCTCTCACCGCACTTTATTTATTTATTTACCCGCACTTTATTTACTCGCATTTATTTACCATGTCCGACTAAATCTTAAGGGCGAGGATTATAGTTATAATTAGTATTCCACACGGTTGTCAGTAGAATTACTTAGGGGTTGTTTTAACTTTTAACACTTATTTTCTGTACTTAAAATCTGTTGGTTAAGATCAAAAGTCGTCCAACCTTTAGACAAATTTGGTTAGTTTTAATTGTTCCAAGGAAGCGAAAGCGCTTGGCTCAGTTAATTAGAAATCTTTAATGTTTAAGAAAACCGATTTTAAAACTGTTTTCAGACGCGTTTATGGATTTAAAGTCCGGTTCGCAAGAACCTCTTTTTGTTAGAAATTCCAAGTTAAAGTACTTTTCAACTAAGTCAAGAAACTATATTTCTTAAAAATAGGTTTATTAATCCTAACGCAATGCGCACCTTTTTATAATTGACAATAAGAGGGTTCGATTAGGGATAAACTCGGTTCTGAATACGCGAAAGCGACAGTTCCCGTTAAATTAGTTCTTTTCATGAGTAGAAAATATTTCCCCATAAGGCATCCTATCTGTACACATTTGGAATACTATGTAGCTATGTGAATTGCATCTATGCCTATTGTTTTATTACTGAATTTATTTACCGCATTTATTTCCGCACTTTACTTTTATTTCGCACAACTCAACCTTTTATTTGACTTGCCTTAGATAAACACTGTAACACTAGCGAACGATAGATTGACGTTTGGTCTCTGTGGGATCGATACTCTTTTATATTACTTTGACGCTATTCGCGCACTTGCAAATTTCCCATCACCAAGCCCTATGGGCTTGTTTGAGACCATAAAAAGCTCATTTTAGTTTATAAACATGATTCAGATACTCATGATTTTCAAAACTGAGAGTTTGTGAAACATACACTTCCTCATTAATATATCCACTTGAAATAACTTGAAATCTTTAGAGAAAACATAATCTAGTAAAAGGCGTATAGCCTTGAGGCAAGCAACTGGAGCATAAGTTTCATCATAAACAACGCCCTCCTCTTAGTTATAACCTTGAGCCACTAGCTCGGCTTTGCTCCTAGTTATCAATCCATTTTCGTCAAGTTTATTTCTAAAAACACACTTAGTGCCAATAACTTGATGATCTCACAGATGAGAGACAAGATCCCATACTCCCATACATCATTTCTTTTAAACTGGTTTAATTCATCTTGCATGGCCATAAGCCAATACTCATCAAGTAAAGCATCTTTTGCATTTTTATGTTCAACTCGTGAAACGAATGCAAAGTGATAACAAAAATTACTTATCTTGGAGTTTGTTGTCACACATTTGGTGATGTCTCCAAATATGTTACCGATTGGATGATCCTTAGAGGTCCTCTAAGCCAAAGGTAGATCATCCATTATACTTGGACTTTCAACCTTTTCCTTTTCACAATCGTTATCTTCTTCTTTCTCAAGCTCCACCGCTTTAGACTGGTCAATTCCTTATTCGGGTTCTTTAAGTATGTCTTGTGAAGACACACCTACATCTTAAAAAAATACCTTTCTTGACATTTCTCGGCTAAGATTCATCAAAAGCGACATGTATCGAAACTTCGATAATAAGTAACCATTTGTTATAAATCCTATAAGCTTTTCTCGATCGAGAGTATCCAAGGAAGATACATTTATCGGCTTTCGTAAAAAACTTTCCAAGAATATCCTTTCCATTATTTAAAATAAAACATTTGCATCCAAAAACATGAAGATACGATAAAAAAAATTTCTACCCTTTAGTAGTTCATAAGAAGTTTTGTATAAAATAGGACGTATTAGTATCCTATTTAAGATATAACATGTCGTGCTAATGGCATTGGTCCAAAAATAATTAGGTACATTATCCTCATTGAGCATAGTTCTAGTCAACTCCTCTAAAACACGATTTTTGCGCTCCACAACACCATTTTGTTATGGAGTTATCGGAATGGAAAAATTACGCTCAATGTCATGTTTATGACAATAATTCTCATAGAGGTTGTAACACTCTTTTCTACCCCAAAAATATAATGCCAAATCATTCACATTTATCAGAGTAATATTTTAAACATAATAAAAATCACCTCAAAGGGCGTACATTTCTCAATAATTCAAATCAAAGTCAATGCTCTGTAAACAACGGGTTTTCCCAAAATTACTCAGAAATTGCTCAAATGGAAGCGGAACTCAAAAAGGCAAATCCAAAGTTTTCCTTGCACATCAACATAATCAAAATAACAAAAATCAATAAAACATGGTTTAACTCAAAGACCCCAACCCGATGTTACACTATCAGAGCAAGACCCTCTAAGTCAACCAAAATGTCAAAAACTCCAAAAAGTTTTCGACAACATCCACGACTAAACCTAGTCATCTGCATGTTACCCACGTGGAGGTAACATTCAAACAGGCAGGGTGAGTAAAACGATTCATACTAATCAATATAGAGATCAATATATAAAATAATGTCATTTTTGTATTCAACATCATCGTAATCATCAAGGAAACATCAAGAAGCCATAATATCATAAATTACACCAAATTGTCACATAAATGCAAATGCAACAAGACTCATGCATGTGGTACCAATTCATCAAAGTTTGATGGACACTGGGTCATCAACCCTCCATAGATCCCCATCAATAGGATCGACTCTACACAAGAATCGAAGCACAACAAAATACTTCATATCCGCACAATGGGACTGAAGCCACAAGAATCAAACACTAGACCAAAGTCCGAAATGCATATGAATGCATGATGCACACATCAATATCATCCTCATAATAAACTCATTAGATGCATCATCATTCATCAAAATCATCATAATAATCATGTCATCATATAATCATCAAAAACTCATGGAATCAATATCATAACTCATCATCATTACTCATAGGAATCATCATACAATCATGTATTAATCACATAGGAATCACAGTCATACTCCTGGTAATTCATCAAGAAAATCACTACGTCAAAGCATCAAGACAACACTGCACAAGAACAGAATTCGTGAAACTCTGCTACGTTCGCTGGACAGTTTGCCATGCGAGTCTGGGGCGAGTGTTCGCCGTGCGAACTCGCGATTACATCAAAATACTGTTACGCACCAGTAGCAAAACCAGCCCAAAAGTCCCTATGATTTCCTTCCCCAATGCCCCAAAAATATCCCTAAATCATTCCTAACGTATTACGATGATAAAGGCACAAAATCTACGACTTATTAGGCCAATCTCGTATCATATTTACACCTCCAATTCCCATAAAATCCTTATAAATTCCCCACGTTCATTAGAGTTCTCATAATCAATTACCCTATACGGTTAAAACCTCAACAACATATTTTGGCCACGAAGGCCTAATTTCCCTTACTCCCAAATCAGCCTCAAACCTATCAGACCATCAGTTCAAATCCCTTAAACTCATTAAACTTACCAGAAAGGCAACAACAATTCAATACTCAAAATCTCTAAATCCTTAAATCGACTTTAAACACATTGAATCACATATTGAAAACAATGAAGGCAATACTCCTCATACCTTAATTTTCTGACTCTAAACCTTTCTTCTTTAATTCTTGGAAACCTCGTGAAGCTTTGCCTCAATCCTCTTCCCTCAGAGCTCTGACCTCTATTTCTTCTCTTTTCACAGTCTAACTATAATGAATCCTAATTCCCTCAAAACTCTTTTTTGTTAAACCTAACTTTGGGCCTTAAAATAGGCTTTCCAATTTCACCCTCACTAACTCCTCCTCAAATGTCCATTTTGCCCTTAATTCACTTATATCTATTTAAATTAATAATAATACCAATATATTCATATTATATACTATTATTTAAATAAATAACCCAAAATCCATAATTTTCAATACTTCATACCAACCACCGCAAATCACCAAAAATACGAATATTTCTATTTAAATAAATTAAATAAATATTCCAATAAATTTGGGGTGTTACAGAGGTGGTTTTCAAATCCACCTCCATTACCGATTTGGATAGAAATTATTTTTAGATTCATCTTATTTTGGGATAACCTTGCAAATTATGGGAAAGCTAAAAAAGTCTCATCTTTACTATGCGAAAAACGGTCCAACAAAATCTCGAGTAATCGTCAACTATTACAAAACCATAATAATTATCACCTATACTTTTGGTCCTTGAGGGACCAAAGAGATCCATATGGAGAAGCTCAAGAGGTTTCGAAGTTGAAATAATATTTTTCTATTTAAACGAGACTCTTGTTTTCTTACCCATTTAGCATGCGTCGCAAGATGGTCCTTTGAAAACTTTATTTTTGGTAGACTGATTACTAAATAGTTTGAAGTCACTTTGTTTATTAAATCAAAGTTGGCATGAGCTAGGTGTATGCCATAACCAATAGCTTTCACTCATGGTTGCTAGACACTTAGTTCTAGTCAAGGATATGTCATTTAGGTTAAGCATATAGAAGTTATCAACCATTAAGCCATTAAACATACAATCTCTCTTTTCATTATGTTCAAACATGCAACAAGTATTTTATAAAAGTTATTTTAAACCCATTGTCTCATAATTAACTTATGCTGAGAAGATTATGTTTAAGACCTTTAATTAACATAACATCGGAAATAGTAGTAGATGAGGGATTACCTACACTATATTTTCCAAGTATTGCTCCCTTATTGTTGTCTCTATAGGCAACAAAACCTTTCTTCTTTGATACAAAGTTAAATAATAGAGAGATGTCACGCATCATATGTCTTGAGCATTCACTATTGAGAAACTGCATTTTCTCTGTATAGCAAAGACATTCGACCTATAAAATCAAACAAGAGTAATAGGTACCCAATTTTCACTGGGTCCTTGAGAGTGAGTGAAATAAAGGTTGCATTTGGGCAGCCACCAAAAGCAAATTTAGGAACAAATAGTCTCCTAAACTTGAATTTTTTAATAGTGTGACCTTTCTTGCAATAACAGTGACAAGATAAGTTGTGATGAGATGTACTTTTGCTATTTGATTCCTTTTAAACATATTTATACTTTTTATATGAAGGGTTCAAAGGTCGTTTAAACTTTGATGGATCAATAGCAAATGTAACATTTGGTTGTAATGTCTTATCCAATTTAGCTTTAAGAGTATTTACCTCTTTTTTCCAAATCTAACAAGATTCACAATCGAACCATGATGGTTTTTTATCCTCATTCTTATCTTTTTGAATATCTACTGTAGATTGCTTAACAGATTCCATGTTCTTTTCGGTTTCTAAAACTTTAGCTTCTAAATGTGAAAAGATTCTTTTGTTTGAAGCTAACTTTTTAAAAGCGTCTACGGCTTCTATATATAGATTTTCAAAAGCCTTTTGTAATTGAGAATAAAACAATTCATTAATAGATTCAAGTTTAGAACGAATTTCATTCTTCTTTTTCTTTTTGTTGGCCATGAAGCAAAGCCTGGTCGATTCGTCACTTGAACTTGAGTTTTCATCACTCTAAGAATCACTTTCACTCTCCCAAGAAATATAGGCTCTTCTAGACTTGTTAGATTTCTTGTGATGACCTTTATCTTTGTCTTTCTTGATCAATGGGCAATTTGGCTTATAATGACAGACTTTTCCAAAATTGTAGCATGAACTTATATGTTTACCCTTCTTATTTTCATCTTCCTTTTAGGAGTTTAATAACCTTCTAAAGTTGATCAGTTCTAGTCGAAGTGTCTGACTCTATTTTTCCTTATGTACCTCTAGTACCTTTTGACGCACAACCTAATTTCTTAATCATCGGAATTCTCGTCATCACTTATTTCATAATCACTTTTCTCATTAGTTAAGGACTTTGAACTTGAATCCTTTAGATCAATAGATTTATTTTTTACCTCCTTATCTTTACCTTTCTCCTTCTTTATCTTCTTCTCATGCTTTTTCTCATGTTTTTCCAAGCAAGTGGGTTCTTACTCATGTTCTTCTAGCTTGCTAAATAAAGTTGTGATATCAAGTGTTCTAAGATCATTCACTTCTTTGATTACGGTGACCTTAGGTTACCATTCCCTATTAAGACACCTCAAAACTTTATTAGTAGTAATATCATTGGAAATAGGCTTGCCTAGAGCATTCAAACAATTTATAAGATGCGTGAACCTCTTTTGCATGTCGGCAGTGGCTTCACCATGCTTCATGCAAAATAGTTCAAACTCTTGAGTTAAGGTATTGATCCTAGCTTGTTTGACTTCACTAGTTCCCTTATGGGTAACTTCTAATGTGTTTCACATAGCTTTGTCAATTTCATAATAATATTCATTAACAACAAGTGTGGATATGGGAATATTTTGTGCCTTTCAATCATGTGGCCATATTTTCCTATCATTATAATTCCATTGTGCTTCCGGTTTTGGTACGATGATACCTTCACCATTAGTTATGGTAATTTGATTAGGACTATTGGTGATGATGTCCCATACACCCTTATCAATTGAATTGATATAGATACAAATACAAGCTTTATAATAGTCATAGTTTTCACCAGTAAAGATGAACACTCTATTGTATGCCCCTTTAGGTTCGGTAGCCATTTTCTAATAAATGAATATTGAACCACGAAATCAACCGGAGCTCGTGATACCATTTGTTATACAAAGGAAACTTATCTATAGGGGGTGAATAGACCCCAAGTTTAAAAACTTTACAAAAATTATTTCAAAAAATTGTAACAACTAGTGGAAGTGACCCGAATCGAATTGTCTAAATCAAACCGCTATCAAAAAGCTCGAATATGCATATATAGAATCAAGTTATAATAATGAGAACAAATTGATCAATATAGAATTAATAACAATCCTTTGAATGTTATAATAAAAGTGAAGCCTATTTCCAATGATAAAACATATAAAAACGTAATTGAAGCAAATTATTGAACACCTTGTGTGCAATCAATTTCGTTTAGAATTTTATATAGTTTTGTTGATTTGAAAAAGCAACTACAATATAATGGATTGTAATCAACACAACAAGATCGTTTTCAAAATGTTATCAATAAAAGTCTAACCAAACGTATTGATCACACAATCTACGAATTTAACAATTTGCAAATGAAAAGTAAAAGAGAAAGAGATAGAAAGAGTACACATGATTTATTTAGGCAATTCACCAATCGGCATCGCTATGGATATGTATGACCTCAATTCCAAATGGAATTGAGATGATCAATCTTACTTTGTAAAAAAAATTTTACAAGAGAAATGTAGTAATACAACCCCACAAACCATATATTTGATATTGATTCTAACACTTTCTCTTCCCTTGATATGAGCTTGATTAAGTCACCCAACAATACCAATTTGATTCACCGTCTCACACTACTCCTTTGTAAGAAGCCCCATTATTCAAAGCTTTCACTAGATTGAATCCAAATTGCAAATTATTGTCACCTAAGGTTTACCAAGATGATCCTCCTGTTACCATTACTCCTTTGACTGAACCCACCGTTATTTGAAACTTTCACTCAGCTAAATCCAATTTGCATAATCTTGTCCAAAACCTTCAAATCACCAATTGACCTTGAAGGAAAAACCTAACTTGGTTTTCTTATTTGAAACCCCCAAAGATTGTCAACCCAATTTACAATTCAACAACCTAAATTGGACGTTATCAACTTTGATTCTCGATGGCACCCAAACAAAAAGTTATTATGTGTAATTTGTTTGTGTGTATGCATAGAACATATGATGAATATGAAGAGAATTATTTGTATATTTCTAGTTTACTTCTTCAAATGATGCATGTATGAGGTGTGTGTGTGTGTGTGTGTGTGTGTGTGTGTATAAGATTTGAAAAAAAATCAAGAATTTTTGGAAAAATACATCGTATGTGTCGACCTATGTAAGTCATGTATCAACACTTTCAAAGTATGTGTTAGCCGTTATAGGTCATGTGTCGATTCATAGAAGAAAATTTTCTTCTATGCATCAACCTAAAACCCCACCACAGTCGGCACATCAAATAACGACTACATGCTTTAAAACTTGTTAACATGTGTACGTGTTGGCTCATAGAATAATTTTTTCTTTTATGTGTTGGTCTGAAATGCTTTATGTGTCGACTCATACATTGCAGAAGCTATAATCTTTAAAAATGACCCACGTGTATTAACTCATAGCATGTATGTGTCGACACATAGACATGTTTTCCACATAAAAACATATTTTTAATGCATGAAACCTTTTCTAAACCATTCATAAGTTTCCTAATACTAAGATGCACATTTAGACTCATAGAATACCGTCCAATATACATAAATGTTAAAATGTCGTAGTTTTGACATCATACAAAACATTATTCAAAACATTTCTAGTAGGAAGGTGCACTCACGAAAATCTCTTTTGTTTATGAGAAAAAGGGATATACACTATCAATGTAAACTAATTTGACACTGATAATCAATCAATGATTTGTATTTTGTTAAATCAACAATTTGAATTCCGCTTAATTAACACATGACATGCCAATCAACCCATTAGTCATGACAGTCGTCATGACATGTCTGTTATCCCCTTGCCAGACACTTGTCATCCAGGCGACAACTGACAGGGTCCTATGCTCTAGAGACCATGATGGTTCGCCTATCATCAAGATGACGATCGTCTGTTCTCTAAATATGGTAACGATCAAATTGCCAAGGTGGTGACGCTCGTCACCATTGTGCAGAATGCAAAAACAATATTTTCGCCATTGAAGCTCTTCCAAATCTTCGATTTTGATCCCATAATACCCAAATCACATAGAGAAATATTATCCATATCTACACAACATTCATAAAAATAATTATTCAGATATTAGCCACTCATACCATTAATTTATCACAAAATCAACAACTTATTCATCATGTTAACACATATATACATGAACACCAACATTCAAGTTTTCACATATCACGATACACGAATTTCAATAGTAAAATCAGTGCACGAATTTTTCTCAATCACAGAAATTGGAAAAAAGTTTTTGCACAAACCTTTTTCACATCCATAAACTCATAGTAGAGAAAAATACAAACACAACAAGGAAGAAAGTGAATATCCCTCACTATCCCTTATGAAATATACACCCAATAGTGAATAGTTTTCCCTACATGAATTTTGCAACAAAAGGTTAAATTTTCAGCAATGGTAGTTCTTCCCTCTAGGTGTGTTCTTCCCTCTAGGTTTCTCCTTCTTTTTCTTTTAAATAAAATCCTAAAATTATATTTTATTATTTTTAGTTTCCCCCTTCCACTTTTGGTCTATCTCTCCTTATCTCACCACTTACTTTATTATTCTATTTTCTCTCATAACTCATTGTTTCATTATTTTAATTAATCTAACAATAATGATAAATGATATAAATTTTACCCAACCTCATTCCAAAAAAAAAATATTTAAGCATATAAAACTCAATAAAATAAATTAATTTTAAAAACTAGAGCCTTACAACTATCCCCCACTTAAAGAATTTTTGCCTTCGAAAATTACATAAAAGAAATAATTATGGATAAGACTCCTTCATCCAACTTCCTAGCTCCCACGTAAAGCTGGCTCTAACAGGTCCTCCCCGTAGTACTTTCACTGAAGCAATCTTTTTACCTCTCAAGTGCTTCACTACGTGATCTTCAATCCTCAAGGATGATATCTCGGTGATAAAATCTCTCTCACTTGCACATCATCCAATTGCATCACATGGGATGGATCAGAATACTTTAGAAGTTGTTACACATGAAAAATATCATGAAGATTCAAAAGATATGGTGGTAATGAAACTTTGTAGACCACCTCTCATACTCTCTAGAAGATCTGATGTGGACTAATAAATTCTCACATGGAATGGAACAGGAATATACTTTAGGAATATACCTTTCTAAAAAATTCTCTTCTTAAGTTCTTGAAAATCTGACACACAAACCCTATCTTGGAATCTCATAACTCCATTCTCATTAACTTTGAAATCCACTTATTTACCTTAATTAATTAACATCAACCAGTTAGTCAATCTTAAATCTGATTTGTAGAACATTACTAGTCAATTTCAACATACATACCACCATACCTTGTGGCATAATTTCATACACTAATCTAAGATCTCTGAATTGTTCAATTAAGTTTATCTGTCTAACCATTAATGCAGACATATGCAAAGACTTTCTACTCAAAGCATCTGCTACAACATTAGCTTTACCAGAATGGTAACTCAACTCAAAGTCGTAGTCCTTCAAAAACTCAAGCCACCATCTTTATCTCATATTCAACTATCTCTAATCGAACAGATACTTCAAACTTTTATGATCGTTGAAAACCTCAAACCTCAAACCATACAAATAATGTCTCCAAAACTCGAGCACAAATACTACAAATGTCAACCACAAATCATGGGTAGGATAATTCCTTTCATGAATCTTCAGTTGACTAGAAGCATACGTTACAACCTGACAATTCTGTATAAGCACGCCACTTAAGCCCATCTTAGAAGCATCATAATTCATAAAAAAAAAAGATTTACTAGCATCTGGTAAAATCAAAATTGGCGTCGTCATCAACCTCTTATTCAACTCTTGGAAACTTTTTTGACACTGAGCATCCCATACATAAGCTTACCCTTTCCGAGTCAACAGAGTAAAAGGCAAAACCAACTTTAAAAACTCATATATAAACCTTCTATAGTAACTAGCCAAACTAAGTAAACTTATGTTTTCTGCAACATACTTAAGAGTCTTCCATTGTAACACCGCATCTACCTTGAATAGATCAATTGCTATACCACCAATGGAAAGAATATGACCAAGGAAATTCAGTTCTCACAATCAGAATTCATACTTGGATAACTTACCATATAACTTTTTCTCTTGCAAGGTCTCTAACATAACTCGCAGATGTCCTTCACGCTCTTCACCTGACTTAAAATACACCAAGATGTCGTCTATGAAAATCACAATAATTTAATCCAAGTAAGGATGAAAGGTCTTATTCATATACTCTTCGAACACACCTGGCGTATTAGACACACCGAACAACATCACTGAGTACTCATAGTGACCGTATTGAGTTCTAAACATAACCTTCATAATATTTTCAGCCTTCACTTGAATCTAATGATAGCTTGATCCTAAATCAATCTTGCTAAATACATAATCTTCAACCAACTGATCCATAAGGTCGTTAATTATATGAAGATGATACTTATTCTTAATTGTAACCTTATTCAGCTGACAATAATCAACACATAACCTCATGTTACCATCTTTCTTCTTAACTAACAACACCGACTCTCCCGACGACGATACACTAGGACTGAAAAACTTCTTCTCCAACAACTCTTCTAACTGTTTATTCAGTTCACTCAACTCTGACGCAAATATTCTATACGGTGCTATCGACACAGGACTAGTACCAGCTATTAAATTTATGGCAAACTCAACTTCTCGCTCTGGAGGCAAGTCACAAATATCCACAGAAAAAACATCAGGAAACTCACACACCACAGACATAACACTAGCCACAACATCGCTCTCCATCCTTAAAGAAGTGAACATCACGAGCACCCGCTCATCCTCCCTCTAAGACATCTCAACCTGACTAGAGAACATGAATGTCAAATTCGTACTCACTTCAGGTTCGGGAAACAACACAGTCTTGTCAAAATAGTTCATATAAACACGATTGAACTCTAGCCAGTTCATCCCCAAAATCACACCGAGTTAACTCAAAGGCAAACAAATCAAGTCAACTCCAAAGTATTTACCATAAATAGTCAACGGACAATTTAAACACACCAACAAAGTAGTCATCAAACTATTAACTAGGGTATCAATGACCATACTCTCAACCATATAAGACACTTCAAGATTCAACTTATTGACATAATCAAGAGATATGAACAAATGCCTCGTAACATTATCAATCATAATAATAAAAGAAACAACATTAATGAAACACATACCTCAAATCAAATTATTTAATCTCGAGACATCCACGCCACTCAGAGCAAACACTCTCCGATTAGCTTGCACGACAACTGACGCATTCTTCGATTTCTGAAAGTGGGTACCGATGTGACCCGATTCACCACAGTTGTAACAAGTCTGAACATTACTATTGCACTCAACAATACAATGTCCTTTTTTTTCACACTTAAAACACTTCTGACATGCACTCTTACACTCGACAACAAATTGATCCAACTCTTAAAACACTTTGGAGAAGTAGGAACTCATCCCCCATTTATCTCTTTTTCATCTTCAGTCCTATGTTAAAAAAAATTTTATAGAGTTTTTTCAAAACTCATTTATATAACATAAGACAAAATACCTATTAACTTTTTATTTATTTACTTTAAAAAAAGTTGTAATCATTAAACAATTGAAAAAAGCTTATAACAATTACTAGTAATTTAGAATATGAAACTAGGGTAATGCTAATTTGTACCCGTTAAGTGATTAATATAATAAAAATTTATTAAAAATTGTGTATTAAACTTAATATAAGTTTAACATTAATAATTTTATTGCTTTTTCCGATACTTATTTTCTATTTGTGGATTTTTTAACATGTGCCCCAAGGGGACAAGTTAGCATTACCCATGAAACAATTGTGCAAGCTGTCTTTTTTTATAATTTATTTTCACAACGATTAACTCGGGTTACCCAATTTTATTTAGGGGTAAAATAGGTATTCACTTTAATATAAAAAACCCAAGTATAAGAGAAAGTCCACAACAAGTTGAAGGGTTTCCGTCTGATCAAGTGTGGTTGTGGGGTTTTAGGGCGCAATCTTCTCAAGCTTGGAGAGCAGAGTTCACCTTCCTCAACTCTCATCCATTCACGATGGCCGACGATGACTACGAGGATATCGACATGGGGTTTTTCTCTTTCTATTTCTCTCCCTCATTTCATAATTAATTAGGGTTTTTCCTATTTGCTTCCTAGAAATTATTATTATTGAAATTGAAATATTTCTCATGATTAAAACTATGCTGATGATGATGATGATGCAGATATGAAGAGGAGCCAGCCGAGCCTGAAATCGAGGAAGGTGCAGAGGAGGAGGATCCAGATAACAAAAACGATGACATAGATGGTTTAGGAGAACCAATTGAAACTGAGGAGAAGGAAGATGATCAACCTGTTGAGCGTCCTCGAAGGACATCCAAGTATATGACTAAGTACGAGCGGGCTAGGATTCTCGGCACCCGGGCTCTTCAAATCAGGTTTTGCTTCTTTATTTTGTCACCCTAGGGTTTTGTGTATTGAATATTTGTAGTGCTATGTTTGAAGAGGTCAAATGATTGTGATTTTCAGATGAAATGAGAATAAGAAATTTTGAAAGATGGTGCTAAATAAGTACTGGAAATAATGAATAATACTTGTAACTTAATTAACAAGATTCTGGGAATGAACTTCCTTCAGTTCATAGTTGGTTAACAAAGAATTGCATTATAAGGCAAGGAGACTGCTTATGTTTTCACAATATTTCACGTGTTCCGGAAGGAATCTAATGCTCTGAGCATATAGTGAGCATATAGGATTTCAGGACCAGCTTGTGTTAGCCAAGCTTCTGTATTCCACATCTGTGCTAGATTAGACTCTGAAGTTTGATTCTTGGGTCAAGCACCATATGTTAACTTGCTGACATTTGGGTTAGTGTCCAACTTGTCCAGTCTGCGTCAAAAGAACCTAGAATAGATGCTGGTTCTGCTATGTTTGTCTTCACTAAAAGTGAACCGTGAATGATAGGGCCTATTATATACCTGAGTATTCCTTTTTACAGTTTCTCAGTGCTCTTTCAATGGATGTTGCATAAATTGACAAACTTTAATGACAATAGAATAGATTTCAGGCCTTGTAAGGGTTACATACTGCAATGACCCCAGCAACTTATCAATAGAGAGTAGGATCCTGTGTTGAATTTGCACCATATTGTGAGAGTTTACAATTAGTGATCATAGGATAGCTTGATAAGAGTGGAGATATTGTTAACCAATAGAACTGGAGTGGTTGTTGGGCTAGAAGTGAGGACGGGGACAAGAAAATGGCCAACAGTTGAATTCCATGATTGTTTCATTATACCACTGAATAGTGCAAAAGGTTCTATTTATACTAGTGAGTTCTGTATATGTAATTGTAACTGGATTTCAGTTACAGATGAAAGTAGCTATAACTGCAAACTAACCTAGCTGTCAAGCTTCTAGAAAGAAAACTAATGCTCTGCGCAAAGAGCTGGCTGAAAGTGAAACAAAGAATACGAAAACCAATATCCATATGAAAAATAACCATGACTAAATGGTCATTTGGTTAAGATACCCCTCACTACTAACTGCTGGGGTTGGTGGGGGATGGAATACTTACCAAGGCAATTCTCAAAAAGTTACTTTAGTTCTTTCTTTAAAATCTAAACCAATCATACTGTAGGTCTAACATGCTATTAATTTTGTCTTTATTGTTGTGCAGTATGAATGCACCTGTCATGGTCGAATTGGAGGGGGAGACTGACCCACTTGAGGTAATTGATCCTTTTGTTCTCTTTACAATTTGATACCTTTGTCACTGTCATAGCACTGCATCTACTTTTTGTCAAATTTCCAAATATATGTCAGTGACACCATATGCCCTTCATTTGAAATATAGAAAATGCTTTATTAAGAAGCTTCCTAACTTCTGCTACATTATTGATCTACTTCATTAAGTGGCGGACCATGACGTGCATTATACTGATGTTGGCCTTATATGCTCTGATATTTTGTTTATGGTCGACTGTTCAGTTTTACCGATATGTGCATTATGCAGACATACATGGAATGCAGAAGATATTTCAATTTCAATTAACCGATATTTTTAAGATGAGAAGATCAAATTTCATCGGAAACAGGCTTATCTTGATATTGTCTAATAATCTTCTTTTATAGTTCATATGTTCAGCTTGCATATTGTTTTTCCCACTATTGTCCATAGCCTGTCCTTTCTTGGCTTGAGTCCCTTAAAAAAAGTTCCGAACTTTGAAAATTAGAACATAAACTGGGTTATTATTTAGTTTGACACATGCTCCTTTTGATGTTTCATTGATGAAACATTTTAAGACTTGTGTAAGATAAGATGTCATCATTACTTTGCTACACTGATATGTTTGATGAGATTCTTGTCTTCCAATGTTGAATCTGACCACATGTCAATTTAGGAACTAAATAATCTCTTAAATGAGTAATGTACCTTGTTTTATTTAGAGTGATTTGTTATTACTTCATGTTGTCTTCTAAGTTTAGATTATTTCTGTATACGATTCATGAACATCCATGTTTTTTTTGTTAGGTTAGTAATGCTTTTTTTTTTTTGCAAAGGCAAGATGTTAGCTCTGCTATGGTTTTATATTTTCATTTTGTTTCTGTATCAGCTCTGCAATAGCAATGATATGTGCTTTATTTATTGTAATATCTGATATATTATTGCCCCAACTCTTCAGATTGCTATGAAGGAGTTAAGAGAGCGGAAAATTCCGTTTACCATCCGCCGCTACTTGCCTGATGGAAGGTAAATACTGTCCGTTTACTTCCTTTTTTTTTCCTCTCAGATTGGGGAGTTTAGGCTGATACATTCCTTCATCTTTTATGTCATACTTACCATTTTGGCAAAATTGTCCAGCTATGAAGATTGGGGAGTTGATGAACTGATTGTGGAAGACTCCTGGAAAAGGCAAGTTGGTGGGGATTGATGTTGAACTGCTAGAGGTGTTTATCCTAGATTTATGTGAAGTGAACACTGATGGATGATCCTACCATAAAACTGGCTTATCCTATATGTTTTGGTTGTGTGTATCTATGTATGTCTCGTTCCTTTTACTTTAACCCGGTATCATTTTTGTGTCAGCTTGTCTGTATATGATAAATCTCTAGGCTTTCAACAGTATAGGCCGATGTTTGAACTCTGAAGTGATACTTAGATGGGTTTTTGAACTATGAAGTGATACTTAGATGGGTTTTTGAACTTTGAAGTGATACTTAGATGGGTTTTTGAACTTTGAAGTGATACTTAGATGCGTGTTTGAACTTGTTAGTGATTTGCTTATACCTTGAACTTACTAGCCATTCTAAAACATCGTGTATAGATTTTGATTTTATGCACAACTTTATTGAAGTAGATAGATTTCTCATTTGTTTGGAACAAAAATGTTTGTCCAAAAAAATGATAGATGAGACCCTTCTACCCTACTTATTTATTATTTGGAGGCTTATGATCATTTTAGTAGGGTATGGTTCTATCATAAAAGAGTTATTCATTTAGACTTTACTTGAACCGACAAAATAGTGCATAAGCCAAAGGTGCACTATTCCAAAAACACTTGATTAGGTATGCCTATAAATGTGTTATATTGTCATAATTATACAGAAGTAGATGTTTGAATGGTCCATAAAAAAAAGTAATGATAAAGATATTATATTTTTATTCTTATTAAGTGAAATGAATATAAATTTCTGAAGTTCAATTTTAATTCATTAAAAAAAGGTTAGATTATAAGAGTATATTAAATTCTTCAATTTTAGTCTTTCATTTAGTTTTGGTTGGAATGTGCTTTCATGTCATGTTGATAGTGATATTTTGTTTTTTTTATTTAACAAAACATAAATCGTGGGAGCCGATTATGACAACAAATATAACATTTTTAAATTGATCTTTTCCTTTTTACGTGGTCCCATTTGCTCGTTTGGTGGAAGAATGGAATTTATGAGAAATTTAGTTTTATGATTTAGCGATAGATGAAGGTTTCGAGCATGTCTATATTTGGATTCACATGCATCATATGTTGGTTTACATGCTTTAAAGAATGAATTTAATGTTCAAATCAAATTTTTAGCACAATGTTGAGAACAATTTTAACAAAGTAACTGATCCTAATTCTTATTCCTTGTAAAAGAGGTTTGTATACTCATTTAAAAGCAAAAACAAAACAAAAAATGCCAAATGGAACTTAGATGCTAGACACTAAACATAACGAATCCTTCAAATACATCGATCATTTTTGAAGACTTATATATATACACACAAAAAAAGTGAAGTTTAAAATACAAGATTCTTAAAAGATATCAAATACTTTATTCGTTTCTTTTTTCTTTCTCAAATCACAATTCATTGCACCTAAATCCTTTGACAAATCATTTTTTTCTTTGGTAAAGAGTATACATATGGATTTCATTTCACAAGGTTCACATCACATGGACCAAACCTCACGAAGTAGTTGGTATCTAGCATTTGTTGTACTGTGACTCCCTTGCTCTTTGTAATTACCATTTCCATTAGTAATAACTGTTGGAGAAGAAGGAACCTTATCAATGATAGACGTAATCGGCGATTCAAGTTCCTCAAGTTCTTCGTCACTCGTATATCCTCTCCTCTGGACGACCGATACATTCCTCGCCAGGTGAGACTTTCCACCCGCCTCTGCAACTTTCTCCGCCACATTGGCTGAAGACGGAGGTGTATACGCAACCAGAGCTGCAGCATAAGGAAAGCTTCTAATGGATTCTGCCGACAATCTTCGCTCCAAAAAAGTCTAAATAGGAAATACAATTTTGTTAATAAACTAGCAACAAACTTATGTAGCTTTAAAAATGAAAGAGATGAGTATACCTCTCCATTCAAGGCCTCCAAGACAGTTCCTGGAACCGGGTCCGGACAGAACTCGTCCGGAGTGAAGTTACAAAGGACACGTATAATCAACGAAAGACTGATGGATGAACACACCTACATAAATAATAATAGTAATAATAAAAATGAGAACATAACAAAAAGAGAGAGTGATATGCCATAGAAGTATTCAAGTTATGAAATTAACCTCATGTCTAACTTGTTTTTCTATAAGCATGTCTTTTGGGAGCATTAGAAGGTCACTCAAATCGTTAAGGAGAGCAAATGATTTACGTTCACCGTCTCCGCCTTGCCTTTCGTCATTCTCACCGTTCTCCTGATATTCTTCTAGACAATCTTCAGCATCAATGCCGAACATATCAGTGAGCAATCTCGACCAATTGCCAACCTGCAGTTCAAGTAACTCTTCCATAAGAATAATCACTTGTAAGACACTGTGCTATCCAAGACAAACTCAAAAAGTAAAATGCGTACGGAATTTTTCAGTTGTGCACCAGATCCGAAGCTTAAGTTTCCTGCTGGAATTGGCAAAACCTTGGAATCGACAATCGGGTCTGATATAGGATCAGTTGGAATCTCATGGGCTGATTCTCGAAGAATGGCATTGAACATCGCAACATCTAGTCTACCTACGCACTGTTCCATTACCTGGGAGTGAATTTAAATCTACTCAAATCTTTTGAGGCTTAGAACAAAGGAAAGGGAAACTCGATACATGTTCGAGCAAAGGTGATTGAAAAAAAAGCATACCATTCTTGCCATCACGGGCAAACAACCACACTCGTGCCCTCCTGCTCGAACAGGACAGAGTCTTTGAAACGCGTCTTGGAAAGCGGTTCTCCAGAGATTGATGGAAAAGTTTCCTTGATTGTGATCACCTAAAGCAGGCCCTAACAGCCTTCCAATGGATTTATTCGAACACGAGTCCACAACCGAAGATTGCATATGAGGAGTCAAAGCCTGAAAGCATAAAACACTTCTCAATTTATCCCAGATATATCAGTTCATCACAAGATTCTCAATACAGGAGACATTTATACCTGCCACCACACTGACTCTACTAGCCGAGAAAAAATCCACGATTCCACTCTTTCTAAGGCAAACGTGAACGTTCCGGTCTCTTGCCAATCTTCACCGATCTGCATAAAACCGTTTCCTGACTTACCATTTGGGATACCTTTCCATTTCAGTGATGCAGACTTTCCATCATTCCACTTGGCAGACCCATTCGAACCAGCTAACCTCGTAATGGGACTAACTTGACACGAATTCCCAAATGCCTGTGAAATTATCTCCCTCAGCACAATGGTGTTTGACAACCAGAAAGTTAACCTGAATCACAAGTCATGATGAGAACATTTGTTGTTTTGTTTGTATTAATTCAAAAATAAAACTCGGCTACATTCATGTACAAACCTTGAAACATCATTACCGCAAGATTTAGCAACCAAAATAAGGCCAGAAACAGTGTTTTTGGCAATCGTGGCTTTCCTTTTCGGGGTCCAATGCTTACAAGCATGTATATAGAGCCTAGAAAGCCGCCGAGCAGGTGTGTGCACTTTGTGCGCCGAGCTTCCATGCTCTGGTACAATAGAATAAAGCGACACCTCAAGAGCAGCAACTTCCCTCAATTCCTCTTCAAGATTTTCAATTCGTGATTCCATTTCTTTAACTTTCGATTCCAAACCCGCCACATCCTCATGTTCACTGTTTTCTTCAGCGTTAACAATTTCAACACGACCTTCCTCTTCACTTCCTACGCTCTGAGCACCGTTTGAGGATCCATCCAAGATATCAATTTCCTTGACTTCTATAACAGGCTTTTCATCAACTCCTTCTGAAGACTCTGAAGAAACTTTAACAGGAACTTTCGCCGGCTTAGAATTGGTTAAAGTATTTTTGTTTGCGGCGACTCTCGAAGGCCCTTTATTCGAGTTTATCGGTTTCTTTTGATTGCTACCTGATACCTTTGATTGCAGTTTATTTGTTTTCCTATCAGATCTCTCCCTCGACCCTCGATTGTTTTCTAAACCATTCCCTTTAACCTTACTCTTGGGATCCTTTGAAGCTTTCTCTACTTTCTCATCTTCATTTGTGAAAGAATCACTATGAGATGATACCGAATCCTTCACCGTGTCGGTGTCCGATACTTCTCCATTCCCTTCCTTTTGCTCTTTCTCCAAATCAACAGAATGATTATCATTCACTTCACTAACTTTCATCTCAGCGAGCGCATACACAATCTCGTGTATAGTTTTTCCAGAGACTCAAAACAACAAAACTCTACCTGCAAAAGTAGTATTGAAGTGATGAAGTAAGTTACTACTAAATTCTAAATATATAATCTGAAAAAGGTATTTGAACCATTCATGAAATCACAATGACTATGATATCAAAGTAATCCTAAAATAGAGAAACCATAAAAAAAGTTCAGAAAGTTATCAAAGTACACAATTTGTAAGGACCACTATGTTGAGTTTTTCATTACAAAAATTGCCCCAAATTTTGAAGACCTTATTTAGAAAAGTGAACATGATTAAGATCCAATACAAGACAATGAAATTTAAGAAAGTTTCTAAAATCAAACGAATAAATCATAATCACTTATTTCTGAATAAAATCAAAACTCATATCATATCAGACATCACCATCATCATCATCAATCAAATATGCTCGCTAGCTGGCTATATTCCAATAATTTCAAAAAATTCCAATTAACAACTGTCTCTAACCTGTATAAGAAATCTATTTATTTTATTCTCACTTTTTGTTTTCACCATTAACTTTTGACCAAGCAAAAAAAGAAAGACTAAATTAGGATCTATGAATCCTACGTAAATAATCAACTGCTACATTTCCATAATTTCTTTCTAAACATAACAAAATTACAAAACTAAATACAGATGGCAAAAACAAAATGAATGAATGAAAAATGAAAAACCTGAAAGCAACGTCCCAAACACAAAAAACAAGTACAAAGAAAGAAACAAAAGTAGAAGGGATAAGATCTAGTGAAAATTGAGAGTGATAGTGTTGGAAAACAATACAAATTGAGCGTGCAGTGTTGTTTGTGTGATATCTCAATCTCACGTGAAACGAGAAGAAAAAAGACAAAGCATAGAACAGAGAGAAAGAGAGTGTAGTTAAAAACACAATCGGTACGAGTAATAGGAAGTTGTAACCGTACAGGAACAGTTGAACACGTTGGAAGTTACCACAAAGTAACACGGGAAGAAGAAGGTGAAGTGAAACGTACGTTAAGATGATAGGAAAGTGTTGCAGAGAGAAGAAAAACAAAAACCTCGGGATTCGGAACGTTACTACTCCAACACAACACAATAATAATGTCTCTCTCTGGTTATGTTTTGTGATGAGAATTACTAGAAAGAGGAGGTTGTTTTGTTAGTGAGGGAAGTTGGTGGTGGCATTTTAAAACGGAAGAAGAGTGACCGGAGAAGGGTGTCGGTGCAACCGGGTATGGCCGGTTATTTATGGTGGTGAGGTAATGAGGTCAACCTTTTCGTTTTCGCCACTCTCTCATTTTCATTGGGTGTGTGATGTGATCCTATTCTTTCAGGTGTGGGCCCTGATGCTTAACCCCACCACCTTCCTTCTTTTCTATTTCGGACATTGCACTTGTGCTACTTTGCTATGGAATGTAACACCCCTAAAATTTTGGAAACCTTTTGATCTGATCGATGTTGAGAAGGAGATGGGGGTGTACCTGCAAGATACTCTGATGACAAAATAAAAGTTTGGACAGAGTGATAGCAAATACAGAAAAGGGTAAGAAAAGAATATCTGACCCTTTAGTGAAAGAGAGTATTTATAGTGAGACCTCATCGCAAGGCCAACGATCATTTGAGTTGGCCTGGATGGTCAGGCCCAACCCAAGTGACTGCTAGGGCTTACGTGGCGTAGTGAAGACCAGAAGGTCTTCGCCCTATGAGTAAGTAATGCGCCTAAGAGGGGGGGGGGTGTGAATTATGTTCTTTTGAAATTTTCTGCTTTTAAGAGAGTTATGTTACTTTCTTTTTAGTGGAGTGATGATATGAAAACTTGTAAAGGCAGAAAGTAAAAGAGACACAGAGAATTATAGTGGTTCTCCTCACACTCCGAGGGTACTCCACTCCCTTTTCAACACGAAAGAGATTTCACTATAGTTAGGATCAGTGTACAACTTTTTCTAACCTATATGAAGATCAAAGGTTCTTAAAACACCCTTAAGATCTAAACACTAAATGCAATGAGAACAATCCTCTCTAATGCACACACTTGCTTTCAACAATCCTGAACAGTAAGGGGAAATAAATACAATCTGATTTTTGTAATAATTTGTAACAATGTATACAGTTGTTTATCAATGTTGAGATTGATCTTCTCTTTCAATGGAAAATCCACAAGTTTCTAAGACTTATTGCTCAAGAATTTTCTTTTCAAAAGATATGAAATTTTATGCAGAAAATTCTTAGTAAAAATTGATTTTTACTTAGATGTGGAAAGATGAAAAATATGTTAAAGAGTTTTTTGATTGAAACAGGTGTTTTTGAAAATGAAAGATTGAAGTATTTATATTACACAAATACCTCTTGGATAAATCATGCAATTCTTCAGAAAAGTTGATGAACAGTCATCATGTTTCAAAGGAAACATTCCACTGAAATTTGATTGAAAAGATGCAATTTTTCAGACAGATTTTTCAAAAACGCCCAGTGAGCAATCGATTGCACAGAAAGACCAATCGATTGCACCTTCACAATTTTACTTGAAAATTCAAATTTTTAAAAGAGCAATCGATTGCACCTTTGGACCAATCGATTGTACTTCAAAACAGAAGTGAAAAATTTGAAAAATTTAAGTATGCAATCGATTGCATCAAAGCAGCAATTGATTGCTTACTGAAACAGAAGCAAAAATGAGTTAAGAAATTGATCATGCAATCGATTGCTCTAAGAGTGCAATCGATTGCACTTAAAAAAAAATAGAAAAATTCTTATTTTAAAAGCTTGTGAAGTGTAAAAAGAATGTAAATAATCTTTTAATGTTTTGAGCAATTGGGACTTAGATTCTTTAATGGAAGTTCTCATTATACCTTCTGAGGAACATCCTTAAAGTTGTTGTTTGTCCTGATGCTTGTGTTTGATCATCTTTGTCTTCTTTAAGTGGTTTGTCTTCATCAAAACATATGTTGATCTCTGAAAATCTTGATTTCACATTCTCCCCCTTTTTCATGATGACAAAGCACTCTTCTTTTGTTGCAATGATCTTTCCGGCAAATTCTATCTCCCCCTCAATGTGTGAAGTTGAGAAGTTCTGAATCTGTATTGAGGTTCGAAATAGTCTTTGTATTTGTACCTAAAGGATCAAGGAAAGACAGCAAGCAATAAAAGAGTAACATCCTCCTCCCCCTTTTAACATTATCAAAAAGAAGGGAAAGATGGATTAAGGCAATAATATATAATGATGACAGACAAGATAATATATAAAAAATATAAAATACAAACTTAGTCATAAAGCAAATTACAAGTTGAAAACAGTACAAAGAAACTAGAAAGTACGGAATTCAAATAACAGAAATGACTTAAAAGGAAACAATAAAACACATAGTCAAAAGTTTCTATGACAGATCCATGTCAGGGTCAAAGGTTAGTTGGTTTGGAAATGTTGTCTGTAGAGGTGATGGACGAGTTGGAGGGACAACCTGTAACACCCCCTTCTACACCCCCAAATAAACAATAAATCATTTAAGCACATATTAAAATTTCATCAGAGTAAAATTAAAACATGGTATAAAAGAGGTATGCCACATCATACACACAATCGGAACATACAACACCTGCTCTATTAAAGACATGCAACAGTGGGGTAGCTTTCAACAGAGGAACTTAGTCCTTACACCCACATCTCAATATCTAGAATTAAAAGCGGAAAATCTAAACATTGAATCACTTAAAACATGTAGTCATATAAATACATATCATCCAGTTTGATTCACCACATCATTCATGTTTACATAAACATTTGCCAGCAGATACATATACAAAATGTATCCCATGAGAATACTATACAATCCTAACTACCCGGTGCTACATATCAGAGCTAACCGACCAAAAGAATGAAGCTATACTTCACAAAAGACATTCAGCAAACCTAATCTGCAATGCCTCATAGAGCATTATAAAACAGCAGAAGGGTGAGAAATATTATCATAATAATCAATGCATATATATGTATATATATATATATATATATATATATATATATATATATATATATATATATATATATATATATATATATATATATATATATATATATATATATATATATATATATATATATATATATATATATATATATATATATATATATATATATATATATATATATATATATATATATATATATATATATATACGAGCATAGAATACACACATTCCGCATTTCTCACCACAATTCCTTATCATCGTCATATACATCACAATATATGTATAAACAGATATGGTTAATCACAAACATGTTTCATCATGAACACATCCATAATCCTCAATTCAAAAATTCATACACAAGCATACTTTCATATAACAATGATATCTATTCCATGTGACTCGATGCAACTCAATGCAACTCATGCCATGTCGTACCAACACTTGTTATCATTTTTCGGTTTTTACACTTAAACCGGGTCCGTTCCCAAGACCGATAACAACAAAAGCTCATTCCCTAAGCTTTCAAACCCCGCTCTAGGTTTGGGACAAGTCACTAGACTCCATGAGACTAGCAAGCATTGCCTCTTGACCAAATGATGCGTATGCAATCAACAATCATATGCACTTAAGATCGTTCTCGCATCTTAATCCCATGCATACTCAATAATTCATCACACAAGAATTATAACATGATTGCACACTCACACATCATATCAAAGTATTCATACTTTCAACATCATCGCATTTATCAAGCAATGCACACATATTCACAATATGTTCTCATGCATTATTCACAATATTGCACACAATCAATATGCATTCACATCATCGTACCAAACGGCAAAAACTTCATCACAAATCATCATGCATTTTTACTTAATTCAAACAATGCACATATTTTTCAAAGAAACCACATTTCACAATCGATTCCACAATCTAGGATTCACTCCATACGATTACCCACAGCATGACATATCACAACAGTACCCAAACTATTCATTTCAGATCAAGATTGAACACAATCGAACCAAACAATCAACATTGGATGGAAAACACAAAGAAATAAAAATGATGTCACACTCGCTAGCTCGCTCGCCTAGCGAGTAACTAGCGAACACTCGCTACCTGTTCGCCTGACGAACAAGCTCGCGAAGGCAAACATAAGCTACTGTAAGGCTTCGCTACCTACTCGCTGGGGCTTCGCCTAGCGAACCCCTTGCTACCTTGGTTTACAAATTGAGTATACTAAAAATGATATATTGACACATCAATCAAATTATACAGAAAGGATATTGAAAAAGTTTAACATGGACAAAGCAAATCCTTTAAGTACTCAAATAATGGGTAGGACACTTAATGATAAAAATGATCCATTTAGACTTAAGAAAGGTAATGAAGAAGATATTGGCTCTGAAGTACCATAACTCAGTGTCATTGGAGCACTCATGTACCTTACTAACTATACAAGACCTGATATAAATTTTACAGTAAATTTACGAGCAAGATTCAATTCATGTTTTACAAAAAGACATTAGAAAGGAATAAAACATATATTTCGATATCTTCGAGGTACATCTGACCTTTGTTTCTTTTATTCTAAAAATACAAAACCACTTTTTTTGCTTATGTAGATGTAGAATATTTGTCAGATCCATATAATGCTAAATCACTGACTGGATATATATTTACATATGATAACACTGCAATATCATGGAGATCACAAAAACAAACACTTGTAGAAACTTCTTCAAATCACGCTGAAGTAATTTCCCTTTATGAAGCAAGCAAAGAGTGTAGATGGTTACGATCGATAACTAGACATATTCAACGAGCGTCTGGTTTACCAATTGATAATAATCTAACAAATTTTTATGAAGATAATGTTGCATGTGTTACCCAGATGAAAGAAAGTTACACTTAAAGTGACATAACCAAACATATCCCTCCAAAGTTCTTCTCATTAACACAAGAACTCGAAAGAAACAAAGAGGTTGATATCCAATATTTTTGTTTAAGTCATAATGTGGCAGATCTCTTCACAAAGACATTTCCTACATCAATTTTTAAGAAGCATGTACAAAATATTGGAATGCGTCACCTTCGAGATCTTTAAAAAAGAACTAATGTGTTCTGTTGAGGGGGAATATTATGTTGTATTTTTTTTCTTATTAAGGTTTTTGTTCTGGACTGGGCCCCGGGCTGAACTATGCTGGCTCGGCCCAATAATGTTCCATTAGGCCCTGCCCGGTCCAGGCACCACGTCGAGCACAAGATCCCTTACACGCTAGAAAGATCTCCCCGCAAGGGAGAACCGTCCCAACCACGCCGGACAAGCTATCGCCCGCAAGACCAAGCACCGCCCTCCGCGGGCGGTATTCCCCATGCCGTCGAGCAAGACCCCATGGCTCTCCCACGTCCTCGTATGCTCCCCTCCCCGGGAGAAACGCACACCTCACGGGAACCTCCCGAGCTCCCCCCCGCGGGGAGAACAACGTGCCTTGCGCACGTTCTCCATGTGCTCCCCTCAACGGGGACACGTCATCCACCAACTGCCCACCTTCAAAAGAGCAGGTCAAACCCACTTTCCGGAGATCACGGAACAGTTGGACTAGGGTGAAGACCACGTCCTGGTCTTCACTACGCCATGCAAGCCCTAGCAGTCGCCTGGGTTAGGCCTGACAATCCAGCCCAACACAAGTGACCGTTGGCCCAGCGCTGGGGTCTCTCAATAAATACCCTCTTCCACAAGAGGGTCAGGTAATTCACTTCTTACCCATTTTCTGTACTTTGCTCTCACTCTTCCCAACTCCTTACTTTGGCATCGGAGTGTCTTGCAGGTACACCTCCCTTCTCCTCCTCATCACCGGTAAACAGGTAGCAGTCCAACAGTGGATGGCCAGCCCGTGATCCCCTTTTGATCATGTCAGATCAGTGGCACCGTTTGTGGGAACAGAAACTTCTCCGTTACTCCGAGCAGAAAACTAAAGTTTCACCAACATTCCACGATCATGGCTAGCCCACGCCACGACGATACCATGCACGACTTCGTGCTCAACGCTGCCGCCAACGGCAGCAAGCAGATGGAGACGTCACGCCCGGCGGAGACCGACGAGAGAGACGGCCAGACTGGTTCTCCGTCATCCGCAGAACTGCTGCGCCAGGCCGACCACCGGCCCCTAAGCCCAGCGGCGTTCCAACCCGTTCCTATCCCAGCGGGAGCGGACCCAACGGTGGCCGCCCTCTTTGCGGCCATCAACCAGACGAACCAGCTGCTGTTTCAGCAGAACGCACGAATTGGAGCGCTGGAGCGGGAGGGCCCCCCGAGGTCCCCTCCACGGGGAGACCAGAATGGGGGCTCGAGGAGCCCCTCGGCTCAACCCATAAATCGCCGACCTCGACTGGAGAGGCCCCGAACAGAAGTGGTGCGAGAGCGCACCAGATCCCCGGCGAGACAAGTTCGCGGGAGGCGGCAGAACACTTCAGCGATCCCGGCCAAGAACCCGCGCGTCGAACCCCCAGTCAGGAGGCCGAGGACCCGAAACCAGGTGCCTATTCTAAACGGCCCATCTCCTCCTCATTCATCCGCTCTCAGCGACGAAGATGACTACCGGACTCCGTTGTCCCGGGAAATCATGGCCGCTCCCATTCCCCACGGGATGGAGAAGCCCCCGACGCTATCGACGTACGACGGCACATCCGACCCGGATGATCACTTGGAAGACATCGAGGCCATGCTCGATTATCGGAACGTCCGAGGAGCTATCAAATGCAGGTTGTTCCCGACGACCCTAAGGAAAGGCGCCATGACGTGATACAAAAGTCTGGAGCCCGAATCGATTACGTCCTGGAGAGTCCTGAAGGACCTATTTTCAAAACAATTCACAGCATCCCGACGCCACCCGAATACGGAGTCCGTCCTCGGCGCGATAATCCAAGCCTCCGACGAGCCTCTCCGGAAGTACATCGATAGATTCACCCGGGAAGCGGTGCAGGTAACGACGTCAGACGAGATGAAGCGTTACCTAATGGAACAGGGTCTACGCCACGACTCCAAGTTCTATGAGGCCATAGGCATACACCGGCCAACCTCCCTGCAGGATTTCCTCGACAGAGTTGTGCATTATATCCGATTCGAGGAAACCCAAGCAGCCAACTCCGCACGAGACACCCGGGACAGGGAGGCCCCCCGCGGGCACCGAAATGACGGAGCCTCGAGCCAGCGGCGGGGAGGTGACCGTCGTCGGGAAGATCTCCCCCACGAACAACGAGAGCAACGCGGCCCTGCCGGCCGATTCACGGAATACACGGCCTTAGTCGCGTCCCGCGAGCGCATACTGGCCGAATGCGCCAAAACCGAATTTGTCCAGGGAGGTGTCCGCTTCCCCAGACCGACACCACCCAAACCCAATGTGGACAAATCGAAATACTGCCGATTCCACGGGAGCCACGGGCACGTAACCGAAGACTGCATCCATCTCAAGGACGCGATCGAAATCCTGATTAAAGACGGCCACCTAAAGAGATACACCCGGGGGGTGAGGCCCCGAGGCAAGAAGCCCCCGAGGCCAAGAAAGTCGAAGAACTCCCCTCTTCTGACGGCGACAGCCGACTCCAGGTCGCGCTATGTGTCAGCCGCCCCGAGGACTGGTTCACGGACAGAGAGTTCGGCCTCCCCGAAGGCCCTGACCTACCCAGCGAGCCGGTACGACCAACCAGCCGATGATAATACTTCACCAGAGCCATGGTCATCTCGGGCGGCGCCACAAGGAGCCTGTCCATAGGATCAGTGAAAAGAAAGTTCGACGAACTTATCACGAGCAACTCCGGAAAAATGAGCACGCTCGAAAGATTTCGCGGCCGATCCAATCCGATCACGTTCTACCTCGAGGAAATCCCCGGGGGATCCCCCAACTCCAACATTCCCTGCTCATACGGGCGCGGATGGCGAACTTCGATGTCAGGCGCATCCTCATCGACGGAGGCAGCTCGGTGGACATCATGTACACCCACCTGTTCACAACCCTCCAACTCGAAGAATCCAACCTTTCCCCCTACATAGGCTCCGACCTTCAGGGGTTCAACGGAACGACGACGAAACCTTGGGGGTATGTGGAGCTTAAAGTCACTTTTGGAGAAGAGGAAACGACCAGGGAGATCAGCATCTGTTTCTTTGTCATCGAGTGCCCATCCCTCTACAACTGTATCCTGGGGAGAACAACGATAGCAGAACTCACCGCGGTGCCTTCCACCGTCCACCTGAAGATGAAGTACTACACGAAACGGCGGGCCGTGGTAACCCTTAACGGAGACATCGAGGCCGCGCTGAAAGGTTTGGACACCATCACGCCAGCAACCAAGAAGGCGACCCCAATCGTAGCGCCGAAGAGCGAACCAAAGGAGCTGGTCGGATCCGTGGACCTCGATAGCCACTTCATAGAAGAACGCGGTCACGAAATACGGACCAGCGAAGCCAACGAGCAGCCCACCCACCCGGCGCGCCCCATCCCAGACGGAGAATTCAAGATCATCACACTCGGAGAGGACAAGAGAAGAACTGTGAAGATCGGCGCCGGGCTCCCGAACTTAGCGAAAAAACAGCTACAAGCCTGCCTCTGCGAGAACGCCGACCTCTTCACATAGAGCGCCGCTGAAATTCCCGGACTCGACCATGAGGTCTCCTGCCACCAGCTGTCCATCAGCCCGATCGCTAAGGCCGTAGTTCAACGTAGGCGTAGACAGTCCCCCAAAAAGTCGGCGGCGGCTGAAAAAGCTGTAAAAGACCTCCTAGAGGCAAATTTTATTTCAGAAGCCCGATATTCAACCTGACTGTCCAATGTTGTACTCGTCAAAAAGAATAATGGAAAATGGCGCATGTGTGTTGACTATACTGATCTCAACCGGGCATGTCCTAAGGACGCCTACCCACTCCCCAACATCGATAAACTCGTCGACAACTCTGCGGGCTTCAGGCTCTTGTCCTTCATGGACGCATACTCGGGGTACAACCAGATCCCGATGGCCGAGCACGATAAACAGAGCACGACCTTCATGACGGCGTCGGGTAACTATTACTACAACGTAATGCCCTTCGGCCTAAAGAACGTCGGCGCCACATACCAACAGATGATGAACAGTGTCTTCCGGGGCAAAATCGGCGACATGCTCGAAGTATACATGGACGACATGATCGTCAAATCCTGCACGAAAGCCGACCACACGACCCATATCAGAAAGGTCTTCGATACCGCGAGGACATGCCGAATGCGCTTCAACCCAGAGAAATGCACCTTCGGTGTTGTCTCTACTGCGAAAATCGGCGTCGGCTATGACAGAAGAGTCGCCACCGTGCGTTATTTATCCCACGAGAGGGAAAGGAAACGCTCAGAGTAAACCTAACGCAAAACGGGAAAGGAATGATCGTCGCAACCAAATTCCTGGATTCGGGAGTCGATTACGCAAGGGGAAGGTATTAGCACCCCACACGTCCGCCGTACTCGACGGGATCCACGCTTGTTTTCTGTCTAAGGGATTGTATTCTATCTACTCTAAAGGTCTGGGTTAAAAAGAAAAGAAAATGACTCGGCAAAGTATCGCACTCTATGCCTACGTATTCCTGTCTGGAACGAGAAATCAGAGTCAACGTAGTTCGCCTAACTACGAATGAAGGTGGGAAGGTTGCTCGCCAAGATAACGCATCTTGTGCCTACGTACTTTCATACAGCATGAAAGATCAGAGCAAACGTAGTTCGGGCTACGGAAGACACAAGCTTGTCTGACTTTTTTTTATTACCTTATGAAAGGGTTTTTCTTGATTAAGAGTCCAAGCGGACAAAAATGATACTTTGATATTTGTTTGAATCTTTTACGAAAGAAGTGTTTTTTAGTTTGTTTGCAATCTCTGACGCACTAGAGACTATGATTTGAGAGTGACTGCGTCGCGTGTCACCCAAAGGGTGCCACACTAAGCAGCCAGACTACTGGAAAGAAGCTCTCCAACAACCCTTTCTCAAATAGCTTAAGGCTCGTAACGTACGACATCGATTAACCTTATTACCGTATTTTTGAATTGTTTTGAGATAAGAAGAGAAAGAAGCTCTAAAAAAGCCTAGGGTTGAAAAGGGAATAAAAACTAACCTAATGTTGTCATGCATGGATAAGAATCCTAATGTCTGTCATAATTCCCTCCTGCACGGAGGAAATCAGAGATCCTAGGGGATAAATAGAAAAGAAAGCAAGCAAATACAGTAAAATGCATGCAATGCAGCAATACAAGCGAGGCAAGGGAGTCCTGCTCAACCTCAAACCTGGGAAAACAACAGGCAAAGTGAATCAACATTCACTTCAAACCTAAGGGGGCAAGCTACACAAGCCAACAAACAATACAGAAAACAAAAACCCAAAGCAGAGGAGGCAACCCAAGTAGCAGCGTCAAACTCCTACAGTAAACAACACAAGCAACAGCTCTGACAATAACAAGTTGATTAAACAACAAAAAGTTGACAGCAACAACCTTCATCTTCATGAATAGCTCCTATCTTCAAGCTTCAATGAACTTTCAATCTTCAACAAGCACCAAGCTTCAACAAGCTTCAAACTTCAACAAGCAACCAGCTTAAACCAACAAACTTCAACCAGTAAACAACTTCAACAATGTCCTAACTTCATCTTCAACAAGCAGCAAAACCCTAGCTTCAACAAGCAACCAGCTTCAACAAGCAAAAACTTCATTCTCAACAAGCTTCAACAAGCAACCTCCAAGGGAGAATCAATTAACAAGATCAGGTTGAAATGTTAAGTAACTTAATGACAACCAAAGGAAGTCACTAAGAACTTCACATTATAAGAGAATGGCATCCTCAAAGTTCTACTCTTAAAGCATGCCACTCATCCCTCCAAAGGAGAGATGTGACTTCTTTAAGAGGACTTTATGTCATTGGATTGAATGGAGATGAACAATATACTCCATGTTTGAAGAAACAAGCAAAACTAATCTAATGCTCTTCCTAAAACCCTAGTTTTCCTAAGCTCCTGACCAAGCTTCCACAAGATGAGAAATTCTTCATGTCCAAGATTCTTCAAGCACTCCAAAGAATCTTCAAGTTGTCTTCATCTTCATCCAAGCACAAGAGCACCACCACCCTAATCTAAGGGGAACTATTGAAATGAACTAGTCAATTTAGTGTGTTAGAAACACCTAAATGTTAGTCTTAAAACTAAATCTAATTAAAATACCAAAAGTGATTGTAAAATCCTATAAAAAATTCTAAGGGTTCCTAAACCTCTTAAGAATATCTCATACAAAAACCAGGGGTTAACCATTCATTAAGACCTAAAATTATGCCCTAAACCTAAGGGTACTATCTTAAAACCCTAAAATTACAACACCTAATGTTTAGTGTTCGAACTGGCCTAAAACTCTCTCACAAAATTATGAGAAAATTGCTAGAGGTACATGCATCTCTAAGATAACTAATCCAAAAAGAATCACCTAAAAATTATCCACCAATCTCCCATACTAAAATCAACAAGAACAAACACCAAACCAAAATAAATTTAAAAGCAATTAAAAAATAAAATGCATGAATTAATAAAATTTTAACCCTATTAAATTCTAGGCTCTTTAAGGAGTCAGGGGGAAAAAATATAACCTAAAAAGACTAATTTTTCTATTTATGGTGAATTAATTTCTAACCTATATGCAAACATAAAAAATTAAAAGAAAAATACAGAAAATTGACAAAAGCGCGTGCCAGATAGCAATTGTATCCAGTGGTAATCCAGGCTGGGCCCAAAGGGGGGTGTTGGTAGCAAGCGAAGAACTAAGCCCAAAAGAATTAAAAGAAACTCAGGAAAAATGAATGGAAATTGAGAAACGTTTGTGGCAAATAGCAAGACTTCTATGTTCATATTCCCTCAAGGGCCTAAAGCAGGGTGTGAAGAGCAAGCAATGACTAAGGCCCATCCAATTACCATTAAGTGAAAAGGTGAGTTTCAATCTAAACTCAACTCTTCAGAAATTGAAACGAAATCCTGGCCGTGTAATCATGCTTCCAGTCAATAGTCAAACACAAATCAATGGCAAGAGATTCATCTTCTCCAAATATTCAAATATGAGAGGGAATGCTTGGGACGGTGGCCTGAGACACAGAGCCACCGTCGTCTCCGGTGAGAGGTCCCCAAAACGCACCAAACAACACAACTAAACATCCTATCCTACTCAAAATCAACCCCTGAGCACGAATATGATCTCTAATTCCATTGATTCTCATCCTAACTTCAAAACCGATTGAAAGATTCAGAAGATCACCCCAACTCCAATGTCACGATTCTTGAAATTAACAAGCCTAATGTAATCTACACGTTTCAGTCATCAATTCTAACTATCTAACCACCATTAATACCTCAAGAATCAAGAGTTATGCGCTTCAACAGAAAACTTGCCATGCCTAGTTTTGTCTCTAAACACTCCAATTTTGTACTGAAATCCATCCTAGCATCATCACCAATCTATCCTCATATCAAAACCTAAGCAATTCACTACAAATTATGCTGAAAGTTGGAAAATGCAAACCTGGTAAAAATGGATTAATAGAGGGTGATTTTGCTCGATTCAAGCTCCAATCTTCTCTAGAATCACTCAAGAACCACTTCCCAAACTTCTACAATGATCAATTTTCCTTGAACTTCCCTCTATCTCCAAACCCGATTCTGATATGCAATGAAGAAATTTTAATGGCTTCCTCTCGATTCTCTTCACTTCTTGCCCAAAAAACGATCTGAACACATTGCAAATGTTATATAGAAGTGATTGGAACACTTTAGAACTTTCTGTAACTAACCAAATGAGAAATTGAAAATCTCATGCTCCTTGAAAAACTCATATGCCACAGTTGCGAATTGCTCTATTCTAGCTCTCAATTTCACTTGAATTTCTTATCTCATGACATTTTGAAATGAATGGCAATGGTATCTCCCTTGTTTCTGATCCAAAGGCAATGAATTGATGTGTTACTTCCATCTTAAGTTACAAAAGGGAAGTATGTGAAAATGGCCTCAAATGCAAAATGTGTTATTGCCATCCTTCTCCGAATGTGTTTTCTGATAAAAATGACCTATAATATGAGCTTGTTTGGACACAAATCATTAAATTCCATTTTTTGGCCTTTTAATGACTTTAATTTCTTCCTTTCAAAGCCATTTCAAATGATTTTGTGTTCCAAGCCAATCCAAGCTCTCATGACCACTTGGTTGCACTCAAAACATCATTTTGAACAATTTTCATGTTGAACAATTTTCCATTTGAACCTTGCAAGTTGGAGTTATGGACCTATAATCCAAAGTGACCTATAATCTCACTTTCCCAAAATACCCCTGGCTTGCAAAGATCATAACTTGAGTTCTACAAATCCTATCAAGGACTTCTAGTACTCTATGGAAAGCTAAGAGGATAAGGAACAACATTCATGTTGACCAAAAGTCAATTTGAAAACTCCTTGAAGGGAAAAAGTTGCTTAGAAGTCAAGTGACTTTCACAGATAAATTTCATAGCCATCTAATGACCTGTAACTTGTCTGGACCATAACTTGAGTTCTACAAATCCCCTTGAGAACTTCTAGTACTCAAATTAAAGGTATTGATATGCTCTACAAGTTTCAGGTTGGCCAAAGATCCATTTGAAACTTGTATTTTGACTTATGTGGCTTTGAAGTTGGGCACTAAACAGGGGATTTTACACTGAAACCCTAATTTAGCAACTTCCCACATTCTTGATTCTTCTTTGCTTGATCTTGGCACAACACAAAACATGTATCAACATACCAATCCATGAACCCCATGAACTCAAAGTAGGCTTTGATGCTCTCCCATTTGCACAATTGAACTAGGATTGACCCAGATGAAACCCTAGTTGACTGCACCTCAACTGTGGCTCTTATACTTGAATCAATGACTTGTCTCAACTTCAATATGGCCCTTTAGGCATTCCATGAGATCCATACACACCTCAAATTCACATTCCATGTTTCACATCCCACTGATGGTTCTCAATATTCCTCAAGATAGGAGCAAAACCCACATGTAGGCACTCAACTTCTCAAGACTTCAAATCACTTCTTGATGGCCTGGATGACTTCTCATACTTGGATAAGACCTCTTGCTAGGCTTCTTCTGATAAGAATCACACTTGATCCCCTGTTGGATGAGTGATATGCTATGATATGCAAATGATTAGAACTATGCGAATGATGCAATGAAACATAGATTAGGCAAGAAAAGGTTGAGCAAATTTTAGGGTGCAACAGCTTCCCCTATTCAAATGGCTTGGACCCGACTGGGTGAAGAGCGAACGACCTTCAAACAATCGAGGTACGAGACGGTTGAATACCAAGAAACCCGAAAATTTTCCAACCGCAGAAATAAACTGCACTGCTTGGGAAGCAACATCCCCTATCTGAATCCGGTTGTGACGACAACAACTGATCCAACGTTTGATACTAATTCTGATTTCAACTTCAACCACCTATGTACCGCCACAGGTACTGAACAATTTTTGCAAAAACACCCCCGTCCACAACTGGACTGGTCTTGTCAACACAAGAAGAGAAACAAATTCGTCAACACGAATAGAGATTCTGTCGTCACAGGAGTAACCTTGTCCACATCTGGACCCAAATTTCGTCAAATCACGAATAAATATAAATCTGTCCATGTCAGGACTCACATTTCGTCAACCCAATGAAATCTCAACAACACAGGAATAGAACATTGTCCATGTTAGGACGCTTGTTTCGTCAACACGAAGGAATCCCCTCAACAAGAGCAAAACTTTGTCCACGTTAGGACGCACACTTCGTCAACACGAAGAAATCCCATCATAAACTTGTCCATGTTAGGACTCAAATTTCGTCAACCCGAAGAAATCCTATCGTCATAGGAATAAAACTTGTCCTCATCAGGACCCCACATTCCGTCAACACGGAGAAATCCTATCATCATAGGAATAAAACTTGTCCTTATCAGGACTCCACATTCCGTCAACACAGAGAAATCCTATCATCATAGGAGTAAAACTTGTCCTCATCAGGACTCCACATTCCGTCAACACGGAGAAATCCCGGCGACTTCGCTGGGGATGAGTTGTCCGCATCTCATCAACACGAGGAGATCCTATCAACATAGGAAATAAAATCCTATTTGCGTCTCGTCAACACGAGGAACTCCTATCAACATAGGAATAAATTGTCCACGTCAGGACTCACATCTCGTCAACACGAGGAAATAAACCCGTCACCATGAAGAGAAATAAATTTGTCCACGTCAGGATTCCATCTCGTCAACATAAAGAAAAATCATATCATCCCAGGAGTAAAACTCGTCCTCATCAGGACTCCACATTCCGTCAACACGGAGAAAGGTAACTTTATCCTCATCAGGACTCCATATTCCGTCAACACGGAGAAAGGTAACTTTATCCTCATCAGGACTCCACATTCCGTCAACACGGAGAAAGGTAAATTTGTCCTCATCAGGACTCCACATCCCGTCAACACGGAGAAATCCCGTCAATACAGGAATAAATTGTCCACGTCAGGACTCATCTCTCGTCAACACGAGGAACTCCTATCAACATATGCAATAAAATTTTGGCGACTTCCGGGGAGATACTTCTGTCAACCAGTAGGAAAATACATCCGTTTATCCATACGGGAAGATACAGTTTCTCTGCTTATCTCTGCAGTAGCTAACTCCATTGGTCCCAACCCACAAACCTTTTAGCGCTGACGTGACAGCGACTTTGAGGAGGACTCTACTGGGGATATTTGGAAACCAAACTGTCGGATGCCTGTTCCGATAACCGGCGGCAGCTTCTGAAATCTTGATTCATGAAACCCTTTGACATTGACGTAACAGCAAATTTGAAGAAAATAATTCGCTGGCAAGATAAGAGAAACTTCAACAAGCAACTCTGTGGGGAAAATAGTAAGATAAACCGTATCATCACACGTCTCACGGTGAGACCTCGAATACCTGGTAATAGATCTAAGCTAGAACTCTATACTCCTGCTGAGAAAACACACCTGAAAGCAAAAGGTTAACCAACCTGATTTATGTTTCAAGATGCGTATGTTTGAAAATGGCGTAATGCTCCGTATGACACGAAAATGCTACACGTTTGAGTAGATACAAATATGGAGATATATGCAAATGCAAATGCAGGCTCGAGCTGCCGGGGCCACTCTGATAATGATGTCTCAACAACACGAATGCTGAGGATAAAGCCAACTCCACTGGGGAGAACAAGTATCATAAGGTATTCCGGCCAAATAAATGCCGGAAACACAACCAACTTTGCTGGGGAGAGATTAACCACCAATTTCCACTGGGAGGAAAGAACAAACCACCCTGCTGGTGGATCAACTCATCTGGGGAAAGAATCGACACTTCTAGGAAAAACACACTGTCTGGGCACAATTTACAAACTCGGAGCCTCGAACTCTGCTGAGGATCAACATCCTGTCAATGGCATGACGACCTGTGGGGAGAAGGGAAACCGTCCTCCGGGTATAATCCTTCTGAACCGACAACTTGGTTAAACTCTACGGGAACCTCCCATGCTGGGGATTGATCCTACACATATCCGACTCACTGGGGGAGCACAACCTTTGCAGGGGATACTGATTTCGACTTGCTGGGGATATCCTGTGGATAACTTCCCTGAGGACACTCTTCTGGGGAGAATAATCCCTCATTCGGTAAGGGATAACGTCATTCCAACTCTCTGGGGATAAGATGCGACTAGCCGAGGAATGACATCAACTGAAATCAGGCTCTTCATCAAGAGATTTTGGCTGGGGAAACACGAGTTCCATCCACCTTCTCGGAAATTTGCCCCAAAAATACCAACATGCCCCAGTCTGAACACTTCGTCTTGAAAGGAAAAGCTAGCCATGGTGCTACCTCACAATACCTTGCCCCTGAATCGGCACCGACTTCCTGATAAAGACTCTTCGATTTATGTACCCTGACGGTTAGATATGAACTGTTTCTGCACTTCAAACCCAAAAGGATGTCCCAACAAAATCTTTTGTTCTTAGGGTGACCTGCCCCGGTCTTGCAATAATCTTTTGCCCTTGATCGGTCGATTCGTGAAGCAATGCCCCTAGCGGCGAGAGATCTGCCAAATCTCGACCTCATTTCCCCAGATTAACTGATTCTTGGATGGCTGACTCCCACTGGGGATTAATTGATATATCCTGCCCCGGCTCACGAAACATTCAGACATTCTGCATTCTATCCTGATCAGACTTCCCACTGTAGGAAACTTTCTTGCTGCATGCGCTTACTCGCAAGTAAAACAAGTTGTTCTGCATACAAGATATATTAAATGCAATGCACATGACAGTTTTGAAAATCCAGTCCGATTTGATGGAAAAGTTTTATGACCTACAACGAATCAATCATCAACATATCGACATTAATACCATGCCGCAAGAGGAATCCTTTTAGGAGTCAGTTTCGATGCGATCTTTACCGAAGTATTCTCTCGAACTAAACCTGTTTCAATTAGGACTTTTTCGGGTTGTAACATGGTCAGGTTCACGGTTAACAAGGAAAGATATAGGCTCAAAGTTTATTTCGACCCGCCCATTCTTCGTGATGTTCTCCAATCCTATGTTCAGCTAATTTGACTTCAGCGTTCACCTATTAAAGGTGGAGTGATAGGAGTGATGGTTCAGGATACCACTTGCTTTTCGGAGTAACAGTCATTCGCTTATCGTCTTTGGGTGCCTAGAGTCACACGACTTTGTCCTTTTCAAGGATTTTTTTCTTTGGTAATCCTTTTCGTCTTTTGTGTTTTTTCCTTCCGTTCCCTAACTTTTGCCTGGACTGACTCTTTGGAGCTTCTTTTGATTCTAAAGTCCAGCGAGATGCCCTAATTTTTGCCTAAGCCACTTGTTTTGAAGTTTCGACTTAGCGGGCTTTGGATTCTCTTCTTCTTTTTGAACAAGTCGTGGGACACTGGTTGTCTGACTCTTTGGGGGACAATGTGACTGTCTCACTCCTGACGTTCAACCATTGCGGGTTTTTAGGCACGACCTATACAGGTGTGATTGATCCTCGAACGGACACTCCTTTTGTAATTTGAATGCTTGGTCAAACTAACTGACATCTACCCTGCCCCGGGTTAAGATTTATGATTTTTTCATTTTCAGAAAGAAACTCCTACTACTAGGCTCAAAGGGGTTAACAAGGGATTATCTTTCTTATATCTCCAGTGTTTATGGATTGAAACAATGCTTGTACATCATCAACAGGTTTTTATCCAAAAGCATACAATTGAAAGCTTATTCGTCATCGGTTTTCGTCATCCTCCCCGGATTCCACTTAACAAGCGTTTGAAATAAATGAAAACACAAAGAGTGAACATGACTGGATTAATTCAAAACATGCATATTTATTTCATTTATCAATATCAGTTGAAAAAAAACAACAAGGTTTACAAACGAAATTTGCAATTGAACAGAAAGGCAACTACAAATGCGAAGACATGAACAAGATAACATGAAAAATGCCGGTGTCTCAGAATCAGACTTCTTGCATTTTGACTTATTGGCGAGTCAACCATCCTCAGAAACAATTGTTGGAGGTAGCCTGCTGCTGTCTTGACCTGTTTTCCACGGCCCGACCAAATTTAGGAACCTTTTTCATCAACCCAACCTTTGCTCGTCCGTGGCCCTGCACCATATTGGGGACCCTACCAGAAAAGCTGGTAGCCTTGCTGTCGATCAAATCTTGGACTTTATGCTTGAAAGCGTGGCAACCCTCAATATCATGTCCGGGTGCCCCGAAATGAAACTCACAATGCTTACTGGCGTCGAAACCAAATGGAGGTGCGCCCGTTGGTGGGGCCAACATTCTCTTTTCAACGAGGTGCAATCCTGACAAGGTCTGAAAGAGTTCAGCATACGTTGATGGAGGTGTCTCAAACACCCTCTTTGACTTCCCCTCCTGAATTCTTCGCTGAGCCGGATGCTGGCGTTTCATGCGCTGTTGGTTTTAATCAACCCGTTCCTTAGGCTCATGCACCGTCATCCTCAAATTCAGCCTAGGCATAGGCAACTGTTGTGGACCTGGGGATTCAGTTTCCAATGATTACAGGATATGCCTCGATTCTTTTGCAACTTCCGGTGGGGAAATGGGAATATCGGTCCCTGAGACCTTTATGCCGCCCGGGACAAATTCAATTGCCTTCTCATCCAGCAAATCTTGAATCTTCTGCTTGAACGACTTGCAGTTCGCGATGTTATGCCCCGGTGCACCGGAGTGGAAGACACAATGGGTGTTCACATCATAGCCTGGTGGTGGCTGCCCAGTCAATGGAGCCAAAGTGCGGGGTTTAATCAGTTGAAGTTGGAACAAGAGTTGCACCAACTGATCATAATCCACCAGAATCTCATCAAACACCCTGCCAGAGAGCTTCATCCTTTTACCATACCCCCTTGAGTTATCCTGAGAAATCAATCGCGACTGCCGACGAGGAGAATCCCGAGCTTCGAATTGTGTAGAGGGTCTCTTAGGCCTATCATGCCTGGGCACTGGTTCTTCCGACCCCTGTGGGGCAAGTAAACCGACCACAGCTTCGGACATTTGCTCACCTTCTCTTCTGAGTACATTCCTGAATATTTCAGCCATCAATCCTACCTGAGCCTTCAATCGGTAATTCTCCTCTTCGAGCGTCTCTTGATTCGAGCGCAACGCGTGCATGTCCTTCATGAATTGCCCCAGTCGGCCTCGAACTTCAATTAACTCAGCTTGAACATGCTCCATGTCTGTCTCTACAAGTCAGCGTCCAAAACCTGGAGGAAATCCTGACTGTCATGAAGAGTAATATCAGCAGTACTATCATTAGCCCATGCAATCAGAGGTTGTACAATAGCCTGCAGCTCCTCCTGGCCCTTGGCCATGGTTTCCATTGCTTGTATGAACTGCGTCATGTTGTCGTGCATCTCCTACATCTCATTCTGAACTTGATCCATTATCTTTCTTACAGTTGTTTCTGTTTGAATAGCGATGAACTCTTCGGTCGTCAACCCTGGAAAACCTGTGAGATGCAGGAAATAAGATACAGATTCAACAAGTAACTGGCAATGCAAAAATGAACATGCAGATGCAATATGTTTCTGTTTGTTAGGGAGATCAACCCCTGATTCTAGTGCCAAAGTGCCAGTGTAGTGACAGTGATAGTGATAAGAAGCTTGGATCCATTCACGGGGATAAAGTTCCTCATATATTGCTGAAAAGAGCCCAACAAGGCAGAAATACAACATCTCTGAGTGTACACAATAACAAGAAGGCATGACCTTAACCAACAAGCCTGGTGATGGTCAGCACAACAGTCAAGTTTTACAATGAGCACGGTACTCCTCTAACAACTTCTTGGTTTCTGGATCATCTGACTGAGTGAGCAACCCTTCGACGAGCAACTCTAACTGCCGTATAGTGAACTGGAGGCCTTCATTGGAGTTTTCCCAAGCTCCTTTGCCAAAACAATCTTCTAACTTCCTCTTCTTGGCTTCAAAGTTCTGTCTGTGCTCCTTCAGATTTTTGACAGCTTTGTTCAACGAGGATTGAATGGAAAAACTACGCACAGCTTCTTCCTCAAACTTACTCTGGCTAGCTTTCAACTGATCCTCTAACTTGGAGATTTGCAACTTCAACTTATCTTCTCTCTCCTTGTTGTTGGTCAATGTAGCGTTCCAAGTTTTGTTGAACGTAGAGATCTCCAAGTAAGCTATATCAAGTGCTTTCTTTTTAGACTCCAGCATGTCATGAGAGCTCTTGAAATCTATCCCCAAACGTTCACGCTTCTTTCGTTGTTCAGTCAGTTCTGTACCTAACTGGTTCACCAGCTTTGTTTGCTGCTTGAAGGAATATACAGCTTCATTTTTTCCGCTTCTGAGCTGAACTAGCTCTTCTTCCAACTTCTCGTTGGCTTTCATCAACTCTTTTTTCTCCTTCACAACCTGCTCATATCTGTCAATAGACACAGTAGTTGGCTCTTCAACCACGAGGGGAGCAGGATGTAATACTGCAGGAAACGGCATCAACGCCTGCTTTGCCCTATCTTGGATCCAGACTTGGTACGGAGGATAGGTTTGACTATCATTCTTACCCAACAACGGCTTCCCTTTCTTGCAAATGTTATTCCAAGCATGCTAAAGCTTGGATAATAATTCTCTCTTCAAATCACCTGTGAAGTATAGAGATTCCTGCACTTCCTCCTCTTTTGGCGGGCTTCTCAAAGCATAACCGAATTTCCTGATCAACAATGACGGATTGTAGTTAACGCACCCTTTCCTCCCAATCAGAGGAACGTTAGGATATCCTGTGCAGCTGTAGATAATCTCAGATCCCAGTAAATCCCTATCAAACCAGACAACATCTTCTGAAGAAATCCCCATCAGACGCTCAGACCATTCCACCGTAGCTGCAGACTCAACAAAGATACCCTTCTTAGGCCGGTGACTATCAAACCACATATACAACAAAGGCACATAACAAGAGACGTTCTTGCCCCTCCTATTCTCGTTCTTATAATGCAGAGAATGATAGAAGTCTCCAATCAGTGTAGGCACAGGATTGCCTGAAGCAAATATATGGAATGCATCCAAATCAACAAAGTCAGGCATATTAGGGAACAGTACAATGCCATAGATACACAAAGCGAGGATAGCATTAAACATAATCCAACAGCAACTCTTGGCATACTCTTGTGCTTTCCCAACCAAGAACTTGAGAGAAAAACCAGAAACTCCATTCCACGAGGTTAACAGCAACTCTGAAGAGTCTAGATGCAAAGCAACAGCCAAATCCTCCAGCTTGGGCTTAGCATCCATATAAATGAAGGGTACCCTGTTCTGAATGGTTAACTCCAAGATCTCAGCATATTCCTCCATGGTCGGAGCCAGAATGAACTCAGGGAAAGTAAAACACCTCAGCGGGGGATCATAGAATTGCATCAGCGTGTACAATCCGTTTAGCTCATACGTGGATGGTTTGCAAACCAACCTAAGCAGTTTCCCATAACTCTTCCTGAAGCTTCTCTTCACATCATCAGCTAAATACATCAAACCAAGCAAAGAAGAAACATCTGGAGTAGGCAACTTGTATGCCACAGTCTTCTTCAAAGTATCCATGATAGCAGCAGACAGAAATCCGGACAACTAGAATCAAAGGGTATGAAATGCACCTGCAGCACAGACACACGTTAATGATATGCAAAATGAGTATGCAACAATGCAATATGCAAACATGCAACAGGGATCAAGTGATATATTGCTGAAGAGATCCATCCATAATCCTGTCTTAACATACCCACAATAATGCTCAAACCCTGTCTCAACAGACCCATAACAATGCTCCAACCTGGTCTCAACAGACCTATAACAAAGTTCCAACTTGGTCTCAACAGACCCATAACAATGCTCCAACCTGGTCTCGACAGACCCATAACACTGTCCTGATGAAGAACCCAAGTAACCACACATACTGATCCAATATCAAGAACCGGGTAGTCTGGAGGTCAAGTTTCCTGCATGTCCCAATCCCTCTCACAGGTAGGTGTCATATCAATTGACACAAGGTACGACATCCTATGCGGTCGTCGGCGTCACAGACTTTCAAGACTGATGATACGATACCCAGAAGGTGTGGCATCATCATGTCCTGAAGAGGCCTCACTTAGCCAACTTCCAATTGATCGGTCCCCAGAGTCGACAATCCAACTAACCAACAACCCCCTCAACCTAAAGGGTTGAAAAAGAAGTCAACCAGAAGAACCTCGTCTGAGCGTGGATTTTGCGGGACACTAGTACATGCAAAGCATGCACGCGCCCACTACTTTCCACAACTAACTCTAGGTGCACTCAAGCCCAGGTCCGACTTATCTCTCAATCTGACCCCCTACCCAGCATAACAACAATAATATAATGCTGAAAGTAAATACAGAAAGGTAAATCCATACAAAACCCACGACGGGAAAACAAGCGCTAGGATTGACTCGCGTAGGGAACCGTTGGAGTCCCCAGCAGAGTCGCCAGCTGTCGCTACTGCGAAAATCGGCGCCGGCTATGACAGAAGAGTCGTCACCGTGCGTTATTTATCCCACGAGAGGGAAAGGAAACACTCAGAGTAAACCTAACGCAAAACGGGAAAGGAATAATCGTCGCAACCAAATTCCTGGATTCAGGAGTCGATTACGCAAGGGGAAGGTATTAGCACCCCTCACGTCCACCGTACTCGACGGGATCCACGCTTGTTTTCTGTCTAAGGGATTGTATTCTATCTACTCTAAAGGTCTGGGGTTAAAAAGAAAAGAAAATGACTCGGCAAAGTATCGCACTCTATGCCTACATATTCCCGTCTGGAACGAGAAATCAGAGTCAACGTAGTTCGCCTAACTACAGATGAAGGTGGGAAGGTTGCTCTCCAAGATATCGCATCTTGTGCCTACGTACTTTCATACAGCATGAAAGATCAGAGCAAACATAGTTCGGGCTACGGAAGACACAAGCTTGTCTGACTGTTTTTTATTACCTTATGAAAGGGTTTTTCTTGATTAAGAGTCCAAGCGGACAAAAATGACACTTTGATGTTTGTTTGAATCTTTTACGAAAGAAGTGTTTTTTAGTTTGTTTGCAATCTCTGACGCACTAGAGACTATGATTTGAGAGTGACTACGTCGCGTGTCACCCAAAGGGTGCCACACTAAGCAGCCAGACTACTGGAAAGAAGCTCTCCAGCAACCCTTTCTCAAATAGCTTAAGGCTCGTAAAGTACGACATCGATTAACCTTATTACCGTATTTTTGAATTGTTTTGAGATAAGAAGAGAAAGAAGCTCTAAAAAAGCCTAGGGTTGAAAAGGGAATAAAAACTAACCTAATGTTGTCATGCATGGATAAAAATCCTAATGCCTGTCATAATTCCCTCCTGCACGGAGGAAATCAGAGATCCTAGGGGATAAATAGAAAAGAAAGCAAGAAAATACAGTAAAATGCATGCAATGTGTTACACCCTAAAATTTGACCAACCGGGTCCCGTATCTGGCTCGATGTTTCGACGCATGACCGCATTCGCATCTGCATATCGCATACAGTACATTTTTCATTTGTTTTGATTTTATCGGGATCACAGCTCTCGTCTCGTGTTTCAGGTGTTTTTTATCAGTTCAGATAGGTAGAATCGTATTTTTGGGATATTTCGGTGCCCGTTTATTTTTACCAGCTATTTTCATGCGCTCTCGCGGTGTTATGTGTCGTTCGGTGCTTATTTTGTTCCTCTGGGAATTATTGTGATTTTTCTGGATTTTATTGGCCATTTTTTTTAGGGTTTAAATAGCTTTTAAATCATTTTTAGGAGTTAATAGGATTTTTAATTCTTTTTAAATAGATTTTTAATCATTTTAGGAGTTAATAGATTTTTTAGGATAATATAGAATTTTTAGAATATTAATGGCTTTTTTAATAGTTTTAAATAGTTTTTTAATCTTTTTTGATATAGATTTTTCCTTATTAAATAAATGGTTTTTGTTAATAGAAATTAAATGTTTTTAATTTTAGATATAGAATGATAATAGATTTTTTCTTTTATTAGTAAATAGAGTTTAATAGAAAATATAGTTTTTATAGGATTTTAAATAGCATTTTAATAGAATAGATTTATTTTCTCTTAATATAGAATATAGATTTTTCATTTTAATAAATGAATAGATTTTTCTTTAATAGATATTATAGAATTAATAGGTTTTTGAATATTAGATTTAATTAGAAGTAGTTAGCAATTAATTCAATTAGCTATCTTAATCCAGCATTAGTGTTAATCCTTGGTTAATCCATTTCAGTTTTTGAAGTTTTTAATCAGTTGTTCGTTAGGCCCATATCAGAAAAAAAAGCTAATTCAAAGTCCTTTGGTCCAGAAGTTCAGTTAATGTCCAGCAATCTCCAGCAGCTTCTAGAAACATCCAGAAGCGTCCAAAGACCCATGTGTATAAAAGCTTCAGTCTCAGCGCCACGTGTATGAAGGAGAAGAGGCCCCACGTTTTCACCTCACGTCACGCCACGCCATCACAGACCCACTCCTCTCACTCTGCCACCTAGTGCCACACGTGGCGTCCATGCAAAGACTCACCCCGCTCACCCCTACACGCGTCCACCATGCGTTAACCTCCTCCACTTTTGACGCCACGTGCCTCCACACCTGTCCTCGCCTGAAAGCGTCACCGGCCGGCATGCATGGCCGGCGGCCACCGCACCACTTCGCCGGAAAAATCCAACAAACCCAAAAAACACCAGAACTCTGATCCTCCCTTCATCATCCATCACCAATCAACCTTCTTCATCTTGCTCCGATCTTCATCCTCTCCAGATCTCCCTTCAACAAATTTCCAGAAAGACCAGATTCTTCATCAAGAATCATCAACACACCGATCATCAACAACCACCATCGGTGTTCACTTCGTTTCCAGAAATCGTTCATGCATGTATACCTTCAAGAAGCGTTTCCAGAAATTCATCAGAAACGATGAATATTCATCATCAATCTTCATACATTTTCCAGAAGTTTCTTCAAAGCTCCGCCGTGTTCGTCCGTCATTTCCAGATACCTACATTGCGCCTCCAGATTCACTTCAATACTCGTCCAGGTTCAAGTGTTCATAATCCTTCCGTCGAAGATCCTCATCAAACATTCTTCAAGGACTTAATTTCGTCCAGAAATTTCCTTCCCGTCTGATCCTCAAGAGTGTCAAGAACAGAGGTTTCCAGATTGCGATTGTTTTGGTATTCATCTGTTATGCAGGTTTGGAGACGAGGATGACTCTGAGATGGTGGAAAAAAGAGATGTTGAGAAAGATATTCAAAGATTTTGAGAACGAGAGAGTAAAGAGTTGGAGAGTGAGGGGAACAGTGACGGCGCCGTGAGAGGAGAAAGCTCGTTAGGGTTTCAGAGTGAGGGTGGAAGGAGAGGATGAGGAGATGGGTCGGGTTTGGGCTTGGAATTACGAGGCCTAGTGTTCTTTTTTTCCATCCCTCCGTTTTTGGCTGAAAGAAATGGGCCTGAGCCCAATGACGTTTCTGGCATACACACCTCCCGTTTCCACATCTCACCCCCTCCCAATTGTTTTTTTTTGAGTCCCTTATTGGGCTGGGCCCTTAGTCTGTTTTCATTATTTCTGCTAGCATTAACCCCTTTGTAAACATACCCCCTCCCCTTATTTTTCTTTTCTTTTTATATTTGGCATATATTGTTTCATGTGGAAAAATAAGTAGAAAAGATATTAAAAAAAAAAGAAGAAAAAAGAAAAGAAATATTATGAAAAAATAATAGAAAAAGAAAAGTGAAAAAATAAGAAATATTAGAAAAGAAAAGAAAAAGGAGAGAAAATATAAAAAGAATATTATGAAAAAAGGAAGGAAAATATTTGAAAAAATATTGAAAAGAGGAAAAATAGTGAGAAAAGTATGGAAAATATGTTGAAAGAAAAAAGGAGAAAATGATTGGAAAAGAATAAAAAATATTAATATAGGCTTAATATTTTTCAGAGCATTTTCTTTTAGGATATATTTCCACAGAGCTTATTTTACATCTTTTCAGAGATAGTTTAGAAGCCCACTTGTTAGGGGGCTATTTTTCATTCGATTTTTCAGGATAGGATAGGATAGTATTTCCTAGGAGATTTATTTTTCAGTATTCAACTCATTGTAACCATTTTTCAGAAGATTAATAAAACGAGATTTGAGTTGTGGTCCCGAAGTAGCCGAACTACAGCTGCTCTGATTTCTCGTACCAGACGAGAATATGTAGGCATAGGATGCGATATCCTAGCGAGCACACTAACTACTGACTTTTGTTCTCTCGCTGCTGTGCGATCGAGACTTTCCCGCTGACGACTGATGTTACCCTTTTTCTCTCTTGCCCAAGTGCACTTGAGACCGAGCCGTAGTTTTGCCCATAGGTTCCCGACCTTTGAAGCCAGTTGATTTTCTTACTGCTGTGTGAGAATACCCTGTTTAGCCGTAGTTAGCCTGAACTACGTGAAGCTCTGATCTTCCCTGCAGTGTGGAAGTACGTAGGCACGAGACGCGAGGTCTTGGCGAGCCAATTTTCCCTGTAGTCCCGAACTACGTTGACTCTGACTTTCTCTCTTGAGAATACGTAGGCATAGAGTGCGACGCTCTATCGAGTCAATTCCCTTCTGTTTAGATTTAGCAGCCGTAGATAGATTTGTTTGCATCCTTTAGACAACCCAAGCAAGCGTGGATCCCGTCGAGTACGACGGACGTGAGGGGTGCTAATACCTTCCCCTTGCGTAACCGACTCCCGAATCCAGGTTTTGGTTGCGACGACCATACCTTTCCCGTGTTGTGCGAGGTTTACTCTGAGCGTTTCCTTTCCCTCCCGTGGGATAAATAACGCACGGTGGCGACTCTTCTGTCAGCCGGCGCCGATTTTCGCAGTAGCGACAGCTGGCGACTCTGCTGGGGAATATAGCCAGATAGTTCCCTATACGAGTATCTGCTGGGGATCCAACGTCCCCTGGCTGCTAAGGACTGCGATAGTTCTTATGCATGTGGGATCCAACGTCCCCTAAGAGAGAGTCAATCCTAGCGCTTGTTTGCTTGGCTATTGGGGCTTATTTATCGATATTATCTGTTGCTGTTGGGGTGTTACGGGTGTTCTATGATGAGAGATAAGCCGGACCTGGGCTTGGAGTGCACCTTAGACTTAGAGTAGAGATTAGTGGGTGCGTACCGACTTTGCTTGTACTAGTGTCCCGCGAAATCTACACTCGGACGAGGTTCTTCTGGTTGACTTCTTTTTCTACCCTTTGGGTCGAGGGGGTTGTTTGGTCAGTTGGATTGTCGACTCCGGGAACCGATCATTTGGAAGTTAGCTAAGTGAGGCCTCTTCAGGACTTGATGATGCCACTCCTTCTGGGAATCGTATCGTCAGTCTTGAAAGTCTGTGACGCTGACGACCGCATAGGATGCCGTACCTTGTCAGATATAGGTCCATACCTGTGAGTGGGGGGGGGGGGTTTGCAGGAAACTTGACTTCAAACCTACCCGTTACTTTGGTCTTCTCTTCAGGGAACATCTCCGTCAGCAGTGCAATAGTGTTCAGAGATTTGTGTGGGGGCTGTGGTCCCGTAGTTTGCTGCATCTTGCATATCATGTGCATATCAGTGTTGCATTGCATATCATCCTCCAGCTAGCCAGAGTTCTGATCCAGCCTTTGTTTCTTGAAGGTTACTACCCGGAGTTTGGACTGAGCAGCTGTTGATTGTCAGAAGACCTGCCTAGGGGTTGAGTAGATTTAAGCAGAATCAAGCATTGAAGTCAGCTGAAGATTATTGGTAGCTATGTCTGAAGGCAATTTCCAGTCTCCTAACACCCTGACAGAGTTCACTATGGCGTCCAACCCTCTATACGATTCTATGGAATACTTCCCGCAAGTGAACAACGTTACTGCAGACCAAGTTGTACAGCCTCCTGTTGAGAACCGAGATCGACATGAACAGTTTGTTGCCCAGAATGAGCGTCTTCCTTCTGTTACCAATCAAGGTGTTGCTTTCCCTGTGATGAATTACCGAAGAGATATTCCAATGGCTGGGATGGTAGATCCAAGAGCTCTCGACTAGGCTAGAAGACTCCGAGCATTGGAAGAAGGATTGAAAGCTTTGAAAGCCAAAGATGCTGTTAACCTGGATGCTGTAGGCATGTGTTTGGTTCCTGATCTGGTGTTGCCTTATAAGTTCAAAGTGCCGAAGTTTGAGAAGTACACGGGAGATAGCTGTCCGAAGCTGCATTTGATGATGTTCTGTCGAAGAATGACTGCGTTTGCGCGAGACGACAAGTTGATGATCCATTGCTTTCAAGATAGTCTGACTGGGGCATCTTTGAGGTGGTATATGCAGTTAGAGAGAAATCAGATTCAGTCATGGATGGATTTAGCCAGAGCTTTCCTGAAGCAGTACGATTACAATTTAGACATAGCTCCCTATCGCATGCATTTGCAAGAGTTGTCTCAAGAGGACAATGAACCTATCAGGAAGTATGCTCAGAGATGGAGAGAATTTGCTGCTAGAGTGCGTCCACCGCTGTTAGACCAAGAGCTGGCAAGCATGTTTGTGGACTCCCTACAAGAACCGTACTTCAAAAGATTGCTCGGAATTCCGACAAGTTTCTCTGACGTGGTAGCATTAGGAGAACGCCTTGAGTATGCCATAAGAATTGGGAAAATTCAGATTACTTCATATGATCAAGCTGGTGAAATTGAATATCCTTGTGACTATCAGAGTGAAGAAGAAGTTGTGATCAACTCAGTCATGCCAAAGGTTGAATATCCTCGAAGCGAATCAGTGAATTTTGTTGGTTCATCATTTTATCAGAGATCAGTACCTCCTGTGGCTTGTTATACTGAACAGATAGCCGTGCCTGGGGCACCTTATCAGGAACCTTATGTCGCTTCCATTGTAAGTCAGCGAACTCGTGGCCGAGGTTATCAGAATCAGCGTCGGAATCAGAATCGACCTCGCAACAACTTGGAACGAAGGAAAGCTCCTTTTCACCCAGTGCCTATGCCGTATAGCCAGCTGCTACCATCTTTGATCCAGAAGTCTTTGGTGGAACCTAAAGCTCTTAAGCCAGTTCCAGAACCTTACCCTCCTGGGTATAATCCCCACGTTCAGTGTGGTTATCATGGTGGCTCTCCAGGGCATTCGACGGAAGATTGTAAAGCGTTTCAGGCGAAGGTACAGCAGTTGATTGACCAGGATCGCATTTCCTTTCGAGAAGGGTTTCTGTTTGTTCATCCCAGCCGCTCAGTTGTCTAAGCTCGTAGACTCGGGAAGTATTCCCCAGCAAAGAAGCCAGTGGTTCAGACAGGCGGGCGCCTCAGCATTTGCAGTCCTCAGACTTTATATCATTTGCATTTGTAGCTTCTTTTCTGTTAGTTACTACTTGCTTTTAAACATTGTATGTTTCGAATGGTGATAATAATAAAGTGACTATGCATTTTTCTGAATTAATCATGTCGCTGTCGCTCATTTATTGCATTGCACTGACACTTGCATTTTATTCACTCCACTTTATCCCTGTGACTAGCAAAGATTGGAAGGAGGATGACGAAACTAAACTCATAACCAATGATTGTATGCTTTCAGATAAGACCGTACTGATGACGTACAAGGCATTGTTTTAAATTCCCCAAACACTGGAGATATAAGGAGTTAGTCCCTTGTTAACCACTTCGAGGCAGGAAGTAGAAGTTTTTTCGGACTTTTAAACCCTCACATCTTAACCCGGGGCAGGGTAGTTGTCAGTTGGCTTGACCAAGCATTCAAGTCTTACAGAGGAGTGTTGTCTTTCGAGGATCAATATCAGTTTATACCTTTCAAGAGGTCATACCTCACCAGTCAGGAGTGAGACAGTTACAATCCTTTCGGAGCAATCAAGACAACCAGTGTCACACGACTTTGTTCCAAAAGAAAGAAAGAAAGAAAGCCCGCTAAGTATAAAGAAAGAAAAAGCCGGAAGGCTAATACTTAGGCAAAAATCAGGGCATCCCGCTGGACTTCAAAAGAAACCGAAGAATCGAAAAGAACTCAAAATGAGTCAGTCCAGGCAAAAATTAGGGAATCAAAAGAATGAAAAAGAAGGGATAAAAAGAAATTTTCCCCAGCAAATCACAAAGTCGTGTACACAGACACCGAAAGCGAAGAAGGAGTAACTATCGCTCTGGAAGAAAAGCTTGTGAATTCCTTAATTGTGGCCCTTACCATTCAGCATACTTCTCGAAGAGGCGAGTGCTTGTGCCAGGTTAACTGAACCTTAGGATCAGAGATCATCACGTAGACGGGGTGGGTACAAATCAAATTTGAGCCAAATATCCTTTGCTTCACGAACCGTGAACCCGACCACGATACAACCCTTAAAAGACCTAATTGAGGTAGGGTTAGTCTGAAGCGCATGACGATAAGGTTGAGTAACCTGACTCCTTCTTGACTTGCTAGTCACATCCTTGTTGTATTTTTCACTGACCACGTAAGCACTACGTTTGAACTTTGTTTCATTCGTCACTCATAATCATTGCATGTAAATGAGTGACAGCTCAAATTTTTTCAAAAATCTGCATAACCACTGCATTAAGATTGCCATTCATGAACAGACAGTTTTAATTGCAGGTTAGTAGTTGACACGAAAGAAATTCCAGCAGGGAATAATCGAGCAGGACTGAGTAATTCAGCAGTCTGAATCAGAATGGTGTATGTTGTGAAGCCTAGTGAATCAGAGGCATGGATTTCCAGTAAGTTCAGTATCAGTTAGTCTGAGGACAAGTCCCTAAGCTTCAGTTGATCAGGGGCAGTTTGTGTGAGGAGCAGTTGAGCAGAAGTGAGTCTTCTCGAGAGCCAATCAGGGGCAATTATACAGAGCGTGGAGATTTGAAAGCAGATACTTCCAGTGGATAATCAGATCGGGTTAAGTCGCTAGAACGCTCATTCAGGGGAAAGTCATCGCAGCGAGTGTTGAAACCAGCTGGGTTGATAGGTGTTTAATGGAGTTTGAATTCTGTTGTCGTACAGATACCGGGGCAAATATTCTCGAAGTCGTCTCGTAGCAAGCTGTTCAGGGCGAGTATTCTTAGGAGTTAGACTGGGGCAAGTTGTTCAAGCCAGTCTGTTTATCCCCAGCCGGAGTCGAGTATCGGGGAATCATGTCAATACCCTTATCAAAAGCATCAGCATTCCGAAAAGGCCGTGTTGTCGTTGGATCATTATCCTACAGTCTAAACCTGTTGCGTGTCAGTAACCAGTCGTTTCCAAAGTCCAGTTCTTGCCTGGCAAACCGGTAACCAGTTCTCGTCTAGCCCACCCTTCTGTAAGCATCAGTTCCCGTCTGGTGCAGTTTATCGTAAGCATCAGTTCCCGTCTGGTGCAGTTTATTGTAAGCATCAGGTCCCGTCTGGTGCAGTTTATTGTAACCAGTTCTCGTCTGGTACATGTCATCGCGTAATCAGTTCTCGTCTGATCATCGTGTGTTTCTAACCTATGTGTTATACCAGTTCTCGTCTGGTATATGTCAGCTTTCAATCAGTTCTCGCCTGGTTGTCTATGCCTCAGTCTGTTATTCCAGTCAGCCCCGTCTGACGTTCAAATGCAAAAATCAATGTTTGTTCAATTTACCTCACCTATCGGTTCTCGCCTGGTAGTCTATCTTTGAATGCTAGTTCTCGTCTAGTATTTTCCATATCTTCCACTGTGTACATAATCCACGTTTATCCTAAACCAGAAAAAAGCGCAAAAACCTAAAAGTACCTGACACAGTAATTCCCAATGACTCGCATGTTGCCATGTTCCCCGATACGAAGCTCGACGGATACCAGTGCCCCGAGCAATGTTGAATTCCTTGCGGATGTTGTTAAATCAGAATTGCTAATCTTCAGCAGATGAAAGTTGCGTATTATCCCCGGAAAAGTCGAGATTGTATTTTACCCCGTATCAGAATAGGATCAGGAGTGTCCTCAGTAGATTAAGATTGATATCCGTGATAGTAGGGGCATTTCCAGCAGTGTGCTACACGTAATCAATCCCAGTTTGGGTCAATCCCCACATAATGCAATTAGTAGCCAATGGTTTGAAGAAAGCATCCCCAAGCAGAGTTGTTTCTTTCCCAATGAAGTCGCCAAGCAGGGTTGCCTTTGCATTTCTCCAGCAGGACGGTTATCCCCAGCGGATTTGATTTCCCGTTTCTAGCATTTATTTTGCTGAAATGGTTCTGTGACTTCGGGTCATCTCCAGTAGAGTTGACGTTGCCTTCGGCATTTATTTTGCCAAGCGGTTTTCAGACCTGGTGTTCTCTGGCAGCTCGAGCTTGCATTTGCATTTGCATATATAGTCATTGCATCTATCAAGCATATAGTGTATCCATGTCGTCCGGGCATCGCATTTTCAAACAGAACGCATAGCATTTACATGTCATATAGGGCATTGCATTATTCTCAAGCATACGCATGTCGAAATATGGACCAGGATGGTTACCTATTGGATTTCGAATTTGTTCACCTGCAGAGTTGTGTGTGGTTAAGCTTCTCTACTTCCCCAGCGGAGTGACTTCTTCATATTTGGTTGTTACGTCAGCATCGGAAAAAACAACAACAACAGAGATTGACATATATCAGGCTTCTGAAGCTGCCGCCTTCATCAGAATAGGTGTCAGGCAGTTCAATTCAGAATTCCCCAGGAGAGTTTCCTCAGGTTCGCCGTGAACCAGGAATCGACAGAAAAATCCCATGACAGATGGGAAGGTGTTTGCTTTGCGAAGCATTATTCCAATACTTGTGGCGTCACACAGGTGATTGGCAAGGAGAAGAAAATTTATCAGAAAATTGACCAGTTGTTGCCGTGACAACCAAACTTCAGTTTATTAGAGGCTATTCCTCAAGCAGTTTTGCAGCATATTCCCGCGGTTGGCAAATTTCAGGGTTCCATTTGTATTCAACCGTCATCTACCTTTGAATGTTTGAAGGCTGAGCGCTCTTCAACCATTCAGGTCCAAGCCGCTTGAATAGGGGCAGTTGTTGCACCCTAAAATTTGACCAACCGGGTCCCGTATCTGGCTCGATGTTTCGACGCATGACCGCATTCGCATCTGCATATCGCATACAGTACATTTTTCATTTGTTTTGATTTTATCGGGATCACAGCTCTCGTCTCGTGTTTCAGGTGTTTTTTATCAGTTCAGATAGGTAGAATCGTATTTTTGGGATATTTCGGTGCCCGTTTATTTTTACCGGCTATTTTCATGCGCTCTCGCGGTGTTATGTGTCGTTCGGTGCTTATTTTGTTCCTCTGGGAATTATTGTGATTTTTCTGGATTTTATTGGCCATTTTTTTTAGGGTTTAAATAGCTTTTAAATCATTTTTAGGAGTTAATAGGATTTTTAATTCTTTTTAAATAGATTTTTAATCATTTTAGGAGTTAATAGATTTTTTAGGATAATATAGAATTTTTAGAATATTAATGGCTTTTTTAATAGTTTTAAATAGTTTTTTTAATCTTTTTTGATATAGATTTTTCCTTATTAAATAAATGGTTTTTGTTAATAGAAATTAAATGTTTTTAATTTTAGATATAGAATGATAATAGATTTTTTCTTTTATTAGTAAATAGAGTTTAATAGAAAATATAGTTTTTATAGGATTTTAAATAGCATTTTAATAGAATAGATTTATTTTCTCTTAATATAGAATATAGATTTTTCATTTTAATAAATGAATAGATTTTTCTTTAATAGATATTATAGAATTAATAGGTTTTTGAATATTAGATTTAATTAGAAGTAGTTAGCAATTAATTCAATTAGCTATCTTAATCCAGCATTAGTGTTAATCCTTGGTTAATCCATTTCAGTTTTTGAAGTTTTTAATCAGTTGTTCGTTAGGCCCATATCAGAAAAAAAAGCCAATTCAAAGTCCTTTGGTCCAGAAGTTCAGTTAATGTCCAGCAATCTCCAGCAGCTTCTAGAAACATCCAGAAGCGTCCAAAGACCCATGTGTATAAAAGCTTCAGTCTCAGCGCCACGTGTATGAAGGAGAAGAGGCCCCACGTTTTCACCTCACGTCACGCCACGCCATCACAGACCCACTCCTCTCACTCTGCCACCCAGTGCCACACGTGGCGTCCATGCAAAGACTCACCCCGCTCACCCCTACACGCGTCCACCATGCGTTAACCTCCTCCACTTTTGACGCCACGTGCCTCCACACCTGTCCTCGCCTGAAAGCGTCACCGGTCGGCATGCATGGCCGGCGGCCACCGCACCACTTCGCCGGAAAAATCCAACAAACCCAGAAAACACCAGAACTCTGATCCTCCCTTCATCATCCATCACCGATCAACCTTCTTCATCTTGCTCCGATCTTCATCCTCTCCAGATCTCCGTTCAACAAATTTCCAGAAAGACCAGATTCTTCATCAAGAATCATCAACACACCGATCATCAACAACCACCATCGGTGTTCACTTCGTTTCCAGAAATCGTTCATGCATGTATACCTTCAAGAAGCGTTTCCAGAAATTCATCAGAAACGATGAATATTCATCATCAATCTTCATACATTTTCCAGAAGTTTCTTCAAAGCTCCGCCGTGTTCGTCCGTCATTTCCAGATACCTACATTGCGCCTCCAGATTCACTTCAATACTCGTCCAGGTTCAAGTGTTCATCATCCTTCTGTCGAAGATCCTCATCAAACATTCTTCAAGGACTTAATTTCGTCCAGAAATTTCCTTTCCGTCTGATCCTCAAGAGTGTCAAGAACAGAGGTTTCCAGATTGCGATTGTTTTGGTATTCATCTATTATGCAGGTTTGGAGACGAGGATGACTCTGAGATGGTGGAAAAAAGAGATGTTGAGAAAGATATTCAAAGATTTTGAGAACGAGAGAGTAAAGAGTTGGAGAGTGAGGGGAACAGTGACGGCGCCGTGAGAGGAGAAAGCTCGCTAGGGTTTCAGAGTGAGGGTGGAAGGAGAGGATGAGGAGATGGGTCGGGTTTGGGCTTGGAATTACGAGGCCCAGTGTTCTTTTTTTCCATCCCTCCGTTTTTGGCTGAAAGAAATGGGCCTGAGCCCAATGACGTTTCTGGCATACACACCTCCCGTTTCCACATCTCACCCCCTCCCAATTGTTTTTTTTTTAGTCCCTTATTGGGCTGGGCCCTTAGTCTGTTTTCATTATTTCTGCTAGCATTAACCCCTTTGTAAACATACCCCCTCCCCTTATTTTTCTTTTCTTTTTATATTTGGCATATATTGTTTCATGTGGAAAAATAAGTAGAAAAGATATTAAAAAAAAAGAAGAAAAAAGAAAAGAAATATTATGAAAAAATAATAGAAAAAGAAAAGTGAAAAAATAAGAAATATTAGAAAAGAAAAGAAAAAGGAGAGAAAATATAAAAAGAATATTATGAAAAAAGGTAGGAAAATATTTGAAAAAATATTGAAAAGAGGAAAAATAGTGAGAAAAGTATGGAAAATATGTTGAAAGAAAAAAGGAGAAAATGATTGGAAAAGAATAAAAAATATTAGTATAGGCTTAATATTTTTCAGAGCATTTTCTTTTAGGATATATTTCCACAGAGCTTATTTTACATCTTTTCAGAGATAGTTTAGAAGCCCACTTGTTAGGGGGCTATTTTTCATTCGATTTTTTAGGATAGGATAGGATAGTATTTCCTAGGAGATTTATTTTTCAGTATTCAACTCATTGTAACCATTTTTCAGAAGATTAATAAAACGAGATTTGAGCTGTGGTCCCGAAGTAGCCAAACTACAGCTGCTCTGATTTCTCATACCAGACGAGAATATGTAGGCATAGGATGCGATATCCTAGCGAGCACACTAACTACTGACTTTTATTCTCTCGCTGCTGTGCGATCGAGACTTTCCCGCTGACGACTGATGTTACCCTTTTTCTCTCTTGCTCAAGTGCACTTGAGACCGAGCCGTAGTTTTGCCCATAGGTTCCCGACCTTTGAAGCCAGTTGATTTTCTTACTGCTGTGTGAGAATACCCTGTTTAGCCGTAGTTAGCCTGAACTACGTGAAGCTCTGATCTTCCCTGCAGTGTGGAAGTACGTAGGCACGAGACGCGAGGTCTTGGCGAGCCAATTTTCCCTGTAGTCCCGAACTACGTTGACTCTGACTTTCTCTCTTGAGAATACGTAGGCATAGAGTGCGACGCTCTATCGAGTCAATTCCCTTCTGTTTAGATTTAGCAGCCGTAGATAGATTTGTTTGCATCCTTTAGACAACCCAAGCAAGCGTGGATCCCGTCGAGTACGACGGACGTGAGGGGTGCTAATACCTTCCCCTTGCGTAACCGACTCCCGAATCCAGGTTTTGGTTGCGACGACCATACCTTTCCCGTGTTGTGCGAGGTTTACTCTGAGCGTTTCCTTTCCCTCCCGTGGGATAAATAACGCACGGTGGCGACTCTTCTGTCAGCCGGGGCCGATTTTCGCAGTAGCGACACAATGCAGCAATACAAGCGAGGCAAGGGAGTCCTGCTCAACCTCGAACCTGGGAAAACAACAGGCAAAGTGAATCAACATTCAATTCAAACCTAAGGGGGCAAGCTACACAAGCCAACAAACAATACAGAAAACAAAAACCCAAAGCAGAGGAGGCAACCCAAGCAGCAGCGTCAAACTCCTACAATAAACAGCACAAGCAACAGCTCTGACAACAACAAGTTGATTAAACAACAAAAAGTTGACAGCAACAACCTTCATCTTCATGAATAGCTCCTATCTTCAAGCTTCAATGAACTTTCAATCTTCAACAAGCACCAAGCTTCAACAAGCTTCAAACTTCAACAAGCAACCAACTTAAACCAGCAAACTTCAACCAGTAAACAACTTCAACAAGCTCCTAACTTCATCTTCAACAAGCAGCAAAACCCTAGCTTCAACAAGCAACCAGCTTCAACAAGCACAAACTTCATTCTCAACAAGCTTCAACAAGCAACCTCCAAGGGAGAATCAATTAACAAGATCGGGTTGAAATGTTAAGTAACTTAATGACAACCAAAGGAAGCCACTAAGAACTTCACATTATAAGAGAATGGCATCCTCAAAGTTCTACTCTTAAAGCATGCCACTCATCCCTCCAAAGGAGATATGTGACTTCTTTAAGAGGACTTTATGTCATTGGATTGAATGGAGATGAACAATATACTCCATGTTTGAAGAAACAAGCAAAACTAATCTAATGCTCTTCCTAAAACCCTAGTTTTCCTAAGTTCCTGACCAAGCTTCCACAAGATGAGAAATTATTCATGTCCAAGCTTCTTCAAGCACTCCAAAGCCTCTTCAAGTTGTCTTCATCTTCATCCAAGCACAAGAGCACCACCACCCTAATCTAAGGGGAACTATTGAAATGAACTAGTCAATTTAGTGTGTTAGAAACACCTAAATGTTAGTCTTAAAACTAAATCTAATTAAAATACCAAAAGTGATTGTAAAATCCTATAAAAACTTTTAAGGGTTCCTAAACCTCTTAAGAATCTCTCATACAAAAACCAGGGTTTAACCATTCATTAAGACCTAAAACTATGCCCTAAACCTAAGGGTACTATCTTAAAACCTTAAAATTACAACACCTAATGTTTAGTGTTCAAACTGGACTAAAAATCTCTCACAAAATTATGAGAAAATTGCTAGAGGTACATGCATCTCTAAGCTAACTAATCCAAAAAGAATCACCTAAAAATTATCCACCAATCTCCCATACTAAAATCAACAAGAACAAACACCAAACCAAAATAAATTTAAAAGCAATTAAAATACAAAATTGCAATTAAAAAATAAAATGCATGAATTAATAAAATTTTAACCCTATTAAATTCTAGACTCTTTAAGGAGTCAGGGGAAAAAATCTAACCTAAAAAGACTAATTTTTCTATTTATGGTGAATTAATTTCTAACCTATATGCAAACATAAAAAAATTAAAAGAAAAATACAGAAAATTGACAAAAGCGCGTGCCAGATAGCAATTGTATCCAGTGGTAATCCAGGCTGGGCCCAAAGGGGGGGTGTTGGTAGCAAGCGAAGAACTAAGCCCAAAACAATTAAAAGAAACTCAGGAAAAATGAATGGAAATTGAGAAACGTTTGTGGCAAATAGCAAGACTTCTACGTTCCTATTCCCTCATGGGCCTAAAGCAGGGTGTGAAAAGCAAGCAATGACTAAGGCCCATCCAATTACCATTAAGTGAAACGGTGAGTTTCAATCTAAACTCAACTCTTCAGAAATTGAAATGAAATCTTGGCCGTGTAATCATGCTTCCAGTCAATAGTCAAACGCAAATCAATGGCAAGAGATTCATCTTCTCCAAATATTCAAATATGAGAGGGAATGCTTGGGACGGTGGCCTGAGACACAGAGCCACCGTCGTCTCCGGTGAGAGGTCCCCAAAACGCACCAAACAACAGAACTAAACATCCTATCCTACTCAAAATCAACCCCTGAGCACGAATATGATCTCCAATTCCATTGATTCTCATCCTAACTTCAAAACCGATTGAAAGTTTCAGAAGATCACCCCAACTCCAATGTCACGATTCTTGAAATTAACAAGCCTAATGTCATCTACACGTTTCAGTCATCAATTCTAACTATCTAACCACCATTAATACCTCAAGAATCAAGAGTTATGCGCTTCAACAGAAAACTTGCCATGCCTAGTTTTGTCTCTAAACACTCCAATTTTGTACTGAAATCCATCCTAGCATTATCACCAATCTATCCTCATATCAAAACCTAAGCAATTCACTACAAATTATGCTGAAAGTTGGAAAATGCAAACCTGGTAAAAATGGATGAACAGAGGGTGATTTTGCTCGATTCAAGCTCCAATCTTCTCCAGAATCACTCAAGAACCACTTCCCAAACTTCTACAATGATCAATTTGCCTTGAACTTCCCTCTATCTCCAAACTCGATTCTGATATGCAATGAAGAAATTTCAATGGCTTCCTCTCGATTCTCTTCACTTCTTGCCCAAAAAACCATCTGAACACATTGCAAATGTTATATAGAAGTGATTGGAACACTCTAGAACTTTATGTAACTAACCAAATGAGAAATTGAAAATCTCATGCTCCTTGAAAAACTCATATGCCACAGTTGCGAATTGCTCTGTTCTAGCTCTCAATTTCACTTGAATTTCTCATCTCATGACATTTTGAAATGAATGGCAATGGTATCTCCCTTGTTTCTGATCCAAAGGCAATGAATTGATGTGTTACTTCCATCTTAAGTTACAAAAGGGAAGTATGTGAAAATGGCCTCAAATGCAAAATGTGCTATTGCCATCCTTCTCCAAATGTGTTTTCTGATAAAAATGACCTATAATATGAGCTTGTTTGTGTCGCTTGCGCGAAAATAAGGTGTCGGCATGACAGAAAAGCGCCACCTTTCGTTATTTATCCCTCAGAGCGGGAAAGGAAACGATCGGAAAAACCTGACGAATAAGGGTAAGACAAGGTCATCGCAACCGTTGTCTGGGTTCGGGAGTCGGTTACGCAAGGGGAAGGTATTAGCACCCCTCACGTCCGTCGTACTCGACGGGATCCTCGCTTGTTTGTTTACTTGGACGGGTTGGTTATAATCTATCTACCTATCAAGGCTGGCTGAAAAAAGAAAAGAAAAATGACTCGGCAAAGCGTCGCACTTTATGCCTACGTATTCTCATCAGAGAATGAGAAATCAGAGTCAACGTAGTTCGGCCTACGAAGGATTATGGGGAAGGTTGCTCGCTAGGACGTCGCATCCTATGCCTACGTACTTTCATCTGGTATGAAAGATCAGAGCAAACGTAGTTCGGGTAACTACGGGTTATCTCCTAAAAGAAGTGTTTTTTATTGTGTTTGCGATCTCAACCGCACTAGAGACTATGACCTGAGAGTGAATACGTCGCATGTCACCCAAAGGGTACCATACTAGTCATCCAATCTCAGATAGCTTAAGGCTCGTAACGTACGAAAGAAATCATTCATGATTACTGTATCTTAAACTGCTTTGAGATGAGAAGAGAACAGGCCCAACTAGGAGGGAGACTATCAAGTCCTACTGTTGACATGCCAGGGATTCATCCTATGGTCGAGGTTTAAACAGGGAACTCCTAGATGTTGTCATGCATAGGTTTCAACCTAAAAGTCTATCATCAAATCCTCATCAGAGGAAATGAGAGTCCTAAGGGATCATGTCAATGATACACCAAAACAGACAAAAGCATCAGCTTTAACAGTAAAATGCATGCAATGCAAGTGAGGGAGGAAATGTGTGTGGGGCTTCAGCCTCCACAAGCTCGTCTCGACCTCAAGCCAGTCATGAAATAACAGTAATCATACTGAAAAATAAACAACATGCTATCAAGCAATGAACAAATAAAAGAAATGAAGTGCCATCAGGCAAACAAAACACATGCTTGAGAAAGAAAGAATCTACTCTCTAATCCTAATCCTAACACAGAATCCTGATCAAATCTAAGCAAAGCCCTAAAGCAAAACCCTAAACAAGAGAAAACAATCCCAGTCTTCAAGCTTCAGAACAAGCTTACCAAAGAAAGGGAGCTAAGTAAGCAGACTCATAGTGTCTTCCTCAGGAAAGCACTAGGAGGTGTATACTCAGGAATCATACCCTATGTTGCTCAACCACTGTGATCAGTTTACATTCCTCCTCAGGAGAAACTAAACTCACAATCAGGCTCCAACATCACTGGATATTTAGGAAATCCTATCTGAACTAGTGGAACTAAATGAACAGACTCATAGGACCTTCCTCAGGAAAGTACTAGGAGGCTTCCACTTAGGAGTTGTATCCCATGTGGTTCAACAACATGTGATCAGTTTACCTTCCTCCTCAGGAGAAACTAAACTCACAAGTTGGCTCCTACATCCTTGGATACTTAAGAAATCCTAGACAAACTAAGGGAACTAAGTGAATAGACCCATAGGACCTTCCTCAGGAAAGTACTAGGAGGCTTCCACTTAGGAATTGTATCCCATGTGGCTCAACAACATGTGATCAGTTTATATTCCTCCTCAGGAGAAATTAAACTCACAAGTTGGCTCCAACATCATTGGATACTTGAGAAAGAGGTGAGAAGAAAGAATGAAAGTCATTCATAGTGCCTTCCTCAGGAAAGTACCATGAACTTCCTTCAAACTTCAGGATCTCAAACCTCACAGACAGGGAATAAGCTCCAAGCTCTGGGTCTCTGAGTCTTGATCTACAATCTTCTCTTCATCATGCTCTCCAACAAGATCTTCAAAATAACACAAGCCCCACAACAAATCCCCCACAATAAACCCCAGAGATGAACAGATAGCCACAGGACAGACAAAATCATCAGTCAACTTCAGAAAATACCTGAAAATACTAAACCAAGGGGAAAATTCTAACAACTATCCACAAGGGTCTACAACATTTATCCATAACATCCACATATGCCCCTACCCAAAAATCAAGACAAAACTATCTAAAGAAAATGAATTTCCTCACCTATGCATAACCTAAACCCTAATTAGGCACCCTAATTCTAACCTAATTAGACTAACCAAATTTTAATCTAAAAATCAAGAATTAAATCCTATGGGGAACTATGATTCAATATCTAATCACACCAAAAAGAATGAGTTAAAAAGACTAAAGGAAGGTCTTAAAAGAAATTCTACAAAATTGGATACCAAACTAAACATATTAAAAAGCTATTAAAATGAAAAATATACTAAAAATATGAAAAGAAAATAAAATGGAAATTTTATTTATTTATAATTTTCTAGACAAATTCACTAACCTATAGAAAAAACAAGAATTGAAAAATATTTAATTTTCTATTTTTTATGAATTTTTAAAGTGCAAGAAAATTAAAGGAATTAAAATAAAAGAATATAAGAAATAAAGGGGAGGGGGTGATAACAGCAAGACACGCTAGTTAAAATACTGAATGGGCTGCAAAGGGGGGGGGGGTGCAGATAGCATGCTGGATAAGCCCATACGCGCTTCATTTAACAAAACGGTGCGCTTAGCTGCTTTGAATTTCCATCCGCTTTGTTCAATTAATCTGGGCCATTGGATTAGAGTAATAGGTCAAGCATTTCAGAAAGATCCAACGGACGCCAATCATCGTCCCCAAATACCTAGGGTTTCAGGCGCAGCCTCCATGCATGGTTTTTCTTCTTGCTCGTTCTCTCTCCACACTTGACGAAATTCAACAATTCCAAAAAGGAAAATGATCTACTGATTACAAGGAACAAAACTGCACGCGTGATTTTCATTAATTCTCCTTGAATCATTCAAACAGAAAGCTTCAAAGCTTGGGTACCACCATATTTCTCTGAAATCAGTTCTTCTAAAACTCAAAATTAATGACCCAATCTTGTTCTACACGTTATGCTTATCACAATGAGCTATCAATCGTGCATTAAAACCTAACATCCAGCCTATTCTTGATCATGAAAGATTCTTGCACCTGCTATGAAACTCCATGAAATGCCCCCTAATTCTCAGGATTTGATCACCTATCCTATCTTAACAATCCTATACCTAAAGAACTAACAGAAAACACATAAATAAGGGGAAAGGGAGAAGAATCTCAACCTGTCAAGAAGTGATGGTGGAGGTATGTAGAGAAGGTTGCAAGCCTTGTGGTTGCTTCAGGATGATCCTCCAATGGTGGATTTGCTACTGTTTGCAAGAACTTTGATGGATGAAGCCTCTAACAATCAACTCGTGGCTTTGCTTGTTCTTGAATAATGCTTGAAACCCTCACTTTTCTCTCACTTTCTCCACTCAATTCTCCAACTCTCACCAACCTTTAATCACACTTTGATCCACCCTTTTTATAATAATCCATGGAAACTTCTAGATCCTTCTAGAATGAGCTAGAAAGTGCTTGAAAATCTCATGTGATGATAAGTGGTATATCTCATATCTCATGCCCTACCTTGTAATTTTGTGCCAAAATACCTTTACATGAGATATTGAGAAGATATGTGTGAAAAACAAGCTTACCTTTGGCTTATGTTGAGTTTTGCAAAGGTGCCTTAATATGCAGGTATGAGAATTACAAAGCATGTTCCATTTTAAAGCCTCAAATGAAAATTGTGTTTAAACCAATGTTTTTAGAATGATGTTTCCAATCAAAATGATATATTGGATGACCTATTTTGGATTCCTAGATCTTCCAAACCAATTTTCAAATTCAACTTTTTAAACTTATAAGCCATTTTTAGTTCAAATTTACCAAACTTTGTCATTCCATGCTATGAGCTTTTCCAACAATTCATGACCTTCTTTCTAGACTTAAAATCACATTTTGAACAACTTTCATGTTTTGAGTTTTTCCATTTGAGGCTTGGAAATAGGAGATATGGCCTTTGCTTAAAATGACCTATAACTGCCAAATGACCAAAATACCCCTGTCTTATTCAAACCATAAGTTGAGTTCTACAAATCCTATCAAGGACTTCTACCACTCAAATTAAATCTAAGAAGATGCTATTAAACATTCATGTTGACCAAGAGATCATAGGAATCATCCTACTAGGGCAAAAGTTGTCTGCAAGTTGGGTGACTTTCAAGGACCCAGATTCACATACCTCTGTTGACCTGTAATTTGTCAAAACCATAACTTGAGCTCTGCAAATCCTATCAAGGACTTCCACCACTCAAATTAAAGCTAAGAACAGGCTCTACAACATTCATGTTGTGGGGAAGATGAGATATCAATCACATCTAGAGCTAAAACTGCCTGGAAGATAGGGATCAAACTAGGGTTTTTTCACTGACAATCCTCAGAAACCGTAACTCAAAACTTTCTCAAAATCCTCAATCATGATGAGTTGGTCTAGGAATCATCCTTATAACATCTCTATGCATCATTCCATGATCTCATGGCCCTTGGATTAGGTCTCAACCTTCTCCAAATTTTCAGTTATCCTAGGGTTGACCCAGTCAAAACCCTAATTCTACCATTCATGGTTGAATCTTCTGATTTCTTGCACAATGACTTCTCTGGGCTTCATTATGGCTATCAAGACATCTCATAGGCTTTCTCAAAACATTAATTTCATTCTCAAAGTCTCAGAATCATCTGGGGAGCACCCACAACTCTCAATCTATGAAGCACACAACCCTGGTTTCAACCAACTCCTCTGAGGATCTCTTGAACTTTCTGATGAAGGTATCAACCTTCAAACACTCAGTGAATAAATAATTGTTGGTCAAATTTTGGGGTGCAACAGTTTGGACACAAATCATTAAATTCCATTTTTTGGCCTTTTAATGACTTTAATTTCTTCCTTTCAAAGCCATTTCAAATGATTTTGTGTTCCAAGCCAATCCAAGCTCTCATGACCACTTGGTTGAACTCAAAACATCATTTTGAACAAGTTTCATGTTGAACAATTTTCCATTTGAAGCTTGCAAGTTGGAGTTATGGACCTATAATCCAAAGTGACCTATAATCTCACTTTCCCAAAATACCCCTGGCTTGCAAAGATCATAACTTGAGTTCTACAAATCCTATAAAGGACTTCTAGTACTCTATGGAAATCTAAGAGGATAAGGCACAAAGTTCATGTTGACCAAAAGTCAATTTGAAAACTCCTTGAAGGGAAAAAGTTGCTTGGAAGTCAAGTGACTTTCACAGATAAATTTCATAGCCATCTGATGACTTGTAACTTGTCTGGACCATAACTTGAGTTCTACAAATCCCCTTGAGGACTTCTAGTACTCAAATTAAAGGTATTGAGATGATCTACAAGTTTTATGTTGGCCAAAGATCCATTTGAAGCTTGTATTTTGACTTATGTGGCTTTGAAGTTGGGCACTAAACAAGGGATTTTACACTGAAACCCTAATTTAGCAACTTCCCACATTCTTGATTCTTCTTTGCTTGATCTTGGCACAACACCACACATGTATCAACATACCAATCCATGAACCCCATGACCTCAAATTAGGATTTGATGCTCTCCCATTTGCACAATTGAACTAGGATTGACCAGTTGACTGCACCTCAATTGTGGCTTTTATACTTGAATCAATGACTTGCCCCAGCTTCAATGTGGCCCTCTAGGAATTCCATGAGATCCATACACACCTCAAATTCACATTCCATGTTTCACATCCCACTGATGATTCTCAATATTCCTCAAGATAGGAGCAAAACCCACATGTAGGCACTCAACTTCTCAAGACTTCAAATCACTTCTTGATGGCCTGGATGACTTCTCATACTTGGATAAGACCTCTTGCTAGGCTTCTTCTGATAAGAATCACACTTGATCCCCTGTTGGATGAGTGATATGCTATGATATGCAAATGATTAGAACTATGTGAATGATGCAATGAAACATAGATCAGGCAAGAAAAGGTTGAGCAAATTTTGGGGTGCAACAGGTGTCCGCGCAGGAAAGTTCCTCGGCTACTACCTGACCGAGAGTGGGATCGAGGCAAATCCGGACAAATGCCACGCCTTTTCGGAAATCACCACACCCACCACGAAGAATTCAATCCAATCCCTCAACGGCGTGCTCACCTCACTTTCCCAGTTCATCGCCAAGTCCGCCCAGCACGCCCTACCCTTCTTCAAACTACTCAGGAAGGAGACCACATTCGAATGGACAGAGGAATGCGAGCAAGCCCTCCGCCACCTCAAACGCGTCTTATTTGAACCATCGGTGCTGACACGTCCCGTGATGGGCGAAACCCTATACCTATATCTGGTCGTGACTAACGAGGCCGTCAGCGCCATGTCATCAGAGAAACCGAGGAGGGCCAAAAACCAATCTAGTTCACGAGCAAAGCCCTCCACGTTCCCGAAGTCCGATACCAGCTGATCGAGAAAGTCGCCCTAGCCCTCATCACCGCAGCGCGACGGCTCCGGCATTACTTCCTCGCATACATCGTTGTGCTCCGCACCGATCAGCCCATCCGCCAGCTCCTCGGCCGACCCGACATGGCCGGACGCATGCTGAAATGGTCGTTAGAACTATTTGAGTTCGACATCATCTACGAAGGCCGGAAAGCCATCAAAGCTCAAGCCCTGGCCGACTTCGTTGCCGAGATGACCTCTTCACCCGACCCCACCACCGGGAGCCACATCTGGACCATTTTTGTGGACGGCTCCTCCAACTCCACGGGAAGCGGAGCCGGCATCATCCTCGACAACAACGAGGGCACCCTCATCGAGGTCTCCCTCACCCTGGCCTTCCCGACGACTAACAACCAAGCTGAGTACGAAGCGTTCCTGGCCGGACTTCGCCTGGCATCATACCTCGGGGCCAGAGACATCAGAATCTACACAGATTCCCAACTAGTCACTTCGCAAGTACGAGGAGAATATCAAGCGAAAAACGACAACCTCGCCGAGTACTTATCACTTATCACCGAAAAACTGCAAAGTTTCGACTCCGCGGAGATTCAGCACGTCCCGCGCGAGCAGAACACCCGCACTGATACCCTCTCAAAGTTGGCGAGCACTAAAAAGCGAGGAGGCCACAAGTCGGTCATCCAAGAAGTCTTATCACAACCGAGCACCAAAGCGACCACCGCCCCGCTCGACATCAACGCCATATGAGATACCGACTGTTGGAGATACCGACTGTTGGATGACACCACTACACACCTACCTCAGCACCGGCCGCCTACCAGCCGACTCTAAAGAGGCAAGAGCAACCAAGCAACGAGCCTGCTCGTACGTCCTCCTCGAAGGCAAACTATATCGCCGAGGCTTCGCGATCCCACTCCTCAAATTCATCGACAACTCCCAGAGTGCAGCCGTCCTAGAGGAAATCCACGAGGGCATCAACGCGCAGCACCTCGAAGGACGATCCCTGGCGAGAAAGGCTCTACGAGCAGGCTACTACTGGCCCTCGACGCAAACGGACGCGAAGGAACACGTCAAACGATGTGACAAATGCCAAAGACACGGGGACATGCACCTCGCCCCACCAACTGAACTCAAATCCCTCTCCTCCCCGTGGCCATTCGCCTGGTGGGGGTTAGACATCCTCGGGCCCTTCACCCTGGGGTCCTATCAGAACAAGTACCTCATCGTGGGCGTAGACTACTTCACCAAATGGATCGAAGCCGAAGCCCTGGCCAAAATCACGGCCCACAACATACTCCGATTCTATAAACGAAACATCCTCGCAAGATTCGGGGTCCCGCTCGCCATTGTCACCGACAATGGCACACAATTCACGTACAAAAACTTCCGCGACTTCGTCACCAAGCTTGGAACCAAACACCACTTCACCTCGGTCGAGCAACCCCAGACAAATGGCCAGGCAGAATCTGCGAACAGGGTCATCCTCAGGGGACTCAAACGACGACTCGGTGACGCAAAGCGAGCATGGGTCGAGGAGCTCCACAGCGTCCTCTGGGCATACCGCACTACTCCCCACTCAACCACGGGGGAAACCCCATTCCACCTCACGTATGGAACCGAAGCCGCGATACCGGTCGAGATACGCGAGCCATCCAGACGAACTGAAGCTCCCCTCGACACCAACGACAATGACGACGCCTTACGTGAAGAGCTCGATCTCGTCGAAGAGATTCGCTCAGGAGCAGCAATCCGGGAAGCCCGACTGAAACAGCAGGTGGCACTTCGCCACGACAACAAAGTTCTCAAGCGCGACTTCCAAATCGGCGACTTAGTTCTGCGTAGAAACCAGAAAGACTCACACGAGGGAAAACTGGCTGCGAATTGGGAAGGCCCCTACCGTGTCCGCAACATGACGGAGCACGGGGCCTATTACCTCGGAAACCTGCACGGGGAACAAATAGCTCGACCATGGAACGCCGCGAAACTTAAGCGGTACTACAGTTAAACACTGCTCGCGACGACCCATCGTCACGACCACTGGGGGGCGACATGGTACCACCGCACTTCCTCGCGTCTACTAACGACCAGAGAAAAGCAAGCCCTGCCTCTTGTGTGCACGGGCAGAAGGCCTTACTCGGCGGGGAACACCTCGACCGAGATTCCTCACCGCCGTACCAAAACGGGTAGGACGCCCAGCTCGCGATGGGACGTCCACGCCATGGGGAGAACTACCCCCGAACCGGTCAGGCAGCAATGCCGGCCAACCGGCCAGTTCCCTTCACCGCCGGTAACAAGTATTGTCGAGCTACCACCCCGAACAGGCCCAAAGGCATATTAACACATGCATATCAAACATATATATCTCAAGCATACAAATACGTGCAAAAATAAAACGAGCATAAACAACATGCAAAAACGAGGCGCACACTTAGACAATTTTTAAAATATATTAATCAAAAGCGGGCACCAGCCCAGTAGTCAACATTACATAAATAAGGGCGCGCAGGCCCGACAAAGAAAACAACGAAATACAAATTATGGCGCACATGCCGAATACGCAGGCACGCAGGCCCGGGACCAATCTAAGCTCCCTCCTCTCCATCAGCTCTAGGCTCCACGCCAGGGACGACGGTGCCAGCCTCCTCGGTGCTAGGGTCAACCATCCGACCATCAACTATCTCATGGAAGGGGCCGATCCCGTCCTCAACGAAGGCGACCCCAGAGTTTACCACCCTGAGCTGAGCAATGACGTTGTTGAAGCCTGCAGCAAAACCATCCAGGAAGTCCCCTTCTAGCACGCGTATCCTGGCAAGCAGATCAGCCCGGGTAACCAGCAGCCGGTCGTCGTCGGTCTCATCATCACCAGGAAAGAGATCGCCCTTGAGCTCTGCCACCCGAGCTTTCGACGCCCGCAACTCCTCCTCGGCAACCTTCAGCTTCTCCTCAACGCCACTGCATCTTTTGCGCTCGAGGTCAACCTCCCCCTGAACCTTCTCCAGCTCTCCGGTCAGCTGAGTCACTTTCCCTCAGCTCGCCTCCAAATCCTCGGCCGCCTTATTCAGACGGGACTGCGCGAACGCGAGATCCCCCTGTAACTTCGACAGTTCCACGACCGAGCAGCTCTCTTCGCTCAGAACCATCGTCGTGGTAAAAGTCCGCATCAACGCAGCCAAATCCTCGGTCAGAACCTGCCTCCTCGTAGCACGGTCGGCGCCCAGAATTGCCTTCACCTCCCCGCCGGAATGCTGGGCGACCTAGCCCCATGGAAGTAGCCGGGATGCTGGTGACAAGGAGTGATGGTGTAACCCTCCTCGGAAGACTCTGTCGATAAATCGACCACGGGCATATCCTCCTGAACTCTCGCTCTCTTCGGAATCCCTTGGGAATTAGGCGACTGGCTGCCGGTCGGGGACGCCGACGACCCCCTTCCATCTTGCTCTGCGGAAGACTGCCTGACCAACTGAGCCACCCGCGTCTTTGGAGGAACAGCGGCCCTTGACATACGCAGCTTCTTCACTCGCTCCTCGTCAGAAGCCATATTCCCTGCACGACAAAAGAAAAACTAGTCAGTAAAAAGCTGAGGATATCAGGTCGAAAGGGAATGAGGCGGCCACCACCTAGGTAACGCAGAGCATCCTCCTCTGAGGCACACTCGAGCAGAGCCTTTGTGTTTATCAGCCTCGCCGTCTCCCAAATGTTTCCGTAACTGTCTAGGATATACTGGCCGTCAGGGGTGACCAGCTTCGACGGCGGTAAGTTTCGCACGAAAGAAACTATCTTTAAGTAGCTGGCCATATCCTCCTCATCAAGCATCCCCGCTCGCACGATATATCCACCTGTTCCCCGAGAATAATGGTCCAGGGACCACTCCACGTGCACCCGGGGCAGCATGACGACCTCGCGACGATCATCCACTATCCTCTCCCCTTCCGAATATAACGATCGGACCCCTTCGTGCATGATAGGGCTGACCACGAAAAAGCGACTTTTGAAATCTCGGACGGAATCCATGTACGTCTTAAAAAGCCTGTTCGGCTGCTTGAATGACACCCAACCATACCGACCTCCTACCGACTGCCGCTACAGATGGAAAATACGAAAGAACAGCGGCAGCGTGACACCAACCTGGAGATATTGGCACACAAGCTTGAAGGCCCGAATAAAAGCCAGGGCATTAGGGTGTAGTTGTGACGGGGCCAGCCTCAGCCAGTCGAAGAGGCCCAGATGGAAGTCCGAAAAAGGCAACCTGAGCCTAGCCTATTTAAAGTAAAACTCGTACATCGGAAAGTGCATCCGCCCGTATTTCGAGCAGATCCGATGACCTGGCCGGGGGCGATAGACTTGCCAGTTTTGAGGATCCCCCTCTTCCCGGTCTTCCACGGTGGCGTAGGCCCCCGTCGGATCAAAAGCGAAGTAGGAGGGCGTGGTGAGGGGCTCCTCGGCCACCCAGTCTCCGATCGGGACGATGCGCTCATCAAAATGGGGGACGTCTGACTCATTATCCTCGACCATTGCGCCCGAAACGAGCGTAGTCATTAAACACCTGAAAAGCAGAAGGTAACGGTGAATTCGATGACAGAGATTAAATTCACCCTTCCACCGCAAGTCAAGTGAAAGGGCGATGAGGACTCCCCGAGCACCGTCCCCGGTGAATCTTCCCTAACCTACAACCTCCCCGGTTCAGTCTGACCCGAACTGTAAACCCTCATCAAAGGCATCCGTCAGAATAGACGTCGCTCCCCGGGACGTTCATCGGAGTAAAGAATCTTTCCTTGGGGCATTCATCGGAGTAAAGAATCTTTCCCCAGGGCATTCATCGGAGTAAAGAACCTTTCCCCGGGGCATTCATCGGAAGGAGCTACCCTCCCTGGGGTACTCATCGGAACTAGCGTCTCTCCCCGGTGCATTCATAACAAAAACCTTAAAAAACCCTCGAGAACGGCGGAGATTTTCGCCGCTCCTCGGGGCATTCAAACGGCCCCGGCCACGCTCAAGAAACAAATAAGAAAACTAAGAGGAAAGAAAAATAAAACTTACTGTGGTAAAATCAACGATGGAGAACGCGACGACTGTAACGACGGAGATATCGGACGGCGGCGGAACAGCAGGCTGGAAACTTGGGAGCAAGAGGGCGAAAAGTGAGAAATGAGCAAGGGCTCGCTCACTTATACCCCTGCACGGGACTCGAAGCGTCGCTGAACACTTGAGTACCCTAGGGTAGCCGCCCCAGCAGCCACCCAGAACGCGACACGTGGTGGAAGCAGACAGACGCGTCTCTTCACCTCTCCCCGCCAATACCCTTCTTCGAGCTCGGCCGATCGACGACGATGTACGCGCGTCCTCGCACGGTGAACTCCTTCCCCGAACCAGTCCACTTCCTCGGGACGACGTCTTCAAGTCCTCACTCCTATCCCCGGAGCAACGACTTGGGGGGCTTTTGTTCTGGACTGGGCCCCGGGCTGAACTATGTTGGCCCGACCCAATAATGTTCCACCAGGCCCTGTCTGGTCCAGGCACCACGTCGAGCACAAGATCCCTTACACGCTAGAAAGATCTCCCCACAAGGGAGAACCGTCCCAACCATGCCGGACAAGCTATCTCCCGCACGACCAAGCACCGTCCTCCGCGGGCGGTATTCCCCATGCCATCGAGCAAGACCCCATGGCTCTCCCACGTCCCCGTGTGCTCCCCTCCGCGGGGAGAAACGCACACCTCCAGGGAACCTCCCGAGCTCCCCTCCGCGGGGAGAACAACGTGCCATGCACACGTTCTCCACGTGCTCCCCTCCGCGGGGACACGTCATCCACCAACTGCCCACCTCCGAAAGAGCAGGTCAAACCCACTTTCCGGAGATCACAGAACAGTTGGACTAGGGCGAAGACCACGTCCTGGTCTTCACTACGCCACGTAAGCCCTAGCAGTCACCTGGGTTGGGCCTGACAATCCAGCCCAACACAAGTGACCGTTGGCCCAGCGCTGGGGTCTCTCTATAAATACTCTCTTCCACAAGAGGGTCAGGTAATTCACTTCTTGCCATTTTCTGTACTTTGCTCTCACTCTGCCCAACTCCTTACTTTGGCATCAGAGTGTCTTGCAGGTACACTCCCCTTCTCCTCCTCATCACCAGTGAACAGGTAGCAGTCCAACAGTGGGTGGCCAGCCCGTGATCCCCTTCTGATCAGGTCAGATCAGTTTTTATCCCAATGATTTTTTCTTAATAAGTTTTTTAACGAGGCAACATATATTCTCATAAGTTCCTCCTCGACAAGACTTCAATAAAACACCGTAATAAATATTTCAAATGGGGAGTGTTATAATATTATTATTAGTTAGAAATATCTTTCTTAATAGCAATGACATATTATCTGTCTTAAATTATTAGTTATATATATATATATATATATATATATATATATATATATATATATATATATATATATATATATATATATATATATATATATATATATATATATATATATATATATATATATATATATATATATATATATATATATATATATATATATATATATATATATATATATATATATATATATATATATATATATATATATATATATATATATATATATATATATATATATATATATATATATATATATATATATATATATATATATATATATATATATATATATATATATATATATATATCATATTAATTCATAAATATTTCAATAAGGAAATATTCAAAATCTATATATATATATATATATATATATATATATATATATATATATATATATATATATATATATATATATATATATATATATATATATATATATATATATATATATATATATATATATATATATATATATATATATATCATATTAATTCATAAATATTTCAATAAGGAAATATTCAAAATCTATTATATATATATATATATATATATATATATATATATATATATATATATATATATATATATATATATATATATATATATATATATATATATATATATATATATATATATATATATATATATATATATATATATATATATATATATATATATATATATATATATCATATTAATTCATAAATATTTCAATAAGGAAATATTCAAAATCTATTTATATATATATATATATATATATATATATATATATATATATATATATATATATATATATATATATATATATATATATATATATATATATATATATATATATATATATATATATATATATATATATATATATATATATATATATATATATATATATATATATATATATATATATATATATATATATATATATATATATATATATATATATATATATATATATATATCATATTAATTCATAAATATTTCAATAAGGAAATATTCAAAATCTATTATATATATATATATATATATATATATATATATATATATATATATATATATATATATATATATATATATATATATATATATATATATATATATATATATATATATATCATATTAATTCATAAATATTTCAATAAGGAAATATTCAAAATCTATTATATATATATATATATATATATATATATATATATATATATATATATATATATATATATATATATATATATATATATATATATATATATATATATATATATATATATATATATATATATATATATATATATATATATATATATATATATATATATATATATATATATATATATATATATATATATATATATATATATATATATATATATATATATATATATATATATATATATATATATATATATATATGGGATCAATTTAAAGTAAATTTTTTTAGCTTATCCAAATCAAAGTTTTTGAATTTAATTTAATTTAATGATTAAATTAGTTTTTTTACTAAATAACTATTAGATTATATTTAATTTAAAAACTATGATTTGAAGTAAGTTAAAAAAAATTATTTTTGATGTAAGTTGATTCCAGCTATATATATATATATATATATATATATATATATATATATATATATATATATATATATATATATATATATATATATATATATATATATATATATATATATATATATATATATATATATATATATATATATATATATATATATATATATATATATATATATATATATATATATATATATATATATATATATATATATATATATATATATATATATATATATATATATATATATATATATATATATATATATATTGTCAGTGTAAATTAAAAAAAAATAGTTTTTAATATTTTATACTTTAAAAATAATCGTCCTTTGAATTAGTAAAAAAAATGTTTTTGTTATAATCACAAATTATTTGTTTTGTCAAGTCCCATAATCATTTTATAAATCAAATGGGTATTGCAAAAGTTGTGATATGTCCATTGTTTTTTAGCAAATTAAAAACACTTTAATAAAAGAGTAATTAATAATAATTTTATAAGAGGCATGTAAAGTGCTACGAATAATTATGTTCGACGTATATGCGGGATACGCTAAGTGGAAGGGGGTGGACCGGACAAGGTGCCAAGAAATGGGAGTAAAGTACGTTGACATGCACATATAGATTTTTTTTAAATTAATAATAATAATAATAATAATTTTCATTGAATTATTATTATCACATAACTTTCTACCTTAACATTCATTTAAATTAACATTAAAGAAAAAAATATTATATATATTTTTACATTTTACATTAAAAAAACAGACGCTAATAATAATAATAATAATAATAAATTTACTAATATAGATGGTGTAAAATTTTTTTGCAGAATATTATTCTGTCTTACTATATAATTAATTTTAATTTTAATTTAATTTAATAGAATACATGTTTATCATTGACTGAGAGTATAAAAGATAATTTATAATTTAAGATGGCAGAAATATGAATTATAAAATACAATTAAAGAATATTGAATAGTTATATTTAAAATTAAAAGAATAATTTGTGTTTTGGATGGAGGAAGCATGTTCCGGTTGAAAGAATTAAATAGAAAACATAGATCATGAGTAAAGATAGTGATGTCTTTTGTGTTGAGATAAGGGGCGGCATAAGCATCTGGCAATGCGCGTTCAGATCTCATCTAGTATCATAATACTAGTGCAGTAGTAGTACATATTATAATAATAATAATTGATTTTGTCCATTTTTAGAATTAAAAAACATGGGTGCATGCCTCATCTCCAAACACGGCCTTAGGAAGCACCGACGAGTAAAAAAAATGTACTCGTTGTATTGCTGTCACTTTTCATATTTCACTTGAAGCTGAAAATAGTAGTCGTTGAAGAGCAAGACTTACATAATCACATATACAAATATTTTCTATTACTTTAATCTTGCCTAATACTTTAATTCGTCTTTGTCATGCTCTTCCTCAACTTGTATCTGAAATTCATATCAACCGTTTTAATAAAGAGAAGCTCATTTGGTTGAGATCTGACAGGGGTGAAATTAGTGCGAAAGAAACTTACAATCACTTTTTTGTGCATGGTTGTTGGGGCAAAATTATTTGGCATTCTTAAATTTCTCATTTTCAGTTCGTTTTATTTTGGAGATTGTATACCGTGTTAGAATTAGGGAGAAGGCCCATTGGACTGAGAATGAATGAAAACTTAATATTGATGTATGAAATTGTATTACAAGAAGAAAGGAGCCAATTGCTATATATAAGCAATTGGACCAATACAAATAGAAGATCAAAACTAATACTAATATCCTAAGGTTAAAATAATTAACAGTCCACTAAATTAGTTTGTTCAGTAGCTTGAGGGTAAATGGAACAAACTCCAAGCTTAGACAAATGAAAGGAGAAAGGTTTAGGGTCCAAGGGTTTAGTGAAAATATCTGCAATCTGGTAAGACGAAGGAATTGGCAGAAGGCGAAATTATCCAAGTTGGAGCTTCTCACGAACAAGATGACAATCCAAATCTATATGCTTTGTGCAAGGAAGAATTGCTGGCAATGTGGCGAGCAGACGTGTTGTCACAGAGCAGCAAAAACGGTTGGATGAACTGAAGATGGAGTTCCTGAAGTATGTTGGTAAGGCATTGGATTTCGCAGAAGGTTGATGACATGGCTCGGTATTCCGCTTTAGCAGAGCTACAAGAAACTGTGAGTTGCTTATTGGATTTCCACGAAATTAATAAATCTCCCAGTAATATGCAGAATCCGCTGATTAGTTTACAAGAATCTGGGCAATTTGCCCAGTCAGAGTCAGAAAAAGCCTTGAGTTGAAGGGATGAATTGGACGGGAAGAAAAGGCGCTGAGCTGGAGAGTTCTTGAGGTATTGGAGAACGTGAATGGCACCAGCATGGTGAATGTTGGTGCGGTGGCTCATATGTTGGCTAAGTTATTGAGTAAGGAAGGTAGGATTTGATCTGGTGTTAAGCAGGTAACTAGTTGTGTCTTCCAAGAGGTACCTTAATTGGCCTTTAAACGCGTGTCTCGAGACATGGGAGTGGCAACAAGCTTGCATCCTAGAAGACCAGGAGAGGCAAAAATGTTAAGAGTGTACTTGTGTTGACTAATGTTGATGTCTGAACTATTTCTGGGTACTTCCGATCCCAGGAAATAGTTTAAAGCTCCTAAATCCTTGATGAGGAAGTGATTCCTCAATGTGACTTTGACTTGGTTGATAATGTCAAGGTTATTCTCTGCAATAATCAAATAATCAACACAAATCAACAACGCAGTGAAAAAATGAGGAGATTGGTGAATAAATAAAGAATGATCAAATGAGCATTGTTTAAAGTTATTGGCTAACAGAACTGTGGACAATTTGGTAAACCACTGTCTACTGGATTTTTTCAATCCATAAAGAAATTTTAAAAGTTTTCAAACTTGATTTGGATAGGATGGAGTAATGTATTTCGGTAAGGACATATACACTTCCTCATCCAAACCTTCATGTAAAAAGGTGTTATGAACGTCAAGTTGATGAAGGTAAAAATTCAAAGATGAAACAAGGGTAAGAAGAAGTCTTACAGTAGTGAGTTTTGCAACAGGTGAAAAAAGTGTCAAAGAAATCAATACCTTTAATCTGTGTAAAATCTTTGGCGACCAACCTTGCTTTATATCGTTCAACAATGCCATCAACACTGAATTTGGTCTTATAGACCCATTTGCAGCCTATAGGCTTTTTACCTGATGGAAGTGTGGTGTAAATTCAAGTTTTGTTCTTTAGGAGTGCTTGAATCTCTTTCTCCATGGCCTTACACCAATGGGGGTGGATGATGGCTTTCTTATAAGAGTTAGGGTCAACAGCAGCAGAAGTAGTATATACAAAAGAAAGAAATGCAAGGGATATATTGTTGTAAGAAACAAATTTAGAAATGTCATAGTTAATGTTATCCTTAGATGTAATGCAAACAAAGTCTTGTAAGTATGCAGGTTTGGTTGTGTTTCTTATGGATTTTCTAAGAGTTATAGGAGCGATGGAATCAGCAGTATGGGCGTGCTCTGGTGAGGAAATGTGTTTAGTTTGAGTTTTAGAATTAGTGAGGGAATTGTTGGATGCAATGGAAGGTAAAATAGGTGAAATAGGTAGGATAAGATTGGTATTTGTGGTTGTGTCAGATGCATGGTCTGGAAAAGTGGGAAAGTCAAAGAGAAAGGGCATACTGGTTTGGTCAATTGTCTCGGTTTGGGTGGTATTAGAGGGAGTGTTATGAGGAGGAGTGTAGGGAAAAGTAGTTTCATAAAATATACAGTTTCTGAAAATAAAGGTGGACCTTATGTGAAGGTCAAAGAGGAGGTAACCTTTGACTTCTTTGGGGTAACCTAGAAAAAGGCATTGGATAGCTCTAGGGTCTAATTTATCTCTATGTCTGTGGATGGTAGTGGCATAAGTCAAGCAGCCAAATGTTTTGAGATGTGTAAAGGGAGGAGGTTCCTTAAAGAAAAGCTCATGGGGTGTATGGTTATGTGTAATGGGGCTGCATAGTCTATTAATGAGATATGTTGCATGACATAGAGCAAAATACCATAAAAGTTTAGGTAAATTATCATGAAATAAAATAGATCTGGTAACATTAAGAAGGTGTTTATGTTTTCTCTCAACAGAGGAATTTTGTTTAGGTGTTTCTATGCAAATTTTCTGATGTAAAATACCTAGGGAAGCATAATAAGATGGCATGATGAATTCACTGCCATTGTCACTCCTAATGGTTTTTATCTTAACAGAAAAATGATTATGACAATAAGCAATAAAATTCTGAATATGAGTTATAGTCTTAGATTTACTATGCATTAAGAAAGTCCAGGTGTATCGAGAAAAATCATCAACAATAGTAAGAAAGTACTAAAAACCATCCAAAGAATTAACAACAATAGGTCCCTATAAATCCATGCGGGCCAATTCAAACTATTCAGAAGAAATAGAATTGCTTGTAGGTAAAGGGAGTCTACATTGTTTACCAAGGTGACAAGCATGACATATAGAAGTTTTATTATATTTGATAAAAGGGAAAGATTGAGACATATGGTGTAAAACCTCATCAGAGGGGTTTCCTAACCTATGGTGCCACATGTCTATATGACTAGGAGTAGTAGCATTAATTTAACTATCAGAATTACAAGAATTTGGGTGATTAAAGTATGTGCGGGTGCAAAGGGAGTTGTGGGAAGGAGCTTTGTGGAGAATGTAGAGATTATTATATTGAACCACTTGCCACATCATGCTCTTTGTATACATATCTTGAATATGGAAGGAATCTTGTGAAAATTAAATATGATAATGGGAAGCTTGACATAACTTAGAAATAGAAATCAAACTAAACCTAAATTCAGGTATAAAAAAGACATTATGAAGGGTTAAATAGTGATCCAAAATGACAGTGCCATTAAAATTGGCAACAATGCCATTCCCATTGGGGAGATGGATGGGGATGGGATCAATGACTTTCAGATCTAAGAAACACTTGATGTAGGGGCAGGTGTCATTAGAGGCTATTGAATCAAGAATCCATATAGAATTAAGGTTTAAATCAATACCTGAATTAGAGATACCTGAGATAGTGTGTTGATTGAGACCATATTTATCATGTGATGTATTATGAGAATCTTTCTTGGTTTGTTGAAGGAGAAGTAAGAGATGTTGGTAATCTTCCTTATAGATGATACCTTCCTTTTCTAGTGTGGTGGTAGGTTTGGGATCTGAGAGAGTTCTTGAATTTCTGGTGCGATATCCGGGAGGGAATCCATGTTTGAAGTAGCAGGTCTCCACCGTGTGATTGATTTTATGAAAATTGTTGCATACCATGGATCCTTTGAGAAAACCTCTGCCTCTGCCATGACCTGTGTTGGTAAGGGTGGTAGTAGAAAGGATGGTGGGAGCCACAACTAAAAGGGAAGAGGGAGAAATTTCTTGTTCAGCTATCATGGAATAAACCTAACTCATACTAGGGATGGGGTCAAGAAGGAGGATTTAGGCATGAATGTTGTGGTAGGAATCATTCAAACCTTTTAGGAAGCAGGAAACATATTCCATGTACTTGTAGTTTTGAACAACTTTAGTCAAATCACAGGTGCACGGAATGGAGCAAGAAGAAGAGGGTGTGGGGCGAAGATCCTCAAGTTCATCCCAAAGAATCTTGAGGTCTGTGAATTATTGAGAAAGGTTTCTATAACCATGTTTCATGGAGTGATGGTCGTAGAGTAAATTTGAGAATCGAAAATGGTTGCCCTTGGTGAAGCAATGGCAAAGTGTTAGACGATGGCGCAGATCTAGAAGGGGGGTTGAATAGATCGCTTGCTTAAAAGAGTCGGCGCTACCAATAAAAATGGTTTTTAAAATTTGTTTAATAGCGGAAGCGACCGAGGAACTATACATGTCTAAAATGAACGGTTACTAGAAAACCGAATATGCATTAAGCCTATGGAATCCGATAAACGAGATATGAGAATCACTACGTTAAATCACACTTTCAATTTGATTATGCTCAATATACGATGTGACTAGTTCCAATGCCTTTAAAATATTGACAATATGAAAAGACAACACACAAGGTTTTTAGTTCACACAATTTATCAAACACTTGGAGTGCAGAGCACTACAAGTGAATTCTGTTTTGAGAGTTAAGTGCTCAAGTTATCTCTTACAATCAATGATTGTACTAGGTTCAAAATTGGTTCAGCACAACTCAAATCAGAACTAGATTGATATAATCATTTACACTAAAAACACAGATATTAAGCAATATAAACGTAAAGAAAAAAATACAACGATTTGTTGAGGCAGTTTTCCCGTCGTCATCGCTCGGGGTATGTATGTCCTCAATTCTAACAATAGAATTGAGACCTGTATATAGATAGATATAACATGTTGGTCAACGTTTATACAAGAAGCGAGTAACTATCAAACAAATGAACACAATTGTTGTTTTATATCCTATTTCTTCTTGCCTCTTGATTCAAGTTGAATCAAGTACTTCGAACACTGTGAATAAACCTCTGATTGTGGCACTCTCTTTGAACAACCTTCGGTCTTTAAAATTTGGCCCGACTGATTTCAATCACCCGCGTGTCGAACCCGAATCTCCCACTCATAATCCTCTGTTTACCGTTACTAAATCGACAGAACCTCCAGATCTTCGATTACCTTCACTCGGCTGAATATGTGATGGAACGAATCGTGCAAAAAAACCCCAAAATTTGAGATTCTTGGAGGGAAAACCCTAACGGTTTTATTCAAGAAAAACCTGTCGATTACTCAACCCAAACCAGATTAACCAATCTCCTGCTTTGGACGTTATCACCACTAACATGCACAATGTACAACAAAGATGATTATGTGTAATTGTTGTGAAATGCTATGAAGAGAATGAAGATGATGAGAACCAAATCGACACCTATTTCACTTTTCTAGTTTTTCTCAATTGTGTTATGAAATGGAAGAACAACTGAACTTATATACCAAACATAACTGACATAACAAACAAAACCAATTCACAAAGACAGTTGACATAACAGAATTTTGACACAAAACAGCGAGCGGTTGACCTATGCAGTATAAGGGGTCGACCTGAGCAGACCCAAAAGCAAGATTGTGCAGAAAATAGGATCATGTGTCGACCGGAGCATAACATGCGTCGACGCATAGCATGCATTTTTAGCCAAACGAAAATGCTTACAATATGAGTCAAATGGAGGATCGACGCAAGCCCTCCTGAGACTAATGCATAAAAAAGACTTGCAGTGTGAGTCGACCGGAGCAGGCTTTCGGTTGACTCGAAGCTCTGAAACAATCAAAAATACATATTTTCATGCTTTACGACACTTTTAATGAAACCTATAGTATGGAAAACAACACCAACTAAGTCAACCCTATATGACACACATATTTGGCTATCTATATGCAACAACCGTGATTTTTACGAGCATTTGAATTATGAGAGACAAGACATGCAAATACAACATGGTGACAACGTCCAACATATATTTTTCTATGGAGCTGAGTTTTGACATTATCGAAACAAGCACATCTATATATGAGGCTTTGCCCTCACACAGAGGTCCTCGCAGAGATCGAACGATGAGTTGAAATAAATTATACTTTGAGCAATGTATGATGAGAGGGTTCTGTTGATCCAAGAAATCACCATATTGTTAGGGTGATCCCATGGTTCAAATTAGGATCGAAAGATGACAATTTAAGAATGGTACCATTGATAAAACCGAGTTTGTTCTTGGATGTTAAAGCCCGACACATAGATTTTCTCCAATTGTGGTAGTTATTATCGTCTAATGGTGGCGCAACCAGAGTGGCATTAGGATTTTTTGCCTTGGGTGGAGATAGAAGGGGAATCTAGGGTTCAAGATTTGGTCTTTTTTGGTGGTGGTGGTTGTGGAATCTTTGAGAACGGGGTTATCATGGTCAGATTCAGTGGCTATGGAGATGATGCAGGAACAAGAATGAAAGGGAAAACGATGGTGAAAATGAGGAACCCTATATCGGGAAGAAATGGGAAAGGAGGAGGAAGAAATTCAAAGAAATTGGTATTTTTATTCTGATACCATATTATGTGTTAGAATTAGGGAGAAGGCCCATTAGGATGAAAATGAATTAAAACTTAATATTGACGTATGAAATTGTATTACAAGAAGAGAGGGGCCAATTTCTATATTAAAGCAATTGGGCCAATAAAAATAGAAGCCCAAAACTGACACTAATATCCTAAGGCTAAAATAACTAACGGACCGCTAAAATAATTTATTCAGTTAATAGATTGATCAAAAGTAAATTGCCAACTGACGAGGTTCTTAGTAACAGTGGTGTGCACTTACCTTCAGTTTGTAGTCTCTACTATCGAAATCAGGAAACTATCTCTCATCTTTTCTTCACTTGCACTTATTCATCACATGTCTGGCATTGGTTGGGTAGCATGCTGAACTTGAGAAAGGTTATTGATAATGTTGATGATTGTCGGACTACTATGTGTAGTTCTGTTTCTGTGCAATACAAGGTGGTTATTCGTTCGTCTGTTATTGCGGCAATTTATGGTATTTGGCGTGCTCATAATCATGCTAGGTTTTAAGATAAGCATATACATTGGAAGTCCATTTTATATCTTATTTCTTCCTTATCCTTGCTAGTTGGGAATTCCACTTTCAGGGTCCTCTAATTTGGCTATTGCAGGTTTTGTGATTCTAAAGAATTTTTCTATTACTATCGATTATCCTAAACCCTATGTTTGTACTGAAGGAATTTGGTGTCCTCCAGCTAGAGGTTGGGTGACGGTTAATGTAGACGAAGCTTCTGGTGGGGTCCTGGCTAAGGCAGCTTGTAGGGCATATTCAGGGATCATTTTGGTAATCACTTAGGAGCTTTGTGTGTAATTTAGGGCACTCGAATGCCCTTTTTGTTGAACTTATGGGAGCTATTTTGGCAATTGAGAAGGCTATTGATCATGGTTTGTCTAATCTTTAGTTAGATGCAGTCTCTAAATTAGTTGTTTTGGCATTCAGTAAACCATCTGTAGTGCCTTGGAAAATCAGGTACAGATGGACAATTGTATGCATCATTTAGGAACCTTCAATTTTTTGGCTACACATATTTACAGGGAAGGGAATCACTGTGCCGATAAATTGGCTAACTTAGACTTAGATATCACTAATTTTACTTGGTGGAATGTTGTTCAACTGGTTGTTAAACCGGATTTTCATAGAAACATAGGTTTGCCTAATTTTAGGCTTAGATAGGTTTGAGGTTTTGATTCAATGTCCCCCTCATTTTTATACATATTTCTTCTTATTGAATTTCCCTGTGTCCCTTTTCATATTTCACTTGAAGCTGCTCAGTTGCAGTATAACATAGACATTTCTTTTCTAAAGGAAAAAAATATAAACTTAACTAGGCTATTTATGTATATGTTTTTTCATCAAATGTAATAGTATTTAAGAGTCTGTAAAATACGTTGATGTTCATTGTTTAGAATTTATTTTAAATTAAAATAAATAGAATCTCGTAACATTTAAATCATAATTAAATAAATTTTTTATTTATTCTGGCATGAATAGTGACTAACCCACTAAATAGTTTTTAAAAACTTAAGATGTCTATACTTTTGATCCCTTTTGTTTTTATTTTTAAATGTTAATATATTTGCGCAAGGGCCTACAAGAGGCAAGGAGACCATGCCGCCAACAAAAAATGATGAAACCCTATCGTTCACAACGGATATGACATCCCTCCCACTCGTTAAGTATAGGGAAACATAGAAAATGACACATCTTAGTCAAAGATGATCCATAAAAGGAGTCAAAGGGAATAATCCACATCTCCATAGAAAATAAAGATTCAACGGTCCACTACCAATATTAGGTGGTCGGTTGCATTTCCAAAGAAGCCCTAAAAGTATGGCTCATAGATATTCTGAATACCTCAACCTTGGGGTTAAGAATGATATTCTGAATACACAAAAAATACCCCTGAAACACAAAGCTTATCAACTCACATGAACATGCTCTCTCCATACTAAACACTCCTTCAAATGAGGGCCTCTCACCAGCATGAACTTATCTCAACATTACCAAAAATCTTTAAATCCTCTGGCCACCCCTACTAGCATAGGAGTGCCACACATATGTACTTCTTAGCAAGTATAGTGGCGCCTATCATAGGGCCATAATAAAAAAAATGGGTCACACCTTCTATCATCACTACCATTTTCACTGCATTCTCCTGAAAAATGGTCAAGAAAGATCTACTTTTTGTGGTTAACACCATTGCATTAGGTTTTGTCGGCGGAGGAAATTCCAGCTCATCCTAAAAGAAATATGCCAGAAAGATGATGACTGCAAATGTAATATCCCCAGGACTCTCCAAAGCCAAATGAAGAATACCAGTGGCCATCATCACCTTCTCTAACAATGACGCCATCATAGTCTACCCTCATGATAACGAGTCCATGGTCATGAATATGCATTACGGTAACTAGGGTATCAATTAAGACTTTATAGACCTAGAAAGCTCAGTTGACATCCGATTCTTGATCATTTTCCAAAAACTCCAACTTGATCCTGGTATAATTTAGGCATTCCAGGGTTTTCTAGTAGGCTTACCAGGTGAACAGGTGCAAGAAGATGTCACATAACCCTAGAAACGACTTGTGGTATGAGAGCACACTCCAAGGTGATTGAAGTCAATTACCTCATTGTGTGCGCCTTATCGCCCTATAATGTCATCCTTGGTAGGCTAACTGTCAACTTGCTAGAGGCGACTATATCCATCCAATACTTGGTCCTGGAATATCTGCTACCCATTCAGCGAGTCAGGACAGTTCGAGAATACCAAGAAAATTCCTAGGAATGTTACCAGAGTAACCTAGTGATGGGGAAAGAGGACCTCATCCCCACAAGGTTGTCCCCTTTCCCAAAGCATATGACAAAGACACCACATGTTGGGACCCTAGATTCAGTGTGAAGAATGAGAGACTCACACCCACAGAGGATTTAATAGAGGTTCAAATAGGTCCTTTGTCTCACCAAGTGACAAAGATAGACACCTTATTTTTCGAAGAAGAAGTGCGCGAATTAGTCGATCAATTCATTATAAGCATTTACTTATTCGCCTGGGTCCCCTCTGACATGTCAGATATAAATACCAGAGTGGTGTGTCATCTCCTTGCACCAACCCCTCTATGACACCACTGTTACAAAGGAAGATGAAATTTGGCGAGGAGAAGAGTGTCACAATCAACAAGGAGGTAAATAAGCTAGTAAGCACCGATTTTGTCATAGAAGTAAAATTCCTAACTTGATTAGCTAACATTGTCCTGGTGAAGAAAGCACCAAATAAATGGTGCATGTGTGTACATTTCACCGACCTCAAAAAAGCTTGCCCCAAAGAACGTTACCCCATTCTGGATATTGACTGCCTGGTTATTGGGTCATCGGGTTATCAGACGTTGAGCTTCATGGATGCCTACTCAGGGTATAAACAAATTAAAATGGATCCTCTTGATGTGCCTAAGAGGGTGATTTTAAACCATGGAAACTAGTACTATAATTTCATGCTCTTTAGCCTAGAGAATGCAGGCGCCACCAACCAGCGACTCAAGGATTCCATATTCTGGAAATAGATAGGGAGGAACATGGAAGTCTACGTCAAATACATGATAGTGAAGACCTTATATATGAATTTTCTCTGCCCTCCAGGGCTTTTGTTATGTTACTTGTCTCATTTATTATCATTTATCATTTATAGTTTTCTTAGTTGAGTCTCCTCTAAGTTAGATCTTTGCAAATATCTTATATTTGAGTACAATGCATTTTAAATGGTATTTTGCATTGAATCGTGTTATTGCATGCATAAATCAAAGTGTTTGTTTTCGAGTGTAAGCAATATTCTTTAAGTCAATTAATCTAGTTTTTGGATCAAGAACCATATTTAAGATTGGTTCAAGTCATGACATTAACAGAATTTCAAAACATCTTTAAGATTGAAAAAATTGAGATTTTAGGTGTGTGATTCGAATCTCACACATTCTATGATTCGAATAAAATGAAATATAGGATTTCGAGAAATTTTTGATGCTTCCATGATTTTAATCACATTGTTCATGACTCGAATCACACTGCTCATGACTCGAATATGAAGTGATGAAAAACTCCATGATTTGCCTATGACCTGCTCTATTCAAATCACATTGTTCATGGTTGTTGCCTTGACTCGAATCACATTGTTCATGAGTCAAGTCACAGAAATGGGTTTCTCATATGTTTTAGATCTTGATCCAAATTATTTTTTCATTTGACTCAAATCATACATGTGCTTATGACTCGAATCAAACATCATTTTTACTCATTTTTATGCATAGTTTCAAGCACCTATGTAATTCATTTCCCTCTCTCCCTCACCATAATAACATGAGAGTGATTATTATAATGATAATCATAACCTTGAAAGCTTTTCTAGAAACTTAGAAAACCACTTTCAAAGAACACACATCTATCTTTTGCATCTAAACTCATCCTCAACCTCTAGCAAGATTAACATCATTTGCTTCTCAATTCTTAGAGAATGTGAGACCTATTATAGAGGAGGTTCATTCATTGTTGATATTTGGGAAGTTCTTGAGTTGCAAATCAAGATTCATGTTATGTGGTGTTGCTAGAGTTTGGTTGATATTTATTAAAAAGAAGGGATTTTTCTCCAGGTTACTTTGGTAGAGTTGTGTGGAATCTTGTAGAAAAAGTTGTACTTTCACTGTTCTTCATACAGATCAATGTTCAAGGGATGGATAGTACTAAGTAAAGGTTGTTGCAGAATGGATGCTTGACAAAATTATTAATTCTTGAAGAGTTAAGTCGAGATCAGGTGGATCTTACAAGATAGGTGAACCAGACACCGTATACAATAAGAGATGATCAAGATAAGAATACTAGCTATTTTCAGGAGTATCCTGTATCAAGTGGTTGTATAATTTATTCAAATAATTGTCATAATATTATTATTGAAAAATAACAAAATTTCAATGGAAAACCATTGAAGAGTGGTTAAGCTCCCGCGAGAACGATTGAGCTGAACAACTATAAATATGGTGTACCTTTCTCCTTCCCCTCTCTCTCTCTCTCACTCATTTTTAGTATATTTTGCATGCTTAGGTTCGTGTTCCTTTCATAAAATAATATGTTGTTAGGATTTATTTGCTTATAGTGATTTCATGGTTGATGTTTAGGTCTATGATAGATATAGTCATCTGAACATTCTCTCTTGCAATTATTGTTGTATGAAATATTGTTGTTAGATTGATCATTCAATTAATAAAATTCAATTTGCGCTTTGTGTGAAAATTGAATTATGATAATTGTTGAATTGCTTGTTTAAGCAAATCCATATTTCTCAGTTGTCTTGATTATTGATAATCTGAGTTAACTATAATGTCCATTTAATTGTATGTTTTATAAAACTACCGCTATCTTTCGCCTCAAGGCGTATAATTTGTGCATCTGTTTGTAAAACGATAATTTTATAAAAGGAAATGTTTTTGAAAATGGTTTTAGGGGAACGAACTATTCAACCCCCTTTCTAGATAATTCAATCCATGTATTCTCCATCAACAAAAGGTATCAGAGCTTGCCTTTTAATCAGGTCTTGTAACCTCAATAATTGAGGATATGGGCTAGAACGATCTGAATGATTTGTTCAATAAAGCTACCATATTCATATAGCAGAATTCATATAATTGAATAGATATCATGTTGCTTGCTTGATATCAGTTGATTAAATTGATATCGTGTTGCTTAGTTGATATCAGTGGAAGCAATATAATATCCTTGTGTTAACATTTTATATAATTATTAGTTATAATTTCAATGTGACTTTATCTAAACAGGATTGGGCTAGCAAAGTGTTAAGGTCTCTGTGTAGGAATGACCACCCAGCCATGTGACTTAAAGACTTTAAACATTTCAATTATGTTTGGAAAACTAATTTATCATGAAGCCTGAAGCATCAGAATCTAATAAAAAAAGAGAAAAGGATTGTTAGAAGAAAGCATAAGCATCTCCTTAAAGACCTACTCTTCTAAGGTCATCATGAAGGAAGATAAAAATAGTTTCTATGAAGATGTTAGTATGTTCATTAATTATTCAACAAACATATAAGAAGACTCAAAGTAATAAGTTTTTAAGTGAGCCAAACGATTGTCAAATGTTGAATGGGTTATCCAAGCTTATCGACGCATAAGTTTATGCAACAAGGTAATTAATCATAGTTGGACGGGATGACACGAGCTAAGATAATCAGAGCATGTACCATTTCACTTACTTTGATATCTTGTTAAAGAGTGTTTTAGAATTTCTCTCCATACATGCAAAGGAAGAGTATCCAATTGTATTTATTTTATTGTATTATGCTTTTGCTTAAGTTTTGAGTACTAACCATTACTTGTGCAATACGTTAGAGCCTAGATCATTATATTTGTATGATTTTTCCACTCTCTTTCACCTTCTATTAATGCACCTTTAATTATTTATTTATATTTTTTGTTTGATGTATTTTGTGTATTTAGTGTTGGAAATTCACCTCACACCCTATGAAGAATTCCCTTCAATCTTGATCTCAAGATTGATAAACAAACCCACAATATGATAATGATGGTAATAACAAGTAATTATCAAGAACAACAAAAGAGAAGAAGAATAACAAACAAGAAAGAGAAGAATGAGAGAAGAAGCATTTGGAGAGAATGTGTTACCCACAACTGTGGGATTTCTTATTGAACTTTCACTTGCTAACTGCAACTGTGAAATCTGTTCTGTTGTGATGTAGAATACAAAGCAAGGCACCCTATTTATAGTTTTAGGTTTACACTAGCCCAAAACATAAAAGGCCCAAAATATTCTAAATCAAATCTAATCATATGATATCAAATCTAATCATATGATATCAAATCTAATCATATCAAATTAATCATATGATATCAAATCTAATCATATGATATCAAATCTAATCATATCAAATCACAATGAATTATATTTAACACACCACCTAATTCATTGTGTCTAAATTGTCTACATTCATCATGGCCCTTAGTCTTCTGAAGGCTTCGACCTACACTCCCTTCGTCATGATATATGCATCTGATTCTCAGTTCTGCAGTGTTCCAACTTCATCTTCCCTTCTGCTACCCGCTCTCGGAGATAATGGAACCTCATTTCGATGTGCTTGCTTCGACCATGAGCTATTGGATTCTTTGCCAAGTTGATAGCTGACATGCTGTCTATCTTCATGGTAATTGCTCCATGGTTCTTCCCTGTGATTTCTTCGACCAAGTTCACCATCCAAGTTGCTTGACATGCACAAAGGGAAGCAGCTATATATTCTGCTTCACATGATGATAATGCCACCACTGGTTCCTTTCTCGAATTCCAAGCAACTGGTACACCACCTAACATAAACACATATCCAGCTGTGGATTTTCGATCCTCAGCATCACTACACCAATTGGAGTCTGTGTATCCCACTAACTTGCATTCTTTTCCTTCATCAGCTGCTGGAAAAAAATGCCATAGTCGAGAGTTCCTTTCAGATACCTCAGTATCCTCTTCGCCGCTGCTAGGTGTGATACCTTTGGTTTCTGCATGAATCTACTTATCATACCAACACTGTATGCTAAGTCAGGCCTTGTGTGGCAAAGGTATCTAAGTGACCCAATAAGTCTTCTGTATTGGGTTGGGTCGACATCATCTTTATCTGAATCCTTCGACAGTTGCAATCTGGGCTCAGCTGGAGTCGAAGTTTGGTTGCAATCTTGCATCTCAAATCTCTTGAGTATCTTGCCTGCATATCTTCTTTGGTTCATCATCATACCTCTACTTGTCTTGTAGAATTCGATACTAAGGAAATATGAGAGATTTCTCAAGTCTGACATTTCAAACTCCTTACTCAGGTAATGTTTGAAATCTTTGATCTCTTTCTTGGAACTCCCTATTATCAACAAATCATCAACATAGAGACATAGTATAAGAAATTCGCCATTGCTTCTTCTTACATATACTCCATGCTCAGTTGTACACTTCACAAATTCCTTCTCCCTTAAGAAGCTGTCAATTTTCTTATTCCAAGCTCTTGGAGCTTGCTTAAGTCCATACAGGGCTTTATGAAGCCTGTACACCTTTCTTTATTCGCCTTGTTTCACAAACCCAGCTGGTTGTGCAACATAGACTTCTTCTTCTAAGGGGCCATTAAGGAATGCACACTTCACGTCCATCTGACATGTGTGCTAGTTGTTCATATTTGCTAGACCAACAACCAACCTGATTGTTTCGATTCTAGCAACAGGTGCGAATACTTCATCGAAGTCGATTCCTTCCTTCTGAAGAAATCCTTTCGCCACAAGTCTCGCTTTGTGTCGAGTTACTTCTCCTTTAGGATTTACCTTCACCTTGTAAACCCACCTCACATCAATTGCCTTCTTGCCTTGCGGAAATTCGACAAGTGACCAGGTATCATTGACTTCGATGGACTCTAACTCTTCAATCATTGCTTTCACCCACTTCGAATCTTTCAATGCCTCAGCTGCATTGATTGGTTCGACATCTACGTAGAAAGCATAATGTACCAGCTCACCCTCTTCATCGACTACATCATTTGATGTAATTACACATTCTTGCAACCTTGCAGGCATATGTCTTGTTCGTCGAGGTCTGCTTGAACCTGCTTCATCTGCAACTGGTTCCTGTCGAACTTCTATTTCGACTTCAGTGGCTGGTTCTTCACAAGATATTCTCACTGAATCCTTCTTGGCATTCTCGGTCCAATCCCATTCTTTAAGCTCATTTATGATCATGTCCCTGCTGATCACTACTTGCTTATTCACTGGGTCGAACAGCTTGTACCCTCCTGTCGAATGATATCCTATCAAGATCATCTGATTTGACTTATCATCAAGTTTCCTTCTCAACTGATCTGGCACATGTCTATGTGCTATAGATCCAAACACCTTCAAGTGACTGAGACTAGGCTTGACACCAGACTAACATTCTTCTGGTGTGATTCCTTCAAGCTTCTTCGTCGGACATCTGTTCAATATATATGTTGATGTCGAAACTGCTTCTCCCCATAATTCTTTGGGTAGATGCTTTCCATTCAACATACTTCTCACCATATTCATGATGGTTCTGTTCTTGCGTTCTGCAATCCCATTTTGTTGTGGAGTGTAGGGTGGCACCACCTCATGTACAATCCCTTATTTTACACATAGTGTATCGAACTCTTTCGACACATACTCTCCACCACCATCAGTCCTCAGAATTTTCAGCTTTCGACCACTCTGTCTTTCGACCATGGACTTGAATCTGGAAAATACCTCAATCACATCACTTTTCTTCTTGATGAGGTAAGTCCACAACTTTCTACTGTAATCATCTATAAACGTGACAAAGTATCTATTGCCACCAATCAAATCCACCTGGATTGGACCACATACATCAGAGTATATGACTTCAAGTATTGCCTTCGACTTCCTTCCTGCATCCTTGCTGAAGCTATTCTTGTGTTGTTTCGACTGAACACACTCTTCACAGACTTCACTTGGAATGTCGATTTCTGGTAATCCTGAAACCATATTTCTTTTCTTCAGTTCTCTGATGTCATTAAAGTTGAGATGACCTAGTCGAAAATGCCATAACCACTCATCTCTGCTGGCTGTAGTTGCTAGACACTTATGCTCCATCACATTGAGTCCAATCTTGAAGTTCCTATTCTGAGACATTGGAGCCTTCAAGATTAATCTACCACCTGCGTCGAGAACTCTCATCATCTTGTCTTCGACAACTACCTTGTAGTTCTTTTCGACAAGCTGCCCTATACTGAGCAAGTTACTCTTCATGCCTGGTATGTACAACACATTGGAAATTGTTAACCTTTTGCCATCTTTCCTCATAATCAGAACATCACCAACACCTTCAGCTGCTAGAGTGTTTTCATTTGCAAACTTCACTGTGTTCTTCGACGAGGGCTTCATGTTGACAAACCAATCTTTCCTTCCAGTCATGTGTGATGAGCATCCTGAGTCCAAGTACCACTGATCTTGGAATCTTTCTTCATCGTTTGTTGTGACCATTAGCAACGTTTCTTCTTCTTCATGTTTCGCCAGCTTTGCATCAGTTTCTTGATTTCTCTTCTTTTCTGGACAATCACTAACATAATGACCATACTTCTGGCAATTGAAACATTGAATGTGGCTTTTGTCTGTCTTTCGATCACCACCTCTTCCTTTACCTGCAGCACCACCTCTTTGGTTGCCTTGGTTCCAAGGTTTCTTTTGATTCGACTGGTTTCCTCCTTTGTTGCCATTCCAGCTACCTTTGCCTTTTCTCTCCTTTTCCGTCTGTGCCTGCAAAGCCATATCTTTCGACTTTCCTGCAGCTCTCTCAGCCATCCTCTGTTCATGAGACTCAAGAGTCCTTTGAAGCTCTTCCTTCGTCAACACTGACAGATCTTTTGACTCTTCTATGGAAACTACCACATGGTCGAACTTTGGAGCCAACGATCTCAAAATCTTTGAGACAACTGCTTTCGTCGTCAGCGTTTCTCCACATACTTTGATTTGATTCACCAACTTTGTAACTCTGGTGAAGAAATCTGTAATACTTTCGTTGTCTTCCATCTGAAGCAACTCATAGGTTCTCTTGTGAGTTTGTAACCTCACCTCTTTCACCTTCTCTGCGCCTCCAAACGACTTTTCAAGAATCTCCCATGCTTCTTTTACTGAATCAACATCACTAACCTTTTCAAAGTTATCAGGATCAACACACTGATGAATTATAAAGAGTGCTTTATAATCCTTCTTCTTCAATTCTTTGTGCGCAGCCTTTTCCGCCTCCGTTGCGTTCTCCACCAGCAATGTTACTCCGTCCTTCACAAGATCCCAAAGATCTTGATAACAGAAGATCACCTTAACCTGCTTGCACCAATTCTCATAATTGTCTTTCTTGAGAATTGGCAGGGTCGCTGGAAAGTTGCCGTTTGGATAGTTCATCGCCATCACTATCTTCCTTCCTTGAATCTCTTAACCGGAGCTCTAGATACCAGATGTTGGAAATTCACCTCACACCCTATGAAGAATTCCCTTCAATCTTGATCTCAAGATTGATGAACAAACCCACAATATGATAATGATGGTAATAACAAGTAATTATCAAGAACAACAAAAGAGAAGAAGAATAACAAACAAGAAAGAGAAGAATGATAGAAGAAGTATTTGGAGAAAATGTGTTACCCACAACTGTGGGATTTCTTATTGAACTTTCACTTGCTAACTGCAACTGTGAAATATGTTCTGTTGTGATGTAGAATACAAAGCAAGGCACCCTATTTATAGTTTTAGGTTTACACTAGTCCAAAACATAAAAGGCCCAAAATATTCTAAATCAAATCTAATTATATGATATCAAATCTAATCATATCAAATTAATCATATGATATCAAATCTAATCATATGATATCAAGTCTAATCATATCAAATCACAATGAATTATATTTAACATTTAGTACATGTTTGCTATGTGTGCATGATTCATCTCAATTCATCTGCATCATGGCATTCATTGACATTAAAGTTTTTTTTTTGCATTAAAATATATTCTTTCAAACATTTCATTAATTTCTTGTGTCGAGTTGTTGTTATTCATTTGTACATAGCTCTTTTCATTCATTCATGCATCATTAAAATTATTTTTCATCTGCCATTAACCCTTTTAGCATACTCATTAAAATACTTTGTCATTTAAAAACTTAGGTCTCCGTTCAATCATTACATTTCATTATTAAAACCTTTTTATGAAAAGTCTCTCATTTTCTTTCATTCATGTCATTTGATTGTGTTACATGTGCATATCATACTATATGCATTTTGATCATTCATTACTTCTTTTCACATGTATCAAAATTATTTTCTTTATCTTGTTTTTTGCAATTCGACTCCATGTTTTTGAATTTAAAGTATTGTTAAGTGAATCCTTTGATTATGTGCATGTTGAAATTTCTTTTGTTATGTTCATGCATTATTTATCCCTCTTCTAATATGTTTTTGTATGTGTGTTACCATTTGGTTTTGATGTTGAATGTTTTATGTTGTTCTTGTGCATATTTGTTGTATTTGGCATGTTTTATCTTCATGTATCTATGATATATCATTCTATTTAATGTATATTCTTTTTTTGCTTTATTTTCTGCGGATTATTTATTTTGTTGCTGGTTATTTTGTGATTAGGCTCATTAGCATCTATCTCTTTTTGATTCTGTCAATGGGAGAGAAGTTCTAATGTGAGTCTAGATTTGATTTATGCATTTTATGAAAATTTTATATGGTGAAATGTTTCATGGGGAGCACAAAGGAAAGCCTTGATCACACTTTAGTTAATGCTCATGTCGACTCAATTATAATGCAAGTATACCAAGCATTAAAAAGAGGGAGACAAAAGTTGCTTTGCTCTCTAGGGCTTTAGTTTTGTTTATTGTCTCATTTGTTATAGTTAATCATTTATCACTTTCATAATTGAGTCTCCTCTAAGTTAGATCTTTGCAAATATATTAGAATTAAGTGCAATTATTTTTAAACGGTATTTTGCATTAAATAATATTTTTGCATGCACAAATTTAAGTGTTTATTTTTAAGGTAAGAAATTTGCTTTTTAATCAATAAGTTGGGTTTTTGAATCAAGAACCATATTTAAGATTGATTCAAGTCATGACATTACTTGAATCTCAAAACGTCTTTAAGATTGCAAAATTTTGAGATTTTAGGTGTGTGATTCGAATCACGCATCCTATGATTCGAATCAAGTGAAATAGAGATTTTCAGGAAATTTTTGATGTTGTCATGATTTGAATCTTACTATTCATGACTCGAATTACAGAACTTTGTTACTTGAATCACAGTATTTATGAATCAAATCTTAAAGCGATGAAAAACTCTAGGATTTGCCTTTGACTTGCTTGATTTGAATCACACTATTCATGACTCAAATCATGACTTTTTGCTTGACTCGAATTGCATTGTTCATGTGTCAAATCACATGAATTGGTTGCTCATATGTTTTAGATATTGATCCTAATTACTTTGCCACTTGACTAAAATCATACATGCTCTTATGACTCGAATCAAACATCATTTTTACTCATTTTTGTGCATAATCTCAAGCACCTATATAAATCATTTTCCTCTCTCCCCTAACATGATAACATAAGAGTGATTATTGTAATGATAATCATAACTCTGAAAGCTTTTCTAAAAACATGGAAACCCACTTTCAAAGAACACCTTTTCACATATATCTTTTGAATCTGAAATCATACTCAACCTCTAGAAAGATTAACATCAGTTGCTTCTCAATTCTTAGAGAATGTGAGATCTATTGTAGATGAGGTTCATTCATTGTTGATATTTGTGAAGTTCTTGAGTTGCAAGTCAAGATTCATATTATATGGTGTTGCTGGAGTTTTGAAATCTAGGAAAAAAAGAATAAATCTTTTCTCCAAGTTACTTTGGTAAAGTTGTGTGGAAGTCTATAGAGAAAGCCGAACTTTCTTGATTCTTCATGAAGTCGTATGTCTCTGATACATTAAGGGGGAAACTATATATGTCTCTGCAATGGTTTTGTTTCTTGTATCTTAAGATTTATTTTGATTTTAGTTTTATATCACTGAGTCTCCTCTTCAACTGTGCATCTTTAAGGATCAAATTTTAGATCCGTATAATTTTAGCATGCATAATTCAAATTTTTTATGTTTGAGTATGAACAATAGGTTTTAAGTTAATTAGTCTTGTATTTGGAACAGGAACAATATTTTAGATTGATTCAATTTATGCCACTAGAAGAATCTCAAAATATCTTTAAGAAATTCAAATTTTGAGACTTTAGGCATGTGATTCGAATCACACAACCCTATGAGTTGAATCAAACAAAATAGGGGGAACAAGAAGTTTATGAAGTTGTGAGTGGAATCACAAGATACACATGATTTGAATCATGTAAATCTGTGACTCAAATTAGAAGTTACACATGAGTCGAATCCTAAACCTCTTGTCAGCCTCTTCTAAGTTTGTCTTGAATCATAACTTCTTCATAACTCGAATCACAACTTGCAAAAGTCAAATCAGGGTGTATAATTAACTCGAATCATAACAATATGGGGTTCTCGTAAAGCATAGATCTTGTTTCAAATTACTTTGCCTTTTGACTCAAACCACTCAAGTGTTCATGACTCGTATCAAACATGATTTTTCACTACTTTTTATGCTTCATCTCTAACACATATAACTCATTTTCTCTCTCAAAATCATTCATAATGTTAGGAAACATACACTTCTATTGATGATTTAAAACTCACAAACCATTTTTTCTCTTATTTAAAAAAAAGAATCTTTATTTAACACTTGCAAATGATTTCTTTCATCTTCTATCTCATTATTTTTCCATTATTGCATGGATCTAAATCTTATCTTTGAAGATTAGTGATCGATTTAGGGGATTCATTTTGAATTTAACATTTACTTAAAGATTTGGTTAAGATTTCAAAGGTTCACAAGGGTGTGCAGTATTGTGATTGGTTATGACAATTCCAATGAAAAAGAAGGAGGTTCTTCTCTCCAGGTTGACCCTGGTAGTGTTGTGTGAAAGGCTACATATAAGGTAGGCATTTTTCTCATTCTTAGGACAGACTAAAAATTATGATATCAGTGTATTCGAGTAAATATTACCATAGACGGAGACTTAGGAGCAGGTTATTGGGGCTGGAAGATTCAAGAAGCTAATTCGAGTAAATGTTTCGCATAGAGTTTAGTTCGTGGAGCAGTGTACAAGTCAAAAATCCAGAAATATGAAATTTATTTTTTAGCATTTACTTTGGACTAATGATTGTACAAACTCTGGTAATTTTGTTACAAATCACAGTGGAAGACTAACGAATTTTCGATGGGAAACCATTAGAGAATGGATAAAGCACAAAGCAAGAACGAACGTGCCAAAATACTATAAATCTAGATGTACTCTCTTATCTTCTCTTCTCTCTTCTCTCTCTTTCTCTCTCTCTCTCTCTCTCTCTCTCTCTCTCTCTCTCTCTCTCTCTCTCTCTCTCTCACACACACACACACACACACACACACACACACACACACACACACACACACACAAACGCATGCGCGCATGCATGCATACACACACATACACACACATTTAATTTCATATATAATTGCATGATTAAGTTTTTCTTATTGCTTTTTAGAATTGCATGCCATTAGGATATACATTGGTAGAGATTTATTACATAAGTTATAGGTTTTGTTAGAATTGGTAATTCAACTTTGTCTTAATTTCGATTAAGCTTAAAATATATGGTTGTAGAATCTTATCAATATTGATAATTGTGACACTCCTCGTGTAATTGAGGTATTATTAAATACAAATTAGTTTGTTCATTTGGTTTATATTCAACTGTCTATCTTGATTATGTTGTGAGTTATTTAAGTATATTCATGTAACTTCCAGCGGATAAGCATAATCTTTTTTACGCTAAATCTTTTCTGCTACACAAAATAAACTTTGTTTTTAAAACTTTGATAAAGCTTTTTCAAACTTCTTTCCAAAGAATTTTTTAACTTAGGAGGACTACTCACCCCCTCTAGACTTTTTATTATCCATATTCTCGCCCAAATATTGGTCTTAAAGCTGGTCTTTTGATCAGGTCTAGGCAACTCAAAAGTATGGGAATATGGGTGACGAGGATTCGAACAAAGCGTACAATATAACACCAATTTTTAAAGGCGGAAATTATACTTATTGGAAGAATAACATGTATGTACACTTAATGCCATTTGACAAGAATCCATGGGTAGCAATTACCAACGAGCCTTTTATCCCTAAAAATGGGTCTAGTGCCTCGGCATTAATTATTGCACTCGGATAAAACTTCCTTGATTTCTCCATAACTCGTTCTAAAACTCCAAGAACAACCCGTATAATTTGTTCAAGATCATCATGCTAACCACCTTGTCTTTGAGAGCTTTCAAGGAATCTACGTCTTTATGGTACTTTTCCACATAGTGTACCTTCTCCTTAACAGAAGCAAAGGTAACATCATATCGCTCCTCTGCACCTTTAAGGGCATCTTTTAGCTCAGTCACACGGGCCTCCAAGGAAGAAGGAGAGCCCTGCGTTGTCACGACATCTTGCAAAGAGTTAGAGATCTTAACTTATTCTTGTAATGCGAGAAGCTCATTCTGAAGGTTGACACACTTCAGTTCCATAACTTAAGCCTTCCCTTTCCAAGTATACCTTCCTTGAAGGGACTACCTAGATCCAGAACATCACCCCGCCCAACGGAACTGAGATATAAGATAGAAAAAACTCTGAACATGTTATAAGCAAGCTCAAAAGCCATTTCCATCTTACCCCCCTCAGGAAGATTTTGGATGAAGTATAAATCCAACGTCCAGACAATAGTAATAGCCTCTTATGAAATGCATGGGAATTAGAAAGAAAAAATGTCTGACATCTTTATAAAGGGTGTCACCTCCTTAAAAGCATTAAACTTTGCCCACGAGTCCGCTTTGGAGAAACCCTCTTCCCTGGGAGATGACTGTCCCTTATCCCGAGCCCTTTTGGTTGAAACCAGAGGCGAAGAAGGTTCCTCCACCATCAAAGTTGGTACAACATCCACAAGATGATCAACCTCGAGCACGAAAGCCAAGGCTTGCACAATTGGAGAAGGAGTATGGGCAAAATAAGAAGTTACAATATTCACCTCAATCTAGATACCTTGGGCATCTATCAGGCGGTTGAACATATTCAGCTTACTTACTCTGTCCATGTTATCTACAAAATGAAAAATGAAATCACACATTTAAAAAAAGTTCTAAGACTACGCTCTCACCCAATACTTTCCTCATTTCCTCGAGATCAACTACGCTCGAGAAAAATGAGTGTCAATCCGTCTTTTCCTCACTTTCGTAGTGGAACCTCACCAAGGCCGAATCCTTCTACATTATAAAGTATCTGAAACCAAAAATACATTCCTTCCCTCATTGTCACCTCGTCCAGAGAAAGAGAACCCGACAGGGTACAATAAGAGCTAACATCCCTGTTGAAGTGAATCTTAAGCCAATACTTCGGATATGAAACTCGACAATATTGAGGAGAATCAGCAGAGATATGACAGAAAGCAAAATGAGTTATAGAAATGAGAGGCTTCACCAAGATAAAATGTCTCAGAAAGTCACCCCCATCCAGGATAAAAAGGTCGAGCCAAGAGACAACCGTGTGGAGCTGAAGAAGCCTTTGGTTACGAAAGTATTCAGGTGGAGTAGGCCTCGGGAAAAAAAAGATCAAACAATACGCCAATAGAATGTAAGAACACAGATTGTTTCTTAGTAATATCTCTATGTTTTGATGATAACTCTTATGAAATTTTGCGTTAAAGAATTATATACTCTAAAATTGGTTCATGAATATTTGTTGTAGATAATTAAAGTATATATACATCCAAGAGCAAATTAATCTGAACATGGAACTATGGAAGGCTCTGAAGAGTCAAAATCATCTTATAGAAGAATCTGAGCGCTGCCTACAGAAGAATCTGAAGCAGAAGCTACAGAAGAATCTGAAGCAGAAGACTCTAATAAGATCTGAAGACTCTGAAGCATTGAAGAACCTTGTATGAGAGTTAAGAAGCACAGTTTTTCAGAAGACTCTGAGAGTACTGCACGCTGCATGTACTGAGGATCTGATTCATAAAACTCTGCTTTGATAGAACTACACGCTAAAGCACACTTGTTGCATTACTCTGATTCAGCAAAATCTGATGGGTATCCAAGACTCTGATCATGCAGACTCTGATGTTTATTTTGCTGAAATAAAATACTTGTTGAAGAAGAATTCGAAGTGATATCTTTTGATTTGGCTCAACGAATCTTTCCTCTTTCATGCTTGACACTAGAACACGGACCAAAAACATTTCTCTGTGCATTCTACTTCCAAGAAAGGTCATGTGATGTAAAGACAAAAAGGTTCAGGCCTTTTCAGTACACAGCCTCCAGCGTCAAGACTCTGTGGACTACTGTGCATATAAAAGCAAGTCTTCCTCATCTTCTTCACAAGAGAATTTTAGTGATCAAGAACCAATGAATCTGTTATAAAAACTCTTTCAAGCTCTCATAAAATATTCTTATTGCTGAGTTTATTCTTTTGTTCTTAACATTAAGTGAAAAATCACTGTTGTGATAAAGCTTGTTAGAAGCATTCATACACTTGTATTAATCTTACATTTCATTGTAATAGTTCCTTAAGAAGATCCAGTTGGGATCAGTAGTTCTTGAGAAGACTTTGAACAGTTGTTCTTAGTGCTTACTATTGTAATCAGTTGATTAAATAGTGGATTAAGTCCTTGTTTGAGAAAGGCAAATCACTCTAGATAGGATGGACTGGAGTAGTTGAGTTCAACGAACCAGGACAAAAATACTTGAGTTTTTACTTCTAAGTTTTATCAAAATACTTATTCAACCCCCCCCCCCCCCCCCCTTCTAAGTATTTTCTCACCTTCATAGAAGGCTTCTGAGACTTGTACTCACCACATTATTGTAAGACCCTCACATATGCCCAATATCCCGGATGAAGCTAGGAAAATGGGAAATTTTTAAATGTTTAAGAACAACTAGCTTAAATTCAGAAAAGGGCAACCAAAGTCCTATTCTTGTAAATAGGCCCTCATAGAACCTGACCATGCATTCATCAAGAGAACCATATATCCTCTTCTCCTCTGGCACCGGAAGAACTAATCACTCTGAAGAATTGTTGATCATAATGTCAACATCATATAGGGAGGTCTCAGTGCTCTAAGATGAAGATGCGTTGGCCACTGTTGCATCTCTCCAATCGTACATCGTAGTGCCCAGACGACGTCGAAGAGTCAAACGCTTCAGCACCTCAGCGATGTTAGGCTCACGACCTATAAAACTTAATCGAACCCGAGTGAAATCTTTGGCAAGTTCCCTCCTTTTCAAATTTGCATGTACCTCATCTTCTGACAATATTTGAAGGGCATAAGGAACCGAACACTATTTATTCTTGTGCCTACATTTGTCACAAAGGCGTTCAATGACCTAGAGGATGTTTCCACTTCAGAGTCATTCAGTAAATCGACGATTTTATTTCTCATCCCAAGTAAAAGTGGAAAATACTAAAAATAAATCTAGGAGTAGAAGAATAACTTGTTAAAAGGATTGATGAAGCAGGAGGAATAAAAAAAGGCGAAAACTTTAAGCAAAACTATGAATCATTTCTCGTGATGTTTTCAGTAAGAGGGAACAAAAGCGTTTCTTTAGAAAAGTAACTGAAAATTTGAGAGCAAAGGGTTTAAAAAGCTTTCAAATATTCAAGTCACCTTAATCATAAGCAATGGCAGTTGAAGGATGAAGACCGACTATGAACATATATCATAAGATCAACAGTTACAATTCCACGCAAGAAAACACACCAAACTCAAATGCACTTAAGCACTCTATGGGCGGTGTCACACCATAGCTGACAACGTCATTGCACATGTCAGGAATGGGTGACAAACGTCTTAATGATGGAACCACATTAAAAGCACTTATTCCCCATTACTTTTCAAAAAACGGATCCTAAGCGATTCTGCTCAACTTTACACCAAACTACGATATAAAGGCGACCATTGATAATTAAGGCTTGCCCTGTTCCTCCAGTGTCCGACAAAGCCTTGGAGGAAATTGTTTTAGATCGACTAAAATGTGCAATCAGCCAAGACCAAATCTATCAAAGACCTGCTATAATCGACCCAAATATAAAAATAATTCACATGCGATGAGAAGGTACACAATCTCCGATCTACGATTTCACTTTATTCATATTGAATGTTAAACTAATTTGAACATTGAAGTGTTAACCATGTAGGTTCACCCTACGTCGTCGTAATAGAGATCAAAATCACTATTCAAGACGATCATTATCATCTCTCTTCATTTCTAGTTCATTCCTATGTGCGTGTGCGTGCGTGTGTGTGTATACATACACACACACACACACACACATATCTACACACGCACATATATATATATATATATACACACACACGCGTGCGCGCACACACACATTATATATATATATATATATATATATATATATATATATATATATATATATATATATATATATATATATATATATATATATATATATATATATATATATATATATATATATATATATATATATATATATATAACCAAACTTCAATAATAAAAATATAAATATTAATTCATATATCAATTCATTAAAAGAGTTTTTTTTAAAAATCTAATACTTAACAGTAAATTTTATGGATTAAGTGAGTTTTATGTGTTGAAACCGAGTTTAATCGAAATCAAATTATTTTGAATGGTTCTTCATTTTCAAAAATCATGTTGACCAACTTACCTAGTACAAACGGTTTTTTTATCGGTTTAAGTCGGTTTGATCGGATTTGATAGGTTTACTCAACTCATGTATAGCCCTACTCTAGTCATACTATACTAAGAACTAAAGACTAAATTGAGTGTTAAGAAATGAATTATGTACAGGAAAAATAGATATTCAAACTATTATCAAATCTCTTATCTTTTATATGTTCTTATAATCTTATTCTATCAATAAAAAAGCCATTCTGCTAAAAGAAACAAAATCGCAAAGGGATGTAGGCATGTTTGTGTGGAAAGAAAGAATGGAATAACACATTGATATAAACCATTTGAAGGCCTTACAATCACAAATTTTTGAGTGGTAACGTGCAATCATATAGTATATAATGAAACAGTGTAAGATCCCCAATATATTATTTTTCTAGATGCTCAAACCAAATGCTTCTCCCCTTTTTTCAACTTTTCCCAATTCCATTGATTGTTACCAGGCCCAAGTTAACCTTTTCCCTATGTAGACCCAAAGTCATCAACTTGATTTACTATTTGAATACAAAACAGAATTAAAATTAGAGAAATAGATGTTATTCACAGTAGACGGTTTAAACTCCATAGGATTGTTCCACTGCTCAATTTCATTATTTTCCCATCTCATTTCTACATTTCTAACCTCAAGACCTTCAATGTGTTCCATCATAAACCCTGCAGTCTTGTGTTTAACCAATTCTTGGCATCCTGGCCTATAGTCCAACAACCCACCAGCGTAACCGGTGAACCTTCTGTAAGTAATGTTCATGTTGATGAAGCTCAAGTTTCTTAACAATCCTCTCTTTGAACCAGAGAGAAAGATTCCGTTTTCAGAATTTGCTGTGATGTTGATGAAACGGACATTTGAGATTGAAGCCTCTTTTGAGGTTGAGTCTCTTGGACAAGTTGTGACATAGATAGGCTCAGCTCTACCCCACCATAATGGATCATAGTATCTAGTGCTTATATTTATGTTTGAGAAGACAATGTCATCGACATTTCCTGTTCAAGAAAGCTTAATTCATTTACAGAACTAAGCAATAATTTTGAAGTAAAAAGATTTATGAGGAAGTTACCTCCATCGCGGATCTGGAATGCAAGCCCTCTATGAGAATCAACAATAGTGATATTGTCAAAGACAAAATGCTTGAATTCAAACCAACTAGCACTGCCTAGTTTGATTGCAGAAGATTTGGATCGTATCCAAGAATCAGTGACTGTTAAATTGTAAACAGGGCCAGTGGATGACTTTGGACAGATTGCATCATCTCCTGTATCAATGTGGCATCGAGTGATTACCGTGTTGTTTGAGTCCTCAATGTCAATTCCGTCGTTGTTTGGTATATTCAAGTCTCCATAAATTGCAATATCACGAACGGATATGTTTTCACTCCGCACCAAGTGTAAGCTGCAAGTCAGTATAATGTATGTTTCTTAGGGTACTTATTGTACTTTATTCAAGATTTTGCAGAATAATGTTTACATAGTAAAATGTCACAGAAAACTTTACTCTGAAATTTTTTTGAAGTGATGGGAATTCCACACTTGAAAGTAGGTGATGTAGAATTTTATTATAAACCACTGTTCATGATCAATGATGATTCAGCTCAAACAAATAAATCATTAAAGTTTTAAATAACAGTCGCAGCCGCGTAACAGCTTTTGCGATATCAGTTGGTACTGATGTTGCAACGTTGATTGCGGTTGTCGCGGTGTGAATTAACTCCAATTTGTTCTTTTTCATAAAAACGGTGAATAATGGTATCGGTATCAGCTCCTTACGACACCATTTTGTTGCGGCAGTTTTTGCCGTATCGGACTATTCGGACCATTGTATAGTCTTAATTTTTCTGTTATAAGAATAGCAGTATTTGTCATGGGACCCTGTCCTTTGTTTATGTTTATCCTAAACCGATGATGTTGCCTTTGCGTGCAGATAAACGCCAAATTTCCTAACAACAACTGAAGCTGAGCTCACCATAAGAAGTCACAATATTAATATACATAGAAAAAGTCTCTCGTGCACAATTATTTCCTTTTCATTCCCATCATAACCCAATCACATTCCTACACTTCTACTCCCAAAACTAAAATCAAATTCTTACATGGCCCTATCCATTTAGATTTCTATATCTCTTCATCCTCCAATTTTTTGAGAAAGGGACTTAGGTAAGAAAAATCTATTATTGTTGTTGGCCATTTAAATTTAGTTTATCCATATGTTTGAATTCGAAACTACAACATCTCACTTATATACATCTAAAATGAAATTCTAGTCATTAAATTTTAAAACTAAATAAATAAATATTTAAAATGAAATTCTAATCATTAATTTTTAAGACAAAATAAATAAATAAAAATAAATAATATTAAATGAATTTATAGCTTATAACTTATAAGCTATAAATTCAGGTATCAACATTTTAAAAATAACTTAAAGGTATAAACTAAGCTATTGGGGATGAATTTATAGCTCATAACTTATAAGCTAAGTGATTGTTTATATCGGATAATCTGATTGAAATTGTAGTGTTTGATAAGATTGACGGTTGAACTAGCTTAAAAAATTAATTTTTAGTTTTTTCTTTAATTAAGACTACAAAGATAAAATTGAGTGAAAAATGATAAACTATAAATTAGTTAAACTAACCTATCAAAATAAGCTATAAGTTCCTGAATAAATGATAATTATGATTTGTTTTAACATACGAATTTATAAACTAAGTTCAGAAAATGGTCTTCATAAACTATATTTATGGAACATAAGTTATTAATTCAATTACTATATTTATTATTGAAAAAATCAATTATAGCTTACCTATAAATATCATTTTAAAATTAAAACAAATATTGAGAAGTTTCCAAATAGCACATGTATATTAGTAAGCTATATTATGGTAATTTTTTTGATCAAGTGCTATTTTATGGTAAATTTTATGATGATTGAATAGTAACTAACTTACTCAGACTTCTAAAAACTTCAGATGGCTCTTTCTAAACCTATCAAGTGATGGAAGAGAGAATATGAAAAACTTACCACCAATAAGCAGGTTGATTAAGAGTAATGTTGAAGATTCTCACATTTTTGCATCCAAGAAATCCAACAAGTCTAGGTCTGCATTCATCACCCAAACAACTCCCAGTCTGATTCCAGCTCACCATTACATTCTTCCTCGGATTATATCTCACAACGAATTTCTCCGCCTGTCCATCCACCACGCCGCCGCCTTCAATTGCAACATCCGTCGCGTTCTCCGCCAGTACCACGTACCACCTCGACGACTCCTTTGGATAGTCTTCCAGTTTCGTGCCACCGAGGATGGTGGCACCTGTCTCCACGTTTAGGATCACGCCGGATCTTAGGAATATGGTTGCTGTTAGGTACTTCCCCGGTGCTGGGAAGGTGACGCGGCAGGGGAGACCGGACGGACATGAGTCGATGGTGGATTGGATTGATAAGGTGTCGTAGTGGACACCGTCTCCGGTTGCTCCGAATTCGGTGACGGAGAAGGAAACGGGAGTGGGGTTTGGAGAGTGTGATGTGGCAAGAAGTGATTGGGTGAGAAGGAATAAGATAATTTGGAAGATGAAGAGTGGTGACGGATTTTCCATTTCTGGATTTTGACTAGCTTTGCTGATTACACTTTCCAATTTTTAGCACTTAGTATTAGTAGCAGTACTTCGCTTCCATTTTTTTATGAACGGTTTTTCAATTACTATTATTGTAAAAAAAATTTAAAGATTTTATCTTGCAAAATGGATGATGAATTGAGTATGTAAATTTTTTTATATTATCAATTGATATAGTTATGACTTATGTCAGATTAACTTGTAAATTTTAAATTAGTTGTAGGATTTGATATTTTAAAATTGATTGAACATATGTGTAATATTTTTATACACTAATTATATATTATCATTAAACTTTTTTAAAACTTTATTCCTCTGTCTCACAATAACTCATTTAACTATTTTACACATATTAAAATAATAATAATAAATAAAAATGAGAGAATGATATTATTACTAAAGTGTCTTTATTAAATATTGTGAATGATAAAGGTATGTTTAATTAGTGACAAAGTCTTTTAATTTATTTTCAAATTTCACTTAAGTTTATTATCTAATAAATGTTATATTTTAGTTCTTTAAAAATAATTATGTTAGTCAATATAATTCTTTCGGTTAAATTATAAGAAAAAAACATTAACTATTGGTGATGTGGCATTACAGCAAGACAATTGTTGAATTACTCAGTCAGCATATGTATTAATAAGTTAATATCTTCTTTAAATTATGGTTTTTTTAGGTTATAAACTATTGCAAATTATTAATAATGTGTAAAAAAAATAACAATTCTTTTCCCGTAAACTTCTCTAGAAAATAGTCATTTTACTGTTGAAAATTTTGTAAATCCCGCCACTAATTCAACTATATTCCATGACTTGTACTTTAGTCACTACTAATTCATAAATCATACATTTCACATATAAAAAAAATAAACTTATCTAAAAAGGGTATTCATCCAACTAGTTCTTACACACTAATTAGTCGAAGAAAACAATAAACATAGCTAGCATTTAATCACAAATTCTACTAAAAAGTTTTCGTCGAGTACAATGGACGTAATGATGTTAATATCTTTTCCTTGCGTAATCAACTTCCGAACTCGAATATGATTGTGTCGACCATCTTCTTTTTCTTTTAAGGGTTTTATCGATGTTTTTTTCTTTCCTTCTTTGAAACAAATAAATTTCGGTGCCGACTCTCTTCAACTATTTTCTGCGGGCGCACGAGCGATTCGCGAAGGATCGTATTTTCCGAGATACGACAGAAGTTTCTTGCTTTTGGATTTGAGCAAATTGTAATCTTATGTGATTATAATGAAAATCTCTCGTAAGTACAAGGGGACTGGATTACTCTCAAGTTGTGAGAGAAACCAAAATATTTCTGTGTGTCTCTATTCTTTCTTGCATTTCATATCTAATGCCTACCTCTGATTGAATCAGATTCTATACCTCGTGTTCAGAATCTGAACAAGAGTTTAAAAAGAAAAAAAAAAGTCAACACAATTTAACCCCCCTTCTTGCATTTTTTCACACCTTCGTAATTTTGAATCCACCCACCCGCAAATTAAACTCATTAACATGTCATGTTATTTATTTATTATTTTTTATAGATGATCTTGCAAAATCTTTACTATGTATATATCATTTTTTAAATATAATTATAGTTTTTATTAATTGTAAAAACTATACCTAAATCAAAATTGAGAGACTTAATTTCTTTATTGAAAGAGAGATATATCTTACCATTTAAATTATATTCTACACAATTTGTATTTATTTTTATACTTGAATTAAATTGTGAAAGAGCTTTTATGTATTAATGATACATTTTATTCAAATTAACTACTCAAACTTTATGATTTGAAAGGTAGTTCTTCACGCTAGACACTGTTCGTCGACATGTCTTACTGACGTTTAAATCTTAAACCAAGTTGTCGTTGAAATGTTGAACGAAATATCTCATTTCAAAAAATACTAAGTTTCAATTTCCATTTCTCATCTTGATACTTCAATTTCCTTAGATGACACATTCATCCTTCCAACTTTTAAATCTCTTTTAATATGTTGAGATTTTGGTCCTGTCAAAAATTCCAGCTAACACATGGTCATCTGCAACTATAGTCATAACCACCATATCTTCATAATCATCTGAATCTTGGCGTGTAAGGTTTGCTCCTTCCTCCTTACCTTTTGTCGCTCCCTTGTCTTTCCTGAACCAACAATTATTTGTCAAGTGACCCCACTTGTCACAGTTATCGCATTACACACTTTTTTCTCTTCTTTGTCTTTATGATAGGGGTTTTCTTATCCTCTTTTGAAAGATCCAAAAGTCCTGTCATCGACCTTAGACTTTTGAGGGTTCGAACAAGAATTTTTACTCTGAGTCTTGTCTCTTTTGTCCTTGAACTTGTTGGAATCACCATGTTTGAGCATGTAGTGATTGTATCAAATCTTGAACACCTTTCCCTTCGACAATCTTCATCTCATTTGCATCCAACGAGCCAACCAAATCTTCCAGTTTCATGGTTTCAAGATTGTTGAATTCTTGAATGGTTACGATAACATGATCAAAGTGAGAGGTCAACGTACACATTATCTTCTCAACTATCATCTTATCATTTAGGATTTCACCATAACCTTTTATGAGATGGACAATATTTTGCACCTTTGAGACATAACCTGCAATTTTTTCTTCTTCTCCCATATGCAGTAATTTATACTACCTTCGCAACTTATGCAATTCAACGACTTTAACCATCTCACCTCCTTCGTAATACTTAACAAGAATATCTCATGTCTGCTTCGTTGATTCAGCATGAAAAATCCGATCAAAGTTCACCGCAACTACTGCAAATTGAATACAATACTTAGCCTTTGCAATCTTTCTTCATTGCATCCTTGCGAATGACTCTCTAAGCGTCACTTGCATTGACAACAAGCTCGAGGATGTCATTGTTGACCACTTCTAGAGTTTAATGAAAATCGAACAAAGACTTCATCTGCTTACTCTATCGGTTTCAATTTTTGCAATAAAAAATTAGAAGAGAATTTGAAATTTCATTGGTTCCACTCATGACAGCAGCAACTACGATTTATAATGCCTAGAAACACGATCACCCGTGTGAAGTTCTTGAAAACACGAACAAGAACACAAATCATAAGCTTTAGATATCAATTTGTTAATACGCGAGACACTTTACTGAGAGAAGAAATAAAAGAGAATGAAAGATAATTGATGAATTGTAATTATTAAAAGTTATGTAACTGAATTACAATTATGTGTATATATGTAACTATGTATACTAAATAACTACCATAACAAACTCTAATCTTAACTAACTTGAATTTGAGTTACAACTTAAATTATATTACAAACATTAATACCATGTATCAAGAACTCTGAGAAGAAGAATTAATATAATTCTCATAATTCTAGACTATGGGAACAAATCACAGTCAAGCGGACAACAATTGATAAATGTCTTTTTTTGCCAAGGTATATTCCGAGTCTTTTTTGCCAAGGTATATTCCAAGTATGCAAAGAGTCGATGGCTACAACGTAATTTAACATGAAATGCAAGACCATGTAATTTAACCACACATGAGATGCCAATATTATTGACATATTGAATAAATGATCTCGAATTCAACTCATCAATATATTCTCTGGTAATGCTCTCTTGCTTTTCACTTCCACCTAAGGATTGAACTAATCAAAAGACTACCCATATACTGCAAATAAAATCACTTTTTTTTTTTTAAGATATGATCTTTCTGAAAAAGTGAAAATTAAGCATAAAAAACTTGATATGCAAAAAAGTTATTTATCGATAAGCTATAGAATTGCAATGGATTAACTAAGAATTATTTAATTAGAGATTGGTTACATATTGATTGGAAATTAACAATGAGTAATTTAGCCACCTGCAGATTAACAACACTTCCAAGAACATGAAATATCTATATGGATCTTTCACGACATTGTTCTGGACTCCATCTAGAGATCGTGTGCTCTTCAATGGCATAGTTTTCCAAACATAATGGAGACTCATCACTGTGACCATTTTTATTAACATGCAAAACTAATAAAGTTTTTGCGACACTTCCAAGAAGTCGAGTAGTGCAATGAACGTCAGACCATACTCTCAGTCTTCCATCTAGATTATCATCATTGTCATGTGATACAACAAGTACACCGTACTCAGAATGCACCAGAGCCGGATGGTGGCGATAGACAATGAAGTCTACACCATACTGAGCCCCTGACCTTACAGCCCAGTTTTTCATTCGAAGGTGAGAATAAGCCTTGTAGAAGAAAGGGAATGCTTCTTTCTTGGATATGAAGTAATGCCACAGCTCATCATCATTTGAATCACCAGATTCAGCACCGCCGTTAATCTTTAGACATTTCAAGGAATAACATAGGTAAAATGCTTCCTCCAAGGTTAATTGAAACCAATACGTGTCCTTTTCAACGTTTCTCACAGGTCGACCAAAGCATGCTTTATCAAGTAGGTCAAGTTGTTCAGCTTGCACTGCTAAGTGTACACAATTATCAGAGAGAAATCCAGATGCATTTGATTGAACTAAAGAAGACTGAAGTTGCGATATAATCTTTGACATGGGTTCTTTAAGTGCCTCGGCTTCTGCATCCTTTTTCGATTTTGCATCTTTTCCTTTCCATCTTGGTGCCATTTCTCCTGAAAAAAATAAGTCAAATGTTGTTCAATTCGAAGTCTAAGTTGATTTAGTAAAGCTCAATCAAAGAGGTAAGGACAAAAGACAGGAAAAAAACTTGGACTCGGATTGCCTGACTTTATGATACCAACTGCACCCTGCCTTTCAGTCATTTGATCAATCTTATGGTTCACATGATACCACATATCCTATTAAATTTTCCAACAAAATGAAAACATGAAACCACAACACAAAAACTTGTATCTTCATCTTCCTAGCTACATAGTCATCTTCTAAGTCAACAGGAAAGACCACCCCTGCCGCGTGTCGTCGTCTTCTAAGCCAACCGTCTCAAACTATACTACCGGAGGCCTATTTATTGTTTCCCAAACTTCTTTCTTTTATAAACTCTTATGACCCTTTCATTAGGTGTATTAATGCTTTCATATTTTCACAGACATTTATGTACTATCTTTTATCCTATTCTGTCATTAGCGAATCATGTTTCAATGCTTAACAATATGCTAGAACAATAAAAAAATTATGGTTCAGAAAGTTGAAGGCATGATAAAGAGGTAGGACATATATATACTGATCTATCAAACTAGTCATCATGATAAAAACCTTAACATTTGTCTTTTCAGTTTGTCCTCGTATAATTGTCAAGTGAATACTGTTCATTGCTCAATTTGTGGAGAATCGCATCTATATTTCTATTATCTAATAGCATATATGATGTTTACATGCATGAACCATCAGATATAGAAAATGATACATCCTTTTAATTATTTCACAGTTAATAACTCTGTGACAAGTAAAATATTCATCAGCATTGCAGGGATATGCAGTGCACAACACACATCAAGGGTAACCAACCATATTGATGTTTCAATTCCAAATTCCAATGCACATGATTTGATATATTGTATGACTTCGGGTAAAATATTGATATTTAGTTTCACATACTGATGCCTAATATAATTTCTAACTTTTAAGTTTTAACCACTCTAATATTAGTATTTTTCCACGAGTCAGGTTGCCTTGCTTTACTTCTTTACATGACCAATCCTTGATTCATGAAACAGTTGCAGGCGGAGATGACTTTAAAACAATTAGAAAATGTTAGCACTCCCATTATGAAACAGGTTCTTCCTTTTGTTGAGCAGCTGCTTCCTATTTTCTAATTAACATGAAATGTTGCAACTAGTTTCTTTGACTGCAGTGCATCAGTTTTTAAAGATGGTTTGACGACATCTTTAACTTAATTGAAATGATCTTTCGAATAAACAACTCGTTAAGTGGAACGCGGTATGCACCGAATAAAACCATAAGCAAACTACATATGCTAGATTGGAGAAAACTGGCATTAAATATGCAAGCATTGAAATCAATAATAATTAAGGAGGAGATAAAGAGTATGAAAGTACTACTAAAAGTTACGCATTCAAAATGTGATAACACAGTCTCTTCCTACACTTGTTTACCTGAGTACATTTAATTCAATTCAACTATTTTCCTTCTCGGTTTCATAAAGGATAATGAGTAACTATTTTGAAAAGAATGTGAAACCTATTTTGTACTTAAAAGCCAAACAACAAGAATCCATAACAATACCGAACACCTAAATGCTAAAACACTACCAAGAAATTCAATTTATAAATTAGGGTTAAAAAGAGTACAATAATTTGAAACCTGGACAGAACTAAAACGAAGACTTCAATCAACGCGGTGTCTTTCTTGAATCAACGCCGCTGGTGGAGGAGGAGTAAAGGTTTAGTTACGCGTGAGGGAGGAAGACGACTCTTTTTTTATTTTTTAAATTAAACTCTCTTTATAATATTAAAATCAACTTTATGAACGCTTATTACCAAATTTTCGAGTGCCGTCTAATATGCTACTAAAAAGTGTTTTTTTTATTTATTATTTATAATAATTTATTTATTTATAATATTAAATTTAATTTTAGCCAGGCTTATAATCAAAATTTTGAGTCACAACTTTTTTTCTTTATTTCTAGTATTGTCTATGATGAACATTAGATAGTTTTTTATTTTTTTTGTTTGGAGAGTTATCAATTGTTTTTTTTCTCTAAAAGCGACCGGAAGTATTCCAACTCAAAATAATTCTTAAAAGTAAGAATATATGCGAATTTTTTAATCCACTTTTAGATACTCTTAAGTATTTAGTGCATTTTTTTTATGTTTTTTTTCGGAGATACATATCCAGATGCACCTTTATTTTATTTTTTTATACCAAAATTTGGTTTTTTCCGGAGTTATATCTACGGAATAATTTTAAACTAGTAAACCCTGGAAAAAACTTCAAAATAAGTTCAGGAAAATTTTCGTAGATGCACATCTGGAACGTCTAAGCGCTAAATTGTTTCGTAGATACAGCTTCAGAAGTTTCTGTTATATTTGAAACCTGCATGATCACTCCCCCACCCCCCATTGTTGTGTTTTCTTCTTCCATGCTCACTTTCACCAACCTAAAAAATTCTACATTCTCAATATCATTTATCACTCCAAAACTCCAACTTTTTCATGCAACAAATCAAAGGGAGCAAGAGAAAATCGAATTTCAGGTAAAGATTGCAGTTTGTCCACTACATTGCTCTCATTAATCATCAAACTTTTGGAGAGAAAAAAAGTAACGTTGCTTCCGGAGTTGTACCTCTGGAACGTGTCTGTGGCCTGTTTTTTTACAGCAAATTTGTAATTTTTGTTTATTTTTTTATTGTTTACAAATAGATATGGTGCACCCCAATAATATCTTAAAAGAATTAGTTTCTACAAACTATGTTTCTCCGAATGTTCAAGGGGTTGTCGTAAAGTCGGTAGATGTCGTTGTTGACTTTAATAACAAACAAAAGTTTGATGATCGTGATAGCATGCTCACATGGATTCGTAGGACTGCAAGTAGACTTGGTTTTGGTGTGGTTATAGGAAGATCGGATAATGGTCCAGAAAGAAGAAACGCTTATGTAACTTTGTTGTGCGAAAGAAACGGAAAATATCAGACTCCTCTACGGAAGTTTGAAAGAGACGACACCGTTAGTAGAAAATGTGAATGTCCTTTTAAGATTCGTTGTTACATGTTGAATACCAAAAAGTGGAATATTAGAGATGTGCAAGCGTCCACCGGACTATTGAAATGTAGTATTTAAATTTATGTCGAAATCATCAATGTAACGTCGATTTTATTTCATGAATGTTGATTTTATCGTTGCAATGTTGCTTTTCTGGTATTCTGTTTCTGGTTTTCTTCCGTAAATACGCATACGAAAATATTTCGTAGATGCATCTACAGAATTAATTAAAAAAAGTTGAAAAAAGGTGTGTCCGGAGATACATCTCCTGAATCAGGGGGTATTTTAGGCAGAGGGCATGGTGCCTAAGAAGGCCAAGGGGTGAGATAAGAAATTCTCAAAGATATTCTCAACCAACACTAAACAAACCTACAAAGGTTCCATACAAAAAGCATGGAAACTAGAGTTGGAATAAGGAATGTCCTCGCTGCAAGCCCATTTCCAAGCAAGAATCTTAATGTTATAACAGATGTCATTAACATTAATAGTCTCGCCCCTAAAGATTAAATTATTCCTTTCCTTTCAAAGACACCACACCACAGCCAGCCATATGACCCCAACTTACAATTCCCAACCTTAAAATTACATACTCCTCCTCACTCCAAAAAAAAAAAAAAAATTCCACATGCAGCCCGCAAAAGCAGTATTGCACCCGCACCAAGCAGCAATTCTGTCCCAAATTTCCATAGCAACATTACACCCAAAAAAAGATGTATCGTACCTTCATCTTCGAAATTGCAAAACACACACTTTGGGTCTAAGTTAACTAAACCTCTCCTAATTAGATGATCTTTAGAGGTTAGTCTATTCTAGAACAGCTTCCAAACAAACAACAATATTCTCGCAGGAACTTTTATTTTCCTTAACCAACGAGACAAATTATGATGATTGATCGAAACAAAATCAAAATTCCTGCTTTTCACCATAAGCTGATACGCTGCAGTGACAGAGAAAACTCCATAATCATCAAAACTACAATAGACATTGTTTGGAACCTCCTTAGCAAGATTAAACCTTGATAGAAAATCCTTCAAGCAGGCTAACCTATCAACGACAACAACATGCATATGAACATCAATCCCCAAATCGCCCCACAACCAAGTATCAGCAAACCAATTTCCCATCGATGAAACCAACGCAATTTTCTTGCTACTAATAGCAAACAGATCAGAAAAAAGCACAGGTAAATATTGCTGAGAAGCCCAGGCAACATACCTAAAAGACATTGTTGTGCCACTTCCCAGCTTAAAATCGACAGTTCCTGCAAAATTAAAATCAAACAAAGCAGTTGAAAAACCACTACGTAAGAGATCTTTCCACCAATAAGAAGCGGATTGGTTGTTTCCTTTCTTCACCGACAAAACTGCATCTTCAATGCAACCGTATCTCGCCTTTAGAACAGACTTCCAAAGGGAGTAAGATTTAACTCTTCAAGACTTTTCATTCCTAGCCCTCCTCTATCTTTTGCCCTGCAAACCACCTCCCACTTTAGGGTGTGTTTGGTTCGGGGTAGATGGAGGGGAGGGGAGGGGAGGGGAGGGGAAATTTTAATTAAATATGTTTGGTTCAAATTTTAGGAGGGGAGGGGAGGGGAGGGGAGGGGAGCAAAATCCCTCCAAAACACACTTTTTGGTTCCCTCCGAATTGGGGGGATTTGGAGGGGAGGGGAGGGAATATGAGTTTTGATATTTAAAAATTATTATATTTACTAAAATATCCTCAATTTAATTTTATTATTTCAAAACTATTTGTTATCTTTTGTGTTACTGTTTTTTCTCGATTGTTTTCATCAACTTATTATAATTGTTCTCCACCTTCAAATTATTTTATAATTTTTATAATTAATATAAATCATAATCATTGTCTTTTTTTTATAAAAAAAATTATGTTTCGTTATATTCATTTTTTTTCTTTTAATTTTGTTATGTACTCTATCATATTTTCTTTTATATCAAATTGTAAACCATATTATTTTATTTATTTTTGTTTATTCATTTTATTAAATATTTTGAACCATTAATATTTAGTAATAAGTTATTTTATATATTTGTTTTGTTATATAATTCATCACAATTTAAACGAAGTTATTGACATATAGTTTAATTTATGTTGGAAAGTTATAAGTCGAATCGATTGCACTCAATTTTTTAACTTTATGTGACAAATAAATATTTTTTTAATCACTCAATATTAGAAATTTTATTACCAACAAAAATGCGCACGAATTTTTCACATTTTAATATCATATGACTTATATAAGATCATAAGGATAAAAATGTAAATTATTAATAAAACCCCTCCCCTCCCCTTCTGAACCAAACACATTTTTAATTAAAATCCCTCCCCTCCCCTCCCCTCCTCTCTTTTGAACCAAACACTTATTTGATTGAGAAATTCCTTCACCTCCCCTCCCCTCCCCTCCCCTTCATTAAAACCCCTCCCCTCCCCTCCCCCTCATTTGAACCAAACAGACCCTTAACCAATGAATATTTGATTTTGAGTCTGAGCCTCCCCACAAAAACCTATTTCTAACCAAATCAATCTCCTTCCAAATTGACATTGGCGCCTTATAAAACGTGAATAGGAAAATAGGCAAACTCGTCAAAATCGAGTTGATAAGCAACACCCAATCTGCCATCAATAACAACCTAGCTTTCCACAAATCCAGTCTCGACTTAATCTTCTCAACTTACGGTTTCCAAACTAAAATTCTTCTAAGGTTACACCCTATAGGGATCCCCAAGAATTTGAACGAAGTGTCTTCAACCTTGCACGACAAAAAATCCGAAGATGCCAAAAGAAAGTGTTTGCTCACATTAATACCAATAATCCTACTCTTATGAAAATTCACATCCAAGTCAGAAACCAATTCAAAACCCCTCAGGATAGCTTTTATACTCCAAAGATTCTTCCATGTTCCCCCTCCAACTATCAATGTATCGTCCACAAATTGTATCAGTTCAACCGAGGTAACTTTGTCAAACCTAAAACCTTGAAAATCACTCAATGTTATCGCCTTTCTTATAAGACCCACCGAGGCTTCTACGACAAGCACAAAAAGGAGAGGGGAAATAGGGTCTCCCTGCCTCAATCCTCTTTCAACCGCAAATTCTTTCGTAGGGCTTCTATTCACAAGAATAGAAAGATGAGATTTGAAAATACATGTATCCATCCACTTCATCCAAGAAACTCCAAAAACCCATCTTAATCATAGTTTCTCTAAGAATTGTTACTTCAAAATTATTCACGGAGGGTTATCAACTGTAAATCAGTATTAATATTCTTCTTTTACTTCAAAATTATTACACTTGCGAAGGTTTAACCAGTAAATAATAAAATTTTCAAATTAATTCATTATTTTTCAATCAAATTTTATGTGTCAATTTTTTACTTGACATTGTTTTTTAACACTCACTTTTCCCTTTGTTCACACTTTTTAACTCATCTTTTTCTCATTTTTCAAAATTTTAAATTCAAATTATTATTGCCACGTTTGTCAACTCCTCTAATTTATTAGAATTATCTCTCCATGCATTTAACTTTTTCTCTTTCTCTTTTCATTTACTTTTTTATTAATTTAAATATGTTTTTGATTCTCGGACATTTTAAATAATTGATCCCCTATTATAAAATCAGAAATATATGTAACAATAATCATCACGATTGCCAGCAACATTAATAAAGCACCCAAGATGACATATTATGCATAACTGACATTTATAAACACAAATAATGGTTGTGTTATAAACGACGCGAGACTTCAATAACATACAAAACCAACAAACAATACTATAAAACAGTCTTGCACCTGCATCCCTTGCTTCTTTTCCATTTTCAATCCATTTGCAGTAAATCCATGGTGAAGTGTCTTCCTTATTTCTCGAGCATGATTCAAATCCTTATTTCTTGAGTATTATTCTGTGGTACCAAAAGTTAAAGGCTCGACTTCACATGCAATTACAAGCCTGTGTCTTTTTTTTTTAGAACAAAGATCACTTTCAATGGAGTACATGTTGTCTGCTGATCATATAAGAGTATCTTTCTCACATGCTATCTCTTATGTCTTCTATTTAGATTACTCACTTGCATGAATGGTGAGTAGCTTTACCTTCATTTGGTGAAATTTAAGAGGTGCATTGTCTCTTCCATAATCTTTTTCATCGTTATGTTTCTTTGAATGTCTATCTGTTACTGAAATTAAATTGAACCTTAGTGTGTCTATATGTCTATATTGGGTTTAAAAATGGATACAATTATTGGTTAACCATGTTGAATGCTACTAGAACAATAGTTATACCCATTAATTAGATGTTGTTATTGTCACTATGCCAAAAAAGACCTTTAGCAGCACTTTTTTTGGCCTTTAGCAGCGCTTTAAAGCGCTGCCAAAAGTGGCGCTGCTAAAGGTAAAGGCAGCGCTTTTTTATAGAAAAAGCGCTGCTAAAGGCTCCCTTCAGCAGCACTTTTAGCAGCGCTTTTATAGCCCTTTAGCAGCACTTTCATAAGCGCTGCATATTCCCCCCAACCATCCCCCCATTTAGCAGCGCTTTCACAAAGCGCTGTCTTAGAGCCCACCTTTAGCAGCGCTTTTTAGAAGCGTTGTCTTAGACCCCCCCCCCTTCCAAACCTATAGCAGCGCTTTTGTAGCGCAATGTTTGTGACCTTTAGCAGCGCTTTTTTGTAAAAGCGCTGTCTAATGTCCCAGATTTTAAATTTTTATTTTATTTTAAATATTCACCCTGTTTTGTATATTTACCAACAACCTGCTTATATTACACAAACCTGCTTATAATTCAAGCCTTTATTTCAACACTTTGGCCTTATATATACAATTCAAAACTTTGGCCTTAAATATACAATTCAAAACTTTGGCCTTATATATACAATTCAAAACTTTGGATACATTGTAACTCATCACTTTATTCATAAACATTTTAATACACATAAACCTGTTTAAATATGTTACAACAAAATTCGATCCTCATAATTACAACATCACAAATACATTCAATTTACATATAATTAGAATTCTTCCAATCCGATAACTCTATACAATTCTCAACCCAAGAATAAATTGACACCATTCCTCTTTAATTTCTTCCAATTTTGCTTTCGTGTAAGTAGCGCACTTGAATTCATCAAAATACTACATAATATAACAGAGCATGCAAGATTTAATTTTAAAACTAATTACTCAGATGAAGTATCGGATAATTATCAAAATGAATCATATAACTTATATAATGAATTGATCCATACCATGACTGGAATCTCAATTTGACCAGAAAGAATAATTTCCCTTATAAAGCACAATACAAAATATCCACAGTCAATACCATTGCGCTGCCGAGGACACTGTAAATGGAAAAAAACAAACGAACATTTATCAGGATATATAGTTTAAATAGTTTTATCAAGTAGAACCACTATAACAGTCAAACATGGGAAAATATACCTCCACTCTGATCCAGTTGATGTTGTTAGCCTTGCTTTTTGGCACCGTTGCATCTCTTTGTACTCTGAATATTTGTATAACTCTAACATAATATAAACGCATATTTAGAACAATGTCACATAATAAATAAAGATATATAATTAAAGACAACAATATATCTCATCACTTACGTATCAATCATGTTCCTCAGATTTTCATATTTTGTTGTATCGTCATCCAATGAATCTATATAATACACTATTTCTTTCCTCGGATTAATCGCGACCAACAACCAATGTCCACTATAAAATAAGACAACAGTTTAGACGGAAATGTTATATAGAAAGGGAAAAATTGAACAATTATAATAAATGAATTTAGAATAAAATATAACCCATGACCAGTATTATATGGCAACAAGAACAACTTCTCCGTAGTCGTGTGTATAAATCTCTACACTGTGTACTCTTAGACTGTATCTGGTGTATGGTCTATTATCCGTGAGTTGACACAGCTAGCAGATAAGAATGCGAATACTGAAGTCAATTCATTCGGGACCAACAACTTGTCATACAAGAACCTAAAAAAACATAATCAACATTAGAATATTCAGTTAAACGAGCAAATTTTAAAATGTTCAATTATTTAATTAAAATGGATCGAAGTACCTGATGTATGAATGCATAACACCGACGCCCAATTCAGAATGGTTGAAAACCTGATCAAAATCCTCCTTAGCAATTGTTTTGGGATATTCAAAACCAAAAATACCTTCGTCCATATGTATTTGACGAATGCCACCCTCAAGCACATCTGATGTTCCCACATATGTTTCAAGGCACATCCTAAATCGAAGAACAAATGCTTTTCTGGGCACCTTGGAAGTTTCAGGCATCTTACCCTTGCTGACTTGTTGCGACTGTTGATCATGAACCTAAAAGTCATATATAAGTTCAGTAATTAATGTATAACAAGATAATCATGTAACTGTAGTAGTACGTGTTTCTTTGATGCAGCTGAATCGGTATCCCGCACAATAATTCTATCATCTTTTGATTTCGATTTTGTAGGAGTCTAAGATCATCATGTAAATAAGAAAATGTAAATGTAAGAATAACTTTCATGTATGGATCATAAAACATTTGAGTATTAAAAGGTTCAACCTACCTCATCATCTATGCAAATGAGATTTACCGGCCATGCCACATACGCTCCTATTGCGTCTCCCACCACTGTTGTGCCTGAAATATCATCTGGTATATGCAACAACGCACCCCCCTCTAACGCAATATCAATAGATACTTTCAAAAATCCAGAAGGGAGCGGTTTATGGTGAAGTAAGTCTCCCAGAAAGTTATGCACCTTTCCCTTGCCAACCATTCAATGAGTAGGTGACGATAAATATAGCCGGCAAAGTGAAATGCCCTAAACAAATAATGATCAGTTAATGTGTCAATTAAGTAAACTGTGCTAAATTAATTTCAATGTAATATATACAATTACCTCTGGAAGCTTCTGCGGACAACCGATACTATCTTTGTCACTAGTAGCTTTACCCTCTAGAGCGCGTCTTTCCGACATGTATCTCTCCTTATCCTTCTGTAATTCACGGATCTGCGCTTTCAATCCCTCCAAAGTATCCATCACTGCTTTATTGGTTGGATTTTTTTCTTTGGCTGCTTATACAGTTTGGATGGAGTGACACCAAATCCCTTACCCCTCACACGCCTAGAATACTCAGGAATATTCAGCACCCGGCTCAGTAAGCTCCTACAATCATCGTCCTCAGCGGGAGTTATGGTCTGGGATAGAGTCTCCTGAAATATAGATAAAAACATATATAAATATATTATACACTTTTGATCAGTTACTGACAAAGATAACGTTGTACTTACACATTGTTCAAAGACTTGTTGAACTTCTTCCTGAACGACTCCATCTCGTCCTACACGGGCAGCCTTCCATACAACATGGTCCGGAAGAGATGTCGCATCACTCTTCTCCTCTTGCAACTACGCATTAAGACGGATAATAAAGCATTATATCCTATTATATATACTTACTATTTTTTGTAAATATATCATATTAAAGCATTTATATGTACTTACTATTTTTTGTTCTAATCGTGCATATCCCAAACGGCCCTTTCTGTATGGATATGCGGGATTTGATGCCCATTGACGATTTACGCCACTAACAACCTGAAAAAACAAGTTTATCAGAACTCTTGTGGAAGAAGTATATATACTATACATAGTTCATGATAAGTTGTACTTACTTCAAATTCTTTTATTCTTCGCTTTGCAACAAACGTCTCCCATTCTTCCTCCGAAATCAAATCCACGTACTTCATTGGACGCTCCGAGTCAACAAAGTTTCCTTCAGAATCTTTTAGAAACTTGTTTGTTAAAAACGCTCTAAATCCCCTCAAGCGTTTTCCGGCCAATTGAATACAATATTTTCTCCTACGATCTTCAATATTAAAAGATCTCTGCAAACAAACACACATACATATAACATGTTAGTATAATTAATTTAAAGATGTAATTGTCAACATAATTAAAAATAATCAAATATCATACCTGAATCTCGGTCCAAATCTTATCTTTAGCCGGTTGTAATGAAACAATTCTCCAATTATCGCAAGTAATCGGAACTTGCGAACGTACAAGTGCTCCGATGTAACTTATTAGCAATGCACCGTTAGGCTTAACTAACTGATCTCTTTCATTCCAATGGACATCATACTTTACTCCTTTATCTCTCGCACAAATGATTTTTTTCATAATTGTTATGCCTCTTTTAATATCACCTTCCACGTCTTTTGTTGTTTGTTTTCCATCATGTGATGTTTCCTCGTTGCTGGCCATAATATATATACCTGTAATTCAGAAAAACCAAAGTATCAAATGAATGACATGCAAATATGTAAATAACAAATATATACATAAGAAATGTGTAAATAAGAAAAATATGGTATAAATAAGAAATAATATGTTACAAGTACCTTTAACATCTCTTTCTTTTTTTCATTTTAACAGGGTTTACTTGTCTCTTAACAACACGGACAGATGGATTGATCCAAATTCCCTCGTTATGATCATTTCTAATATATGATTCGTCCGTTCTAATATTCTCATCTGGATCATCTATAATATAAGATTCATTCTCAACATCAACATCCCCCTTTTCTCTAATGTTATCATCGATTACTTTGTTGGAAAAAAGAACTATAAACCATTTCGTACTTGTCGGATCAGTGACATAGAACACTTGTTTAGCTTGCGTGGCTAGAATAAAAGGCTCATCTTTGTACCCCACCTTATTAAGATCCACTTTCAAAAAACCTGATTTATCCATTTGTATGCCACTATTATTTTCAACCCACTTGCATCCAAAGATAGGAATCTGAAACTTCTCATAATCAAACACCCAAATGCGCTTGATAACCCCATAATACGAGGAAATATGCATTGCTTCAGCAAGCACGGTGACACCACTATTTTGCATTGTACTTTTATCATCTTGTTCCTTGGTATAAAATGTGTATCCATTAATTGCGTATGCGCTATAAGAAAACACATGCAAACTTGGACCATATGCTAAACATCTCAACCTTTCTGTTATTGAAGCGAGATCAGAATAAAACTTTGAAAAAATATGCTCCTTGAACCATGTTATAAAACTTCGATTGTGCTCACGTACTATCCAATTTTCATTTCTATTCAGATTTAAACCTCGGAGAACGTCCTTGTGCATTTCAACATACGGCTCAACCTCAATGTCATTGTGCAGAACATAGAAATGCACTTGTTCCCGTTCATCCCTTGAAACTGTCACAACTTTATTTCCAATTAACTGTTTACCTACTATTTTTCCAACAACATGAGATTTTGGGAGGCCAATGGATTGAACGTTGGACAAATATTCAGTACAAAACTCAATAGCTTCTTCAATAATGTATCGTTCAACAATACATCCCTCTGATCGACTTCGGTTTTTCACATACCCTTTCAATATTTTCATATAACGTTCAATAGGGTACATCCATCTCATATAGGCAGGTCCACGTAGTTGTGTCTCTTTCACAAGATGAACAACTAGATGTACCATTATGTCAAAAAATGATGGAGGAAAATACATTTCAAGCTCGCACAAAGTAATAACTATTTCTCTTTGCAATGTTGGTAAGATCGCATGATCTATCACCTTACTACAGATTGACCTAAAGAAAAAACACAATTTAGTTATTGCGCCTCTCACTTTTTCTGGCAAAATAGAACGTATACCTATTGGTAGAAAGTGTTCCATTATAACATGGCAATCATGTGTCTTTAAACTCTTTAACTTGAGGTCTTTCATAGAAACTATTTCTATGAAAGTAATAACTATTTCTCTTTGCAATGTTGGTAAGATCGCAGGATCTATCACCTTACTACAGATTGACCTAAAGAAAAAACACAATTTAGTTATTGCGCCTCTCACTTTTTCTGGAAAAATAGAAAGTATACCTATTGGTAGAAAGTGTTCCATTATAACATGGAAATCATGTGTATTTAAACTCTTTAACTTGAGGTCTTTCATAGAAACAAGTCTTCTAATATCTGAAGAGTATCCTTCTGGAACTTTAACTTCACTCAAAAACTTACACAGTATCTTTTTCTCCTTTCTAGATAAAGTATAAGTAGCAGGTGGTAGATATGTGCGATTTCCTTTCTTCAAGGGTCCTAATTCATTTCTTATTCCCATTGCTACCAAGTCCTTTCTTGCTTTAAGGTCATCCTTATACTTTCCTTGTATATTGAGTAACGTACCAATAACACTTTCAAATACATTTTTTTCAATATGCATAACATCAAGAAAATGTCTTACATACAACGACTTCCAATACGGAAACTCAAACAAAATTGACCTCTTCTTCCACCCACGCGTGACAAGCGTATGAGCAAAAGGCTTGACAAACTTAGTACTCACATCTTTCACCTTTTCAAAAATTTGTTCGCCGGCCAATGTAGGTGGAGCTTTACGTTGTTCTGAATTTCCATTGAATGCTTTTCTCCACCCACGGTAGTGATGACTAGAATTTAAGAATCTACGATGACCAAGAAAGACATTCTTCTGACCAAATTCCAACCGCGTCCAATCTGTGTTTTCTTCACAGATAGGACACGCACATTGACCTTTAATGCTATACCCCGATAGATTTTCATATGCTGGGAAATCATTAATTGTGCCAAACAACATCGCCCTCATATTGAAACTTTCTTTCCTATATCCATCATAAACCTCCACACCGTTCTCCCACAAACTCTTTAAGTCTTCGGTTAGAGGTGTCAGGTATACGTCTATGTCATTCCCTGGTTGTTTATGGCCAGAAATTAACATAGATAACATCATGTACTTACGCTTCATACATAGCCATGGAGGTAGGTTATAAATCATAATAATTATAGGCCAGGTGGAATGTGAGATACTCTGCAGACCATGCGGATTCATTCCATCAGTCGATAATGCCAAGCGAAGGTTTCTAGCTTCTTCTCCAAAATCAAGATAATCATTATCAATTTTCATCCACTATGGTGAATCTGCCGGATATCGATACTTCTCATCTACAATTCTATCATCTGCATGCCAAGTCAGGTGTTTTGCATCTGTTTCACTACGAAACATGCGTCTGAATCTCGGAATTATAGGAAAATACCATAATACTTTTGCTGGTGACAATTTTTTCTTATACCGAGATACACCGCATTTAGGACACTCGTTTAATGATGCATATTCATTTCGAAACAAAATGCAATCATTTGGACAAGCATGTATCTTATCATAGCTCATGCCAATAGAACATAACATTTTTTTAGCTTCATAGGTTCGATTGGGAAGAACATTATCCTCCAGAAGCATCTCTTGAAGTAGGGCTAACAACTCTGTGAAACTTTTATCCGACCATCCATTACTCGCATTTAAATTGTACAACTTTAATATCGCTGACAATCTTGTGAAAGTAGTGCAACCTTTATACAACGGTTTCTCTGCATCACTTACCAACCTCTCAAACATTTTGGGACAATCTTGAAGATCTTCTTCAAGTGCTTCTGCAATCTCTTCGACTCGATCACAATCATATGTATCCCTGCCATTGTCCTTTGAAGCACATGTCATATTATTCCGGGGTTCAACATTCTCGTTACTTATCTCACCATGTAATGTCCAACATGTGTAACTTCGATCAATTCCATGTCTCATTAAATGAGATTCCAACTGAACGACGTCAACTCGACACCCATAACAGCATCCTAAGCAAGGACATGTGATCCTACTGGGGTCTTTGGCGTGTTCAACAGCAAACTTAACGAACTTCGATACCCCATTCTCGTACTCTTTTGACAATCGATTACCAGACATCCATTTTTTATCCATACTAATTGAGTAATCTACACTAAACTATAAAAGTTAAACAAAATAGAGAATACCTGTAAGGAAATCACTAACTTCTAAGAATGCTACGCAATAGGATGCTTGGAAACGATCACAACTTTGCTCTTCACAGGTAACCCCTATAGCAGACAAAATATAAATTTTATTAAAATCATATTAATAATTAACCAAGACAAAAATACTAGATAAATCCACCAAAACAAATCATATTAAAAATACTAGATAATCCTTAAACCAAAATGACACCCTTACTAAACATTGAGAAATCCTAACTAAACATATAAAACCATAATAACATATAAAACCATATTCATGTTGGCTACTCTCTTAAAAAATAGGAATTTCCAAACTATATTAAACATGCAAAATATAAACTCTTGTTTGTCAATCTAAAACATACAAAATATAAACTCTCTTAAAAAATATAAACTCTTTTAAAAACATATTCAACAGAGAGACTTAACATAAAAACATATAAATCTCTTATCCACATTTTAATTATTCTTTCTTCCTTTCCATCATTTTCTCTTTATTTCCAAGAATTCTAACCACCAACCCAATAAAGTTGTTTTTTCTTAAGTATAAAGTAGTATTAAAGAAACTGGTCCTTACACACACTCTACTCTAACTTTACTCTATGATTGTTATCCATAAATTATTATCATTAACAACTATTAATTAATATTGTTCACCCACTCTAATAAAACTTTGAGGACACCATACATAAACAAACAACGAAACATTGCATTTTCATGACCAAACAGTTATCACAAACAAAACTCTCTTATAAACTCTCTTATAAACTCTCTTAAAACATACAAAATATAAACTCTCTTAAAAAATATAAACTCTTGTAGAAAACATATTCAGTTCAAATACTTAACTTGATTCTGGTTATAAACTCTCAAATATAAACTCTCAAATATAAACTCTCATATAAACTCTCAAATAAAAACTCTCTGTTCTACTTAAAGATTACAGAAACAATGGTGAAAACATATTCAGTTCTACTTAACTTGATTGCATTCAAATAATAAAAACATATTCAGTTCTACTTAAAGATTACAGCAACAATGGTGAAAATATACGTAAAAAAGAAAACCAGAGTAAAACTTCAAATACCGTAACAATGGCGGAAATGCAATGCAGACGAGCAGAGGGACGGTGAACGGCGGCGAAATGCAACAGAGGAGGGCGACGGTTGGACGGCAACGGTGGATTTATAGGGCAACGTTCTTTGTTCGCCAGAGAAAAAGAAAGAAAGAAATACGTAATGACTGTTCTGTTTCTCATAAAAATTCTGGTGGGTATTTTAAATTAATTCTAACTAAACCTATAGCAGCGCTTTAAAAATCGCTCTCAAAGATCTTCTTATGTACCCCATATAGCAGCACTTTATGGAAAAAAACGCTCTCGTAGACTAGACCTACAACAGCGCTTTAGAAAAGCGCTATCTTTGGGCTGTCTTAGACCCCCCATTTAGCAGCGCTTTTTGGAAGCGCTGCCTTAGGACCCCCCCTTTAGCAGCGCTTTTTAGAAGCGCTGTCTTAGGACCCCCATTTAGCAGCGCTTTTTGAAAAAGCGCTGTCTTTGGTTATCAATTTTTTTCTTTTTTTTTTTAATTCCTCTTTAGCAGCACTTTTTCTAAAAGCGTTGTCTTTGTATGCGCTGCTAAATGTCAATTCTGGCGTAGAGTGTGTTGGTTTCCTAGTTCATCGTGAGTCATTTTATTCTTCATGCATTGTGATTGTAGATGTTGGTTCTTGAATTTTGTTTGGATTTGTCTGCAACAACTATAGTAATATTTATATGTTGAATTTATGTGATATGAATTGAACTCGACAGAGGCTCATAATGCAATGAATTTTGATCATTCCGAGTGACTACTATTATTTATGGTACCAATATTTTGAATTGAGACTTGACGTGTACCTGCTATGAAACTTGAAAATGGATCTATTGTTGAAGCATCCATGCATTTGTGGCAGGAGAGACAAGCATCCAAGAAATTGATTATTATTCTCTTTGTCCCAGAAATATATTTTAATTAATTTAGTTAAATATTAATTTAGTTAAAAATATTATTAAATATTAAATTAGTCAAAAACATTATTAAATATTAAAATATCATAATCATCCTTGCCATTAATTAGAAATAATTTTTTATCCTAATCATCATTGCCACGTATTCAAAAGTGGAGAGGGATCACAAAAATTTAAAGACCATCAAAATTAAGAGATTATAATAGTTGGTTTTGTAATAGGGGAACCGATTGTTTTTAAAATGTTCAAATTAGAGGGACCGAAAGTGCACTTAAGCCTTATTATTTTAAACAGTTATTTTTAAAATTCAAATTTTAAATATTTTCTAATTTTTCCCACACTTTTAAAAATCAAATATTCTTTAACTTTTATCACACCTTCAAATTTTCAATTTTATTATAAAGACAATTTTTAATTATACGTTTTTACGTTCACACATTCAAATCCTTTCTTGTTCAAATAAAAAATTGGTCATTCTAACTGTACCTTCTATGAGAGTGGTTATTATCTCATTAGGAATAGCTTTCTTGGTTGAAATATAAATTGCTTTCTCTTCACAACCAATGTACAATGAGTTGGCAGAAAGCCAATCCATTTCCAATACTACATCAATCTTCTTAAACGATAAACATATAAGGTCAATCTGAAATATTCGATCATTCACCGATAACAAACAATTTTTACACACTAGTAGAAAAATTACTTTTTAGTAAAGTTTGTTAAGTCAGTTAACTTACCACCTGACTTAAGAAGTGATGCGGTGACAATTTCGTAAAAATTTGTAACTTAGTTAGGTCGGGTGCATTTAAAACAGATTTAACAAAAATTAAATAAAAAATATACAATTCACTTTAAATTTCTTAAGTCATATGTGCTTACTAACTGACTTAAAAAAATCAATTTATTAAGTCAGGTGTCGTCCACCTAACCTAAGAAGTTTTATTTACTTGAAACAAATTAAATTCTATGTGCACCAGAGGGAATCGAATTCGGTATCCTTGTTTGTTTTCATTTTGCCTCTTTACCCTGAAACCTTTCCCCTTCTTTCAATCCATACGAAAGCAAACTAGAAACCCTAATCAAATTATCTTCCCTCCAACGCCGTCCCAATGCCTTCTTTCTCACTTTGTGATCTCCTCGTCTTCATCTGGAATTTCGCGGCTTCTCCGTTCTTGTTCTCCTTGCTTCGCGCCTTGGTGGTTAACCTGCAGCTCAACAAAGATCAAACATGCAAAAATGATTTGAAGAAAACAAGCTTTTACCCAAGAAAAGGAGTCGGCGGCGGCTCATTAACGGTGGCGGTGAGGCGATGATGAATCCTCGAGGATGATTTGAGCCTCACGGCGGTGATGAGTCTCCTCCGGTATGAGCTTTTTTGCTTCTCTTGTAATAGCAGCTTCTTTCGTGATTTTTTTTCCGATTCCTTTTGTGGGTTTTTTTCGCTGCTTTTGTTGATAGATTCTTGCTCTGAGCTGATTCTATCTAATTTTCTTCTTCTTCTCTTTTTTTAGCGGAAAAGTCTACGCCTTTGAGTTCAGATACTACTTTAATCTAGGCTTTCAGTTGATCTTTGCTACTGATCTGTCTTGCTTGATGGTGACTTCTGCAGGGAGGTGATGTATGTTGGAGTTGATCCCACGGTCTCTTCAAAGTCTTGCCCATTTTGGTCTTAACTCTGCCATTGTGTTTGTTGCAATCTGTTATGCTTCTTCTGTGTTCTGCAGGGAGTAACTGGGTTCTATCTCTATTACACTTCTTGTGGCTGGTATCATGCTGAAAGTGGCTCGAAATTCAGCCTCGAGGGTCCTCTGTTGTATTTTGTATCATACTGATTCCTTTTCTTTTTCAGGAAGCTTGTTGGGTTCAAAGGATGCTAACTTTATGCTGCCGAGGAAGGTTCAATGTGGTAATGATGACTTACAAGTCTGAACCGTGAGGGAAATGAGGATGCCGATGTTGCTTCGATGTTGTTTGTGCTTTGCATTATGTCGAACATAGTCTGAAACTAGTTTCTCTTTTGTCCGGAATTCAATTTTTTCGATGTTCGGTAGGGAGTCGGTGACCATTTCGATTGTCGCCCTTCGGGCCGCTCGAATTTATGCCCAATGATGAGTTGAACTGAGGGCTGAACTTCTTCTAATTCTTGACTTTTAACCTCCAAACTCCTTTTGCAATGGTTTATTCTAATTATCAGTTGTGTTGTTTTGACAGGTTGGAGCGTGAGCCTCGAAAGGATAGCCATGAAGCTTTGTCGAGTTTTCCTTGAAGTCCTCAATATCTGAGCATTCCTTAAGTTTGTATACGTGTCATGAATTTTGGAAAGTTGTTGTTTGACTTGGTTTCAATCCGTTGGCTTCCGAATTTTTGGGGAAAATGTGTTTACGCCCTGTTTGGCAAAAACCATTTTTCTTAGAAATAAGTGCTTTTTCCCAAAAGCACTTTTTCAAAATCACTTTTCCAAAAATAAACTCTCTCTCTCTCTTAGAACAGATGTTGCCTGATTTTCCGAGGTCGGAAAATAAGTCGGGAGCTGGCTTCGACTTCGTCGTTGCCCTCCCGACGTACCCAATGATGATATCAAGTTGAGGGTATCGGAACAACTTCTCTAACCGTTTTAAAAAATGCTTGTTTGTTGTTGATTTTGCAGGTTCGGAAAGCATCGAAAGCTCAAAGAATCAGAACGAAGACATTTAGGACAATTAGGACTTAGAAATTTTAGGAAAAATGTCATTTGATTTGTAAACATTACTCTTTTTGGATATTGTAATAAAATAATAGCATAAATAAAAATTCTATTTTTCTATTAATTTGAATTTCTCAATCCAATTATTCGATTAAATCCCATCTCCGATAAAATCTTCGAATAACTCATCCGGTATTAAACGAATAACCTCATCAGAATATATCCAACTTGTTCGATTAAACGCAAATGACCAAACTCTTCCGATTCAAGCTCATTCAAATAAATTTAAATTGATTAAATACAACTTGTTCAATTAAATTCAAATGACTAAAATCTTCCGATTAAATTTATCCAGACAAATCAAACTGATTAAATTCCTTCAACGAGATTTATCCGAACCTCCACTGTTCCTTTAAAATCGACTGTCGACTAGCAGAAAGTAGGAAAACATACATCCGTCACAATAAATTCTTCAAATCAAATCTTCATACTGATTTAATGTTGAAACTGCCGTAAAATCCCGATCATCGTCAAATAACTCCCATGACTCGGAGACGAGCGCACAGTGTGATTTTTCCTGCAACAGCAACAGACTGAACAAACCGGTTAGCAGTTAGTTAAAATGCCATGCAGAATGAGATGACGTGCGAAATGAACCTAATAATCTCGTACAAAATTTGGGGTATTACAATATGTTTTTAAAAAGGATAACAACTTTTAATGATGACGACTAATGTATAATGATGACAACGGGTCCTTAATGATAAGTAAAGTATAAGCAGTTAATCGGTGTAAGATGAAAACCATAATATTACGGTTTGTTAGACATAACTATCTAATGGTGGCAATCAAATGGAATTTAACTCAAGTGTCATCTCAAATTAAATTCAAACAAGCGTCTACAAGAAAGAAAGCACCGGCAAAGTCTTGAAGTACAAAAAAGCCATACCTCGATTAGTTTGAGCGAAAACTTTCTAATGTATAAGGGCTTTTCAAACTAATTTTTCTCAATAAAACATTTTCAAAAATACCTTGAAGTTGTGCCATATGAGTTATAAGCTGTTTGAAGAGTTCTAAGATAAGTTTTGTCTTTGCGAATTGATTAACACCTTATCCCAATCGATATAGAGAGTTCAAAAGTATGCCATAATCGATTATGACAACATTTTAATGTGGTGTAACGACTAAATATATTTTGTTTCCATTTTAAACCTGGTAATTAGTTATTTTTAAAGGAGCCAATCAATTGGCTCATGGTGCCAATCGATTGTCAAGTCATAAAACGTCTTTAAAAATATTTCTTTTAAGCCAACCTCTAATCTATAAATAGAGGTCTCTTCCATCATTTCAAATCATCCATAATTGTATTTCATTTCACACTTCTCACACTCTCTCTAAACTTCTCTTTTGTTTACTTTCTCTCACTAAGAATATCTCCTAAGTGCTTTTTGAGAATGTCTGTTTTTAAGTGAGGATTATGTAATTCTATAAAGTTAGATTTGTAAGTTCACCAAGGGATTTTATTTTATACCTCTGTTGAAAATTTTGTCTTATTAGGGAATGTTTGTTTGGATTAGAAACTAAACTTGTAAAAAGCTTTGATTTTGGGGTTTGTGTAATCAAACCCTTGTTTAGATTCGAAGGCTTAGCCCGTGTTAAAAGCTTTCATAGGTTCTTGATTAGGTTTGAGATTAGCTCGATATTAAAACCTCACAGGTTATTGGTTAGCCCAGTATAAAATCAAGGTTTAAGATTCATGAACTTAGGCCAGTGTTAAAAGCTCCCAGGTTTTTTTATAAGCTTGAGGACTATCTGCTCCAAGATTCTCGTGGAAATGAGACAAACCGCTACGATCCACCATTTAGAAGGAAGACTCGCTGCTTGACTCTATAATCTGCTGTTTGATTGGAAGTTAATCTTAAACTTCATTTTCCTTGTATAAGGATGACTTATGAGTATAACTCACTAAAATCTCTAAAGTTTATTGGATACTCTCAAGATCAATTCTTGGGGAGAGGAGTGAGTTTTTTTTTCCTATTTTGACTGAACCTCTACAACTCTATGTGTTCTCTCTTTTCCCTTAACTCTTTAATTTCTGCAATTTATATTCTACTAATTTATTTTCTGATACTTAATACTAAAACAATTTTCAAAATGTTTTATAACTTCCCTTTGGTCCAACACATTTCACACCAGAATTCAGGGTTTCTCTAATTATTTACAATTTATCTCTCTCTCTCTCTCTCTCTCTCTCTCTCTCTCTCTCTCTCTCTCTCTCTCTCTCTATATATATATATATATATATATATATATATATATATATATATATATATATATATATATATATATATATATATATATATATATATATATATATATATATATATATATATATATATATATATATAGATTTTTCACCAAAGTTGCTTTAGTTTCCTGTGAGTGAAAAATGCTTGTGAGGAAAGCCTTGTATTGTTGTCATGTCATTGTATTTATTTTTAAAAGTGTGATAGTTTTGAAGAATTGAGTTTGATGTCAGTATGAAAAGACAATCTAAGACGAAACTAAATTAGATTTGTTGGATTTTTCTTGTTTTTACGCAAAGTTTCTACTCTTCTAATTTTCGCACATATGAGTAGTAGCGTTTTTCTTAAACTTAAATGTAAAGGACTAAAAAATAAATGCAAGAATGTAAAAGACATAAGAATTTATATTTGTTCCCCTTATTAACCAAAGGTACATCTAGTCCTTTCACTCCTTGGAAGATTTTCCACTATGGTTATATCTTTGTACAAGTATTCAATAAGACCTTCTTACAATCTTCTAAACATAACCCAACAAAGAACTATACTTTATTCATAATATCTTATCACCACAACCTTAGTGATTAAGATGCAACAAACACTTTGAATAATTCAGTCTTGGACTAATTGCAATTTTAATCCTTTGATCTTCTCTTTCACAATGTGACAATCCAAACTTAAGTAATTCGAGTGCTCAAAAAGAATGGAGAAACTTTTGAACGATTTTAAATTAATGCAAAAAGTTTCTACTTTAAAAATGATGAACACTTAGAAAAGTTTGAATTGATATGAAAAAAATATTTTGATAGAGGTAGTTTTGTGTTTCTGATACATAGAAACTTATATACATTATAAGACACCCCTTTGTAATGGTGCACAAGTTTAAAATCAAACCATGAAGCATTGTAGTGAGTGAAATTCATTTAAACATGAAAAGAGGCATTGTTTCATTTTGGTAGTCGAATTCCAATATGGGATAGTTGACTACCACTAGTCTAATGTTTAAAAATAAATAAATTTTAAACACTGGTAGTCAAATACCAATATGTGATAGTTGACTACCACTCCTTATAGAAGTAAAAATATGCCAATTTTTGACCTGGTAGTCGAATACCACTTCTTAGCAGTCGACTATCACTTTGTTATTTTTCTTAAAATTACATTTTTAATGTATGGATTCAAGAATGATCATGAATTATTATGCAAGAAAGGTTTAGATGAAGTTAGAGATAAGTTTTTTGAGCATTTGAACATGTTATAACATGGATTACAACATGTACTTTAATTTCCGATGAAGATAAAAGTTATCAAAGAAGAAAAAATATTAATTAGTATAATGCAAAAGTTATTTAGATGGAATGAACGTTATGGATCCAAGTAAAGTTTGAGACAAGAAAGCACAAACTAATATATGAATACAAGATGTATTCATATTTGGCTCTTGAGATCAGCTAATCTTAAAATCTCTGTTCGGCTATAGAACTTAGCCTAGAAAGTTTTTGTTTGGTTAATGAGATCAGCCTGCAAAATCTCTAAACTAGTTCGTTAGATCAGCCAGTGGAAAAAATTTATTTTTGGTTACAGATAAACTAGTGTAAAATCTCTAAATCTGTTTGTATCAAAGGTTTGTGGGTATAACCTATAAAAGCTCAATATTATAGTCAAATCTCAAGAAGATCTCTTAGGGACAGGAGTAAGCCAACGTTCGTCTCTCTCTCTCTCTCTCTCTCTCTCTCTCTCTCTCTCTCTCTCTCTCTCTCTCTCTCTCTCTCTCTCTCTCTCTCTCTCTCTCTCTCTCTCTCTCTCTCTCTCTCTCTCTCTCTCTCTCTCTCTCTCTCTCTCTCTCTCTTAGTTTGATCACTAGTCAGAATTACAATGTCATATTCTCTAAAAATTCATGCATTATTCAGTATTTGGCTTCAAGAGGATGATTGTGACTCTCTCTCTCTCTCACAGACAAACACACACACGCACGCACACACACATTTTACGAGTAGTCAGAATTGCAATGTCATATTCTCTAAAAATTCATGCATTATTTAGTATTTGACTTCAAGAGGATGATTATGAATGTGGACCACCTTAATTGTCTTTACTTACGCCATCATGATCCTATAGGTCATAATTATTTATTTATTTTAGTAATGATAAAATTTGTTTTAGCAACATTAGTATTACTCATAATAACATTGACGTATGGGTAGAATAGGTTAGATCACAATCTTTACATGTTTCTCATACTATGTGTAAACATTTTACCTACATTCATAATTAAAATTTGACAAGTGATTCTTGTTATTTGGCTAAACAAACCAAATTATGTTTTCTCCATAGTAACACTACCACTACGCATGCTTTTGATCTTATTCACATGGATATTTGAGTACTTATCAATCAATATATATATATATATATATATATATATATATATATATATATATATATATATATATATATATATATATATATATATATATATATATATATATATATATATATATATATATACACACACACACACATACACACACGCTTTCACTTAATACTTAACAATTGATGATCATACTATATTCGTTTGGACCTTTCCAATGACACATAAGTATGACATTGGACATCTTGTTCAAACCTTTTATAACTATTGTCGTGGTGCGAAAAATACCCGAGCGCATCGCCCACTCGATGATACAACAATGTCGCCACCAAATTTTATTTATTCCAAAGGAAAGGGAAAATATCGATAAAACACATGGAAAAGAGAAATGAGTAAGGGAGTGGGTTATGCGAGGAGCAGGTATTAACATCCCTCACATTCGTCGTACTCGACGGAAACCATTTTGCTTGTTCTTTGCGTGGATGAGTGTTACTATCTAAAGGTTACTTGCGAAGAGAAAAAATAATTGTATAACTAGTGTGCTTCCAGAGGATTAGGGCTCTCGTGCCTACGTATCGTCATAGTGCAATGTGGAAATAAGAGCTCCATAATTCGGAGTGGAAAATAATTTGTGTTGGTTGTTTTTAGGAAACAATTATAATCATATTCTAGAAGTGTGTAAAGTTAGCTGACGTGATCCTTAGTCAAATGCTCCGAGCTTTTAGTCTGACTGCTAAAGAAAGAATTATAAAAGTTCTTTTTTGAAAAGAAGAACTATTTTACAAAAAAGGTTTAAGTGTCAAAAGGAAAATAAAGAGTCGATTGAATAGAAAAAGAAAAGACTTGAATTGTAATAGAGTTGTTGTGGTGTGATGAAATTATTGCTTGAACCAGAAGTGTGTTGTTTGAATCCATAAGGTATGTGTCTATAAACCAAAGAGGTATGGCTTTAAACCAATTGATGATGTGGCCAATGCAGAATTATAGGATTTTTCCTAGATCCGAAGATCAAGACCTATAAATGGTAATGTCAGAGCATGATGTTCCACATGGCAATGCAAGAAAGTTGCCTGAGCATGAAGCTCCACAGGGTAATACATGAAATTTTCTAGAGCATGAGGCTCCATAGGGCAATAAATGAAAGTTGCTAGAGCATAAGGCTCCACAGGACAATGCATGAAAGTTGCCAGAGCATGAGGCTCCACAGGGCAATGCATGAGGTTTGTAGAGTATGAGGCTCCACAAGGAAAATAAAATAAAATAAAAAGGTTTGTCAGAGCATGAGGCTCCACAGGGTAATATATAAGGTTGCCAGAGCATGAGTCCCCATAGGGCCATGTGTGAAATAGTATTAGTTTAGAGAAGGGTGCTTGACCATGAGGTGCTTAACCCAAAGAAGGTATGGATGCGAAAGAAGGTTGTGTTTGATTCAAAGAGAAGAATATTGCTGATGTTGATTGTTGCAGTATCTGTGGGGAAGAAGATTTGTCAATTGTTTGAGTTGAATTGCACTAAGTCTATGAATGGAGGCAAATACTTTGAATAACTAGGGCTTACGCCTCATACTCAAAGGTACTCAGAAAAATAATAGGAATAATACCTCTCATCCTTCTTCGTTGCTTAAGACTCGTGGCGCACAATTCACACCGTAACTGACAAGTGTTGAAGAGTCTTTGTGTTGTGCTTGAAGAATGATCCAGTCTTGATGTCCAGAGTCTTCAAAGTCTTATCTGTGTAGTCTTGAGCTGACTTGAGTATGAAGCTTTGAGTCTGAATTTATATTGATTTATCCAACGCAGTGCTAATATAGAGGGTCAATCCTATCATGTGATCAAGATACTTTGATCACTTGACTAGACAAAGGAGACAGACAAGTGAATGAACTATTTGATTAAAGAGAACCTTGATCAATCAGTCACACAGAAATATTATCAGAGTGTGAATCAATCACTTAGATTATGAAGAATAATAATATTAGAAATTGAAATAAATCATGTTAAGCTTTAATTTATAACCAATTACTAATTGCAATTAAAAACAAATTCTAACAATATTAAATTCAAATTAATAACCTAACCTAAAAATTAACCTAGAGAATTGCACTAATTTTAATGACTATTTAAAAAAGGTGTATTGTTAATATGTATTTCTAATGTATTCACAAAGAGAAAAGAAAATAAAGGATAATAATTAAATGGTCCAATCATTTTCGGGGTGTATTTAGTTGAAGCAAGGTGTGCAATTAGTGAATGTATTAAATAAGTCATAGGGCCATCTTGGCCCATCAACCCAATCAAAGTGACAAAAAATATACTAACGGCATAAGCTGGCTCAGGGTATATAAGTCATGGGCCTGATGGCCCAATCCGCATCAATATACATCGTGATAGTCCAACATATTCGTAACCAACTTCCTCCATGCATTCTATGTTAGAAATTTGAGTATGATAATCATGGATAACTTCGAGGAATCGTGTTCGTACACTTTGCGAACAAAGTATTTCGATCCTATTATTGCCTGGATTCACAAAATCTTTGTGGGGATAATTCTTGAAGAACAATCTGCTTATGGCAATAGAGAACAGATCAGGAATATAGAGAGAAAGTATAGTTTTGTTAATTGTTTTAAACTGAGGCCAAATGACTCCTTATATATGAGATTAATAACAGAAACCGAAAAGACACAATTGTTCAGAAAACGGTTAAGTCGGTTGGGAAAGAGTTCAACTGTTCAGAAAACGTTCGAACGGGTTCAACTATTCAGAAAGTGTTCAAAAATTTCGAACGAGGCGCTGCCCCGCACCCCGCCCGCTGACCTGGCAGCGGGACCCCAGTCAGGGGATCTTCCCCTTGGAACCCCAACGGAGCGCTGCCCCGCACCACGCCAGTTGGCTCGACGAGCGTGCACTCCGCACTACCCTAACTCATTTCCAAAGTTAACGCATAATTGCATCGGCCTACAGTAAATCACATTACTACTAAAATATATTGATGATACTAAAATCATCAACATTCTACCTTGTCGGCTTGTTCCAATTGGGTCTTCAACTAACCTAGTACACTAACACTACTTGTGAGGTTTTTTCATTGTTCTACCCCCATTTGAAAGAGAGAAAAATACCATAATACCCTATTTTCAAAATTATTTACGGGAGTACCCCTTTTCTATAGAAGCTCGTCCATTCAGTGGATGAGAGGGTGCAGATAAAAGTTTTGGAGTTGAAGCTCGTCCAACCAATGGGAGAACCTGTGAAAAGCAGATTGGACTTTGTGAGCTCGTCCAATGGTTTGACGAGCGTGTGAAGCGTGGATTTTTTTATTTTTATTTTTTATTCAGATTTTAATTATTTAAAAATTTTGATTAATATAATTTTAATACATTATATAAATTATATAATTAATATAATTAAATACCATAAATAAATAGCAGATTTTAATTAATATAATTTGTTCTGGCCTAGGCCCAGCCTAATAACGCACAAGGCCCAAAGAGGGTAATAGCTTGACCGGGCACACTCCCCATTAGGACGGGCGGGACACGCTCTCCGCCAAGCAGAGCGACACACCTCGAAGCGTCCTCGGCGCCCCTAGTTGGCCGAACGGAGGGCCCTTTGCGGACGACACTCCCCGTGCCATCGGGAAAGAACTCTTGGTTCCCCCACATCCTCGCGCGCACCCCTCCGCGTGCAGAACTCGCTCCCCTATCGGGCAGGACTCGCTCCCCTGTCGGGGAGGACTACGTGTCCTTCGCACGTTCTCCACGTGCTCCCCTCCGCGGGGACACATCACCAACCAACTGCCCACCTCCGAAAGAGCTGGTCAAACCCACTTTCCGGAGATCAAGGAGCAGTTGGACTAGGGCGAATACCACGTCCTGGTCTTCACTACGCCACGTAAGCCCTAGCAGTCACCTGGGTTGGGCCTGACAATCCAGCCCAACGCAAGTGACCGTTGGCCCAGCGCTGGGGTCTCCTTATAAATATCCTCTTCCTCAAGAGGGTCAGGTAACACACTTATTACCCCTTTTCTGTACTTTGCTCTCACTCTGCCCAATTCCTTACTTTGGCATCGGAGTGTCTTGCAGGTACATCCCCTTTTTCTCCTCACCACCGGTGAACAGGCAGTCGTCCAGCAGCGTGTGGCCAGCCCGTGATCCCCTTCTGATCAGGTCAGATCAGTGCGCCGTCTGTGGGAACAGAAACTTCCCCGTTACTCCGAGCAGAAAACCAAAGTTTCACCAACACTCCACGGTCATGGCTAGCCCACACCGCGACGACACCTCGCACGACTTTGTGCTCAACGTCGCCACCAACGGAAGCAAGCAGATGGAAACATAGCGTCCGGCAGAGACCGACGAGAGAGACGGCCAAACTGCCTCACCGTCATCCGCAGAGTGGCTGCACCAGGCCGACCGCCGGCCCCCGATCCCGGCAGCATTCCAACCCGTTCCTATCCCAGCGGGAGCAGACCCAACGGTGGCCGCCCTCTTTAAGGCCATCAACCAGACGAACCAGCTGTTGTTCCAGCAGAACGCACGGATTGGAGCATTGGAGCGGGTAGGCCCTCCGAGGTCCCCCCCGCGGGAAGACCAGAACGGAGGCTCGAGGAGTCCCTCACTTCGACCCAGAAATCGCCGACCGCGGCTGGAGAGACACCGAACGCAGGTGGTACGCACCAGGTCCCCAGCAAGACAAGTTCGCGAGAGGCGCCAGAACACTGCAGCGATCCCGGCCAGGGATCCTCGCGGCGAAACCTTGGGCTGGAGGTCGAGGACCCGAAACCAGGTACCTATTCTAAACGGCTCGTCTCCTCATCAGTCACCTGCTCCTAGCGACGAGGACGATTATCGCACTCCGCTGTTCCGGGAAATCATGGCTGCCCCCATCCCCCACGGGATAGAGAAGCCCCGACACTATCGACATACGACGGCACATCCGACCCAGACGATCACTTGGAGGACATCGAAGTCATGCTCGACTACCGAAACGTCCGAGGAGCTATCAAGTGCAGGCTATTCCCGACGACCCTGAGGAAAGGCGCCATGACGTGGTACAAAAGTTTGGAGCCCGAATCAGTCACGTCGTGGAGAGTTCTGAAGGACCTGTTCTCCAAACACTTTATCGCGTCCCGGCGGCACCCGAAGACGGAAGCCGTCCTCGGGCGATAATCCAAGGCCCGACGAACCTCTCCGAAAGTACATCAAAAGATTCACCCGGGAAGCAGTGCAGGTAACAACGTCCAACGAGATGAAGTGCTACCTAACGGAGCAGGGTCTACGCCACGACTCCAAATTCTATGAAGCCGTAGGCATACACCGGTCAACCTCCCTCCAGGATTTCCTCGACAGAGCCGCGCATTATATCCGATTCGAAAAAACGCAAGCGGCTAACTCCGCTCGAGACACCCGAGACAGGAAGGCCCCTCGCGGGCACCGGGATGATGGAGCCTCGAGCCATCGACGGGGAGGGGACCGTCGTCGCGAAGATCGCCCCCGCGAGCCCCGCGAACAACGCGGCCCTGCAGGTCGATTCACGGAGTACACGGCCTTAGTCGCTTCCCGCGAGCGCATACTGGCCGAATGCGCCAAAACCGAATTCGTCCAGGGAGGTGTCCGTTTTCCGCGACCGACACCCCCCAAACCCAATATGGACAAATTGAAATACTGCCGATTCCACAGGAGCCACGGGCACGTGAACCGAAGACTGCATCCATCTCAAGGACGCGATCGAAATTCTGATCAAAGACGGTCAGCTAAAGAGATACACCCAGGGAGGCGAACCCCTGAGGCAAGAAGCCCCCGAGGCCAAGAAAATCGAGGAACTCCCCTCTCCAGAGGACGACAGCAGACTCCAGGTCGCACTTTATGTCAGCCGCCCCGAGGATTGGTTCGCGGACAGAGAATTCGGCCTTCCCGAAGGACCCGACCTAGTCAGCGAGCCAATCCGACCAACCAGCCGATGGGAATACTTCGCCAGAGTCATGGTCATCTCAGGTGGAACCACGAGGAGCCTGTCCGTAGGATCAGTGAAAAGAAAGTTCGACGAACTTATCACGAACAACTCCGGACGAATGAGCACGCTCGAAAGATTACGGGGTCGATCCAATCCGATCACATTTTACCTCGAGGAACTCCCCGGGGGATCTCCCAACTCCAACATTCCCCTGCTCATACGAGCACGGATGGTGAACTTCGACGTCAGGCGCATCCTCGTCGACGGGGGCAGCTCGGTTGACATCATGTACACGCACATGTTCACAACCCTCTAACTCGAAGAATCCAACCTTTCCCCCTACGTAGGCTCTGACCTTCAAGGGTTCAACGGGACGAAGACGAGACCTTGGGGTACGTAGAGCTGAAAGTCACCTTCGGAGAAGAAGAAACGGCTAGGGAGATCAGCATCCGTTTCTTAGTCATCGAGTGTCCGTCCCTCTACAACTGCATCCTGGGCAGAACAACGATAGCAGAGCTCACCGCGGTACCTTCCACCGTCCACCTGAAGATGAAATACTACACAAAACGGGGGGTTGTGGTGACCCTTAACAGAGACATCGAGGCCGCCCGGAGGTGTTTTGAGGCCGCGCTGAAAGGTTTAGACTCCATCGCTCCAACAACCAAGAGGACAACTCCAATCATAGCGCCAAAAAGCGAACCAAAGAAGCTGGTCGGATTCGTGGACCTCGACAGTCGCTTCACCGAGGAGCACGATCCCGAAATAAAGACCAGCGAGGACAACGGGTAGCCCACCCACCCGGCATGACCCATCCCGGACGGAGAATTCGAAATCATCACACTCGGGGAAGACACGAGCAGAACTGTGAAGATCGGTGCCGGACTCCCAGACCTCGCGAAAAGACAGCTCCAAGCCTGCCTCCGCGAGAACGCCGACCTCTTCGCTTGGAGCGCCGCAGAAATGCCCGGACTCGACCCCGAGGTCGCCTGCCACCAGCTGTCCATCAGCCCGACCGCGAAGGCCGTTGCTCAACGTAGGCGTCGACAGTCCCCGAAAAATCGGCAGCAGCCGAGAAACCTATAAAAGACCTCATAGAGGCAAATTTTATTTCGGAAGCCCGGTATTCAACCTGGTTGTCCAATGTTATACTCGTTAAAAAGAATAATGGAAAATGGCGCATGTGTGTTGACTATACTGATCTCAATCGGGCATGTCCTAAGGACGCCTACCCCCTCCCCAACATCGACAAGCTCGTCGACAACTCCGCGGGCTTCAGGATCTTGTCCTTCATGGACGCATACTCGGGGTACAACCAAATCCCGATGGCCGAGCATGATAAACAGAGCACGACCTTCATGACGGCGTCGGGAAACTATTACTACAACGTAATGCCCTTCGGCCTAAAGAACGTCGGTGCCACATACCAACGGATGATGAACAGTGTCTTCCAGGACGAAATCGGCGACATGCTCGAAGTGTACATGGACGACATGATCGTCAAATCTTGCACAGAGGACGACCACACGGCCCACCTTAGGAAGGTCTTCGAGACCTCAAGGACATGCCGAATGCGCTTCAACCCAGAGAAATGCACCTTCGGTGTCCGCGTCGGCAAGTTCCTCGGTTACTACTTGACCGAGCGGGGGATCGAGGCCAACCCGGAAAAATGCCACGCCTTCTCAGATATCACCACGCCCACCACGAAGAAGTCCATCCAATCCCTCAACGGCGTGCTCGCCTCACTTCCCGCTTCATTGCCAAGTCCGCCCAACACGCCCTCCCCTTCTTCAAACTGCTCAGGAAGGAAACCATGTTCGAATGGATAGAAGAATGCAAGCAAGCCCTCCGCCACCTCAAACGCGTCTTGTCCGAACCACCGGTGCTGACACGTCCCGTGACGGGCGAAACCCTATACCTATATCTGGCTGTGGCTAACGAAGCCGTCAGCGCCGTCCTCGTCAACGAAGCCGGGGAAGGCCAAAACCCATCTACTTTACAAGCAAAGCCCTCCACGGCCCCGAAGTCTGATACCATCTGATCGAGAAAGTCGCCCTAGCCCTCATCACCGCAGCACGACGGCCCCGACATTACTTCCTCGCACACACCATCGTGCTCCGCTCCGATCAGCCCATCCGCCAGCTCATCGGCCGTCCCGACATGGCCAGACGCATGCTGAAATGGTCATTAGAACTATCTGAGTTCGACATCACCTACGAGGGCCGGCACACCATCAAAGCTCAAGCCCTGGCAGACTTCGTCGCCGAGATGACCCCGTCACCCGATCCCACCACCAAGAGCCACATCTGGACCATTTTCGTGGACGACTCCTCCAACTCCACGGGAAGCAGCGCCGGCGTCGTCCTCGACAATGACGAGGGCACCCTCATCGAAGTCTCCCTCATGCTGGCCTTCCCGACGACTAATAACAAAGCCGAAAACGAAGCGTTTCTGGCCGGACTCCGCTTGGCATCAGACCTCGGGGCCAGAGACATCCGAATCTACACAGATTCCCAACTAGTCGCTTCGCAAGTACGAGGAGAATATCAAGCGAAGAACGACAACCTCACCGAGTACTTAGCACTTATCACCGAAAAACTGCAAGGTTTTGACTCAACGGAGATTCAGCACGTCCCGCACGAGCAGAACACCCGCGCCGACATCCTCTCCAAGTTGGCAAGCACCAAAAAGCGAAAAGGCCACAAGTCGGTCATCCAAGAAATCTTGTCGCAATCGAGCACCAGAGCGACCACTGCCCTTCTCGACATCAACGCCATCGGGGATACTGACTGCTGGATGACCCCACTTCATGCCTACCTCAGCACCGGCCACCTTCCGGCCGACCCTAAAGAAGCTAGCACAACCAGACGTCGAGCCTGCTTGTACGTTCTCCTCAAAGGAAGGCTGTATCGCCGGGGCTTCACGATCCCACTCCTCAAATGCATAGATAACTCCTAGAGCGCAGCTGTCCTAGAGGAAATCCACGAGGGCATCAACGCGCAGCACCTCGGAGGAAGATCCCTAGCGCGAAAGGCTCTACGAGCAGGCTACTACTGGCCCTCGATGCAATCGACGCGAAGGAACACGTCAAACGATGTGACAAATGCCAAAGACACGGGGACATGCACCTCGCCCCTCCAACCAAACTCACATCCCTCTCCTCCCCGTGGTCGTTCGCCTGGTGGGGGCTGGACATCCTCGGGCCCTTCACCCTGGGGTCCTATCAGAACAAGTACCTCATCGTGGGCGTAGACTACTTCACCAAATGGATCGAAGCCGAAGCTCTGGCCAAAATCACGGCCCACAACATCCTCCGATTCTATAAATGAAACATCCTCGCAAGATTCGGGGTCCCACTTGCCATCGTCACCGACAACGGCACACAATTCACGGACAAAAACTTCCGCGACTTCGTTACCAAGCTCGGAACCAAACACCACTTCACCTCGGTCGAGCACCCTCAGACAAACGGCCAGGCAGAATCCGCGAACAGGGTCATCCTCAGGGGACTCAAACAACGACTCGGCGATGCAAAGCGAGCATGGGTCGAGGAGCTCCACAGCGTCTCTGGGCATACCGCACCACTCCCCACTCAACCACGGGAGCAACCCCATTCCGCCTCACGTATGGAACTGAAGTCGTGATACCAGTCGAAATACGCGAACCATCCAGACGAACGGAAGCTCCCCTGGACACCAACGACAACGACAGCGCCCTGCATGAAGAGCTCAACCTCGTCGAGGAAATTCGCTCAGGAGCAGCCCTCCGAGAAGCCCGGCTGAAACAGTAAGTAGCACTTCGCCACAACAACAAAGTCCTCAAACACGACTTTCAAAACGGCGGCTTAGTTCTGCGCAGAAACCAAAAAGACTCACACGAGGGCAAATTGGCTGCGAATTGGGAAGGCCCCTACCGTGTCCGCGACAAGACGGCGCACGTGGCCTATTACCTCAAAAACCTGCACGGGGAACAACTAGCTCGACCATGGAACGCCGCGAAACTTAAGCGGTACTACAGTTAAAACACTGCCCGTGACGACCCATCGTCACGACCACTGGGGGGCGACATGGTACCACCGCACTCCCTCGCGTCCACTAATGACCAGAGAAAAGCAAGCCCTGCCTCTTGTGTGCGCGGGCAGAAGGCCTTGCTCGGTGGGGAAACCTCGACCGAGATTTCCCACCGCCGTACCAAAACCGGCAAGACGCCCAGCTCGCGATGGGACGTCCACGCCACGGGGAGAACTACCCCCGAAACGGTCAGACCACATCCCCGACCAAACCGGCCAGTTCCCATCACCGCCGGTTACAAGTTTGTCGAGCTAACACCCCGGACGGACCCAAAAAGCATACCAACACATGCATATCAAACATATAATTCAAGCAAATAAATAAATGCGAAATAAAACGAGCATAAACATCGTGGAAATACCGAGCGCACACTTAGAAAATTCTCAAAAGATATATTAAAGCAAAAGCGGGGCACCAACCAAATAGTCAATGTTACACAAACAGGGGCACGCAGGCCCAACAAAGAACAAGTTACAAAATATCGGCACACAGGCCAAGAATCTACGAGCACGCAGGCCCGGGAAACCTACACAACCTCGCCCTCCTGCTCAGCAACCACGGGGTCAGTATCGGAAACGAAAAGCTCGGGATCAACCACCTTCCCGTAGACAATCTCATGATACGGCCCAATCCCTTCCACGACCAACGCGGCGCCGGGGTTGACAACTTGGATCTGCGCAATGACACTCTTGAACCCGACCTCGACAGCGTCCAGGAAATCGCTTTCCAACACCCGAATCCGGGCGACCAAATCAGCTCGCGTGATCATCCGCCGATCTTCCTCAGTCTCGTCCTCGGCCGGACGAAGTGCGTTGTCCAGGACTTCCATGCGAACTTTCAGCGCCTGCACTTCGGCCACTGTCGCCCCCAGCTTCTCCTCCACAGAGACCACCTTCTCCTCAGCACCCTCCGCTCGCTTACACTGGTCGGCAGCGTCTTTCCGACTCTTCTCCAGCTCCTCAGTAAGTTTGGCCAGGCGCGACTGCATGAAGGTAAGGTCCCCCTGCAATTTGGACAGCTCAGCGGTAGAGCAACCCTCCTCTTCAAGACCAGGGCCGTTGTGAAAGTCCGCATCATCGCGGCCAAATCCTCCGCCAGGATGCGTCGGTGAGACTCCCGATCGGCTTCATGGACAACCTTCACTTCCCCAGCAGAGACGGTAGGAGACCGAGCCCCGTGAAAATAGCCCGAATGTTAATGGCACGGCGGAACGACATAGCCCTCCTCGGCTGAGCCAATCGTCAGGTCAATCAAGCCGCTGGGCTCCTCGGATCTCGGCCTCTTCGCAGCTCCCTGAGACGTAGGAGACTGGCTCTCCTGGGGAGAAGAAGATGAACTCTGGCCCCCCGGCGTCACGGCCTCCTGCCCGAGCAACTGACTCACCCGCGTCTTTGAGACCGCGGCGGCCCTTGAGGCGCGCAGCTTCTTCACCCGCTCCTCGACGGAAGACATATTCGCTGCAAAAACAAACAGAAAGAGTCAACAACGGACAAAACATACGATCATGAGAAAGAAGAAACATCCCTACCTAGCTAGTCCAGAGCGTCCGCCCCCGTGGCACAACCGAGCAGGGTCCTCATATTAATCAGCCTTTTCTTCGTCTGAACGTTCCCCTGCGCGTCGAGGATGTACCGACCGTCGGGCGTTACCAGTTTCGATGGGGGAAGATCCCGCACAAAGGCCACTATTTTCATATAGGCGGCCATATCCCTCTCGTCGAGAGTCTCATCCCGTACGATATACCGATCAGTACCACGGTTGAAGTGCTCCGAGGTCCACAATAAATGTACCTTGGGGAGCCACGCAAGGAACCGCTGACCGTCTACCATTCGCTCTCCCTCGGTAAAAAGAGTATTCGAGCCTTCCTGGGTGATCGGTTTCACGAGGAAGAACCGACCCATGAAATCTCGGACGGAGTCGCTGTACGTCTTGAAGAGCTTGGTCGACTGCTTAAACGAGACCCATCCCTGACGGCCGTTCACCGACTGGCGTTGCAGGTGGAAGATGCGAAAAAACAAAGGCACCGTGGCCTCCACCTCGAGATAATGGCACACCACCTCGAACGCGCGGATAAAGGCCAGAGCGTTGGGATGCAGCTGGGACGGGGCCAAACGTAACCAGTCGAAAAGGCCCAAGTGAAGAGCGGAGAACGACAATCTGAGTCGGGCCTCTTTGAAGTAGAACTCATGCATGGGAAACATCCGCCGCCCATATCTCGAGCAGATGCGATGATGCTCCTTCGGGCGATACACCTGCCAGTTTTGCGGCTCCCCTACCGGCATATCCTCCACGGTAGCGTAGACATCGGACACGTCAAACACGAAGCAAGAGGGGGTGGACAACGGCTCTTTGGCCACCCACTCTTCGACAGGGAGGACCCGCTTGTCAAAATCCGGGACCTCGGGATCATTGTCTTCGACCATCGTCCCGATATCAAGGCCGACATGTACACCTGAAAAGCAGAGGACAATGGTGAATTCGATAGCCAAGATCAAATACACCCTTCCACCGCAGGTCAAGTGAAAGGGCGACAACGACGGGAGAACGACGAGCGCGCGGGCGATCCCCTGGGGACGCTCCCCGCCGCTCCTCCATGGGGCGCTCAAAGGCTAACCTATCACCCTTCCCCGGGGTACTCATCGGAAAAGGCACACGTCCCCGGGGCATTCATCGGAGAAAGCACCCATCCCCGGGGCATTCATCGGAACAACCAAACCTCCCTGGGGCGTTCATCTAAACTAACCCAAAAAAAAACCACCAGACACGGCGGAACGCGCGTCTCTCCTCGGGGCATTCATCGCGCCCCGACCACAGACCCTAATTAAACAGCAGAAATAAAAGGAGAAAAGAGGGGAACTCACTTGTGACGGCGGCGAACGGGAGGAAGAACTAACGGCGCGACGACGATTCACAACAACGGCGGACGGGAGGAATCTCAGAGTTTCACAGGTAAGACAGCAAGATAAGTGAAAAATGAGCGGGGACCCCCACATTTATAACCCGACGCGGGAATCAAAGCGACACTAGGCTTTTGAGTGTCCTAGGGTTGCCGCCTACTACCCACTCGGCGTACGACACGTGGCGTAACCTGACGGTCGCGCCCCTTCATATGCCTTCGGCCCGCTCTCCCGACGACCAGAAGGCCTCCGCGCGTGCCTGCATCCCCCCGGACATAGGATCGACGGGCCACCCGCCTCGCCACCTCTTTTCCCGAAGTAACGACCTTAAGTCCTCGCTCTTCCGCCACATAGCTTCGACTTGGGGGGCTCCTGTTCTGGCCTGGGCCCAGACTCGCGGTCCAGCCCAATAACGCACAAGGCCCAAATAGGGTAATAGCTTGACCGGGCACACTCCCAATTAGGACGGGCGGGACACGCTCTCCGCCAAGCGGAGCGACACACCTCGAAGCGTCCTCAGCGCCCCCAGTTGGCCGAACGGAGGGCCCTCTGCGGACGACACTCTCCGTGCCATCGGGCAAGAACCCTTGGTTCCCCAACGTCCTCGCGCGCACCCCTCCGCGGGCAGAACTCGCTCCCCTGTCGGACAGGACTCGCTCCTCTGTCGGGCAGGACTACGTGTCCTTCGCACGTTCTCCACGTGTTCCCCTCCGCGAGGACACGTCACCAACCAACTGCCCACCTCCGAAAGAGCAGGTCAAACCCACTTTCCGGAGATCAAGGAGCAGTTGGACTAGGGCGAAGACCACGTCCTGGTCTTCACTACGCCACGTAAGCCCTAGCAGTCACCTGGGTTGGGCCTGGCAATCCAGCCCAACGCAAGTGACCGTTGGCCCAGCGCTGAGGTCTCCTTATAAATACCCTCTTCCTCAAGAGGGTCAGGTAACACACTTATTACCCCTTTTATGTACTTTGCTCTCACTCTGCCCAATTCCTTACTTTGGCATCAGAGTGTCTTGCAGGTACACCCCTTTTTTCTCCTCACCACCGGTAAACAGGCAGTCGTCCAGCAGCGTGTGGCCAGCCCGTGATCCCCTTCTGATCAGGTCAGATCATAATTAATCAATCATTAATCAATTATTTTTATAACATAATATTGCTTAAATGTTTGAATGATTTTATTTACAATACTACTCCCAATTAAAAGTATGTTATGTTCCCAATTATTTTTCATTTGTATTAGCTCTGTCATTTATATATACTATTAATATATTTAAAATAATGCTAGCTCTGTCATTTACATTATATAAATTATATAATTAATATAATTAAATACCATAAATAAATACCAGATTTTAATTAAAGCTCCGTTCCAATAATTTATTTATGGTATTTAATTAAAAAATAAAAATAAAAAATTTCACACTTCACACGCTCGTCCAACCATTGGACGAGCTCACAAAATCCAATATGCTTTTCACAGGTTCGCCCATTGGTTGGACGAGCTTCAACTCCAAAAATTTTATCTACACTCTCTCGTTCACCGAATGGACGAGCTTCTATAGAAAAGAGTTACTTCTGTACATAATTTTAAAAATAGGGTATTATGGTATTTTTTTTTTCTTCAAATGGGGTATAACAGCGAAAAAACCCTACTTGTGAACACCTCTTAATAAACTATTGTTCAATTCACTTAGTGCAGGGTTTATAAACCAAAATTTGTATAGCTTACGTTAGTAATAAAAAATTTGCATTATAGTAGAGCTGACATGACATTTAAGTGAACTAAAATTTAATTTCTATTATCTATATAGTTAACGTTAACTATGTGAAATATATTATAATATTATTTATTTAATTAATAAAATATTCCAACAACATTAAAATAATTGCATGGTATTTGAAAATAGTGGGGTCAAGTTTTGGTTTCTTATAGACAACCATGGTTAAAGTAAAAACTATTCAAATCATCTATAAATTTTTTAAATCCTACGAACTCACCTCAGCTCGGCTCGACTCATTAAGAATTTTTCGAGTTCGAGTTCGAGTTCGAGTTCAACACGAACTTTTTTTTAAGCTCAAACTCGACTCGTTATGAATTGTTTCGAGTTCGAGTTCGAGTTCGAGTTCAACACGAACTTTTTTTTAAGTTCAAACTCGACTTGTTATAAGTTCACGAACAGTTTGGTTCAACTCATTAGGATCAGCTCACATGATTCACGGGCTTAAAAACTATTTTTTTTAATATATATATATTTTAGTATATTTGACATTTTAAATAAATATATTTTTTTTAAAATAAAATATTAAAATAAAATAAAAATTATCATATTGAAATTTAACTTTATCTTCGAAATCTACTAATTCAAAACTTACACAACTTTCAAGAGATACATTTGAGAGTCTAATTCAAAAACTACTAAGTTGAAGATTAAATTTGTCTAAGATTTAGATTAAATATTTAAACCTAATCTTAAAGACAGTATAATTATTCTCATATGTAATCGAGTTAACTCATGAAGCTAACGAGTCGAACTATGTAGAGTTCAAGTTCAGCTCATTTAGTTAACGAACTTAATTTTTCGCTCATACTCAACTCATTAGGTTCATGAACCTAGTTCAACGATCTAATTGTCGAATCGAATTTCGAACTATTTCGAGTTGGTTCGGTTCATTGCCAGCCCTATACAAAACACTTTAAGTCCACAAAAATATCTTCAAAAGGTGAATTACATTGGAAACCTGATGAATAAAACGATAAAAGCACATATATCGAAATTGCACTTTTAGGAAAACAGGACCAGTTGCTCTCAGCTTTTGGAATACGCTCTGTTTCCAACACTTTCATAGACAGTTGCCTTGAGATTTCAATGCCCAATTCTATGGTTATTGCAATTCGGATTGCTCACTCTCTGAACTCCCATCCTTTAAAAGAGTACCACTTTCATGGAGAATGCGACGTGGATCGTGAGGTTTCATCTGAATCTTTCCATAATCATCTTGTAGGATTGGTGTCGATGAACAATGAGACCCCAGATGCAACCAGATGGATAAACTTTACCAAGACATCAGAACCAACATAATACCAGATGCCCAAGGTTCCTATTACCACCTCTACGCCATTTGCATTAGTATCCAAAGGTATAAACGCCAACAAGCTCACTTCTAGAAACAGCATCCCAGAACACGCAAACAAGGTCAACGATTTCCCAACGAAGTCTTTCCCAGCTGAGCGGAAATAGACAACAATGATAAATCCAAATCCCATCATCATGATTGGAGTTGAGTAGTTCTCGAATTAGTTACAGCCTATAACATTCTGTAATTTGCACGCCAGGTGCTTGGTGAAATGCTTCAACCAAGCTTTTCCTTCCTTTTGTCTTGTTTTGGTTCTGTTTAGGGACTATTTTGGATTGCGAATCAATTCCTCCAATGGTTATGATTTTTTAGTCAGATATTGGTGCGGTATTGGTATAGTAACGAATTTTTGGCAGTTTCTTGTGGTTCATGGTGAGTTAATTATGAAGGTTGAAATTGGTGATGAAAGAGGTCAAGTTTGGTATTGGATAGATGTTGAATTTTTATGGTTTGTGTTCATGGCAATGTTTGGATTCTCACGGTAATCCTCCATTCAAGATGAAAAGTAAGGCAAATACAAGCATGCAAAGATAAATCAAACAAACAAGTCAGCATAGAAGTCACAAGCAAGCAAGCATTCATGGAATGATAATGATAAATAGAGTTTGAGGCTTACCCATTGGAAACCCTTCGATGGTTCTTCTGATAATGATAAATAGAGTTTGAGGCTTACCCATCGGAAACCCTTCGATGGTTCTTCTATGGCGGTGCAAATTCAATCCGGTAAGCAATTCTTTGCGTTCACTTGTTACTTCATCCGATACAATCCTTATTCATTTCTTCTTCATCCCCTTTCTTTTTTTTCAGTTTTTTTGTTGTTGTTGTTGTTGATTCTTTTGATGCTTGAATCATGAAAAACTAGGATGTGAAGTGTGGTGGAGATTTATGCTCAAGTTGATTGAAGTTTCAATGTGAAGCTTCAACATGGATTTGAGCTTTAGTGAGGGAATGTTGGAGAAT